>CAMRHE010000660.1:40000-695489 GCA_947044405.1 Leptodactylus fallax
ATATATACACACTATATACAATGTAGCAGAACCGGGGTCAGTATGGAGGATATATTATATATACACTATATACAATGTAGCAGTGCCGGGGTCAGTATGGAGGATATACTATATATACACACTATATACAATGTAGCAGAGCCGGGGTCAGTATGGAGGATATATTATATATACAGTCATATGAAAAAGTTTGGGCACCCCTATTAATCTTAATCATTTTTAGTTCTAAATATTTGGGTGTTTGCAACAGCCATTTCAATTTGATATATCTAATAACTGATGGACACAGTAATATTTCAGGATTGAAATGAGGTTTATTGTACTAACAGAAAATGTGCAATATGCATTAAACCAAAATTTGACCGGTGCAAAAGTATGGGCACCTCAACAGAAAAGTGACATTAATATTTAGTAGATCCTCCTTTTGCAAAAATAACAGCCTCTAGTCGCTTCCTGTAGCTTTTAATCAGTTCCTGGATCCTGGATGAAGGTATTTTTGACCATTCCTCTTTACAAAACAATTCCAGTTCAGTTAAGTTTGATGGTCGCCCAGCATGGACAGCCCGCTTCAAATTATCCCACAGATGTTCAATGATATTCAGGTCTGGGGACTGGGATGGCCATTCCAGAACATTGTAATTGTTCCTCTGCATGAATGCCTGAGTAGATTTGGAGCTGTGTTTTGGATCATTGTCTTGCTGAAATATCCATCCCCGGCGTAACTTCAAATTCGTCACTGATTCTTGTACATTATTCTCAAGAATCTGCTGATACTGAGTTGAATCCATGCGACCCTCAACTTTAACAAGATTCCCGGTGCCGGCATTGGCCACACAGCCCCAAAGCATGATGGAACCTCCACCAAATTTTACAGTGGGTAGCAAGTGTTTTTCTTGGAATGCTGTGTTTTTTGGACGCCATGCATAACGCCTTTTTGTATGACCAAACAACTCAATCTTTGTTTCATCAGTCCACAGGACCTTCTTCCAAAATGAAGCTGGCTTGTCCAAATGTGCTTTTGCATCCCTCAGGCGACTCTGTTTGTGGCGTGCTTTCAGAAACGGCTTCTTTCGCATCACTCTCCCATACAGCTTCTCCTTGTGCAAAGTGTGCTGTATTGTTGACCGATGCACAGTGACACCATCTGCAGCAAGATGATGCTGCAGCTCTTTGGAGGTGGTCTGTGGATTGTCCTTGACTGTTCTCACCATTCTTCTTCTCTGCCTTTCTGATATTTTTCTTGGCCTGCCACTTCTGGGCTTAACAAGAACTGTCCCTGTGGTCTTCCATTTCCTTACTATGTTCCTCACAGTGGAAACTGACAGGTTAAATCTCTGAGACAACTTTTTGTATCCTTCCCCTGAACAACTATGTTGAACAATCTTTGTTTTCAGATCATTTGAGAGTTGTTTTGAGGAGCCCATGATGCCACTCTTCAGAGGAGATTCAAATAGGAGAACAACTTGCAATTGGCCACCTTAAATACCTTTTCTCATGATTGGATACACCTGGCTATGAAGTTCAAAGCTCAGTGAGGTTACAAAACCAATTTTGTGCTTCAGTAAGTCAGTAAAAAGTAGTTAGGAGTATTCAAATCAATAAAATGATAAGGGTACCCAAATTTTTGCACCGGTCAAATTTTGGTTTAATGCATATTGCACATTTTCTGTTAGTACAATAAACCTCATTTCAATCCTGAAATATTACTGTGTCCATCAGTTATTAGATATATCAAATTGAAATGGCTGTTGCAAACCCCCAAATATTTAGAAATAAAAATGATTAAGATTAATAGGGGTGCCCAAACTTTTTCATATGACTGTACACTATATACAATGTAGCAGTGCCGGGGTCAGTATGGAGGATATACTATATATACACACACTATATACAATGTAGCAGTGCCGGGGTCAGTATGGAGGATATACTATATATACACACTATATACAATGTAGCAGTGCCGGGGTCAGTATGGAGGATATACTACATATACACACTATATACAATGTAGCAGAGCCGGGGTCAGTATGGAGGATATATTATACACACACTATATACAATGTAGCAGTGCCGGGGTCAGTATGGAGGATATACTATATATACACACTATATACAATATAGCAGTGCCGGGGTCAGTATGGAGGATATACTATATATACACACTATATACAATGTAGCAGTGCCGGGGTCAGTATGGAGGATATACTATATATACACACTATATACAATGTAGCAGTGCCGGGGTCAGTATGGAGGATATACTATATATACACACACTATATACAATGTAGCAGAGCCGGGGTCAGTATGGAGGATATACTATATATACACACACTATATACAATGTAGCAGAGCCGGGGTCAGTATGGAGGATATACTATATATACACACTATATACAATGTAGCAGACCCGGGGTCAGTATGGAGGATATATTATATATACACACTATATACAATGTAGCAGTGCCGGGGTCAGTATGGAGGATATATTATATACAGACTATATACAATGTAGCAGTGCCGGGGTCAGTATGGAGGATATACTATATATACACACTATATACAATGTAGCAGAGCCGGGGTCAGTATGGAGGATATACTATATATACACACTATATACAATGTAGCAGTGCCGGGGTCAGTATGGAGGATATACTATATATACACACTATATACAATGTAGCAGTGCCGGGGTCAGTATGGAGGATATACTATATATATACACTATATACAATGTAGCAGTGCCGGGGTCAGTATGGAGGATATACTATATATACACACTATATACAATGTAGCAGTGCCGGGGTCAGTATGGAGGATATACTATATATACACACTATATACAATGTAGCAGAGCCGGGGTCAGTATGGAGGATATACTACATATACACACTATATACAATGTAGCAGAGCCGGGGTCAGTATGGAGGATATATTATACACACACTATATACAATGTAGCAGTGCCGGGGTCAGTATGGAGGATATACTATATATACACACTATATACAATGTAGCAGAGCTGGGGTCAGTATGGAGGATATACTATATATACACACTATATACAATGTAGCAGTGCCGGGGTCAGTATGGAGGATATATTATATACACACACACTATATACAATGAAGCAGTGTTGGGGTCAGTATGGAGGATATACTATATATACACACTATATACAATGTAGCAGAGCCGGGGTCAGTATGGAGGATATACTATATATACACACTATATACAATGTAGCAGTGCCGGGGTCAGTATGGAGGATATACTATATATACACACTATATACAATGTAGCAGAGCCGGGGTCAGTATGGAGGATATACTATATACACACACTATATACAATGTAGCAGAGCCGGGGTCAGTATGGAGGATATATTATATACACACTATATACAATGTAGCAGAGCCGGGGTCAGTATGGAGGATATACTATATACACACACTATATACAATGTAGCAGAGCCGGGGTCAGTATGGAGGATATACTATATATACACACACTATATACAATGTAGCAGAGCCGGGGTCAGTATGGAGGATATACTATATATACACACTATATACAATGTAGCAGACCCGGGGTCAGTATGGAGGATATATTATATATACACACTATATACAATGTAGCAGTGCCGGGGTCAGTATGGAGGATATATTATATACAGACTATATACAATGTAGCAGTGCCGGGGTCAGTATGGAGGATATACTATATATACACACTATATACAATGTAGCAGAGCCGGGGTCAGTATGGAGGATATACTATATATACACACTATATACAATGTAGCAGTGCCGGGGTCAGTATGGAGGATATACTATATATACACACTATATACAATGTAGCAGTGCCGGGGTCAGTATGGAGGATATACTATATATATACACTATATACAATGTAGCAGTGCCGGGGTCAGTATGGAGGATATACTATATATACACACTATATACAATGTAGCAGTGCCGGGGTCAGTATGGAGGATATACTATATATACACACTATATACAATGTAGCAGAGCCGGGGTCAGTATGGAGGATATACTACATATACACACTATATACAATGTAGCAGAGCCGGGGTCAGTATGGAGGATATATTATACACACACTATATACAATGTAGCAGTGCCGGGGTCAGTATGGAGGATATACTATATATACACACTATATACAATGTAGCAGAGCTGGGGTCAGTATGGAGGATATACTATATATACACACTATATACAATGTAGCAGTGCCGGGGTCAGTATGGAGGATATATTATATACACACACACTATATACAATGAAGCAGTGTTGGGGTCAGTATGGAGGATATACTATATATACACACTATATACAATGTAGCAGAGCCGGGGTCAGTATGGAGGATATACTATATATACACACTATATACAATGTAGCAGTGCCGGGGTCAGTATGGAGGATATACTATATATACACACTATATACAATGTAGCAGAGCCGGGGTCAGTATGGAGGATATATTATATATACACTATATACAACGTAGCAGAGCCGGGGTCAGTATGGAGGATATACTATATATACACACTATATACAATGTAGCAGAGCCGGGGTCAGTATGGAGGATATACTATATATACACACTATATACAATGTAGCAGAGCCGGGGTCAGTATGGAGGATATATTATATATACACTATATACAATGTAGCAGAGCCGGGGTCAGTATAGAGGATATACTATATATACACACTATATACAATGTAGCAGTGCCGGGGTCAGTATGGAGGATATACTATATATACACACTATATACAATGTAGCAGTGCCGGGGTCAGTATGGAGGATATATTATATACACTATATACAATGTAGCAGAGTCGGGGTCAGTATGGAGGATATACTATATATACACACTATATACAATGTAGCAGAGCCGGGGTCAGTATAGAGAATATACTATATATATACATACACTATATACAATGTAGCAGAGCTGGGGTCAGTATAGAGGATATACTATTTATACACTATATACAATGTAGCAGAGCCGGGGTCAGTATGGAGGATATACTATATATACACACTATATACAATGTAGCAGAGCCGGGGTCAGTATGGAGGATATACTATATATACACACTATATACAATGTAGCAGACCCGGGGTCAGTATGGAGGATATATTATATATACACTATATACAATGTAGCAGTGCCGGGGTCAGTATGGAGGATATATTATATACACACTATATACAATGTAGCAGAGCCGGGGTCAGTATGGAGGATATATTATATATACACTATATACAACGTAGCAGAGCCGGGGTCAGTATGGAGGATATACTATATATACACACTATATACAATGTAGCAGAGCCGGGGTCAGTATGGAGGATATATTATATATACACTATATACAATGTAGCAGAGCCGGGGTCAGTATAGAGGATATACTATATATACACACTATATACAATGTAGCAGTGCCGGGGTCAGTATGGAGGATATACTATATATACACACTATATACAAGAAGAGGCCGGGGGGTATGGAGGATATATTATATACACTATATACAATGTAGCAGAGCCGGGGTCAGTATGGAGGATATACTATATATACACACTATATACAATGTAGCAGAGCCGGGGTCAGTATAGAGGATATACTATATATATACACTATATACAATGTAGCAGAGCCGGGGTCAGTATAGAGGATATACTATATATACACACTATATACAATGTAGCAGAGCCAGGGTCAGTATGGAGGATATACTATATATACACACTATATACAATGTAGCAGTGTCGGGGTCAGTATGGAGGATATACTATATATACACACTATATACAATGTAGCAGTGTCGGGGTCAGTATGGAGGATATACTATATATACACACTATATACAATGTAGCAGAGCCGGGGTCAGTATGGAGGATATACTATATATACACACTATATACAATGTAGCAGTGTCGGGGTCAGTATGGAGGATATACTATATATACACACTATATACAATGTAGCAGTGTCGGGGGCAGTATGGAGGATATACTATATATACACACTATATACAATGTAGCAGAGCCGGGGCCAGTATGGAGTATATACTATATATACACACTATATACAATGTAGCAGAGCCGGGGTCAGTATGGAGGATATACTATATATGCACGCTATATACAATGTAGCAGAGCCGGGGTCAGTATGGAGGATATACTATATATACACACTATATACAATGTAGCAGAGCCGGGGTCAGTATGGAGGATATACTATATATACACACTATATACAATGTAGCAGAGCTGGGGTCAGTATGGAGGATATACTATATATACACACTATATACAATGTAGCAGACCCGGGGTCAGTATGGAGGATATATTATATATACACTATATACAATGTAGCAGTGTCGGGGTCAGTATGGAGGATATACTATATATACACACTATATACAATGTAGCAGACCCGGGGTCAGTATGGAGGATATATTATATACACACTATATACAATGTAGCAGAGCCGGGGTCAGTATGGAGGATATATTATATATACACTATATACAACGTAGCAGAGCCGGGGTCAGTATGGAGGATATACTATATATACACACTATATACAATGTAGCAGAGCCGGGGTCAGTATGGAGGATATATTATACACACACTATATACAATGTAGCAGAGCCGGGGTCAGTATAGAGGATATACTATATATACACACTATATACAATGTAGCAGAGCCGGGGTCAGTATGGAGGATATACTATATATACACACTATATACAATGTAGCAGTGTCGGGGTCAGTATGGAGGATATACTATATATACACACTATATACAATGTAGCAGTGCCGGGGTCAGTATGGAGGATATACTATATATACACACTATATACAATGTAGCAGAGCCGGGGTCAGTATGGAGGATATACTACATATACACACTATATACAATGTAGCAGAGCCGGGGTCAGTATGGAGGATATATTATACACACACTATATACAATGTAGCAGAGCCGGGGTCAGTATAGAGGATATACTATATATACACACTATATACAATGTAGCAGAGCCGGGGTCAGTATGGAGGATATACTATATATACACACTATATACAATGTAGCAGTGTCGGGGTCAGTATGGAGGATATACTATATATACACACTATATACAATGTAGCAGTGCCGGGGTCAGTATGGAGGATATATTATATACACTATATACAATGTAGCAGAGCCGGGGTCAGTATGGAGGATATACTATATATACACACTATATACAATGTAGCAGTGCCGGGGTCAGTATGGAGGATATACTATATATACACACTATATACAATGTAGCAGTGCCGGGGTCAGTATGGAGGATATACTATATATACACACTATATACAATGTAGCAGAGCCGGGGTCAGTATGGAGGATATACTATATATGCACACTATATACAATGTAGCAGAGCCGGGGTCAGTATGGAGGATATATTATATACACTATATACAATGTAGCAGAGCCGGGGTCAGTATGGAGGATATACTATATATACACACTATATACAATGTAGCAGTGCCGGGGTCAGTATGGAGGATATATTATATACACTATATACAATGTAGCAGAGCCGGGGTCAGTATGGAGGATATACTATATATACACACTATATACAATGTAGCAGTGCCGGGGTCAGTATGGAGGATATATTATATACACTATATACAATGTAGCAGAGCCGGGGTCAGTATGGAGGATATACTATATATACACACTATATACAATGTAGCAGTGCCGGGGTCAGTATGGAGGATATATTATATACACTATATACAATGTAGCAGAGCCGGGGTCAGTATGGAGGATATACTATATATACACACTATATACAATGTAGCAGTGCCGGGGTCAGTATGGAGGATATATTATATACACTATATACAATGTAGCAGAGCCGGGGTCAGTATGGAGGATATACTATATATACACACTATATACCAAGTAGCCGGGGTCAGTATGGAGGATATACTATATATACACACTATAGACAAAGTAGCAGTGCCGGGGTCAGTATGGAGGATATACTATATATACACTATATACAATGTAGCAGAGCCGGGGTCAGTATGGAGGATATACTATATATACACACTATATACAATGTAGCAGTGCCGGGGTCAGTATGGAGGATATATTATATACACTATATACAATGTAGCAGAGCCGGGGTCAGTATGGAGGATATACTATATATACACACTATATACAATGTAGCAGTGCCGGGGTCAGTATGGAGGATATATTATATATACACTATATACAATGTAGCAGAGCCGGGGTCAGTATGGAGGATATACTATATATACACACTATATACAATGTAGCAGTGCCGGGGTCAGTATGGAGGATATATTATATACACTATATACAATGTAGCAGTGCCGGGGTCAGTATGGAGGATATACTATATATACACACTATATACAATGTAGCAGTGCCGGGGTCAGTATGGAGGATATATTATATACACTATATACAATGTAGCAGTGCCGGGGTCAGTATGGAGGATATACTATATATACACACTATATACAATGGGGGCGGGTCAGTATGGAGGATATACTATATATACACACTATATACAATGTAGCAGAGCCGGGGTCAGTATGGAGGATATACTATATATACACACTATATACAATGTAGCAGTGCCGGGGTCAGTATGGAGGATATACTATATATACACACTATATACAATGTAGCAGTGCCGGGGTCAGTATGGAGGATATACTATATATACACACTATAGACAAAGTAGCAGAGCCGGGGTCAGTATGGAGGATATACTATATATACACACTATATACAATGTAGCAGTGCCGGGGTCAGTATGGAGGATATACTATATATACACACTATATACAATGTAGCAGAGCCGGGGTCAGTATGGAGGATATACTATATATCACACACACACTATATACAATGTAGCAGTGCCGGGGTCAGTATGGAGGATATACTATATATACACACTATATACAATGTAGCAGAGCCGGGGTCAGTATGGAGGTATATAAACACACTACAATGTAGCGTGCCGGGGGAGTATGGAGGATATACTATATATACACACTATATACAATGTAGCAGTGCCGGGGTCAGTATGGAGGATATACTATATATACACACTATAGACAAAGTAGCAGTTCTGCTCCTCTGCACTCGCCGCGTGTTACCAGCCCCGGCAGTCACAGCAGATTATCTCGTGGCCGCATAAATCACATCACCAGAGAACACCTGGCTGGGCGCGCCGACACCTCACCCCAGCAGGTCATACCCAAGTACCACCAGAACAAGACACATCGAAAACACAACGTGGACTCCCTACACAAGAACAGCAGAAGTACAGAGCCAGAGCAGCGCTCATGTGAGCAACAAGAAGCCTTTACCTCTTGGATCTCCTCAGCATCTCCGTCTCCAGGAGAGAGAAATTGGACAGAACAGTCCAGGAAGAGTCAGACATGATCCACCAGTCTCTTCATGACCGGCCGAGCCCACATCAAGCTCTGGAGTATCATCCCTGGTGTGGCGGAGCCCCTGGAGACTGTACAGACGGGGAGGCAGGATTCATTGTGCCGCCTCCACTGCTCCAGATCCATTTCATGAGGAGCAGCGACGTCTACTCTAATCCTCTCATACCATGATGGGGTTAATCTCTGGAGCTGTACGTGGGGGCGTCTCCCGCTGCTGCTCAATGTGACACGGTGACACAGTAATTTAAGCCCACGAGGCAGTAATCCAGTAACCCGACCATTCACAACCCAGCGACGCCGCCAGAGGGAGCCCCGACGGCCGCCGCCGCCAGAGGGAGCCCCGACGGCCGCCGCGCGCCAGAGGGAGCCCCGACGGACGCCGCCGCCAGAGGGAGCCCGGCCCCCCCCCCAGCGCGCCGCCGAGAGGGAGCCCACGGCCCCCGAGGGGCAGTAATCCAGTAACCCGACCATTCACAACCCAGCGACGCCGCCAGAGGGAGCCCCCGACGGCCGCCGCCGCCAGAGGGAGCCCCGACGGACGCCGCCGCCAGAGGGAGCCCACGAGGCAGTAATCCAGAAACCCGACCATTCACAACCCAGCGACGCCGCCAGAGGGAGCCCCCTACAGACGCCGCCACCAGAGGGAGCCCACGAGGCAGTAATCCAGTAACCCGACCATTCACAACCCAGCGACGCCACCAGAGGGAGCCTCAACAGACGCCGCCGCCAGAGGGAGCCTCGACAGACGCCGCCGTCAACTGACTGGCTGATGTTTCAATAGGAGCGAAGAACGAACAGGGCAAGTGATAAAACATGTGACCTGGGGGTGGTCACCGGCTGACTGCACAGCTGTAGTTTTATCCGGGTTTAAGCCCAGTAAGTAACCAGATCCGTCACAGCAGCTTACTGGCATTGTAAAACTGAACAACAAGAGGAAAGTCCAAAGGAAAGTCCTGAAGACCCATCAGCCAGATCGCGACCAACGCTACCCTAATATCCCAGGAGACATCATCTTATTTACATACAAGACCACCAAATGAAATTATTCCCTAACAATACAGATTACACCAAGGATTCAGGAAATTAAAGTTCCTCCTGTCGCTGCCCTCACCCTGACACTACTCCGATGGGATGGAGAATGTTCTGCAGCTTCCACTCATGACCAGAGCAGCAGCGGTGTCTCCTCTCACATCATAGAGGTTTATGGTCGCACACATTGTGGAGCATTTTGGTGGAAGTTATAAGCATGGTGTGTGCAGAAATCCCTGAAACAGTCCCATCCACGTGTACAGAAGGGATTTTCAGTCTCAGACATTTCAGCTACAAATCTGTGAGAGTATTCCCTAATTAATCTTCTACATAAAAACGATCCCTCCACCGGAAGAGGAGAGATGCTCTGCAGACGCTTTCATCTAAGATTATATTCACACATCAACCCTGCTATAAGCTGATGTACGAGGCTTCACCAAAGCCCTGATAATCCAAATGAAATGCACCATACAGATATAACTAAGAGACAGCCGAAGAGATTATCCATCATCTGGGAAAGCTGGGTAACAATGCCGCCAGTACAGAATCCTCAGCGGTGGTCACTCAGCTTCTCTACAGCTGTAGGGCAGATAGAGCTCTCTGCGAAGTAAGGTCCCTGGAATATAAAAATTCTGGAGGTGTCCTCCTCCTCTGCTGTCCAGCAGCGACCTCCTCCTCTCGCTCCTCCTCTGCAGTCCAGCAGCGACCTCCTCCTCTCGCTCCTCCTCTGCAGTCCAGCAGCGACCTCCTCCTCTCGCTCCTCCTCCTCTGCTGTCCAGCAGCGACCTCCTCCTCTCGCTCCTCCTCTGCAGTCCAGCAGCGACCTCCTCCTCTCGCTCCTTCTCCTCTGCTGTCCAGCAGCGACCTCCTCCTCTCGCTCCTCCTCCTCTGCTGTCCAGCAGCGACCTCCTCCTCTCGCTCCTCCTCTGCAGTCCAGCAGCGACCTCCTCCTCTCGCTCCTTCTCCTCTGCTGTCCAGCAGCGACCCTCCTCCTCTCGCTCCTCCTCCTCTGCTGTCCAGCAGCGACCTCCTCCTCTCGCTCCTCTTCCTCCTCTGCTGTCCAGCAGCGACCTCCTCCTCTTCCTCCTACCTGCTGTCCAGCAGCGCCTCCTCCTCTCGCTCCTCCTCCTCTGCTGTCCAGCAGCGACCTCCTCCTCTCGCTCCTCTTCCTCCTCTGCTGTCCAGCAGCGACCTCCTCCTCTTCCTCCTAACCTGCTGTCCAGCAGCGACCTCCCTCCTCTTGGTCCTCTACCGCTGTCCAGCACCGGCCTCCTCCCCCTCCTCCTCTGCTGTCCAGCACCGGCCTCCTCTCCCTCCTCCTTTGCTGTCCAGCACCGGCCTCCTCTCCCTCCTCCTGCGCTGTCCAGCACCGGCTTCCTAATCTCCCTCCTCCTCTGCTGTCCAGCACCGGCCTCCTCTCCCCCCTCCTCTGCTGTCCAGCACCGGCTTCCTCTCCCTCCTCCTCTGCTGTCCAGCACCGGCCTCCTCTCCCTCCTCCTCTGCTGTCCAGCACCGGCCTCCTCTCCCTCCTCCTCTGCTGTCCAGCACCGGCCTCCTCTCCCTCCTCCTCTGCTGTCCAGCACCGGCTTCCTACTCTCCCTCCTGCTTTGCTGTCCAGCACCGGCCTCCTCTCCCTCCTCCTCCGCTGTCCAGCACCGGCCTCCTCTCCCTCCTCCTCTGCTGTCCAGCACCGGCCTCCTCTCCCTCCTCCTCTGCTGTCCAGCACCGGCCTCCTCTCCCTCCTCCCCCTCCTCCTCTGCTGTCCAGCACCGGCCTCCCTCTCCCTCCTCCCCCTCCTCCTCTGCTGTCCAGCACCGGCCTCCTCCTCTCCCTCCTCCTCTGCTGTCCAGCGCCGGCCTCTTCGTCTGATGACCAGCAGCGACCTCCTCCTCTCCCTCCTCCGCTTTCCAGCACAGCCTCCTACTCTCCCTCCTGCTTTGCTGTCCAGCAGCGACATGCTCCTCTCCCTCCTCCTCTGCTGTCCAGCACCGGCCTCCTCCTCTCCCTCCTCTGCTGTCCAGCACCGGCCTCCTCCTCTGCTGTCCAGCACCGGCCTCCCTCCTCTCCCTCCTCCTCCTGCTTTGCTGTCCACCAGCAAAATCCTCCTCTCCCTCCTCCTCCGCTGTCCAGCACCAGCCTCCTCCACTGCTGAGAGCTCATTGCTGACAACATTAGAGGCTTATGGGGGTTCTCATAAAGAATGTGCATTCAATAGGACAAATATGCCGAATGATCATATTCATCCACCTTCCTCTGAAGTTTTATAGGGAGTCTACAGGGATCTATATGGGGGGGGGGGCCCTGGAGGAGGGGCCGGGGATCTATAAGCAGGGAAGGAGGTGGCTTTAACAATTCTATGTGTAGTAGCTTGTTTAAGTACTTTCCTCCTATGTAAAGATCATCTTATGTCTGAGCTTACTGAGCAGTAGGGGCCGCTAAGTGTAATGTGATGTGTGTTTATCCACCACTGTGACCATAGCACCTTCCATAAACACAGGCATTAAAAACAAACTAACCCCCCGCCCACCAGGTACCAATCGAGCCCTACAGGTATATGCAGACCCCACAGCAGTGTCATTCGCACTCTTACCTCCACTGTAGCGGGCTGCTGGGTGAACTCTGCATTGGTGAACAGGTGAAAAAAGGAGCGGCATCGAGAGCACAGTCCGCACTGTATGGTACCTTCAGATGCTGGAGGTTCGGTGCTGATGATGGAGATAATATGCAGTGCTGCCCGTCCCCCCCTCGGCTGTGGGAATGCAGCGGACAGAAGATTCTGACAGGACACCACAGAAAGGCATTATTACGAGAGAGCGGAGGATCAGGGGCAGCGACCACTCATCAATAATGGGGTACCATGGACCCTGCAGGACTAGATACTGGGCGTCTACATATGTCCCCCAGTAAGGAAAGGGTCACCCAGTACAAAGCATCTACACTTCACTGTCCACGCTTGACTGTAAAAACATTATGAAAAGTGTTGCTAAGCGATAAAGCAGAACTTCAGAGAACAAGAGTTCCATATCCGGAAGCTGCAATATGGCCGCCTCAACCCCTGCCCAGTGTATGACGGGTCAATAGAAACTAGTCAGGAAATAACACAAATGGACCTCAATGCCCCAAACTGGTAATGTAAGCAAGGGCACCCCAACCCCATAGCCTGCGCAGAAGCAGCGGCGCTTACTGGAGTCTTAGATTTGGCGCTCCAAGTCTTTCTCTCCTGCGTTTCATCATGGTGCCGTCTTTATATTCAAAAATCCAAGGAAGTCAAAAGGAGAAAGTGTCCGGCGCTGTGCTCGCCCTCAGGACACGGGTTGTACTGACGCCCTGGGACTTGCACTCTCATCATCTTACTCACAAGCCTGAAATCCCTGAGTGGGTGTCAGCGGGCCGAGCGTCACTGCCCCCTGCAGGGTCCACCTGAGACTCTCGTGTCATATAAATAGCCGAGTACGCCTGATATGGGTGACAGCAGATCTCCGACACCCAGCAGAAGCTTCACCTCGGCCTCGGATATCAGGGCAGCAACAGAAGCTTTCAGCAAATCAAGGAGCGAGCGGAGACCTGCGGAGTGGAGGAGGGGAGCTGGCACAATGCAGGCAGCCAGGACATTGTACGGTGCAGCTGTTCCTCTCCACCCGCCCGTCACTCACCATCAGGAGGCAAGTTACAATCTGCACCAAGAGCCTAGTCAATATCCTCACTGTGACCGGCCCGTGACAGCAGTGACAAGGTGGGGCAACACCAGACATCTGCCATACACAGAGATCACCCCCCACCACCACCACGGTCGCCACGTCCATGACGTCTCGTCCACTCATCTTATTCAGCTCCACAGGCTCCTCCCCTTTATGCAGGCTCCTCCCTTCAGACTTACTGCCTTGTCTAACTTCTGCCCTCACATATCTCCCTCAGCCACACTGAGCAGATTGAGCTTCAATGTAAAGCATGGGGGACAGAGTAGCAGGAACGAAGATTCTCAGCCAATGGACAGTGCGGAAGAGCTCACCCGCCATAACAATGGAGCAGAGATACCCTAAGGATAATGCCCATACGGGGTTATGGGACAATTTTTGGGCCTTTTCTCTCTCCTGGATGGTTGGTGTCTATTCTGGCTCTTGACAACTGTTCACACTGGATGAAATGTAGCACCATGCGCAGAGGATGCATCCTGCTGGTCACACTGATCCCATGGGCCTCAGAGGATTAGGTTGAAGTCGCCCCCATTACTAGGCCTGGAGGCCACTACTTACACCCTCAGCCTGGCATTCAGCTGGACAAGACATATGGGAGGAGCAAGGCCACCAAGTCTCTCCGAAGCTCCGCCCAAATCACAGTTGGAATATAGGCTGTATAATGGAGGCTAATGAGCAGCCACGAGATTAACCCTTCGTGAATTACTGGACCGCTATGAACAATAAGTCCAGTAATACAGGACACGGCAACCAGACAGGAAGAGTGTGGTGGGGGCAGGGAGAGAAAATACTCCAAAAATACATCAATATCCACAGGGCACCAGAATATAGGGTGTTATGTCTACACACCATACACACCCATGTACTGTATGTACAATAAAGTAACACATCAATCATTGTGTGAAGAGAGTCCACCGGGGCAGTAATGGCCGCACAGACAGGAGCAGAGTATAGTAATAGGGCAGTAATGGCAGCACAGACAGGAGAGAGTATAGTAATAGGGCAGTAATGGCAGCACAGACAGGAGCAGAGTATAGTAATAGGGCAGTAATGGCAGCATAGACAGGAGCAGAGTATAGTAATAGGGCAGTAATGGCAGCACAGACAGGAGAGAGTATAGTAATAGGGCAGTAATGGCAGCACAGACAGGACAGAGTATAGTAATAGGGCAGTAATGGCAGCACAGACAGGGCAGAGTATAGTAATAGGGCAGTAATGGCAGCATAGACAGGACAGAGTATAGTAATAGGGCAGTAATGGCAGCATAGACAGGAGAGAGTATAGTAATAGGGCAGTAATGGCAGCATAGACAGGAGCAGAGTATAGTAATAGGGCAGTAATGGCAGCATAGACAGGACAGAGTATAGTAATAGGGCAGTAATGGCAGCATAGACAGGACAGAGTATAGTAATAGGGCAGTAATGGCAGCACAGACAGGACAGAGTATAGTAATAGGGCAGTAATGGCAGCATAAACAGGAGAGAGTATAGTAATAGGGCAGTAATGGCAGCATAGACAGGACAGAGTATAGTAATAGGGCAGTAATGGCAGCACAGACAGGAGAGAGTATAGTAATAGGGCAGTAATGGCAGCACAGACAGGAGCAGAGTATAGTAATAGGGCAGTAATGGCAGCACAGACAGGACAGAGTATAGTAATAGGGCAGTAATGGCAGCACAGACAGGAGCAGAGTATAGTAATAGGGCAGTAATGGCAGCATAGACAGGACAGAGTATAGTAATAGGGCAGTAATGGCAGCACAGACAGGAGAGAGTATAGTAATAGGGCAGTAATGGCAGCACAGACAGGAGCAGAGTATAGTAATAGGGCAGTAATGGCAGCACAGACAGGACAGAGTATAGTAATAGGGCAGTAATGGCAGCACAGACAGGAGCAGAGTATAGTAATAGGGCAGTAATGGCAGCATAGACAGGAGAGAGTATAGTAATAGGGCAGTAATGGCAGCACAGACAGGGGAGAGTATAGTAATAGGGCAGTAATGGCAGCACAGACAGGAGAGAGTATAGTAATAGGGCAGTAATGGCAGCACAGACAGGACAGAGTATAGTAATAGGGCAGTAATGGCAGCATAGACAGGGGAGAGTATAGTAATAGGGCAGTAATGGCAGCACAGACAGGGGAGAGTATAGTAATAGGGCAGTAATGGCAGCATAGACAGGAGAGAGTATAGTAATAGGGCAGTAATGGCAGCACAGACAGGGGAGAGTATAGTAATAGGGCAGTAATGGCAGCACAGACAGGAGAGAGTATAGTAATAGGGCAGTAATGGCAGCATAGACAGGACAGAGTATAGTAATAGGGCAGTAATGGCAGCACAGACAGGAGCAGAGTATAGTAATAGGGCAGTAATGGCAGCATAGACAGGAGAGAGTATAGTAATAGGGCAGTAATGGCAGCATAGACAGGAGAGAGTATAGTAATAGGGCAGTAATGGCAGCACAGACAGGACAGAGTATAGTAATAGGGCAGTAATGGCAGCATAGACAGGACAGAGTATAGTAATAGGGCAGTAATGGCAGCATAGACAGGGGAGAGTATAGTAATAGGGCAGTAATGGCAGCACAGACAGGAGCAGAGTATAGTAATAGGGCAGTAATGGCAGCATAGACAGGACAGAGTATAGTAATAGGGCAGTAATGGCAGCATAGACAGGACAGAGTATAGTAATAGGGCAGTAATGGCAGCACAGACAGGACAGAGTATAGTAATAGGGCAGTAATGGCAGCATAGACAGGAGAGAGTATAGTAATAGGGCAGTAATGGCAGCACAGACAGGAGAGAGTATAGTAATAGGGCAGTAATGGCAGCACAGACAGGACAGAGTATAGTAATAGGGCAGTAATGGCAGCATAGACAGGAGAGAGTATAGTAATAGGGCAGTAATGGCAGCATAGACAGGGGAGAGTATAGTAATAGGGCAGTAATGGCAGCACAGACAGGACAGAGTATAGTAATAGGGCAGTAATGGCAGCATAGACAGGACAGAGTATAGTAATAGGGCAGTAATGGCAGCATAGACAGGGGAGAGTATAGTAATAGGGCAGTAATGGCAGCACAGACAGGAGAAGAGTATAGTAATAGGGCAGTAATGGCAGCATAGACAGGACAGAGTATAGTAATAGGGCAGTAATGGCAGCATAGACAGGAGCAGAGTATAGTAATAGGGCAGTAATGGCAGCATAGACAGGAGCAGAGTATAGTAATAGGGCAGTAATGGCAGCATAGACAGGAGCAGAGTATAGTAATAGGGCAGTAATGGCAGCATAGACAGGAGAGAGTATAGTAATAGGGCAGTAATGGCAGCACAGACAGGAGAGAGTATAGTAATAGGGCAGTAATGGCAGCATAGACAGGACAGAGTATAGTAATAGGGCAGTAATGGCAGCATAGACAGGAGAGAGTATAGTAATAGGGCAGTAATGGCAGCATAGACAGGAGAGAGTATAGTAATAGGGCAGTAATGGCAGCATAGACAGGAGCAGAGTATAGTAATAGGGCAGTAATGGCAGCACAGACAGGAGCAGAGTATAGTAATAGGGCAGTAATGGCAGCATAGACAGGGGAGAGTATAGTAATAGGGCAGTAATGGCAGCACAGACAGGGGAGAGTATAGTAATAGGGCAGTAATGGCAGCATAGACAGGACAGAGTATAGTAATAGGGCAGTAATGGCAGCACAGACAGGACAGAGTATAGTAATAGGGCAGTAATGGCAGCACAGACAGGACAGAGTATAGTAATAGGGCAGTAATGGCAGCACAGACAGGACAGAGTATAGTAATAGGGCAGTAATGGCAGCATAGACAGGACAGAGTATAGTAATAGGGCAGTAATGGCAGCACAGACAGGAGCAGAGTATAGTAATAGGGCAGTAATGGCAGCATAGACAGGGGCAGAGTATAGTAATAGGGCAGTAATGGCAGCACAGACAGGAGGAGAGTATAGTAATAGGGCAGTAATGGCAGCATAGACAGGAGAGAGTATAGTAATAGGGCAGTAATGGCAGCACAGACAGGAGAGAGTATAGTAATAGGGCAGTAATGGCAGCACAGACAGGACAGAGTATAGTAATAGGGCAGTAATGGCAGCACAGACAGGGGAGAGTATAGTAATAGGGCAGTAATGGCAGCACAGACAGGACAGAGTATAGTAATAGGGCAGTAATGGCAGCATAGACAGGGACAGAGTATAGTAATAGGGCAGTAATGGCAGCACAGACAGGGGAGAGTATAGTAATAGGGCAGTAATGGCAGCATAGACAGGAGAGAGTATAGTAATAGGGCAGTAATGGCAGCACAGACAGGAGCAGAGTATAGTAATAGGGCAGTAATGGCAGCATAGACAGGAGAGAGTATAGTAATAGGGCAGTAATGGCAGCATAGACAGGAGCAGAGTATAGTAATAGGGCAGTAATGGCAGCACAGACAGGAGCAGAGTATAGTAATAGGGCAGTAATGGCAGCATAGACAGGAGAGAGTATAGTAATAGGGCAGTAATGGCAGCATAGACAGGAGAGAGTATAGTAATAGGGCAGTAATGGCAGCACAGACAGGACAGAGTATAGTAATAGGGCAGTAATGGCAGCATAGACAGGGGAGAGTATAGTAATAGGGCAGTAATGGCAGCATAGACAGGGGAGAGTATAGTAATAGGGCAGTAATGGCAGCACAGACAGGAGCAGAGTATAGTAATAGGGCAGTAATGGCAGCACAGACAGGAGCAGAGTATAGTAATAGGGCAGTAATGGCAGCACAGACAGGAGAGAGTATAGTAATAGGGAAGTAATGGCAGCACAGACAGGACAGAGTATAGTAATAGGGCAGTAATGGCAGCATAGACAGGGGAGAGTATAGTAATAGGGCAGTAATGGCAGCATAGACAGGAGAGAGTATAGTAATAGAGCAGTAATAGGGTAGAGTATAGTAATAGGGCAGTAATGGAAGCACAGACAGGACAGAGTATAGTAATAGGGCAGTAATGGCAGCATAGACAGGAGAGAGTATAGTAATAGAGCAGTAATAGGGTAGAGTATAGTAATAGGGCAGTAATGGAAGCACAGACAGGACAGAGTATAGTAATAGGGCAGTAATGGCAGCACAGACAGGACAGAGTATAGTAATAGGGCAGTAATGGCAGCACAGACAGGAGCAGAGTATAGTAATAGGGCAGTAATGGAAGCACAGACAGGACAGAGTATAGTAATAGGGCAGTAATGGTAGCATAGACAGGAGAGAGTATAGTAATAGGGCAGTAATGGCAGCACAGACAGGAGAGAGTATAGTAATAGGGCAGTAATGGCAGCACAGACAGGACAGAGTATAGTAATAGGGCAGTAATGGCAGCACAGACAGGGGAGAGTATAGTAATAGGGCAGTAATGGCAGCACAGACAGGACAGAGTATAGTAATAGGGCAGTAATGGCAGCATAGACAGGACAGAGTATAGTAATAGGGCAGTAATGGCAGCACAGACAGGACAGAGTATAGTAATAGGGCAGTAATGGCAGCACAGACAGGAGCAGAGTATAGTAATAGGGCAGTAATGGAAGCACAGACAGGACAGAGTATAGTAATAGGGCAGTAATGGTAGCATAGACAGGAGAGAGTATAGTAATAGGGCAGTAATGGCAGCACAGACAGGAGAGAGTATAGTAATAGGGCAGTAATGGCAGCACAGACAGGACAGAGTATAGTAATAGGGCAGTAATGGCAGCACAGACAGGGGAGAGTATAGTAATAGGGCAGTAATGGCAGCACAGACAGGAGGAGAGTATAGTAATAGGGCAGTAATGGCAGCATAGACAGGAGAGAGTATAGTAATAGGGCAGTAATGGCAGCACAGACAGGAGCAGAGTATAGTAATAGGGCAGTAATGGCAGCATAGACAGGGGAGAGTATAGTAATAGGGCAGTAATGGCAGCACAGACAGGACAGAGTATAGTAATAGGGCAGTAATGGCAGCACAGACAGGACAGAGTATAGTAATAGGGCAGTAATGGCAGCATAGACAGGAGCAGAGTATAGTAATAGGGCAGTAATGGCAGCATAGACAGGAGCAGAGTATAGTAATAGGGCAGTAATGGCAGCACAGACAGGAGCAGAGTATAGTAATAGGGCAGTAATGGCAGCACAGACAGGAGCAGAGTATAGTAATAGGGCAGTAATGGCAGCACAGACAGGAGAGAGTATAGTAATAGGGCAGTAATGGCAGCATAGACAGGGGAGAGTATAGTAATAGGGCAGTAATGGCAGCATAGACAGGAGAGAGTATAGTAATAGGGCAGTAATGGCAGCACAGACAGGACAGAGTATAGTAATAGGGCAGTAATGGCAGCACAGACAGGAGAGAGTATAGTAATAGGGAAGTAATGGCAGCACAGACAGGACAGAGTATAGTAATAGGGCAGTAATGGCAGCATAGACAGGACAGAGTATAGTAATAGGGCAGTAATGGCAGCACAGACAGGAGGAGAGTATAGTAATAGGGCAGTAATGGCAGCATAGACAGGAGAGAGTATAGTAATAGAGCAGTAATAGGGAGAGTATAGTAATAGGGCAGTAATGGAAGCACAGACAGGACAGAGTATAGTAATAGGGCAGTAATGGCAGCACAGACAGGACAGAGTATAGTAATAGGGCAGTAATGGCAGCACAGACAGGAGCAGAGTATAGTAATAGGGCAGTAATGGCAGCATAGACAGGAGAGAGTATAGTAATAGGGCAGTAATGGCAGCATAGACAGGAGCAGAGTATAGTAATAGGGCAGTAATGGCAGCACAGACAGGAGCAGAGTATAGTAATAGGGCAGTAATGGCAGCATAGACAGGGGAGACTATAGTAATAGGGCAGTAATGGCAGCATAGACAGGAGAGAGTATAGTAATAGGGCAGTAATGGCAGCACAGACAGGAGAGAGTATAGTAATAGGGCAGTAATGGCAGCACAGACAGGAGCAGAGTATAGTAATAGGGCAGTAATGGCAGCATAGACAGGAGAGAGTATAGTAATAGGGCAGTAATGGCAGCACAGACAGGACAGAGTATAGTAATAGGGCAGTAATGGCAGCACAGACAGGAGCAGAGTATAGTAATAGGGCAGTAATGGCAGCATAGACAGGACAGAGTATAGTAATAGGGCAGTAATGGCAGCATAGACAGGACAGAGTATAGTAATAGGGCAGTAATGGCAGCATAGACAGGACAGAGTATAGTAATAGGGCAGTAATGGCAGCATAGACAGGAGAGAGTATAGTAATAGGGCAGTAATGGCAGCACAGACAGGAGAGAGTATAGTAATAGGGCAGTAATGGCAGCACAGACAGGAGCAGAGTATAGTAATAGGGCAGTAATGGCAGCATAGACAGGAGCAGAGTATAGTAATAGGGCAGTAATGGCAGCATAGACAGGACAGAGTATAGTAATAGGGCAGTAATGGCAGCATAGACAGGACAGAGTATAGTAATAGGGCAGTAATGGCAGCACAGACAGGAGAGAGTATAGTAATAGGGCAGTAATGGCAGCACAGACAGGACAGAGTATAGTAATAGGGCAGTAATGGCAGCACAGACAGGAGGAGAGTATAGTAATAGGGCAGTAATGGCAGCATAGACAGGAGAGAGTATAGTAATAGGGCAGTAATGGCAGCACAGACAGGAGCAGAGTATAGTAATAGGGCAGTAATGGCAGCATAGACAGGAGAGAGTATAGTAATAGGGCAGTAATGGCAGCATAGACAGGGGCAGAGTATAGTAATAGGGCAGTAATGGCAGCACAGACAGGAGCAGAGTATAGTAATAGGGCAGTAATGGCAGCATAGACAGGACAGAGTATAGTAATAGGGCAGTAATGGCAGCATAGACAGGACAGAGTATAGTAATAGGGCAGTAATGGCAGCATAGACAGGGGCAGAGTATAGTAATAGGGCAGTAATGGCAGCACAGACAGGAGCAGAGTATAGTAATAGGGCAGTAATGGCAGCATAGACAGGACAGAGTATAGTAATAGGGCAGTAATGGCAGCACAGACAGGAGAGAGTATAGTAATAGGGCAGTAATGGCAGCACAGACAGGACAGAGTATAGTAATAGGGCAGTAATGGCAGCATAGACAGGACAGAGTATAGTAATAGGGCAGTAATGGCAGCATAGACAGGAGAGAGTATAGTAATAGGGCAGTAATGGCAGCACAGACAGGAGCAGAGTATAGTAATAGGGCAGTAATGGCAGCATAGACAGGGGAGAGTATAGTAATAGGGCAGTAATGGCAGCACAGACAGGAGCAGAGTATAGTAATAGGGCAGTAATGGCAGCATAGACAGGACAAGTATAGTAATAGGGCAGTAATAGGGTAGAGTATAGTAATAGGGCAGTAATGGCAGCATAGACAGGAGCAGAGTATAGTAATAGGGCAGTAATGGCAGCACAGACAGGAGAGAGTATAGTAATAGGGCAGTAATGGCAGCACAGACAGGAGCAGAGTATAGTAATAGGGCAGTAATGGCAGCACAGACAGGACAGAGTATAGTAATAGGGCAGTAATGGCAGCACAGACAGGAGCAGAGTATAGTAATAGGGCAGTAATGGCAGCACAGACAGGACAGAGTATAGTAATAGGGCAGTAATGGCAGCACAGACAGGAGAGAGTATAGTAATAGGGCAGTAATGGCAGCATAGACAGGGGAGAGTATAGTAATAGGGCAGTAATGGCAGCATAGACAGGAGAGAGTATAGTAATAGGGCAGTAATGGCAGCATAGACAGGACAGAGTATAGTAATAGGGCAGTAATGGCAGCACAGACAGGAGAGAGTATAGTAATAGGGCAGTAATGGCAGCATAGACAGGACAGAGTATAGTAATAGGGCAGTAATGGCAGCATAGACAGGAGCAGAGTATAGTAATAGGGCAGTAATGGCAGCATAGACAGGAGGAGAGTATAGTAATAGGGCAGTAATGGCAGCACAGACAGGAGAGAGTATAGTAATAGGGCAGTAATGGCAGCACAGACAGGAGCAGAGTATAGTAATAGGGCAGTAATGGCAGCATAGACAGGACAGAGTATAGTAATAGGGCAGTAATGGCAGCATAGACAGGAGAGAGTATAGTAATAGGGCAGTAATGGCAGCATAGACAGGGGAGAGTATAGTAATAGGGCAGTAATGGCAGCATAGACAGGACAGAGTATAGTAATAGGGCAGTAATGGCAGCATAGACAGGAGCAGAGTATAGTAATAGGGCAGTAATGGCAGCATAGACAGGAGCAGAGTATAGTAATAGGGCAGTAATGGCAGCACAGACAGGACAGAGTATAGTAATAGGGCAGTAATGGCAGCACAGACAGGAGCAGAGTATAGTAATAGGGCAGTAATGGCAGCATAGACAGGACAGAGTATAGTAATAGGGCAGTAATGGCAGCACAGACAGGAGAGAGTATAGTAATAGGGCAGTAATGGCAGCATAGACAGGACAGAGTATAGTAATAGGGCAGTAATGGCAGCATAGACAGGAGCAGAGTATAGTAATAGGGCAGTAATGGCAGCATAGACAGGAGGAGAGTATAGTAATAGGGCAGTAATGGCAGCACAGACAGGAGAGAGTATAGTAATAGGGCAGTAATAGGGTAGAGTATAGTAATAGGGCAGTAATGGCAGCACAGACAGGAGAGAGTATAGTAATAGGGCAGTAATGGCAGCACAGACAGGAGAGAGTATAGTAATAGGGCAGTAATGGCAGCACAGACAGGACAGAGTATAGTAATAGGGCAGTAATGGCAGCATAGACAGGAGCAGAGTATAGTAATAGGGCAGTAATAGGAGCAGTAGAGTATAGTAATAGGGCAGTAATGGCAGCATAGACAGGAGAGAGTATAGTAATAGGGCAGTAATGGCAGCATAGACAGGACAGAGTATAGTAATAGGGCAGTAATGGCAGCATAGACAGGAGCAGAGTATAGTAATAGGGCAGTAATGGCAGCACAGACAGGAGAGAGTATAGTAATAGGGCAGTAATGGCAGCACAGACAGGGGGAGAGTATAGTAATAGGGCAGTAATGGCAGCACAGACAGGAGAGAGTATAGTAATAGGGCAGTAATGGCAGCATAGACAGGGGAGAGTATAGTAATAGGGCAGTAATGGCAGCACAGACAGGAGAGAGTATAGTAATAGGGCAGTAATGGCAGCACAGACAGGACAGAGTATAGTAATAGGGCAGTAATGGCAGCATAGACAGGAGAGAGTATAGTAATAGGGCAGTAATGGCAGCATAGACAGGACAGAGTATAGTAATAGGGCAGTAATGGCAGCACAGACAGGACAGAGTATAGTAATAGGGCAGTAATGGCAGCATAGACAGGACAGAGTATAGTAATAGGGCAGTAATGGCAGCACAGACAGGAGAGAGTATAGTAATAGGGCAGTAATGGCAGCACAGACAGGAGAGAGTATAGTAATAGGGTAGTAATGGCAGCACAGACAGGACAGAGTATAGTAATAGGGCAGTAATGGCAGCATAGACAGGAGGAGAGTATAGTAATAGGGCAGTAATGGCAGCACAGACAGGAGCAGAGTATAGTAATAGGGCAGTAATGGCAGCATAGACAGGAGAGAGTATAGTAATAGGGCAGTAATGGCAGCATAGACAGGAGAGAGTATAGTAATAGGGCAGTAATGGCAGCACAGACTGGACAGAGTATAGTAATAGGGCAGTAATGGCAGCACAGACAGGACAGAGTATAGTAATAGGGCAGTAATGGCAGCATAGACAGGAGAGAGTATAGTAATAGGGCAGTAATGGCAGCACAGACAGGGGAGAGTATAGTAATAGGGCAGTAATGGCAGCATAGACAGGGGAGAGTATAGTAATAGGGCAGTAATGGCAGCATAGACAGGACAGAGTATAGTAATAGGGCAGTAATGGCAGCACAGACAGGAGAGAGTATAGTAATAGGGCAGTAATGGCAGCACAGACAGGAGCAGAGTATAGTAATAGGGCAGTAATGGCAGCATAGACAGGGGAGAGTATAGTAATAGGGCAGTAATGGCAGCATAGACAGGGGAGAGTATAGTAATAGGGCAGTAATGGCAGCACAGACAGGAGCAGAGTATAGTAATAGGGCAGTAATGGCAGCACAGACAGGAGAGAGTATAGTAATAGGGCAGTAATGGCAGCATAGACAGGACAGAGTATAGTAATAGGGCAGTAATGGCAGCATAGACAGGGGAGAGTATAGTAATAGGGCAGTAATGGCAGCACAGACAGGACAGAGTATAGTAATAGGGCAGTAATGGCAGCATAGACAGGACAGAGTATAGTAATAGGGCAGTAATGGCAGCATAGACAGGACAGAGTATAGTAATAGGGCAGTAATGGCAGCACAGACAGGACAGAGTATAGTAATAGGGCAGTAATGGCAGCACAGACAGGAGAGAGTATAGTAATAGGGCAGTAATGGCAGCATAGACAGGACAGAGTATAGTAATAGGGCAGTAATGGCAGCATAGACAGGACAGAGTATAGTAATAGGGCAGTAATGGCAGCATAGACAGGAGAGAGTATAGTAATAGGGCAGTAATGGCAGCACAGACAGGACAGAGTATAGTAATAGGGCAGTAATGGCAGCATAGACAGGACAGAGTATAGTAATAGGGCAGTAATGGCAGCATAGACAGGACAGAGTATAGTAATAGGGCAGTAATGGCAGCACAGACAGGACAGAGTATAGTAATAGGGCAGTAATGGCAGCACAGACAGGGGAGAGTATAGTAATAGGGCAGTAATGGCAGCACAGACAGGAGAGAGTATAGTAATAGGGCGGTAATGGCAGCATAGACAGGAGAGAGTATAGTAATAGGGCAGTAATGGCAGCATAGACAGGACAGAGTATAGTAATAGGGCAGTAATGGCAGCATAGACAGGAGCAGAGTATAGTAATAGGGCAGTAATGGCAGCACAGACAGGACAGAGTATAGTAATAGGGCAGTAATGGCAGCATAGACAGGACAGAGTATAGTAATAGGGCAGTAATGGCAGCATAGACAGGAGCAGAGTATAGTAATAGGGCAGTAATGGCAGCATAGACAGGACAGAGTATAGTAATAGGGCAGTAATGGCAGCATAGACAGGACAGAGTATAGTAATAGGGCAGTAATGGCAGCATAGACAGGAGCAGAGTATAGTAATAGGGCAGTAATGGCAGCACAGACAGGACAGAGTATAGTAATAGGGCAGTAATGGCAGCATAGACAGGAGAGAGTATAGTAATAGGGCAGTAATGGCAGCATAGACAGGACAGAGTATAGTAATAGGGCAGTAATGGCAGCATAGACAGGACAGAGTATAGTAATAGGGCAGTAATGGCAGCACAGACAGGACAGAGTATAGTAATAGGGCAGTAATGGCAGCATAGACAGGAGAGAGTATAGTAATAGGGCAGTAATGGCAGCACAGACAGGAGCAGAGTATAGTAATAGGGCAGTAATGGCAGCACAGACAGGAGAGAGTATAGTAATAGGGCAGTAATGGCAGCATAGACAGGAGCAGAGTATAGTAATAGGGCAGTAATGGCAGCATAGACAGGAGAGAGTATAGTAATAGGGCAGTAATGGCAGCATAGACAGGAGCAGAGTATAGTAATAGGGCAGTAATGGCAGCATAGACAGGACAGAGTATAGTAATAGGGCAGTAATGGCAGCACAGACAGGACAGAGTATAGTAATAGGGCAGTAATGGCAGCACAGACAGGGGAGAGTATAGTAATAGGGCAGTAATGGCAGCATAGACAGGACAGAGTATAGTAATAGGGCAGTAATGGCAGCATAGACAGGAGCAGAGTATAGTAATAGGGCAGTAATGGCAGCATAGACAGGGGAGAGTATAGTAATAGGGCAGTAATGGCAGCATAGACAGGAGAGAGTATAGTAATAGGGCAGTAATGGCAGCATAGACAGGGGAGAGTATAGTAATAGGGCAGTAATGGCAGCACAGACAGGAGCAGAGTATAGTAATAGGGCAGTAATGGCAGCACAGACAGGAGAGAGTATAGTAATAGGGCAGTAATGGCAGCATAGACAGGGGAGAGTATAGTAATAGGGCAGTAATGGCAGCACAGACAGGAGCAGAGTATAGTAATAGGGCAGTAATGGCAGCACAGACAGGACAGAGTATAGTAATAGGGCAGTAATGGCAGCATAGACAGGACAGAGTATAGTAATAGGGCAGTAATGGCAGCACAGACAGGGGAGAGTATAGTAATAGGGCAGTAATGGCAGCATAGACAGGAGCAGAGTATAGTAATAGGGCAGTAATGGCAGCACAGACAGGGGAGAGTATAGTAATAGGGCAGTAATGGCAGCACAGACAGGAGAGAGTATAGTAATAGGGCAGTAATGGCAGCATAGACAGGACAGAGTATAGTAATAGGGCAGTAATGGCAGCAAAGACAGGAGAGAGTATAGTAATAGGGCAGTAATAGGGTAGAGTATAGTAATAGGGCAGTTATAGGGCAGTAATAGGGTAGAGTATAGTAATAGGGCAGTAATAGGGCAAGTATAGTAATAGGGCAGAGTATAGTAATAGGGCAGTAATTGGGCAGTAATGGGGCAATAATAGGGCAGTAATGGGGCAGAGTATAGTAATAGGGCAGTAATAGGGTAGAGTATAGTAATAGGGCAGTAATAGGGCAGTAATAGGGTAGAGTATAGTAATAGGGCAGTTATAGGGCAGTAATAGGGTAGAGTATAGTAATAGGGCAGTAATAGGGCAGTAATAGGGTAGAGTATAGTAATAGGGCAGTTATAGGGCAGTAATAGGGCAGAGTATAGTAATAGGGCAGTAATAGGGCGGTAATGGGGCAGTAATAGGGCAGTAATAGGGCAGTAATAGGGCAGAGTATAGTAATAGGGCAGTAATGGGGCAGTAATAGGGCAATAATAGGGCAGTAATAGGGCAGTAATAGGGCAGTAATAGGGCAGTAATGGGGCAGTAATGGGCAGAATAGGCAGAGTATAGTAATAGGGCAGTAATGGGCAGTAATGGGGCAGTAATGGGGCAGTAATAGGGCAGTAATAGGGCAGTAATAGGGCAGAATAGGGCAGAGTAAGTAATAGGGCAGTAATAGGGCAGTAATGGGGCAGTAATGGGGCAGAATAGGGCAATATTAGGGTAGTAATAGGGCAGTAATGGGGCAGTAATAGGGCAGTAATGGGCAGTATTGGGGCAGTAATAGGGCAGAGTATAGTAATAGGGCAGTAATAGGGCAGTACATGGGGCAGTAATAGGGCAGTAATGGGGCAGTAATGGGGCAGTAATAGGGCAGTAATAGGGCAGAGAAGTAATAGGGCAGTAATAGGGCAGTAATGGGGCAGTAATAGGGCAGTAATGGGGCAGTAATAGGGCAGTAATAGGGTAGTAATAGGGCAGTAATGGGCAGTAATAGGGCAGTAATGGGGCAGTAATAGGGCAGTAATAGGGTAGTAATAGGGCAGTAATAGGGCAGTATTGGGGCAGTAATAGGGCAGAGTATAGTAATAGGGCAGTAATAGGGCAGTAATGGGGCAGTAATAGGGCAGTAATGGGGCAGTAATGGGGCAGTAATAGGGCAGTAATAGGGCAGTAATAGAGTAGTAATAGGGCAGTAATAGGGCAGTAATGGGGCAGTAATAGGGCAGTAATAGGGCAGTAATAGGGCAGTAATAGGGCAGTAATAGGGTAGTAATAGGGCAGTAATGGGGCAGTAATAGGGCAGTAATAGGGCAGAGTATAGTAATAGGGCAGTAATAGGGCAGTAATGGGGCAGTAATAGGGGAGGAATAGGGCAGTAATAGGGCAGAGTATAGTAATAGGGCAGTAATGGGGCAGTAATAGGGCAGAGTATAGTAATAGGGCAGTAATGGGGCAGTAATAGGGCAGTAATAGGGCAGAGTATAGTAATAGGGCAGTAATGGGGCAGTAATAGGGCAGAGTATAGTAATAGGGCAGTAATGGGGCAGTAATAGGGCAGTAATAGGGCAGTAATAGGGCAGAGTATAGTAATAGGGCAGTAATAGGGCAGTAATGGGGCAGTAATAGGGCAGTAATGGGGCAGTAATAGGGCAGTAATGGGGCAGTAATAGGGCAATATTAGGGTAGTAATAGGGCAGTAATGGGGCAGTAATAGGGCAGTAATGGGGCAGTATTGGGGCAGTAATAGGGCAGAGTATAGTAATAGGGCAGTAATAGGGCAGTAATGGGGCAGTAATGAGGCAGTAATAGGGCAGTAATGGGGCAGTAATAGGGCAGTAATGGGGCAATAATGGGGCAGTAATAGGGCAGTAATAGGGCAGAGTATAGTAATAGGGCAGTAATAGGACAGTAATGGGGCAGTAATAGGGCAGTAATGGGGCAGTAATGGGGCAGTAATGGGGCAGTAATGGGGCAGTAATAGGGCAGTAATAGGGCAGTAATGGGGCAGTAATGGGGCAGTGATAGGGCAGTAATAGGGCAGTAATGGGGCAGTAATGGGGCAGTAATGGGGCAGTGATAGGGCAGTAATGGGGCAGTATTGGGGCAGTAATAGGGCAGAGTATAGTAATAGGGCAGTAATGGGGCAGTAATGGGGCAGTAATAGGGCAGTAATGGGGCAGTAATGGGGCAGTAATGGGGCAGTAATGGGGCAGTGTAGCAGTAATAGGGCAGTAATGGGGCAGTAATGGGGCAGTAATGGGGCAGTGATAGGGCAGTAATAGGGCAGTAGCCTCCCCTCGCCCTATAAAGTTCAATGTTGCAAATAGCAGAGAAGGGAACATGCAGGGAACAGACTGAAGATCCTCAATTTAAGGGGAAGACCCCCAGGAGATTTCTGACCTCAGCAGCACAAAGTTCCGTAAGACAAAGGCAAACAGCAGTGTGTGGGGGGGGGGGGCAGAGACTTTCTGCAATGCACTCTGTATCCACTGAGGGGCGCCGTATACAGAGGGGCCCTGCACTCACAAGCTTCTCTGTGCAGAGGGTTCAGAGTATAATAATAGTGTCCCTAACACACAGCTCGGCCCCTATATATGCAGCGACCCGCTGAGCCGCGGATGTGACAACTTACGCTTACAGGCGGACCCTCAGGGGCTTCTTTTAGAAGGGGGGCGAGGGGATGACTACAGGAAATGAGGGAAGGGCAGCGGTCAGCATTTCTATCTCTGCACACAACATACAGTGGGATGGCGGCAGATAAAGCAGGGCCGTGTACACACATAGACTCTGCACTACCGAGACCTTGTACAGTGTGACGGAGGCGCACATTCACTCTGAGGCTACTTACAGAATCATTGGGGGCTGCGGTGTGACAAGTGACACCTGGAGGGGCGGCTCAGCTCCATACGGCTTGTGTAGAGTGTGTCTGTGCTGCAGATGTCAGCGCGGCGCCCTCTGCTCCTCTCACTCTGTAAGCTTCTTAGCGGCTCAGCCTCTCACCTGCTCCGCATTACCGGCCACAAACAACCCATTTGTTCTCATTAATCCCGGCTAATTTCCCCCCAGCCTCGTGTGACCTGCAGGGTCAGCGCCGGCCTGTGCACCGAGCGGCAGTGCAAGTAATTGGCGCCATGTCAGCCTCCTCGGGGCGGCTGCCGACAGTCCACTGCCTAATAGAGATGACAAAGTGGCAGCCACAACAAGAAATGTGACCAGCAATAGCAGATAATCCCCCCACAGCCGTAACAAGAGTGCTAGACCCGCACCCTGCACTCTCAGGGGCCCCATATAACCCTGAAGATGCCAAACTACAAGCAGACTAATCTACAGAGTTACCTGTCTAACTAAAGGCTCCAATCAATACACAATACCCACTGTGTGACCAGAGCCCAAGAGCCAGACTGACCGCAGGCGAAAACTGACAAAAACCAATAACACACCGCAACCTAATGTGTAATACCACCGTATAGTGCACATACACCATAACACAGCTAACCACACACAGAATCATCACTGTGTACATATATCACATATCAGTATTATACTCCAGAGCTGCGCTCACTATTCTGCTGGTACAGTCACTGTGTACATACATTACATTACTTATACTGTATAATACTCCAGAGCTGCGCTCACTATTCTGCTGGTACAGTCACTATGTACATACATTACATTACTTATCCTGTACTGATCCTGAGTTACATCCTGTATTATACTCCAGAGCTGCACTCACTATTCTGCTGGTGCAGTCACTGTGTACATACATTACATTACTTATCCTGTATTATACTCCAGAGCTGCACTCTCTATTCTGCTGGTGCAGTCACTATGTACATACATTACATTACTTATCCTGTACTGATCCTGAGTTACATCCTGTATTATACTCCAGAGCTGCGCTCACTATTCTGCTGGTGCAGTCACTGTGTACATACATTACATTACTTATCCTGTATTATACTCCAGATCTGCGCTCACTATTCTGCTGGTACAGTCACTGTGTACATACATTACATTACTTATCCTGCTCCAGAGCGCGCCCACCCCACACCCTACTGATCCTGAGTTACATCCTGTATTAATACTCCAGAGCCTGAACTCCAGAGCTCGCTCACTATTCTGCTGGTGCAGTCACTGTGTACATACATTACATTACTTATCCTGTATTATACTCCAGAGCTGCGCTCACTATTCTGCTGGTACAGTCACTGTGTACATACATTACATTACTTATCCTGTATTATACTCCAGAGCTGCGCTCACTATTCTGCTGGTGCAGTCACTGTGTACATACATTACATTACTTATCCTGTATTATACTCCGGAGCTGCGCTCACTATTCTGCTGGTACAGTCACTGCGTACATACATTACATTACTTATCCTGTATTATACTCCAGAGCTGCACTCGCTATTCTGCTGGTACAGTCACTGTGTACATACATTACATTACTTATCCTGTACTGATCCTGAGTTACATCCTGTATTATACTCCAGAGCTGCGCTCACTATTCTGCTGGTGCAGTCACTGTGTACATACATTACATTACTTATCCTGTATTATACTCCAGAGCTGCGCTCACTATTCTGCTGGTACAGTCACTGTGTACATATATTGCATTACTTATCCTGTATTATACTCCAGAGCTGCGCTCACTATTCTGCTGGTACAGTCACTGTGTACATACATTGCATTACTTATCCTGTATTATACTCCAGAGCTGCGCTCACTATTCTGCTGGTACAGTCACTGTGTACATACATTACATTACTTATCCTGTATTATACTCCAGAGCTGCGCTCACTATTCTGCTGGTACAGTCACTGTGTACATACATTACATTACTTATCCTGTACTGATCCTCGAGTTACATCCTGTATTATACTCCAGAGCTGCACTCACTATTCTGCTGGTACAGTCACTGTGTACATACATTACATTACTTATCCTGTATTATACTCCAGAGCTGCGCTCACTATTCTGCTGGTACAGTCACTGTGTACATACATTACATTACTTATCCTGTACTGATCCTGAGTTACATCCTGTATTATACTCCAGAGCTGCGCTCACTATTCTGCTGGTGCAGTCACTGTGTACATACATTACATTACTTATCCTGTACTGATCCTGAGTTACATCCTGTATTATACTCCAGAGCTGCGCTCACTATTCTGCTGGTACAGTCACTGTGTACATACATTACATTACTTATCCTGTAACCCAGGCTGCGCCCACATCCTGCTGGCAGTTACCAACACATCCTGTATTATACTCCAGAGCTGCACTCACTATTCTGCTGGTACAGTCACTGTGTACATACATTACATTACTTATCCTGTACTGATCCTGAGTTACATCCTGTATTATACTCCAGAGCTGCACTCACTATTCTGCTGGTACAGTCACTGTGTACATACATTACATTACTTATCCTGTACCCTGAGTTACATCCTGTATTATACTCCAGAGCTGCGCTCACTATTCTGCTGGTACAGTCACTGTGTACATATATTGCATTACTTATCCTGTATTGTACTCCAGAGCTGCGCTCACTATTCTGCTGGTACAGTCACTGTGTACATACATTACATTACTTATCCTGTATTATACTCCAGAGCTGCGCTCACTATTCTGCTGGTGCAGTCACTGTGTACATACATTACATTACTTACCACTCCTGTATTATACTCCAGAGCTGCGCTCACTATTCTGCTGGTACAGTCACTGTGTACATACATTACATTACTTATCCTGTACTGATCCTGACTCCCCTTTCTGGCCCCCATTACATCCTGTATTATACTCCAGAGCTGCGCTCACTATTCTGCTGGTGCAGTCACTGTGTACATACATTACATTACTTATCCTGTACTGATCCTGAGTTACATCCTGTATTATACTCCAGAGCTGCGCTCACTATTCTGCTGGGGCAGTGACTGTGTACATACATTACATTACTTATCCTGTACTGATCCTGAGTTACATCCTGTATTATACTCCAGAGCTGCGCTCACTATTCTGCTGGTACAGTCACTGTGTACATACATTACATTACTTATCCTGTATTATACTCCAGAGCTGCGCTCACTATTCTGCTGGTACAGTCACTGTGTACATATATTACATTACTCCCCTATCCTGTATTATACTCCAGAGCTGCGCTCACTATTCTGCTGGTACAGTCACTGTGTACATACATTACATTACTTATCCTGTACTGATCCTGAGTTACATCCTACTCAGAGCTGCGCTCACTATTCTGCTGGTACAGTCACTGTGTACATATATTGCATTACTTATCCTGTTTTATACTCCAGAGCTGCGCTCACTATTCTGTACTCTGGCCTTAATGAATGACTTTAGTTCACAAGATGATTGGTCTGAGGATAACAGGTGGTGAAGCTGCACAGTGTGAACAGATCCCAATGCATCAAAAACATGCTGCTGCCCTGTACGCACGCCTCTCCTCCTCACGCTCAGCAGGCTGGTGCGGTACTTACAAGCTTCCTCTTCTGGGGAGACTCAACTCCTTCTGGAAGAGAAAAGAAATAAAAAACCTCATGAGAACAAGGTCATACGGCAGAATCTGCGTGTAATGTTTGTACTGCACTGATCTACATGAAACACAAGGGGGCACCACAGGGGGCTGGCACCATGCCCAAGATACACAGCAGACTACAGGCACATCAACTCCACATCAAACATGGCGCCTCGCAGAGGTCCTACACAAGGGTGCGCTCCGTGCCAGAGAGAAGCCGGAAGCCTAAAGGCTGAGGACAGAGAGCGGCCCCTGCATACAGCTCCTCCTACACAGGTACCTAAGTATGCAGCTAAGAGATTTCAGCTCTGAAGTGGCTGCAATGCACTGCACACACCCCGCAGATGCAATGTGCTGCACTTTCCTTTACTCCTGCTCTGCTTTCTAGCACAGGGTGAAGGACGGCGCCCCGGGCGGTGGCAGCGGCTGGCACAGACACTGCGCCACCTGTAGTATCTGTCGCCTTAGGCTCGGAGCAGATGGTGGAGGGACTGCCGCAAGAACAAAAAAACTCACCCATTACTAGCACCAGGAAGAGCGCAGGAGGCGGAGTCACACACACCATCTCAGGACGGGCACCCCATCACTACTATTAGGGGAAATACTGACTGGACATGCTAAAAACGCTGCAAAGAGACGACAGTGAGAAGCGTTTACAGGGCAGAGCTGCGCGTCCATTAACCCCTTATAGCAGGTCACAATGAAGCCTGCAGTGGAAAGGATGGTGGTTTTCACCATGGTGGTCATGGAAGCTTCCAGGGTCCTAATCTACTAGATTAGGGTATACTCATATGACACCAGCAGGGGGCAGCGCTGGGCAGTTGCAGAATCCCTCATGGACAATGAACATGTGTGGCTCCTGGATAAAGGCCCCGTAGTATAGTGCTCCGGAGGATTGTCTGGACTGGATGCACGAGCAGGACAAGGTCAGAGAGCAATAACGGGGCAAAGACACAAAACTCCACCCACTCCCCGCCCGCGGGGACATCAGGGAGGACACCCATACCAGGTGTGCACATCAATGGGAGGAATGTTCTAGAACACGGCGCCCGGGCCATGCCCAGAACACGGCGCCCGGGGGCCATGCCCAGAACACGGCGCCCGGGGGCCGGCCCGGGCCGGCCAACCGCGGGGCCAGGCCCAGAACACGGCGCCCGGGAGCCAGGCCCAGAACACGGCGCCCGGGAGCCAGGCCCAGAACACGGCGCCCGGCGCCCCACGGCGCCCGGGAGCCAGGCCCAGAACACGGCGCCCTGGCCATGCCCAGAACACGGCGCCCGGGAGCCAGGCCCAGAACACGGCGCCCGGGCCAGGCCCAGAACACGGCGCCCGGGCCAGGCCCAGAACACGGCGCCCGGGAGCCAGGCCCAGAACACGGCGCCCGGGCCATGCCCAGAACACGGCGCCCGGGCCAGGCCCAGAACACAGCGCCCGGGCCATGCCCAGAACACGGCGCCCGGGCCATGCCCAGAACACGGCGCCCGGGCCAGGCCCAGAACACGGCGCCCGGGAGCCGCAGACCGGCGCCCGGGGGCCAGGCCCAGAACACGGCGCCCGGGAGCCAGGCCCAGAACACGCCCGGACATGCCCAGACACGGCGCCCTGTGGCTACTCTGCACACTGCGCCAGTGGGACTTGCTCGCCCAGAACACGCGCCCCCCAGGCCCAGAACACGGCGCCCGGGCCAGGCCCAGAACACGCCGGGGCCCCAGCGGGGCCTCCCTAGATCAGGGAGCAGAGGGCACAGTATATAAAATACACGTAGTCAGGAGTGAGGAGGGGTCAGGGTGTGGAAGGTGAGACACACTAGGTGGAACAGGCCCAGGTGGTGCGCAGGTGGAGCAGCAGCAACTCTCACATCCATTCTCACATCATCTCTTCCCTGTGACAGATTTCTCACACAACGCCTTCAGTTTAGTCAGAACAGAGAGCGCCGAGTGGAGGAAGCAGGGTCTATGGTAAAACAGAATCTGTCCAGGGGAGGCGCTATACCGCCACCATCCCAGTACAGCTGCAGGACTAGAACAACCGACCCAAATAGAACACTTGGATAGGGAGAGGCGCCAGAACTAACCAGATGCAACCCCCGGACAGGGCAAGAGAGGCCAGAACTAACCAGATGCAACCCCCGGACAGGGCAAGAGAGGCCAGAACTAACCAGATGCAACCCCCGGACAGGGCGAGAGAGGCCAAAACCAATGCACCCCGGACGGGCGAGAGAGGCGCCAGAACTAACCAGATGCAACCCCCGGACAGGGCGAGAGGCGCCAGAACTAACCAGATGCAACCCCCGGACAGGGCGAGAGAGGCCAGAACTAACCAGATGCAACCCCCGGACAGGGCAAGAGAGGCCAGAACTAACCAGATGCAACCCCCGGACAGGGCGAGAGAGGCGCCAGAACTAACCAGATGCAACCCCCGGACAGGGCGAGAGGCGCCAGAACTAACCAGATGCAACCCCCGGACAGGGGGGGCCAGGACCCAGGCCCCCGGACAGGGCGAGAGAGGCCAGAACTAACCAGATGCAACCCCCGGGACAGGGCAACGAGAGAGGCCAGAACTAACCAGATGCAACCCCCGGACAGGGCGAGAGAGGCCAGAACTAACCAGATGCAACCCCCGGACAGGGCAAGAGAGGCCAGAACTAACCAGATGCAACCCCCGGACAGGGCGAGAGAGGCCAGAACTAACCAGATGCAACCCCCGGACAGGGCGAGAGAGGCCAGAACCCCCGGAAGGGCGAGAGAGGCCAGAACAACCAGATGCAACCCCCGGACAGGGCGAGAGAGGTCAGACTAACCAGATGCAACCCCCGGACAGGGCAAGAGAGGCCAGAACTAACCAGATGCAACCCCCGGACAGGGCAAGAGAGGCCAGAACTAACCAGATGCAACCCCCCGGACAGGGCAAGAGAGGTCAGAACTAACCAGATGCAACCCCCGGACAGGGCGAGAGAGGTCAGAACTAACCAGATGCAACCCCCGGACAGGGCGAGAGCCAGAACCAACCAGATGAGCGGCAGGACACCAGCGCCAGAACTAACCAGATGCAACCCCCGGACAGGGCGAGAGAGGCCAGAACTAACCAGATGCAACCCCCGGACAGGGCGAGAGAGGCCAGAACTAACCAGATGCAACCCCCGGACGGGGGAACCCCGCGGGCGAGAGAGGTCAGAACCAGATGCAACCCCCGGACAGGGCAAGAGAGGCCAGAACTAACCAGATGCAACCCCCGGACAGGGCAAGAGAGGTCAGAATTAACCAGATGCAACCCCCGGACAGGGCGAGAGAGGTCAGAACTAACCAGATGCAACCCCCGGACAGGGCGAGAGAGGCGCCAGAACTAACCAGATGCAACCCCCGGACAGGGCGAGAGAGGTCAGAACTAACCAGATGCAACCGCCGGACAGGGCAAGAGAGGTCAGAACTAACCAGATGCAACCCCCCCCCGGACAGGACGAGAGAGGCCGGAACTAACCAGATGCAACCCCCCCCCGCCCCCCCCCCCGGACAGGGCGAGAGAGGCCAGAACTAACCAGATGCAACAACCCCCCCCCCGCCCCCCGGACAGGGCAAGAGAGGCCGGAACTAACCAGATGCAACCCCCCCCCCCGGACAGGGCGAGAGAGGCCAAGACTAACCAGATGCAACCCCCCCCCCCCCCCCCCCCCCGGACGGAGAGGGCGAGAGGCACCAGAACTAACCCTTGGACAGGGCGAGAGGCCAGAACTTCCTAGGATTTGCTATTTTAGGGGTTCACTTAGAGAACATGTGATTAAGTGGCCAGTGTCATGCCCGGTAACTGCTGCCTCTTGTGAAGTGCGTGTATACACATATACAAACTATGTCTCCGCTGGAAAGTTCTTGGTGGCGGTTTGTACCCGGCTTCAGGCCTCATCCAAGAGCTTTTGTTCCTGTTGAATAAACTATTGTCCGGTTATCAGGACGCACTCGCACCGCTGTCAGATGTCCATGGGGCACATTCATCCAGACACAATCCACTAGAAGTTACTGCAGTGTCAACGAAACGTGTGTGAGGGGGCTGCTTTGGCGGGCACAGTCTACTGGCCAGCCACAGGCAACATATACCAAGAGTATGAAACCGCCCCACGCGGCAGTCACACACTACTCTACAGTCACACACAGTATTGTACAGTCACACACAGTATTGTACAGTCACACACAGTATTGTACAGTCACACACAGTATTGTACAGTCACACAGTATTGTACACATTATACAGTCACACAGTATTGTACAGTCACAGTATTGTACACAGTATTGTACAGTCACACAGTATTGTACAGTCACACATTATTGTACACAGTATTATACAGTCACACAGTATTGTACAGTCACACAGTATTGTACACAGTATTGTACAGTCACACAGTACTGTACAGTCACACAGTATTGTACAGTCACACAGTATTGTACACAGTATTATACAGTCACACAGTATTGTACACAGTATTATACAGTCAAAGTATTGTACACAGTATTATACAGTCACAGTATTGTACACAGTATTATACAGTCACACAGTATTGTACACAGTATTATACAGTCACACAGTATTATAGTCACAGTATTATAGTCACAGTACTGTACACAGTATTATACAGTCACACATTATTGAACAGTCACACAGTACTGTACACATTATACAGTCACACAGTATTGAACAGTCACACAGTATTGAACAGTCACACAGTATTGAACAGTCACACAGTATTGTACAGTCACACAGTATTGTACACAGTATTATACAGTCACAGTATTGTACACAGTATTATACAGTCACACAGTATTGTACACAGTATTATACAGTCACACAGTATTGTACAGTCACACAGTATTGTACACAGTATTATACAGTCACAGTATTGTACACAGTATTATACAGTCACACAGTATTGTACACAGTATTATACAGTCACACAGTATTGTACACAGTATTATACAGTCACACAGTATTGCACACAGTATTGTACAGTCACACAGTATTGTACACAGTATTATAGTCACACAGTATTGTACACAGTATTATACAGTCACACAGTATTGTACACAGTATTATACAGTCACACAGTATTGCACACAGTATTGTACAGTCACACAGTATTGCACACAGTATTATACAGTCACACAGTATTGTACACAGTATTATACAGTCACACAGTATTGTACAGTCACACAGTATTGCACACAGTATTGCACAGTCACACAGTATTGCACACAGTATTATACAGTCACACAGTATTGTACACAGTATTATACAGTCACAGTATTGCACACAGTATTATACAGTCACACAGTATTGCACACAGTATTGTACAGTCACACAGTATTGCACACAGTATTATACAGTCACACAGTATTGCACACAGTATTGTACAGTCACACAGTATTGTACACAGTATTGTACAGTCACACAGTATTGTACAGTCACACAGTATTGTACACAGTATTATACAGTCACACAGTATTGCACACAGTATTCATACAGTCACAGTATTGTACACAGTATTATACAGTCACACAGTATTGCACACAGTATTGTACAGTCACACAGTATTGCACACAGTATTGTACAGTCACACAGTATTGCACACAGTATTGTACAGTCACACAGTATTGCACACAGTATTGTACAGTCACACAGTATTGCACACAGTATTATACAGTCACACAGTATTGTACACAGTATTGTACAGTCACACAGTATTGCACAGTATTGTACAGTCACACAGTATTGCACACAGTATTGTACAGTCACACAGTATTGCACACAGTATTGTACAGTCACACAGTATTGCACACAGTATTATACAGTCACACAGTATTGCACACAGTATTATACAGTCACAGTATTGTACACAGTATTGTACAGTCACACAGTATTGCACACAGTATTGTACAGTCACACAGTATTGCACACAGTATTGTACAGTCACACAGTACACATTGCACACAGTAATTATACAGTCACACAGTATTGTACACAGTATTATAGTCACAGTACTGTACACAGTATTATACAGTCACACAGTATTGTACACAGTATTATACAGTCACACAGTATTGTACACAGTATTATACAGTCACAGTATTGTACACAGTATTATACAGTCACACAGTATTGTACACAGTATTATAGTCACAGTACTGTACACAGTATTATACAGTCACACAGTATTGTACACATTATACAGTCACACAGTATTGCACACAGTATTGTACAGTCACAGTACTGTACACAGTATTATACAGTCACACAGTATTGTACACAGTATTATACAGTCACACAGTATTGTACACAGTATTATACAGTCACACAGTATTGTACACAGTATTATACAGTCCCACACACACAGTATTGTACACAGTATTGTACAGTCACACAGTATTGCACACAGTATTGTACAGTCACACAGTACTGTACACAGTATTATACAGTCACACAGTATTGTACACAGTATTATACAGTCACACAGTATTGTACACAGTATTATACAGTCACACAGTATTGTACACAGTATTATACAGTCACACAGTATTGTACACAGTATTATACAGTCACACAGTATTGTACACAGTATTGTACAGTCACACAGTATTGCACACAGTATTGTACAGTCACACAGTACTGTACACAGTATTATACAGTCACACAGTATTGTACACAGTATTATACAGTCACACAGTATTGTACACAGATGCACACAATTATACAGTCACACAGTATTGTACACAGTATTATACAGTCACACAGTATTGTACACAGTATTATACAGTCACACAGTATTGTACACAGTATTATACAGTCACACAGTATTGTACACAGTATTATACAGTCACACAGTATGTACACAATATTTACAGTCACACAGTATTGTACACAGTATTATACAGTCACACAGTAACAATTGTACACAGTATTGTACAGTCACACAGTATTGTACACAGTATTATACAGTCCCAGGAATGACACAGTATTAAACAGCCACAGCACACAAAAAACACACATGTACACAGTATTGTACAGTCACACAGTATTGTACACAGTATTGTACAGTCACACAGTATTGTACACAGTATTATACAGTCACACAGTATTGTACACAGTATTATACAGTCACACAGTATTGTACACAGTATTATACAGTCACACAGTATTGTACACAGTATTATACAGTCACACAGTATTGTACACAGTATTATACACGCACACCACCTACAGTCACACAGTATTGTACACAGTATTGTACAGTCACACAGTATTGCACACAGTATTGTACAGTCACACAGTATCACACAGTATTGTACAGTCACACAGTATTGTACACAGTATTATACAGTCACACAGTATTGTACACAGTATTATACAGTCACACAGTATTGTACACAGTATTATACAGTCACACAGTATTGTACACAGTATTATACAGTCACACAGTATTGTACACAGTATTATACAGTCACACAGTATTGTCACACAGTATTGTACAGTCACACAGTATTGCACACAGTATTGTACAGTCACACAGATGCACACAGAATACAGTCACACAGTATTGTACACAGTACACACAGTATTGTACACAGTATTATACAGTCACACAGTATTGTACACAGTATTATACAGTCACACAGTATTGTACACAGTATTATCCCCCCCCACAGTTCACACAGTCACACAGTATTGTACACAGTATTATACAGTCACACAGTATTGTACACAGTATTGTACAGTCACACAGTATTGCACACAGTATTGTACAGTCACACAGTACTGTACACAGTATTACCAGTACAGTCACACAGTATTGTACACAGTATTATACAGTCACACAGTATTGTACACAGTATTATACAGTCACACAGTATTGTACACAGTATTAGTCACACAGTCACACAGTATTGTACAGTCAACACAGTATTATACAGTCACACAGTATTGTACACAGTATTATACAGTACGTAACAGATTTCACAGTCACACAGTATTGTACACAATATTGTACAGTCACACAGTATTGTACACAATATTGTACAGTCCACACACAGTATTGTACACAATATTGTACAGTCACAGCAGTATTGTACACAGTATTATAGTCACACAGTACTGTACACAGTATTATACAGTCACCCAGTATTGTACACAGTATTATACAGTCCAGTATTGTACACAGTATTATACAGTCACACAGTATTGTACAGTCACACGTGTCACATAGATCAGAGTGCCCCCAGAGCACAGCCGCCCTCCCCCAGAGCTGGAGGCCACCAGACTGCCATGCACTATAATCACCATCCATGCTGATGTTCCGGCCCGACACCCACCTGTAGCCCTCTCCTACGTAAGATGCTGGTGTCGTCCATCCTCCTCCCTGTGCACGCCCGCCTCTACCCTGACAGTTCACCAGATACCGACACAAAACTTATCATAGTTTGGCCATTGCTTTGTAGTCTCTGGTTCCGTTCTGGTCACACAGCAGGTGACAAGTCCAGTGTTGAGGAGACCATGGCACACACAAGGCCAGTTGGCAGTAATCACGAACCCTTCAGCTGTGAGAGCAGCCATTCATCGCAGTGGTCTGAGCTGTCAGAATGCTACCTGTTACTCCGCAGCTATAAGGAACAAAACAAGAGGCGGCTGCGATGGAGAGCAATCCTGAAGAGCAGCACCTCGTCCGCCCGCTGCCCGCTCCCATCTGCTGGCAGGCAAGTGACGTGACATCACATCAGTGAGAGCAGCTGATTTACATAGCACAGCGCTACATTTAAAGAGACAGGCACATGACTGCAGGGGGGGGGCTCAGCTAACAGACAATAGAAGGGAAAGTGAGCGCTGCTAAGGAGGATATCAATTGTTAATGACTGGGACAAGGAAAAGGAGTGGAAATTAGTGACAGATGAGGGAAGGAACCGGCAGCTGTCACCACCAGCATAGAGAGCAGCGCCACGAGACGGACATTATGTAATATCACTGTGTTATCTGTGGTGTTACATAGGACTGCAGGTGACACTACTACATTATCTGTACTCAGAGAGTTATCACTGTGTTATCTGTGGTGTTACATAGGACTGCAGGTGACACCTACTACATTATCTGTACTCAGAGAGTTATCACTGTGTTATCTGTGGTGTTACATAGGACTGCAGGTGACACCTACTACATTATCTGTACTCAGAGAGTTATCACTGTGTTATCTGTGGTGTTACATAGGACTGCAGGTGACATCTACTACATTATCTGTACTCAGAGAGTTATCACTGTGTTATCTGTGGTGTTACATAGGACTGCAGGTGACATCTACTACATATCTGTACTCAGAGAGTTATCACTGTGTTATCTGTGGTGTTACATAGGACTGCAGGTGACATCTACTACATTATCTGTACTCAGAGAGTGATCACTGTGTGTTATCTGTGGTGTTACATAGGACTGCAGGTGACATCTACTACATTATCTGTACTCAGAGAGTTATCACTGTGTTATCTGTGATGTTACATAGGACTGCAGGTGACATCTACTACATTATCTGTACTCAGAGAGTTATCACTATGTTATCTGTGGTGTTACATAGGACTGCAGGTGACATCTACTACATATCTGTACTCAGAGAGTTATCACTGTGTTATCTGTGGTGTTACATAGGACTGCAGGTGACATCTACTACATTATCTGTGCTCAGAGAGTTATCACTGTGTTATCTGTGGTGTTACATAGGACTGCAGGTGACATCTACTACATTACCTATACTCAGAGAGTTATCACTGTGTTATCTGTGGTGTTACATAGGACTGCAGGTGACATCTACTACATTATCTGTACTCAGAGAGTTATCACTGTGTTATCTGTGGTGTTACATAGGACTGCAGGTGACACTACTACATTATCTGTACTCAGAGAGTTATCACTGTGTTATCTGTGGTGTTACATAGGACTGCAGGTGACATCTACTACATTATCTGTACTCAGAGAGTTATCACTGTGTTATCTGTGGTGTTACATAGGACTGCAGGTGACACCTACTACATTATCTGTACTCAGAGAGTTATCACTGTGTTATCTGTGGTGTTACATAGGACTGCAGGTGACATCTACTACATTATCTGTACTCAGAGAGTTATCACTGTGTTATCTGTGGTGTTACATAGGACTGCAGGTGACATCTACTACATTATCTGTACTCAGAGAGTTATCACTGTGTTATCTGTGGTGTTACATAGGACTGCAGGTGACATCTACTACATTATCTGTACTCAGAGAGTTATCACTGTGTTATCTGTGGTGTTACATAGGACTGCAGGTGACACTACTACATTATCTGTACTCAGAGAGTTATCACTGTGTTATCTGTGGTGTTACATAGGACTGCAGGTGACATCTACTACATTATCTGTACTCAGAGAGTTATCACTGTGTGTTATCTGTGGTGTTACATAGGACTGCCGGTGACATCTACTACATTATCTGTACTCAGAGAGTTATCACTGTGTTATCTGTGGTGTTACATAGGACTGCAGGTGACACTACTACATTATCTGTACTCAGAGAGTTATCACTGTGTTATCTGTGGTGTTACATAGGACTGCAGGTGACACTACTACATTATCTGTACTCAGAGAGTTATCACTGTGTTATCTGTGGTGTTACATAGGACTGCAGGTGACATCTACTACATTATCTGTACTCAGAGAGTTATCACTGTGTTATCTGTGGTGTTACATAGGACTGCAAGTGACATCTACTACATTATCTGTACTCAGAGAGTTATCACTGTGTTATCTGTGGTGTTACATAGGACTGCCGGTGACACTACTACATTATCTGTACTCAGAGAGTTATCACTGTGTTATCTGTGGTGTTACATAGGACTGCAGGTGACATCTACTACATTACATGTACTCAGAGAGTTATCACTGTGTTATCTGTGGTGTTACATAGGACTGCAAGTGACATCTACTACATTATCTGTACTCAGAGAGTTATCACTGTGTTATCTGTGGTGTTACATAGGACTGCAAGTGACATCTACTACATTATCTGTACTCAGAGAGTTATCACTGTGTTATCTGTGGTGTTACATAGGACTGCAGGTGACCTCTACTACATTATCTGTACTCAGAGAGTTATCACTGTGTTATCTGTGGTGTTACATAGGACTGCAGGTGACACCTACTACATTATCTGTACTCAGAGAGTTATCACTGTGTGTTATCTGTGGTGTTACATAGGACTGCCGGTGACACCTACTACATTATCTGTACTCAGAGAGTTATCACTGTGTTATATGTGGTGTTACATAGGACTGCCGGTGACATCTACTACATTACCTGTACTCAGAGAGTTATCACTGTGTTATCTGTGGTGTTACATAGGACTGCAGGTGACACTACTACATTATCTGTACTCAGAGAGTTATCACTGTGTTATCTGTGGTGTTACATAGGACTGCAGGTGACACCTACTACATTATCTGTACTCAGAGAGTTATCACTGTGTGTTATCTGTGGTGTTACATAGGACTGCAGGTGACATCTACTACATTATCTGTACTCAGAGAGGTATCACTGTGTTATCTGTGGTGTTACATAGGACTGCAGGTGACATCTACTACATTATCTGTACTCAGAGAGTTATCACTGTGTTATCTGTGGTGTTACATAGGACTGCAGGTGACACTACTACATTATCTGTACTCAGAGAGTTATCACTGTGTTATCTGTGGTGTTACATAGGACTGCCGGTGACATCTACTACATTATCTGTACTCAGAGAGTTATCACTGTGTTATCTGTGGTGTTACATAGGACTGCAGGTGACATCTACTACATTACCTGTACTCAGAGAGTTATCACTGTGTTATCTGTGGTGTTACATAGGACTGCAGGTGACATCTACTACATTATCTGTACTCAGAGAGTTATCACTGTGGTATCTGTGGTGTTACATAGGACTGCAGGTGACACCTACTACATTATCTGTACTCAGAGAGTTATCACTGTGTTATCTGTGGTGTTACATAGGACTGCAGGTGACATCTACTACATTATCTGTACTCAGAGAGTTATCACTGTGTTATCTGTGGTGTTACATAGGACTGCAGGTGACACTACTACATTATCTGTACTCAGAGAGTTATCACTGTGTTATCTGTGGTGTTACATAGGACTGCAGGTGACACTACTACATTATCTGTACTCAGAGAGTTATCACTGTGTTATCTGTGGTGTTACATAGGACTGCCGGTGACATCTACTACATTATCTGTACTCAGAGAGTTATCACTATGTTATCTGTGGTGTTACATAGGACTGCTGGTGACATCTACTACATTATCTGTACTCAGAGAGTTATCACTGTGTTATCTGTGGTGTTACATAGGACTGCAGGTGACATCTACTACATTACCTGTACTCAGAGAGTTATCACTGTGTTATCTGTGGTGTTACATAGGACTGCAGGTGACATCTACTACATTACCTGTACTCAGAGAGTTATCACTGTGTTATCTGTGGTGTTACATAGGACTGCCGGTGACATCTACTACATTATCTGTACTCAGAGAGTTATCATTGTGTTACATAGGTGATGCCGCAGCGGGCAGTAAAGCTGGCTGTCCACCCCCTGAAGACACAGAATGCTGCACTGAGGTCTGCTAACCTTCCCCAGGTGAACTATTAACCAATGGACAGCACAGCAAGATCTTCCTAAACAACATGTGATGTCACTGCCATGACTGGGCACCTGCGACCAGCCGCCACCCTCAGAACCCTCTGGCCACTGTGCACCTAATGCAAAATACAGAGTCCAGGGTTAGATCCAGGACCATGTGCTCACTTTCCCAATTACTGTAAAAACTCTACCATAAAATGTAATCTCTAGGAAATGAGTCACAGGTCACCCAGAGCTGACTGTGCAAGTGTCAGTCTTCACTGCAATTCTGGAATTCTAGTCATTATCTCAAAGTGCTGCAGTTACTATAATTTAGGAAATTAATCTGGAATTTACTGTCTCTCTGTATCTGAGTCCACCCCTCACATGTGTAATAAAATCATTCTATATTTCCATGTGACAACCCTGCAGATCTGAGCCTGTGATACGATGTACAGTAGTCAGTGTACGGCTTGTAGAACAGGGTAATACCACACAACACACCGCCATCCATGTCTATCCCCTGACCACAACAGGGAGTGCACCCCGAAGTTCCCTCCCCAGTGTCATGTGACTGGTTAGTGGTACAAGGTCTCAGGTGTGAATGGGGGGCAGATGTCTTACATTTGGGGTTATCACTCTCACACCAGTCACTGGAAGGTCATCATGGCAAAGAACTCTCTGAGGATAAAGATGGCCGAAGCTATAAGAAGATTGTCTGGAACACCCTGAGACAGAGCTGCAGCCAAGACCTTAGAGCGGTGTAACAAGAGGCCTCACCATGGTGCACCAGAAGGGGGCGGAGCGCCCTGCTCAGCGTCATCTCCAGAGGTTACAGGGTGCGGGGTCGTCCGCCGGTCAGTGCTCAGCGTCATCTCCAGAGGTTACAGGGTGCGGAGTCGGCCAGTCAGTGCTCAGCGTCATCTCCAGAGGTTACAGGGTGCGGGGTCGTCCGGTCAGTGCTCAGCGTCATCTCCAGAGGTTACAGGGTGCAGGGTCGGCCGGTCAGTGCTCAGCGTCATCTCCAGAGGTTACAGGGTGCAGGGTCGGCCGGTCAGTGCTCAGCGTCATCTCCAGAGGTTACAGGGTGCAGGGTCGGCCGGTCAGTGCTCAGTGTCATCTCCAGAGGTTACAGGGTGCGGAGTCGGCCAGTCAGTGCTCAGCGTCATCTCCAGAGGTTACAGGGTGCGGGGTCGTCCGGTCAGTGCTCAGCGTCATCTCCAGAGGTTACAGGGTGCAGGGTCGGCCGGTCAGTGCTCAGTGTCATCTCCAGAGGTTACAGGGTGCGGGGTCGGCCGGTCAGTGCTCAGCGTCATCTCCAGAGGTTACAGGGTGCAGGGTCGGCCGGTCAGTGCTCAGCGTCATCTCCAGAGGTTACAGGGTGCGGGGTCGGCCGGTCAGTGCTCACATCATACAATGCTGCAAACTGCATCCCATTGGTCTGCACGGCTGTCATCCCAGAAGGGACCTTATCTAAACATGATGCACAAGAAAGCCGAACACAAGAACACTAAGGACATGGATTACTGGGACCAAGATAAACTTATTGGGTTCACATGGCGTCAGTCGTGTATGGCGGAAACAAGGGAGGACTAGAAAGACAAGTGTGTCCTGTGTACACAGTGACTGTACCAGCAGAATAGTGAGCGCAGCTCTGGAGTATAATCCAGGATAAGTAATGTAATGTATGTACACAGTGACTGTACCAGCAGAATAGTGAGCGCAGCTCTGGAGTATAATACAGGATAAGTAATGTAATGTATGTACACAGTGACTGTACCAGCAGAATAGTGAGCGCAGCTCTGGAGTATAATACAGGATAAGTAATGTAATGTATGTACACAGTGACTGCACCAGCAGAGCAATACGGATGAGAATGAAGTAGTACGCAGGACTGACCAGGAGAGGCGCGCCCCGGGGTATAATACAGGATAAGTAATGTAATGTATGTACACAGTGACTGCACCAGCAGAATAGTGAGCGCAGCTCTGGAGTATAAACAGGAGAACCAGGACCCAGAGGAATATAATACAGGATAAGTAATGTAATGTATGTACACAGTGACTGCACCAGCAGAATAGTGAGTGCAGCTCTGGAGTATAATACAGGATAAGTAATGTAATGTATGTACACAGTGACTGCACCAGCAGAATAGTGAGCGCAGCTCTGGAATATAATACAGGATAAGTAAGTAATGTAATGCCAGGACTGCCAGCAGAAAGGAGCGCAGCGGGTAAATACAGGAAAGAATGTAATGTATGTACACAGTGACTGTACCAGCAGAATAGTGAGCGCTGCTCTGGAGTATAATACAGGATAAGTAATGTAATGTATGTACACAGTGACTGTACCAGCAGAATAGTGAGCGCAGCTCTGGAGTATAATACAGGATAATTAATGTAATGTATGTACACAGTGACTGTACCAGCAGAATAGTGAGCGCAGCTCTGGAGTATAATACAGGATGTAACTCAGGATCAGTACAGGATAAGTAATGTAATGTATGTACACAGTGACTGCACCAGCAGAATAGTGAGCGCAGCTCTGGAGTATAATACAGGATAAGTAATGTAATGTATGTACACAGTGACTGCACCAGCAGAATAGTGAGCGCAGCTCTGGAGTATAATACAGGATGTAACTCAGGATCAGTACAGGATAAGTAATGTAATGTATGTACACAGTGACTGCACCAGCAGAATAGTGAGCGCAGCTCTGGAGTTTAATACAGGATAAGTAATGTAATGTATGTACACAGTGACTGTACCAGCAGAATAGTGAGCGCAGCTCTGGAGTATAATACAGGATAATGTAATGTATGTACACAGTGACTGTACCAGCAGGATAGTGAGCGCAGCTCTGGAGTATAATACAGGATAAGTAATGTAATGTATGTACACAGTGACTGCACCAGCAGAATAGTGAGCGCAGCTCTGGAGTATAATACAGGATAAGTAATGTAATGAATGTACACAGTGACTGTACCAGCAGAATAGTGAGCGCAGCTCTGGAGTATAATACAGGATAAGTAATGTAATGTATGTACACAGTGACTGTACCAGCAGAATAGTGAGCGGCAGCTCTGAAGTATAATACAGGATGTAACTCAGGATCAGTACAGGATAAGTAATGTAATGTATGTACATAGTGACTGCACCAGCAGAATAGTGAGCGCAGCTCTGGAGTATAATACAGGATGTAAGTAAGAACACAACTCACCAACAAAAAAATCCCCCTCAGGATCAGTACAGGATAAGTAATGTAATGTATGTACACAGTGACTGTACCAGCAGAATAGTGAGCGCAGCTCTGGAGTATAATACAGGATGTAACCTCAGTACAGGATAAGTAATGTAATGTATGTACACAGTGACTGCACCAGCAGAATAGTGAGTGCAGCTCTGGAGTATAATACAGGATGTAACTCAGGATCAGTACAGGATAAGTAATGTAATGTATGTACACAGTGACTGTACCAGCAGAATAGTGAGCGCAGCTCTGGGAGTATAATACAGGATAAGTAAGTAATGTATGTACACAGTGACTGTACCAGCGAATAGTGGCCAGCCTGGATAGTACAGACATACAGGATAAGTAATGTAATGTATGTACACAGTAACTGCACCAGCAGAATAGTGAGCGCAGCTCTGGAGTATAATACAGGATAAGTAATGTAATGTATGTACACAGCGACTGTACCAACAGAACAGTGAGCGCAGCTCTGGAGTATAATACAGGAGAAGTAATGTAATGTATGTACACAGTGACTGCACCAGCAGAATAGTGAGCGCAGCTCTGGAGTATAATACAGGATGTAACTCAGGATCAGTACAGGATAAGTAATGTAATGTATGTACACAGTGACTGTACCAGCAGAATAGTGAGCGCAGATCTGGAGTATAAACAGGATACAGGATAAGTAATGTAATGTATGTACACAGTGACTGCACCAGCAGAATAGTGAGCGCAGCTCTGGAGTATAACATACAGGATAAGTAATGTAATGTATGTACACAGTGACTGCACCAGCAGAATAGTGAGCGCAGCTCTGGAGTATAATACAGGATATAACTCAGGATCAGTACCGGATAAGTAATGTAATGTATGTACACAGTGACTGTACCAGCAGAACAGTGAGCGCAGATCTGGAGTTTAATACAGGATAAGTAATGTAATGTATGTACACAGTGACTGTACCAGCAGAATAGTGAGCGCAGCTCTGGAGTCATAATACAGGATATGTAATGTAATTTATGTAAACAGTGACTGCACCAGCAGAATATTGAGCGCAGCTCTGGAGTATAATACAGGATAAGTAATGTAATGTATGTACACAGTGACTGCACCAGCAGAATAGTGAGCGCAGCTCTGGAGTTTAATACAGGATAAGTAATGTAATGTATGTACACAGTGACTGCACCAGCAGAATAGTGAGCGCAGCTCTGGAGTATAATACAGGATATAACTCAGGATCAGTACCGGATAAGTAATGTAATGTATGTACACAGTGACTGTACCAGCAGAACAGTGAGCGCAGATCTGGAGTTTAATACAGGATAAGTAATGTAATGTATGTACACAGTGACTGTACCAGCAGAATAGTGAGCGCAGCTCTGGAAACCCAGCTCTGGAGTATAATACAGGATATGTAATGTAATTTATGTAAACAGTGACTGCACCAGCAGAATATTGAGCGCAGCTCTGGAGTATAATACAGGATAAGTAATGTAATGTATGTACACAGTGACTGCACCAGCAGAATAGTGAGCGCAGCTCTGGAGTTTAATACAGGATAAGTAATGTAATGTATGTACACAGTGACTGTACCAGCAGAATAGTGAGCGCAGCTCTGGAGTATAATACAGGATGTAACTCAGGATCAGTACAGGATAAGTAATGTAATGTATGTACACAGTGACTGTACCAGCAGAATAGTGAGTGCAGCTCTGGAGTATAATACAGGATGTAAGAAAGAACAGGACGCACCAGCAGAAAGAGGCAGCCCAAAAACCCCCACCAAACCTCAGGATCAGTACAGGATAAGTAATGTAATATATGTACACAGTGACTGTACCAGCAGAATAGTGAGTGCAGCTCTGGAGTATAATACAGGATGTAACTCAGGATCAGTAAGAAAAAGAAAGAAAGACGACAGCAGAAAGAACACACCAGGATAAGTAATGTAATATATGTACACAGTGACTGTACCAGCAGAATAGTGAGTGCAGCTCTGGAGTATAATACAGGATAAGTAATGTATGTACACAGTGACTGTACCAGCAGAATAGTGAGCGCAGCTCTGGAGTATAATACAGGATAAGTAATGTAATGTATGTACACAGTGACTGTACCAGCAGAATAGTGAGCGCAGCTCTGGAGTATAATACAGGATGTAACTCAGGATCAGTACAGGATAAGTAATGTAATGTATGTACATAGTGACTGCACCAGCAGAATAGTGAGCGCAGCTCTGGAGTATAATACAGGATGTAACTCAGGATCAGTACAGGATAAGTAATGTAATGTATGTACACAGTGACTGTACCAGCAGAATAGTGAGTGCAGCTCTGGAGTATAATACAGGATAAGTAATGTAATGTATGTACACAGTGACTGCACCAGCAGAATAGTGAGCACAGCTCTGGAGTATAATACAGGATAAGTAATGTAATGTATGTACACAGTGACTGTACCAGCAGAACAGTGAGCGCAGCTCTGGAGTATAATACAGGAGAAGTAATGTAATGTATGTACACAGTGACTGCACCAGCAGAATAGTGAGCGCAGCTCTGGAGTATAATACAGGATGTAACTCAGGATCAGTACAGGATAAGTAATGTAATGTATGTACACAGTGACTGCACCAGCAGAATAGTGAGCGCAGCTCTGGAGTATAATACAGGATAAGTAATGTAATGTATGTACACAGTGACTGTACCAGCAGAACAGTGAGCGCAGCTCTGGAGTATAATACAGGATAAGTAATGTAATGTATGTACACAGTGACTGCACCAGCAGAATAGTGAGCGCAGCTCTGGAGTATAATACAGGATATAACTCAGGATCAGTACAGGATAAGTAATGTAATGTATGTACACAGTGACTGTACCAGCAGAATAGTGAGTGCAGCTCTGGAGTATAATACAGGATGTAACTCAGGATCAGTACAGGATAAGTAATGTAATGTATGTACACAGTGACTGCACCAGCAGAATAGTGAGCGCAGCTCTGGAGTTTAATACAGGATAAGTAATGTAATGTATGTACACAGTGACTGTACCAGCAGAATAGTGAGCGCAGCTCTGGAGTAGTACAGGATAAGTAATGTAATGTATGTACACAGTGACTGCACCAGCAGAATAGTGAGCGCAGCTCTGGAGTATAATACAGGATAAGTAATGTAATGTATGTACACAGTGACTGCACCAGCAGAATAGTGAGCGCAGCTCTGGAGTATAATACAGGATAAGTAATGTAATGTATGTACACAGTGACTGTACCAGCAGAATAGTGAGCGCAGCTCTGGAGTATAATACAGGATAAGTAATGTAATGTATGTACACAGTGACTGCACCAGCAGAATAGTGAGCGCAGCTCTGGAGTATAGTACAGGATAAGTAATGTAATGTATGTACACAGTGACTGCACCAGCAGAATAGTGAGCGCAGCTCTGGAGTATAATACAGGAAAACTCAGGATCAGTACAGGATAAGTAATGTAATGTATGTACACAGTGACTGTACCAGCAGAACAGTGAGCGCAGCTCTGGAGTATAATACAGGAGTAACTCAAAAAGTAAAGGATAAGTAATGTAATGTATGTACACAGTGACTGCACCAGCAGAATAGTGAGCGCAGCTGCTGGAGTATAATACAGGATATAACTCAGGATCAGTACAGGATAAGTAATGTAATGTATGTACACAGTGACTGTACCAGCAGAATAGTGAGTGCAGCTCTGGAGTATAATACAGGATGTAACCAGGATCAGTAAAGGATAAGTAATGTAATGTATGTACACAGTGACTGCACCAGCAGAATAGTGAGCGCAGCTCTGGAGTTTAATACAGGATAATAATGTAATGTATGTACACAGTGACTGCACCAGCAGAATAGTGAGCGCAGCTCTGGAGTATAGTACAGGATAAGTAATGTAATGTATGTACACAATGACTGTACCAGCAGAATAGTGAGCGCAGCTCTGGAGTATAATACAGGATTAATGTAATGTATGTACACAGTGACTGCACCAGCAGAATAGTGAGCGCAGCTCTGGAGTATAATACAGGATGTAACTCAGGATCAGTACAGGATAAGTAATGTAATGTATGTACACAGTGACTGTACCAGCAGAATAGTGAGCGCAGCTCTGGAGTATAATACAGGATAAGTAATGTAATGTATGTACACAGTGACTGCACCAGCAGAATAGTGAGCGCAGCTCTGGAGTATAATACAGGATATAACTCAATAGTACAGGATAAGTAATGTAATGTATGTACACAGTGACTGTACCAGCAGAATAGTGAGCGCAGCTCTGGAGTATAATACAGGAGTAACCAGGAAGTAAAGGATAAGTAATGTAATGTATGTACACAGTGACTGTACCAGCAGAATAGTGAGCGCAGCTCTGGAGTATAATACAGGATAAGTAATGTAATGTATGTACACAGTGACTGCACCAGCAGAATAGTGAGCGCAGCTCTGGAGTAGTACAGGATAAGTAATGTAATGTATGTACACAGTGACTGCACCAGCAGAATAGTGAGCGCAGCTCTGGAGTATAATACAGGATAAGTAATGTAATGTATGTACACAGTGACTGCACCAGCAGAATAGTGAGCGCAGCTCTGGAGTATAATACAGGATAAGTAATGTAATGTATGTACACAGTGACTGTACCAGCAGAATAGTGAGCGCAGCTCTGGAGTATAATACAGGATAAGTAATGTAATGTATGTACACAGTGACTGCACCAGCAGAATAGTGAGCGCAGCTCTGGAGTAGTACAGGATAAGTAATGTAATGTATGTACACAGTGACTGCACCAGCAGAATAGTGAGTGCAGCTCTGGAGTATAATACAGGATAAATAATATATGTATACAATGTATAGATACATTCTACAGGTCACAGGTATAATGAGGTTCAGGGGTTGTGACGTCTTTTTGTTAATAATCAGTAGAGGACCTGTATACAATCAGCTGGAGTCTATGATGTGTCCCTCTCAGGTTGGTGTGGGGGGGGGGGGGTCTTTCTACCCCTCCCCCCCTTAACTACAGACATAAAGGGGATTATACAACCTGTTAATTACCTAATGGAGTCGCCTCTGTGCAGAGAAGCCGGATTCCTGCCATTCTGGTCATTGTCACCACTGACAATGATCTGATGCAAATCTCCCACCACATGTCAATAAGTGGAGGGGAAGCTTATCTCCAGTGTGCTGGGCACTGCTGCACTTGTCTGGTGTCAGGTATAGTGAGTGTGCAGGTGTAACAATTCATCAGAGAGTCTGTGAGCCATGGGGGGTGACACTCAGCATTTCTGTATGCTAATGAGATAGGACAGATAAGACGCCTGACCTCACCATCAAACTAAAGATCTCATGAGACCTTACAAGAAGCTTAACCCAATCCCTGCCAGGGGCCTCCTGGGGTTAATGAGGCTTCACAATCAAGACTTTGTACTGTCAAAGAATAAATATGTGGAGACAACGGCGCCGGGTCAAAGAATTAGGCCCCTTCAACATGGCATCAAAACGCGGCAGAATCACCGCTGCGCAGGAATGTCCTTTATAGCAGCCCCCATATATCAGTCACAGAAAATCCAACCCCCATGGCAGGACACGCAGAGACCCCCTGACACTACACGGCAGTGACAGACATGTGAAGAGGGGATCATGGACCTATATCACAGGAGATCTATATGTGGGAGCATGTGTGGTGGCCCCAGGCGCCCCGCACCAGGCGGCCAGCGTCACGCACCAGGCGCCCCTCACCAGGCGGCCAGCGTCACGCACCAGGCGCCCCTCACCAGGCGGCCAGCGTCACGCACCAGGCGCCCCGCACCAGGCGGCCAGCGTCACACACCAGGCGGCCAGCGCCCCGCACCAGGCGGCCAGCGTCACGCACCAGGCGGCCCGCACCAGGCGGCCAGCGTCACGCACCAGGCGCCCCGCACCAGGCGGCCAGCGTCACGCACCAGGCGGCCCTCACCAGGCGGCCAGCGTCACGCACCAGGCGCCCTCACCAGGCGGCCAGCGTCACGCACCAGGCGCACCTCACCAGGCGGCCAGCGTCACGCACCAGGCGGCCCGCACCAGGCGGCCAGCGTCACGCACCAGGCGCCCCGCACCAGGCGGCCAGCGCCCCGCACCAGGCGGCCAGCGTCACGCACCAGGCGCCCCTCACCAGGCGGCCAGCGTCACGCACCAGGCGCCCCTCACCAGGCGGCCAGCGTCCCGCACCAGGCGCCCCGCACCAGGCGGCCAGCGTCACGCACCAGGCGGCCCGCACCAGGCGGCCAGCGTCACGCACCAGGCGCCCCGCACCAGGCGGCCAGCGCCACGCACCAGGCGGCCCGCACCAGGCGGCCAGCGCCACGCACCAGGCGCCCCGCACCAGGCGGCCAGCGTCACGCACCAGGCGGCCCGCACCAGGCGGCCAGCGTCACGCACCAGGCGCCCGCACCAGGCGGCCAGCGTCACGCACCAGGCGCCCCTCACCAGGCGGCCAGCGTCACGCACCAGGCGCCCTCACCAGGCGGCCAGCGTCACGCACCAGGCGCACCTCACCAGGCGGCCAGCGTCACACACCAGGCGCCCCGCACCAGGCGGCCAGCGTCACGCACCAGGCGGCCCGCACCAGGCGGCCAGCGTCACGCACCAGGCGCCCCGCACCAGGCGGCCAGCGCCCCGCACCAGGCGGCCAGCGCCCCGCACCAGGCGCCCCGCACCAGGCGGCCAGCGTCACGCACCAGGCGCCCCTCACCAGGCGGCCAGCGTCACGCACCAGGCGCCCCTCACCAGGCGGCCAGCGTCACACACCAGGCGCCCCTCACCAGGCGGCCAGCGTCACGCACCAGGCGCCCCTCACCAGGCGGCCAGCGTCACGCACCAGGCGCCCCTCACCAGGCGGCCAGCGTCACGCACCAGGCGCCCCGCACCAGGCGGCCAGCGTCACGCACCAGGCGCCCCGCACCAGGCGGCCAGCGTCACGCACCAGGCGGCCCGCACCAGGCGGCCAGCGTCACGCACCAGGCGCCCCGCACCAGGCGGCCAGCGCCCCGCACCAGGCGGCCAGCGTCACGCACCAGGCGCCCCGCACCAGGCGGCCAGCGCCCCGCACCAGGCGGCCAGCGTCACGCACCAGGCGCCCCGCACCAGGCGGCCAGTGCCCCGCACCAGGCGGCCAGCGTCACGCACCAGGCGGCCAGCGCCCCGCACCAGGCGGCCAGCGTCACGCACCAGGCGGCCAGCGCCCGCACCAGGCGGCCAGCGTCACGCACCAGGCGCCCCGCACCAGGCGGCCAGCGTCACGCACCAGGCGCCCCGCACCAGGCGGCCAGCGTCACGCACCAGGCGCCCCGCACCAGGCGGCCCCCGCACCAGGCGGCCAGCGGTCACGCACCAGGCGCCCCGCACCAGGCGGCCAGCGCCCCGCACCAGGCGGCCAGCGTCACGCACCAGGCGCCCGCACCAGGCGGCCAGTGCCCCGCACCAGGCGGCCAGCGTCACGCACCAGGCGGCCAGCGTCACGCACCAGGCGGCCAGCGTCACGCACCAGGCGGCCCGCACCAGGCGGTCAGCGCCCCGCACCAGGCGGCCAGCGTCACGCACCAGGCACCCCGCACCAGACGGCCAGCGTCACGCACCAGGCGGCCCCGCACCAGGCGGCCAGCGTCACGCACCAGGCGGCCAGCGCCCCGCACCAGGCGGCCAGCGTCACGCACCAGGCGGCCCGCACCAGGCGTCCCCCCGCGTGCCGCACCAGGCGCCCCGCACCAGGCGGCCAGCGTCACGCACCAGGCGGCCCGCACCAGGCGGCCATCGTCACGCACCAGGCGGCCAGCGCCCCGCACCAGGCGGCCAGCGTCACGCTCCAGTGGTCATCTTGTCACCATAAGTGTTCAGAGTTGTCACTGAACCAGTGTATGGGGTCACTGCAGGAGGCCTTCGTGTCCATGTAATAATCACAGCACAGATGAGAGACCCCCAAGGAATGGGCAGGACCCTGACAGAGGACTCACAGCTACCCATAGAAGTGGAGCTACAAAATTCATCCTACCCAGCCCGCAGCATTATGGGGAACGGCAGGAACTGCTCTGCGCACCGCCCCGGCTTTAATCCACTCTGAAAGGAAAACTTCCAGAAAGATACTCAGAGTAAGCTTCACAAGGTCAGAGGACGGCATGGACCAGAGCGCCGCCTGGTGACAGCTGCCTGCATGTACAGCCCTGCCCAGGACATCCACATGGTAGGAGAAAATACCCCAGACCACACGTCGTAGCGGGAGACCTCCATATGTAAAGACAAAGGGGCAGACCCTTCTGTACTGCGGCAGCAGGTGTGGTGTGAATAGAGCCTTAGGCTAGCTCACAGCTCCCAATCCTTGCCAGATATTTCCATCACAGTAAACGCTGTACACACAACACTATTCCTTACCACATTTACTGTCACCTGCATCCTCTGCTGCTCCTCCTGGCCTTCCATGAGTATTTCACAGCAGCCTAGCACTACCGTGGTGGTCTACAATGGTGTCCAAGTCCAGCTGACATGGCTGCACTGCTCGGTACAGCGTATGGTAACCAGCCATGTCCTACAGCACAGAAGAAAGCTGCAGGACTTTATACTATGGAGCCCGCGAGTGGACGGCAGGAACCTGACGCATGACGCGCTCTAAGATGGCAGCCTGGAGTCTGCGCCAGCTTCTCATGTAATTCAGCTGAATGAACACTAGGGGGCAGTCACTACCACTCAGCACAACACCCAGCTGACAGTAGGGGGCGTCACCACGGAGTACAGTCCGAGCCCAGCCCTAAAGGGGTCACCACTGGCAACTTTATTAGCAGGATGTCCAGGAAACGCAAGGGTTAATGCAGGCAGAAGGATCTGGAAACACATTCAATTCCTCCCTTGGCGCGGAGGAGAAGCTGCTGGCAGGAAGCAAAGTGTCCTGACAATCTGCACGCACAGCCACTGCGCACGCCCCGAACCGTGTATGAGCTGCTGGCTGTGTCAGCTGTATACAGAGGGCTCAACATGGCGGAGAGAGTCCCGGACCCCTGACAGCTGAACTGCAGAGGCGCTACACTACACTCATAGCCCCGCCCTCTCACACAGGCGCTACACACAGCCCCGCCCCCCCACACAGACGCACACACAGCCCCGCCCCCTCACACAGGCACTACACAGCCCCGCCCCCCTCACACAGGCGCTACACACAGCCCCGCCCCCTCACACAGGCACTACACAGCCCCGCCCCCTCACACAGGCACTACACAGCCCCGCCCCCTCACACAGGCGCACACACAGCCCCGCCCCCTCACACAGGCGCTACACAGCCCCGCCCCCTCACACAGGCACTACACACAGCCCCGCCCCCCTCACACAGGCGCTACACACAGCCCCGCCCCCTCACACGGGCGCTACACACAGCCCCGCCCCCTCACACAGGCGCTACACACAGCCCCACCCCCTCACACAGGCACTACACACAGCCCCGCCCCCTCACACAGACGCTACACTCATAGCCCCGCCCCCTCACACAGGCGCTACACACAGCCCCGCCCCCTCACACAGACGCTACACTCATAGCCCCGCCCCCTCACACAGGCGCTCACACACAGCCCCGCCCCCTCACACAGGCGCTACACACAGCCCCGCCCCCTCACACAGGCGCTACACCACAGCCCCGCCCCCTCACACAGGCCACACCACCCCGCCCCCTCACACAGGCGACACAGCCCCGCCCCCACAGGCGCACACACAGCCCCGCCCCTCACACAGGCACCACACCACAGCCCCGCCCCCACACAGGCGCACAACAAGCCCCACACCCCACACAGGCGCCACACAGCCCCGCCCCCCACACAGGCACACACAGCCCCGCCCCTCACACAGGCGCACACCCCGCCCCCTCACACAGGCGCACACACAGCCCCGCCCCCCACACAGGCGCACCACAGCCCCGCCCCCCACACAGCGCACCCGCCCCGCCCCCCACACAGGGCTACACACAGCCCCGCCCCCTCACACAGACGCTACACACAGCCCCGCCCCCTCACACAGGCACACACAGCCCCCCCCCCCACACAGGCGCTCCACACAGCCCCGCCCCCTCACACACACTCATAGCCCCGCCCCCTCACACAGGCGCTACACACAGCCCCGCCCCCTCACACAGACGCTACACTCATAGCCCCGCCCCCTCACACAGGCGCTACACACAGCCCCGCCCCCTCACACAGGCGCTACACACAGCCCCGCCCCCCCTCACACAGGCGCTACACTCATAGCCCCGCCCCCTCACACAGGCGCTACACTCATAGCCCCGCCCCCTCACACAGGCGCTACACAGCCCCGCCCCCTCACAGGCGCTACACACAGCCCTGCCCCTCACACAGGCACTACACTCATAGCCCCGCCCCCTCACACAGGCGCTACACTCATAGCCCCACACCCTCACACAGGCGCTACACAGCCCCGCCCCCTCACACAGGCACTACACATAGCCCCGCCCCCTCACACAGGCGCTACACTCATAGCCCCACACCCTCACACAGGCGCTACACAGCCCCGCCCCCTCACACAGGCACTACACATAGCCCCGCCCCCTCACACAGGCGCTACACAGCCCCGCCCCCCTCACACAGGCGCTACACAGCCCCGCCCCTCACACAGGCGCTACACACAGCCCCCCCCCCTCACACAGGCGCTACACACAGCCCCGCCCCCTCACACAGGCGCTACACACAGCCCCGCCCCCTCACACAGGCGCTACACACAGCCCCGCCCCCTCACACAGACGCTACACACAGCCCCGCCCCCTCACACAGGCACTACACAGCCCCGCCCCCTCACACAGGCGCTACACACAGCCCCGCCCCCTCACACAGGCGCTACACAGCCCCGCCCCCTCACACAGGCACTACACTACACTCCCCGTTGCTGCTCTGGCACAATGGAGGAGAGGCTGCAGATGGTCAGTGGGCACTTACCAGGCCGGCAGTAAGCGATGGCGCAGACTGGCCCAGTGACTGATTCCTCATGCGGACCAGGTTGGATGACTCTCCCGGAGGCTGCCATGTCAGGTGACCTACACCCCCGTGCACACTGCTCGACAGCGGAAGCAGCTGTTTCCCTAGAAGACAACAAGACAGTAAGTGTGAGCTCTGCGGGAACCTATACATACAGTATGGGAGACATGAGGCCACGGGGAGCAGCGCTGGTAGTTGTGGTGCGTGACGTGCTCTCCTATCTGCATTGTTCCCTCCGCACCCCGTTACACAACACATTACACCTATGCAGATTTGGAGAGAAACCACGTTGAAGACTTATGTAAATGAGGTCGTTGGTGCACAGGGGGCGGGCCTTCACCATGGAAGCACTGATGTCATAGAATAGGAGATGTCATAGAACTGGAAGGACAGGCAGGAGATGGCAGCAAGAGCAGTGCTCCAGAAGGCTGCGCACCCACCCCCAGTGCACCTATTACCTCATTACATCAATGTTAGTGTCCGAGCAGTGCGCAGGACCAGCACTCTCATCATCCTCACCTGCTAGTGCAGTGGTCAGGCTGCCACGTCGCAGTTTGCAGTCATCCTGGCTCAGCTGGCGGTGCAGCTTCACTTTGCCCGTAGAAGAGAAGAGATCGGGGTTACTGAGTTTTCTGAAGAGCAGAGGAGCCGACGGAGGAGCCACATCCTGAAAAACAAGCACACGCCGCCTCACTACACATACACATACATATAGCATATAGGGGACAGTCAGGTGACCTGTGCGATGGGAGGGCAACACGCTGGCTACACTGCAAGGACCACTGGAGGACGTTCTGATCTGCTGGCCCCTCCTCATAATACAAGAGCAGAAAATACAGAAGTAGCAGATAGCACTCCACAGGGAGCGGCGTCGTACCACACCCTACATATGCCCCATCATCTACTGCCAGCGGCCACAAGGGGAGGGAGGGAGAGAGGCCAGCCCGCCACCGCCCACGACAGGGGGAGGGAGAGAGAGAGAGGCCAGCCCGCCACCGCCCACGACAGGGGGAGGGAGAGAGAGAGAGGCCAGCCCGCCACCGGCCACGACAGGGGGAGGGAGGGAGAGAGAGAGGCCAGCCCGCCACCGCCCACGACAGGGGGAGGGAGAGAGAGAGAGGCCAGCCCGCCACCGCCCACGACAGGGGGAGGGAGGGAGAGAGAGAGGCCAGCCCGCCACCGGCCACGACAAGGGGAGGGAGGGAGAGAGAGAGGCCAGCCCGCCACCGGCCACGACAGGGGGAGGGAGGGAGAGAGAGAGAGGCCAGCCCGCCACCGGCCACGACAGGGGGAGGGAGAGAGAGAGAGGCCAGCCCGCCACCGGCCACGACAGGGGGAGGGAGGGAGAGAGAGCAGCCCGCCCCACCGGCCCGACGGGGAGGGAGAGAGAGAGAGAGGCCAGCCCGCCACCGCCCACGACAGGGGGGAGGGAGAGAGAGGGGGGGGGGGGGGAGAGAGGGGCCAGCCCGCCACCGGCCACGACAGGGGGAGGGAGGGGGAGAGAGAGAGGCCAGCCCGCCACCGGCCACGACAGGGGGAGGGAGAGAGAGAGAGAGGCCAGCCCGCCACCGGCCACGACAGGGGGAGGGAGGGAGAGAGAGAGGCCAGCCCGCCACCGGCCACGACAGGGGGGGGGAGAGAGAGAGAGAGGCCGCCCGCCACCGGCCACGACGGGGGAGGGAGAGAGAGAGAGAGGCCAGCCCGCCACCGGCCACGACAGGGGGGGGAGAGAGAGAGAGAGCGCCCGCCACCGGCCCGACGGGGGAGAGAGAGAGAGAGAGCCCCCGCCACCGGCCACGACGGGGGAGGGAGGGAGGGAGAGAGGCCAGCCCGCCACCGGCCACGACAGGGGGAGGGGGGGAGGGGAGGGAGGGAGGGAGAGAGGAGAGGCCAGCCCGCCACCGGCCACGACAGGGGGAGGGAGGGAGAGAGAGAGGCCAGCCCGCCACCGGCCACGACAGGGGGAGGGAGGGAGGGAGAGAGGCCAGCCCGCCACCGCCCACGACAGGGGGAGGGAGGGAGAGAGAGAGGCCAGCCCGCCACCGGCCACGACAGGGGGAGGGAGGGAGAGAGAGAGGCCAGCCCGCCACCGGCCACGACAGGGGGAGGGAGGGAGAGAGAGAGGCCAGCCCGCCACCGCCCACGACAGGGGGAGGGAGAGAGAGAGAGGCCAGCCCGCCACCGCCCACGACAGGGGGAGGGAGGGAGAGAGAGAGGCCAGCCCGCCACCGGCCACGACAGGGGGAGGGAGGGGGAGAGAGAGAGGCCAGCCCGCCACCGCCCACGACAGGGGGAGGGAGAGAGAGAGAGGCCGCCCGCCACCGGCCACGAGGGGGGGAGGGAGAGAGAGAGAGAGGCCAGCCCGCCACCGGCCACGACAGGGGGAGGGAGAGAGAGAGAGAGGCCAGCCCGCCACCGGCCACGACAGGGGGAGGGAGAGAGAGAGAGAGGCAGCCCGCCACCGGCCACGACAGGGGGGGGAGAGAGAGAGAGAGAGGGAGGGAGGGAGAGAGAGAGCCCAGCCCGCCACCGGCCACGACAGGGGGAGGGAGAGAGAGAGAGAGGGCCGCCACGGAGAGGGGGAGAGAGAGAGCCCAGCCCGCCACCGGCCACGACAGGGGGAGAGAGAGAGAGAGAGAGGCCAGCCCGCCACCGGCCACGACAGGGGGGAGGGAGAGAGAGAGAGAGAGGCCAGCCCGCCACCGGCCACGACAGGGGGAGGGAGGGAGAGAGAGAGGCCAGCCCGCCACCGGCCACGACAGGGGGAGGGAGGGAGGGAGGGAGAGAGGCCAGCCCGCCACCGCCCACGACAGGGGGAGGGAGAGAGAGAGAGGCCAGCCCGCCACCGGCCACGACAGGGCGGAGGGAGGGAGAGAGAGAGGCCAGCCCGCCACCGGCCACGACAGGGCGAGGGAGGGAGAGAGAGAGGCCAGCCCGCCACCGGCCACGACAGGGGGAGGGAGGGAGAGAGAGAGGCCAGCCCGCCACCGCCCACGACAGGGGGAGGGAGGGAGAGAGAGAGGCCAGCCCGCCACCGGCCACGACAGGGGGGAGGGAGGGGAGAGAGAGAGGCCAGCCCGCCACCGGCCATGACAGGGGGAGGGAGTGAGAGAGAGGCCAGCCCGCCACCGGCCACGACAGGGGGAGGGAGAGAGAGAGAGAGGCCAGCCCGCCACCGGCCACGACAGGGGGGGGAGGGAGGGAGAGAGAGAGAGAGGCCAGCCCGCCACCGGACACGACAGGGGGAGGGAGAGAGGCCAGCCCCCACCGGCCCAGGGCGAGGGGGAGAGGCCAGCCCGCCACCGGCCACGACAGGGGGAGGGAGGGAGAGAGAGAGGCCAGCCCGCCACCGGCCACGACAGGGGGAGGGAGGGGAGAGAGAGGCCAGCCCGCCACCGGCCACGACAGGGGGGGAGGGAGAGAGAGAGGCCAGCCCGCCACCGGCCACGACAGGGGGAGGGAGAGAGGCCAGCCCGCCACCGGCCACGACAGGGGGAGGGAGGGAGAGAGAGAGGCCAGCCCGCCACCGGCCACGACAGGGGGAGGGAGAGAGGCCAGCCCCACCGCCACGCACGGGGGAGGGAGAGAGGCCAGCCCGCCACTGGCCACGACAGGGGGAGGGAGAGAGGCCAGCCCGCCACCGGCCATGACAGGGGGAGGGAGAGGCCAGCCCGCCACCGGCCACGACAGGGGGAGGGAGAGAGGCCAGCCCGCCACCGGCCACGACAGGGGGAGGGAGGGAGAGAGAGAGGCCAGCCCGCCACCGGCCACGACAGGGGGGAGGGAGGGAGAGAGAGAGGCCAGCCCGCCACCGGCCACGACAGGGCGAGGGAGGGAGAGAGAGAGGCCAGCCCGCCACCGGCCACGACAGGGGGGAGGGAGAGAGGCCAGCCCGCCACCGGCCACGACAGGGGGAGGGAGGGAGAGAGAGAGGCCAGCCCGCCACCGGCCACGACAGGGGGGAGGGAGAGACGCCAGCCCGCCACCGTCCACGACAGGGGGAGGGAGAGAGGCCAGCCCGCCACCGGCCACGACAGGGGGAGGGAGAGAGGCCAGCCCGCCACCGGCACGACAGGGGGGGGGAGGGAGAGAGAGAGGCCAGCCCGCCACCGGCCACGACAGGGGGAGGGAGAGAGGCCAGCCCGCCACCGTCCACGACAGGGGGAGGGAGAGAGGCCAGCCCGCCACCGGCCACGACAGGGGGAGGGAGAGAGGCCAGCCCGCCACCGGCCATGACAGGGGGAGGGAGAGAGGCCAGCCCGCCACCGGGGCCAGGGGGGGGGAGGAGAGGCCAGCCCGCCACCGGCCACGACAGGGGGAGGGAGGGAGAGAGAGAGGCCAGCCCGCCACCGGCCACGACAGGGCGAGGGAGGGAGAGAGAGAGGCCAGCCCGCCACCGGCCACGACAGGGGGCGGGAGAGAGGCCAGCCCGCCACCGGCCACGACAGGGGGAGGGAGAGAGGCCAGCCCGCCACCGGCCACGACAGGGGGGAGGGAGAGAGGCCAGCGCGCCACCGGCCACGACAGGGCGAGGGAGGGAGAGAGAGAAGCCAGCCCGCCACCGGCCACGACAGGGGGAGGGAGGGAGAGAGAGAGGCCAGCCTGCCACCAGCCACGACAGGGGGAGGGAGGGAGAGAGAGAGGCCAGCCCGCCACCGGCCACGACAGAGGGAGGGAGGGAGAGAGAGAGGCCAGCCCGCCACCGGCCACGACAGGGGGAGGGAGAGAGGCCAGCCCGCCACCAGCCACGACAGGGGGAGGGAGGGAGAGAGAGAGGCCAGCCCGCCACCGGCCACGACAGGGCGAGGGAGGGAGAGAGAGAGGCCAGCCCGCCACCGGCCACGACAGGGCGAGGGAGAGAGGCCAGCCCGCCACCGGCCACGACAGGGGGAGGGAGGGAGAGAGAGAGGCCAGCCCGCCACCGTCCACGACAGGGGGAGGGAGAGAGGCCAGCCCGCCACCGGCCACGACAGGGGGGAGGGAGAGAGGCCAGCCCGCCACCGGCCACGACAGGGGGAGGGAGGGAGAGAGAGAGGCCAGCCCGCCACCGGCCACGACAGGGGGAGGGAGAGAGGCCAGCCCGCCACCGTCCACGACAGGGGGGAGGGAGAGAGGCCAGCCCGCCACCGGCCACGACAGGGGGAGGGAGAGAGGCCAGCCCGCCACCGGCCACGACAGGGGGAGGGAGAGAGGCCAGCCCGCCACCGGCCACGACAGGGGGAGGGAGAGAGGCCAGCCCGCCACCGGCCATGACAGGGGGAGGGAGAGAGGCCAGCCCGCCACCGGCCACGACAGGGGGAGGGAGAGAGGCCAGCCCGCCACCGGCCACGACAGGGGGAGGGAGGGAGAGAGAGAGGCCAGCCCGCCACCGGCCACGACAGGGCGAGGGAGGGAGAGAGAGAGGCCAGCCCGCCACCGGCCACGACAGGGGGCGGGAGAGAGGCCAGCCCGCCACCGGCCACGACAGGGGGAGGGAGAGAGGCCAGCCCGCCACCGGCCACGACAGGGGGGAGGGAGAGAGGCCAGCGCGCCACCGGCCACGACAGGGCGAGGGAGGGAGAGAGGCCAGCGCGCCACCGGCCACGACAGGGCGAGGGAGGGAGAGAGAGAAGCCAGCCCGCCACCGGCCACGACAGGGGGAGGGAGGGGAGAGAGAGAGGCCAGCCCGCCACCGGCCACGACAGAGGGAGGGAGGGAGAGAGAGAGGCCAGCCCGCCACCGGCCACGACAGAGGGAGGGAGAGAGAGAGAGAGAGGCCAGCCCGCCACCGGCTACGACAGGGCGAGGGAGGGAGAGAGAGAGGCCAGCCCGCCACCGGCCACGACAGGGGGGAGGGAGAGAGGCCAGCCCGCCACCGGCCACGACAGGGGGGAGGGAGGGAGAGAGAGAGGCCAGCCCGCCACCGGCCACGACAGGGGGGAGGGAGGGAGAGAGAGAGGCCAGCCCGCCACCGGCCACGACAGGGGGGAGGGAGGGAGAGAGAGAGGCCAGCCCGCCACCAGCCACGGCAGGGGGAGAGAGAGAGAGAGGCCATCCCGCCACCGGCCACGACAGGGCGAGGGAGGGAGAGAGAGAGAGGCCAGCCCGCCACCGGCCACGACAGGGGGGAGGGAGAGAGGCCAGCCCGCCACCGGCCACGACAGGGGGAGGGAGAGAGGCCAGCCCGCCAGCGGCCACGACAGGGGGAGGGAGAGAGGCCAGCCCGCCAGCGGCCACGACAGAGGGAGGGAGAGAGAGAGGCCAGCCCGCCACCGGCCAAGACAGGGGGGAGGGAGGGAGAGAAAGAGGCCAGCCCGCCACCGGCCACGACAGGGGGAGGGAGAGAGGCCAGCCCGCCACCGGCCACGACAGGGGGAGGGAGAGAGGCCAGCCCGCCACCGGCCACGACAGGGGGGAGGGAGAGAGGCCAGCCCGCCACCGGCCACGACAGGGGGAGGGAGAGAGAGAGGCCAGCCCGCCACCGGCCACGACAGAGGGAGGGAGAGAGGCCAGCCCGCCACCGGCCACGACAGAGGGAGGGAGGGAGAGAGAGAGGCCAGCCCGCCACCGGCCACGACAGAGGGAGGGAGAGAGGCCAGCCCGCCACCGGCCACGACAGGGGGGGGGGGAGGGAGAGAGAGAGGCCAGCCCGCCACCTGCCACGACAGAGGGAGGGAGAGAGAGAGGCCAGCCCGCCACCGGCCACGACAGGGCGAGGGAGGGAGAGAGAGAGGCCAGCCCGCCACCGGCCCGAGGGGGAGGGAGAGGCCAGCCCGCCACCGGCCACGACAGGGCGAGGGAGGGAGGGAGAGAGGCCAGCCCGCCACCGGCCACGACAGAGGGAGGGAGGGAGAGAGAGAGGCCAGCCCGCCACCGGCCACGACAGAGGGGAGGGAGAGAGGCCAGCCCGCCACCGGCCACGACAGGGGGAGGGAGGGAGAGAGAGAGGCCAGCCCGCCACCTGCCACGACAGAGGGAGGGAGAGAGAGAGGCCAGCCCGCCACCGGCCACGACAGGGCGAGGGAGGGAGAGAGAGAGGCCAGCCCGCCACCGGCCACGACAGGGCGAGGGAGAGGCCAGCCCGCCACCGGCCACGACAGGGCGAGGGAGGGAGAGAGAGAGGCCAGCCCGCCACCGGCCACGACAGGGCGAGGGAGGGAGAGAGAGAGGCCAGCCCGCCACCGGCCACGACAGAGGGAGGGAGAGAGGCCAGCCCGCCACCGGCCACGACAGGGGGAGGGAGAGAGAGAGGCCAGCCCGCCACCGGCCACGACAGGGGGAGGGAGAGATAGAGGCCAGCCCGCCACCGGCCACGACAGAGGGAGGGAGAGAGAGAGGCCAGCCCGCCACCAGCCACGACAGAGGGAGGGAGGGAGAGAGGCCAGCCCGCCACCGGCCACGACAGAGGGAGGGAGGGAGAGAGGCCAGCCCGCCACCGGCCACGACAGAGGGAGGGAGGGAGAGAGAGAGGCCAGCCCGCCACCGGCCACGACAGAGGGAGGGAGAGAGAGAGGCCAGCCCGCCACCGGCCACGACAGGGGGAGGGAGAGAGGCCAGCCCGCCACCGGCCACGACAGGGGGAGGGAGGGAGAGAGAGAGGCCAGCCCGCCACCGGCCACGACAGGGGGAGGGAGGGAGAGAGAGAGAGGCCAGCCCGCCACCGGCCACGACGGGGACGGAGGGATAGAGAGAGGCCAGCCCGCCACCGGCCACGACAGGGGGAGGGAGGGAGAGAGAGAGGCCAGCCCGCCACCGGCCACGACAGGGGGAGGGAGGGAGAGAGGCCAGCCCGCCAACGGCCACGACAGGGGGAGGGAGAGAGAGAGGCCAGCCCGCCACCGGCCACGACAGGGGGAGGGAGAGAGGCCAGCCCGCCACCGGCCACGACAGGGGGAGGGAGGGAGAGAGAGAGGCCAGCCCGCCACCGGCCACGACAGGGGGAGGGAGGGAGAGAGAGAGAGGCCAGCCCGCCACCGGCCACGACGGGGACGGAGGGATAGAGAGAGGCCAGCCCGCCACCGGCCACGACAGGGGGAGGGAGGGAGAGAGAGAGAGAGGCCAGCCCGCCACCGGCCACGACAGGGGGAGGGAGGGAGAGAGGCCAGCCCGCCACCGGCCACGACAGGGGGAGGGAGGGAGAGAGGCCAGCCCGCCACCGGCCACGACAGGGGGAGGGAGGAGAGAGAGGCCAGCCCGCCACCGGCCACGACAGAGGGAGGGAGAGAGAGAGGCCAACCCGCCACTGGCCACGACAGGGAGAGGGGGAGAGAGAGAGAGGCCAGCCCGCCACCGGCCACGACAGGGCGAGGGAGAGAGAGAGGCCAGCCCGCCACCGGCCACGACAGGGCGAGGGAGGGGAGAGAGAGGCCAGCCCGCCACCGGCCACGACAGGGAGAGAGGCCAGCCCGCCACCGGCCACGACAGAGGGAGGGAGAGAGAGAGGCCAGCCCGCCACCGGCCACGACAGGGGGAGGGAGAGAGAGGCCAGCCCACCACCAGCCCGACAGGGCGGGAGGGAGAGAGAGAGGCCAGCCCGCCACCGGCCACGACAGGGCGAGGGAGGGAGAGAGAGAGGCCAGCCCGCCACCGGCCACGACAGGGCGAGGGAGGGAGAGAGAGAGGCCAGCCCGCCACCGGCCACGACAGGGGGAGGAAGAGAGGCCAGCCCGCCACCGGCCACGACAGGGGGAGGGAGAGAGGCCAGCCCGCCACCGGCCACGACAGGGGGAGGGAGAGAGGCCAGCCCGCCACCGGCCACGACAGGGGGAGGGAGGGAGAGAGAGAGAGGCCAGCCCGCCACCGGCCACGACGGGGACGGAGGGATAGAGAGAGGCCAGCCCGCCACCGGCCACGACAGGGGGGAGGGAGGGAGAGAGGCCAGCCCGCCACCGGCCATGACAGGGGAAGGGGGGAGAGAGAGAGGCCAGCCCAACACGACAGGGGGGAGGGAGGGAGAGAGAGAGGCCAGCCCACCACGACAGGGGGGAGGGAGGGAGGGAGAGAGGCCAGCCCACCACGACAGGGGGAGGGAGGGAGGGAGAGAGGCCAGCCCACCACAAAGCCTCAACTGTCCATCCCTTCCATCCCCCAGAGCAGTCAGCCCATACACATGTTCCACAATTCAGATGTCTGACTGACCCCAGAACGGCCTCTTTCCTGACTATTTATGGTCGGGGACACATTTCTGCTCTTCTACACCCATCAAGTATTATGTGCTTAGGAATATTCACCTAATGCACACCTCAGTTATTGGGGATTCAGACACTCCACAGAGAATCTCCTGCAGCCAAACATTCAGCACCCCTGCGGCAATGGAAATAATGAGTTATAAATGGCGGCTTACTAGGGAATTACTGCTGAGTGACACCTTTCATGTAGTAATCCCTTAATACCCCGCATCCAGCTAATAGAGCTCGCTGCAGGTCACCCATTACTAGAGGCCCAGTCTATGGCGGGGGAGGACTCCGCCCACACCACACAGGCCCCCTGTCTATGGCGGCGAGGACTCCGCCCACACCACACAGCCCCCCCCCATCTACAGCGGGGAGGACACCGCCCACACCACACAGGCCCCCCCGTCTATGGCGGGGAGGACTCCGCCCACACCACACAGGCCCCCCCCCGTCTATGGCGGGGAGGACTCCGCCCACACCACACAGGCCCCCTGTCTATGGCGGCGAGGACTCCGCCCACACCACACAGCCCCCCCCCATCTACAGCGGGGAGGACTCCGCCCACACCACACAGGCCCCCTGTCTATGGGCACGCCGCCCGCCGGCCCCGCAGCGAGGGCACGCCACCTGCACCGCCGAGTTACATCCACATGTCACACAGATAATATGCAGAGATCCGGTTCTTCTTGGCAGGACAGATCTGTTCAGATTCCATGAGCAATTTCTATAAATTTTCCAAAAAATTATTAAGAGGCCTCATGTCAGAAGCATGCAGGAAAAACCCAAGCTGTGAGGTGCAGGCGGATTAGGGAAAACATGGCGGCCGCCAGCCACACCACATACAGGAACCTCACTAATAAAACATGGCAGATTAAATCCTATTGGTTAAATCTGAATCCAACCAAACATCAGGTCACACAGAAGAAGACGGGGCGCAAATACACTATATGGAGACCCGTAGAGGGCCAAAGCTCGTAATTCTTGAATTCTTGAGTTTCAACCAGCCCATTGCCCCCAAATGTATAAAATCCAGCCCCTCGCCCTGTAGTTCCCCCCCACCGTTGTATACAAGCCAGCCCTACAGTCGACTTTACAAATATTAGTGACAGAATGATGGCAGGTTCTCTGGAGCTCACTATATCCCAGCCTAGTCCTGTAATAGGAGCCAGGGCCGAGCGTCCGACGGAGGGGAGTCAGGTGCAGGGCCGAGCGTCCGACGGAGGGGAGTCAGGTGCAGGGCCGAGCGTCCGACGGAGGGGAGTCAGGTGCAGGGCCGAGCGTCCGACGGAGGGGAGTCAGGTGCAGGGCCGAGCGTCCGACGGAGGGGAGTCAGGTGCAGGGCCGAGCGTCCGACGGAGGGGAGTCAGGTGCAGGGCCGAGCGTCCGACGGAGGGGAGTCAGGTGCAGGGCCGAGCGTCCGACGGAGGGGAGTCAGGTGCAGGGCCGAGCGTCCGACGGAGGGGAGTCAGGTGCAGGGCCGAGCGTCCGACGGAGGGGAGTCAGGTGCAGGGCCGAGCGTCCGACGGAGGGGAGTCAGGTGCAGGGCCGAGCGTCCGACGGAGGGGTGTAAAGTACAACGCCGACTATAAAACCAGTCTGAGCTGGGTGAACACCCGGAGAACGTCGCCTGCCTGACTACATTATGCCAGCTCTATAGTTTGGTGGAGGAGGGGCAATGCTATGGGGGTGATTTTTGGGGGTCGGCCTTGGTCTTTCCAGTGAAGGGAAATCTTAATACTTTAGCAGACCAGGACATTGTACACAGCTGTCGCTTCCATCTTTGTGGGCTCAGCTTGGGGAGGGTTCCAATATATAGTGTCAGCTCCTGAGGTCTCTGGGGGCGCTGTCTATACTGTACATATTGGGGGGGGTCCCCTCACAGTATACAGTATATAGTGACAGCTCCTGAGGTCTCTGGGGGGCGCTGTCTATACTGTACATATTGGGGGGGTCCCCTCACAGTATACAGTATATAGTGACAGCTCCTGAGGTCTCTGGGGGGCGCTGTCTATACTGTACATATTGGGGGGGGTCCCCTCACAGTATACAGTATATAGTGACAGCTCCTGAGGTCTCTGGGGGCGCTGTCTATACTGTACATATTGGGGGGGGGGTCACCTCACAGTATACAGTATATAGTGACAGCTCCTGAGGTCTCTGGGGGGCGCTGTCTATACTGTACATATTGGGGGGGGGGTCACCTCACAGTATACAGTATATAGTGACAGCTCCTGAGGTCTCTGGGGGGCGCTGTCTATACTGTACATATTGGGGGGGGGTCACCTCACAGTATACAGTATATAGTGACAGCTCCATGAGGTCTCTGGGGGGCGCTGTCTATACTGTACATATTGGGGGGGGGTCACCTCACAGTATACAGTATATAGTGACAGCTCCTGAGGTCTCTGGGGGGCGCTGTCTATACTGTACATATTGGGGGTCACCTCACAGTATACAGTATATAGTGACAGCTCCTGAGGTCTCTGGGGGCGCTGTCTATACTGTACATATTGGGGGGGGGTCACCTCACAGTATACAGTATATAGTGACAGCTCCTGAGGTCTCTGGGGGGCGCTGTCTATACTGTACATATTGGGGGGGTCACCTCACAGTATACAGTATATAGTGACAGCTCCTGAGGTCTCGGGGGCGCTGTCTCTACTGTACATATTGGGGGGGTCACCTCACAGTATACAGTATATAGTGACAGCTCCTGAGGTCTCTGGGGGGCGCTGTCTATACTGTACATATTGGGGGGGGTCACCTCACAGTATACAGTATATAGTGACAGCTCCTGAGGTCTCTGGGGGGCGCTGTCTATACTGTACATATTGGGGGGGTCACCTCACAGTATACAGTATATAGTGACAGCTCCTGAGGTCTCTGGGGGGCGCTGTCTATACTGTACATATTGGGGGGGGTCACCTCACAGTATACAGTATATAGTGACAGCTCCTGAGGTCTCTGGGGGCGCTGTCTATACTGTACATATTGGGGGGGTCACCTCACAGTATACAGTATATAGTGACAGCTCCTGAGGTCTCTGGGGGGCGCTGTCTATACTGTACATATTGGGGGGGGTCACCTCACAGTATACAGTATATAGTGACAGCTCCTGAGGTCTCTGGGGGGCGCTGTCTATACTGTACATATTGGGGGGGGTCACCTCACAGTATACAGTATATAGTGACAGCTCCTGAGGTCTCTGGGGGGCGCTGTCTATACTGTACATATTGGGGGGGGTCACCTCACAGTATACAGTATATAGTGACAGCTCCTGAGGTCTCTGGGGGGCGCTGTCTATACTGTACATATTGGGGGGGGGTCACCTCACAGTATACAGTATATAGTGACAGCTCCTGAGGTCTCTGGGGGGCGCTGTCTATACTGTACATATTGGGGGGGGGGTCACCTCACAGTATACAGTATATAGTGACAGCTCCTGAGGTCTCTGGGGGGCGCTGTCTATACTGTACATATTGGGGGGGGTCACCTCACAGTATACAGTATATAGTGACAGCTCCTGAGGTCTCTGGGGGGCGCTGTCTATACTGTACATATTGGGGGGGGTCACCTCACAGTATACAGTATATAGTGACAGCTCCTGAGGTCTCTGGGGGGCGCTGTCTATACTGTACATATTGGGGGGGGGTCACCTCACAGTATACAGTATATAGTGACAGCTCCTGAGGTCTCTGGGGGGCGCTGTCTATACTGTACATATTGGGGGGGGGTCACCTCACAGTATACAGTATATAGTGACAGCTCCTGAGGTCTCTGGGGGGCGCTGTCTATACTGTACATATTGGGGGGGGGGTCACCTCACAGTATACAGTATATAGTGACAGCTCCTGAGGTCTCTGGGGGGCGCTGTCTATACTGTACATATTGGGGGGGGTCACCTCACAGTATACAGTATATAGTGACAGCTCCTGAGGTCTCTGGGGGGCGCTGTCTATACTGTACATATTGGGGGGGGTCACCTCACAGTATACAGTATATAGTGACAGCTCCTGAGGTCTCTGGGGGGCGCTGTCTATACTGTACATATGGGGGGGGGGTCACCTCACAGTATACAGTATATAGTGACAGCTCCTGAGGTCTCTGGGGGGCGCTGTCTATACTGTACATATTGGGGGGGGTCACCTCACAGTATACAGTATATAGTGACAGCTCCTGAGGTCTCTGGGGGGCGCTGTCTATACTGTACATATTGGGGGGGGTCACCTCACAGTATACAGTATATAGTGACAGCTCCTGAGGTCTCTGGGGGCGCTGTCTATACTGTACATATTGGGGGGGGTCACCTCACAGTATACAGTATATAGTGACAGCTCCTGAGGTCTCTGGGGGGCGCTGTCTATACTGTACATATTGGGGGGGGTCACCTCACAGTATACAGTATATAGTGACAGCTCCTGAGGTCTCTGGGGGGCGCTGTCTATACTGTACATATTGGGGGGGGTCACCTCACAGTATACAGTATATAGTGACAGCTCCTGAGGTCTCTGGGGGGCGCTGTCTATACTGTACATATTGGGGGGGGGTCACCTCACAGTATACAGTATATAGTGACAGCTCCTGAGGTCTCTGGGGGGCGCTGTCTATACTGTACATATTGGGGGGGGGTCACCTCACAGTATACAGTATATAGTGACAGCTCCTGAGGTCTCTGGGGGGCGCTGTCTATACTGTACATATTGGGGGGGTCACCTCACAGTATACAGTATATAGTGACAGCTCCTGAGGTCTCTGGGGGGCGCTGTCTATACTGTACATATTGGGGGGGGTCACCTCACAGTATACAGTATATAGTGACAGCTCCTGAGGTCTCTGGGGGGCGCTGTCTATACTGTACATATTGGGGGGGTCACCTCACAGTATACAGTATATAGTGACAGCTCCTGAGGTCTCTGGGGGGCGCTGTCTATACTGTACATATTGGGGGGGGGGTCACCTCACAGTATACAGTATATAGTGACAGCTCCTGAGGTCTCTGGGGGGCGCTGTCTATACTGTACATATTGGGGGGGGTCACCTCACAGTATACAGTATATAGTGACAGCTCCTGAGGTCTCTGGGGGGCGCTGTCTATACTGTACATATTGGGGGGGGGGTCACCTCACAGTATACAGTATATAGTGACAGCTCCTGAGGTCTCTGGGGGGCGCTGTCTATACTGTACATATTGGGGGGGGGTCACCTCACAGTATACAGTATATAGTGACAGCTCCTGAGGTCTCTGGGGGGCGCTGTCTATACTGTACATATTGGGGGGGGGTCACCTCACAGTATACAGTATATAGTGACAGCTCCTGAGGTCTCTGGGGGGCGCTGTCTATACTGTACATATTGGGGGGGTCACCTCACAGTATACAGTATATAGTGACAGCTCCTGAGGTCTCTGGGGGGCGCTGTCTATACTGTACATATTGGGGGGGGGTCACCTCACAGTATACAGTATATAGTGACAGCTCCTGAGGTCTCTGGGGGGCGCTGTCTATACTGTACATATTGGGGGGGGTCACCTCACAGTATACAGTATATAGTGACAGCTCCTGAGGTCTCTGGGGGGCGCTGTCTATACTGTACATATTGGGGGGGGTCACCTCACAGTATACAGTATATAGTGACAGCTCCTGAGGTCTCTGGGGGGCGCTGTCTATACTGTACATATTGGGGGGGGTCACCTCACAGTATACAGTATATAGTGACAGCTCCTGAGGTCTCTGGGGGGCGCTGTCTATACTGTACATATTGGGGGGGGGTCACCTCACAGTATACAGTATATAGTGACAGCTCCTGAGGTCTCTGGGGGGCGCTGTCTATACTGTACATATTGGGGGGGGGGTCACCTCACAGTATACAGTATATAGTGACAGCTCCTGAGGTCTCTGGGGGGCGCTGTCTATACTGTACATATTGGGGGGGGTCACCTCACAGTATACAGTATATAGTGACAGCTCCTGAGGTCTCTGGGGGGCGCTGTCTATACTGTACATATTGGGGGGGGTCACCTCACAGTATACAGTATATAGTGACAGCTCCTGAGGTCTCTGGGGGGCGCTGTCTATACTGTACATATTGGGGGGGGTCACCTCACAGTATACAGTATATAGTGACAGCTCCTGAGGTCTCTGGGGGGCGCTGTCTATACTGTACATATTGGGGGGGGTCACCTCACAGTATACAGTATATAGTGACAGCTCCTGAGGTCTCTGGGGGGCGCTGTCTATACTGTACATATTGGGGGGGGGTCACCTCACAGTATACAGTATATAGTGACAGCTCCTGAGGTCTCTGGGGGGCGCTGTCTATACTGTACATATGGGGGGGGGTCACCTCACAGTATACAGTATATAGTGACAGCTCCTGAGGTCTCTGGGGGGCGCTGTCTATACTGTACATATTGGGGGGGTCACCTCACAGTATACAGTATATAGTGACAGCTCCTGAGGTCTCTGGGGGGCGCTGTCTATACTGTACATATTGGGGGGGGGTCACCTCACAGTATACAGTATATAGTGACAGCTCCTGAGGTCTCTGGGGGGCGCTGTCTATACTGTACATATTGGGGGGGGGTCACCTCACAGTATACAGTATATAGTGACAGCTCCTGAGGTCTCTGGGGGGCGCTGTCTATACTGTACATATTGGGGGGTCACCTCACAGTATACAGTATATAGTGACAGCTCCTGAGGTCTCTCGGGGGGCGCTGTCTATACTGTACATATTGGGGGGGTCACCTCACAGTATACAGTATATAGTGACAGCTCCTGAGGTCTCTGGGGGGCGCTGTCTATACTGTACATATTGGGGGGGGGTCACCTCACAGTATACAGTATATAGTGACAGCTCCTGAGGTCTCTGGGGGCGCTGTCTATACTGTACATATTGGGGGGGGGTCACCTCACAGTATACAGTATATAGTGACAGCTCCTGAGGTCTCTGGGGGGCGCTGTCTATACTGTACATGGGTGGGGGGTCACCTCACAGTATACAGTATATAGTGACAGCTCCTGAGGTCTCTGGGGGCGCTGTCTAACTGTACAATTGGGGGCACCTCACAGTATACAGTATATGTGACAGCTCCTGAGGTCTCTGGGGGGCGCTGTCTATACTGTACATATTGGGGGGGGTCACCTCACAGTATACAGTATATAGTGACAGCTCCTGAGGTCTCTTGGGGGCGCTGTCTATACTGTACATATTGGGGGGGGGTCACCTCACAGTATACAGTATATAGTGACAGCTCCTGAGGTGTCTTGGGGGCGCTGTCAACTGACAAGGGGGCCCCACAGAACAGAATAGGACAGCCCTGAGGCCTGGGGGCGCGTCTATACTGTACATATTGGGGGGGTCACCTCACAGTATACAGTATATAGTGACAGCTCCTGAGGTCTCTGGGGGGCGCTGTCTATACTGTACATATTGGGGGGGGGTCACCTCACAGTATACAGTATATAGTGACAGCTCCTGAGGTCTCTGGGGGGCGCTGTCTATACTGTACATATTGGGGGGGGTCACCTCACAGTATACAGTATATAGTGACAGCTCCTGAGGTCTCTGGGGGCGCTGTCTATACTGTACATATTGGGGGGGTCACCTCACAGTATACAGTATATAGTGACAGCTCCTGAGGTCTCTGGGGGGCGCTGTCTATACTGTACATATTGGGGGGGGGTCACCTCACAGTATACAGTATATAGTGACAGCTCCTGAGGTCTCTGGGGGGCGCTGTCTATACTGTACATATTGGGGGGGGTCACCTCACAGTATACAGTATATAGTGACAGCTCCTGAGGTCTCTGGGGGGCGCTGTCTATACTGTACATATTGGGGGGGTCACCTCACAGTATACAGTATATAGTGACAGCTCCTGAGGTCTCTGGGGGGCGCTGTCTATACTGTACAATATGGGGGGGTCACCTCACAGTATACAGTATATAGTGACAGCTCCTGAGGTCTCTGGGGGGCGCTGTCTATACTGTACATATGGGGGGGGGTCACCTCACAGTATACAGTATATAGTGACAGCTCCTGAGGTCTCTGGGGGGCGCTGTCTATACTGTACATATTGGGGGGGGTCACCTCACAGTATACAGTATATAGTGACAGCTCCTGAGGTCTCTGGGGGGCGCTGTCTATACTGTACATATTGGGGGGGGGGTCACCTCACAGTATACAGTATATAGTGACAGCTCCTGAGGTCTCTGGGGGGCGCTGTCTATACTGTACATATTGGGGGGGGTCACCTCACAGTATACAGTATATAGTGACAGCTCCTGAGGTCTCGGGGGCGCTGTCTATACTGTACATATTGGGGGGGGTCACCTCACAGTATACAGTATATAGTGACAGCTCCTGAGGTCTCTGGGGGGCGCTGTCTATACTGTACATATTGGGGGGGTCACCTCACAGTATACAGTATATAGTGACAGCTCCTGAGGTCTCTGGGGGGCGCTGTCTATACTGTACATATTGGGGGGGGTCACCTCACAGTATACAGTATATAGTGACAGCTCCTGAGGTCTCTGGGGGGCGCTGTCTATACTGTACATATTGGGGGGGGTCACCTCACAGTATACAGTATATAGTGACAGCTCCTGAGGTCTCTGGGGGGCGCTGTCTATACTGTACATATTGGGGGGGGTCACCTCACAGTATACAGTATATAGTGACAGCTCCTGAGGTCTCTGGGGGCGCTGTCTATACTGTACATATTGGGGGGGGTCACCTCACAGTATACAGTATATAGTGACAGCTCCTGAGGTCTCTGGGGGGCGCTGTCTATACTGTACATATTGGGGGGGGTCACCTCACAGTATACAGTATATAGTGACAGCTCCTGAGGTCTCTGGGGGGCGCTGTCTATACTGTACATATTGGGGGGGGTCACCTCACAGTATACAGTATATAGTGACAGCTCCTGAGGTCTCTGGGGGGCGCTGTCTATACTGTACATATTGGGTGGGGGTCACCTCACAGTATACAGTATATAGTGACAGCTCCTGAGGTCTCTGGGGGGCGCTGTCTATACTGTACATATTGGGGGGGGTCACCTCACAGTATACAGTATATAGTGACAGCTCCTGAGGTCTCTGGGGGGCGCTGTCTATACTGTACATATTGGGGGGGGTCACCTCACAGTATACAGTATATAGTGACAGCTCCTGAGGTCTCTGGGGGGCGCTGTCTATACTGTACATATTGGGGGGGGTCACCTCACAGTATACAGTATATAGTGACAGCTCCTGAGGTCTCTGGGGGGCGCTGTCTATACTGTACATATTGGGGGGGGGTCACCTCACAGTATACAGTATATAGTGACAGCTCCTGAGGTCTCTGGGGGGCGCTGTCTATACTGTACATATTGGGGGGGGTCACCTCACAGTATACAGTATATAGTGACAGCTCCTGAGGTCTCTGGGGGGCGCTGTCTATACTGTACATATTGGGGGGGTCACCTCACAGTATACAGTATATAGTGACAGCTCCTGAGGTCTCTGGGGGCGCTGTCTATACTGTACATATTGGGGGGGGTCACCTCACAGTATACAGTATATAGTGACAGCTCCTGAGGTCTCTTGGGGGCGCTGTCTATACTGTACATATTGGGGGGGGGTCACCTCACAGTATACAGTATATAGTGACAGCTCCTGAGGTCTCTGGGGGGCGCTGTCTATACTGTACATATTGGGGGGGTCACCTCACAGTATACAGTATATAGTGACAGCTCCTGAGGTCTCTGGGGGGCGCTGTCTATACTGTACATATTGGGGGGGTCACCTCACAGTATACAGTATATAGTGACAGCTCCTGAGGTCTCTGGGGGGCGCTGTCTATACTGTACATATTGGGGGGTCACCTCACAGTATACAGTATATAGTGACAGCTCCTGAGGTCTCTGGGGGGCGCTGTCTATACTGTACATATTGGGGGGGGGTCACCTCACAGTATACAGTATATAGTGACAGCTCCTGAGGTCTCTGGGGGGCGCTGTCTATACTGTACATATTGGGGGGGGGTCACCTCACAGTATACAGTATATAGTGACAGCTCCTGAGGTCTCTGGGGGGCGCTGTCTATACTGTACATATTGGGGGGGTCACCTCACAGTATACAGTATATAGTGACAGCTCCTGAGGTCTCTGGGGGGCGCTGTCTATACTGTACATATTGTGGGGGGTCACCTCACAGTATACAGTATATAGTGACAGCTCCTGAGGTCTCTGGGGGCGCTGTCTATACTGTACATATTGGGGGGGGTCACCTCACAGTATACAGTATATAGTGACAGCTCCTGAGGTCTCTGGGGGGCGCTGTCTATACTGTACATATTGGGGGGGGTCACCTCACAGTATACAGTATATAGTGACAGCTCCTGAGGTCTCTGGGGGGCGCTGTCTATACTGTACATATTGGGGGGGGTCACCTCACAGTATACAGTATATAGTGACAGCTCCTGAGGTCTCTGGGGGGCGCTGTCTATACTGTACATATTGGGGGGGTCACCTCACAGTATACAGTATATAGTGACAGCTCCTGAGGTCTCTGGGGGGCGCTGTCTATACTGTACATATTGGGGGGTCACCTCACAGTATACAGTATATAGTGACAGCTCCTGAGGTCTCTGGGGGGCGCTGTCTATACTGTACATATTGGGGGGGGTCACCTCACAGTATACAGTATATAGTGACAGCTCCTGAGGTCTCTGGGGGCGCTGTCTATACTGTACATATTGGGGGGGGTCACCTCACAGTATACAGTATATAGTGACAGCTCCTGAGGTCTCTGGGGGGCGCTGTCTATACTGTACATATTGGGGGGGTCACCTCACAGTATACAGTATATAGTGACAGCTCCTGAGGTCTCTGGGGGGCGCTGTCTATACTGTACATATTGGGGGGGGGGTCACCTCACAGTATACAGTATATAGTGACAGCTCCTGAGGTCTCTGGGGGGCGCTGTCTATACTGTACATATTGGGGGGGTCACCTCACAGTATACAGTATATAGTGACAGCTCCTGAGGTCTCTGGGGGCGCTGTCTATACTGTACATATTGGGGGGGTCACCTCACAGTATACAGTATATAGTGACAGCTCCTGAGGTCTCTGGGGGGCGCTGTCTATACTGTACATATTGGGGGGGGTCACCTCACAGTATACAGTATATAGTGACAGCTCCTGAGGTCTCTGGGGGCGCTGTCTATACTGTACATATTGGGGGGGGGTCACCTCACAGTATACAGTATATAGTGACAGCTCCTGAGGTCTCTGGGGGGCGCTGTCTATACTGTACATATTGGGGGGGTCACCTCACAGTATACAGTATATAGTGACAGCTCCTGAGGTCTCTGGGGGGCGCTGTCTATACTGTACATATTGGGGGGGTCACCTCACAGTATACAGTATATAGTGACAGCTCCTGAGGTCTCTGGGGGGCGCTGTCTATACTGTACATATTGGGGGGGTCACCTCACAGTATACAGTATATAGTGACAGCTCCTGAGGTCTCTGGGGGCGCTGTCTATACTGTACATATGGGGGGGTCACCCACAGATACAGAATAGTGACAGCCCGAGGCGGGGGCGCGCTAACTGACAATTGGGGGGTCACCTCACAGTATACAGTATATAGTGACAGCTCCTGAGGTCTCTGGGGGGCGCTGTCTATACTGTACATATTGGGGGGGGGTCACCTCACAGTATACAGTATATAGTGACAGCTCCTGAGGTCTCTGGGGGCGCTGTCTATACTGTACATATTGGGGGGGGTCACCTCACAGTATACAGTATATAGTGACAGCTCCTGAGGTCTCTGGGGGCGCTGTCTATACTGTACATATTGGGGGGGTCACCTCACAGTATACAGTATATAGTGACAGCTCCTGAGGTCTCTGGGGGGCGCTGTCTATACTGTACATATTGGGGGGGGTCACCTCACAGTATACAGTATATAGTGACAGCTCCTGAGGTCTCTGGGGGGCGCTGTCTATACTGTACATATTGGGGGGGGTCACCTCACAGTATACAGTATATAGTGACAGCTCCTGAGGTCTCTGGGGGGCGCTGTCTATACTGTACATATTGGGGGGGGGTCACCTCACAGTATACAGTATATAGTGACAGCTCCTGAGGTCTCTGGGGGGCGCTGTCTATACTGTACATATTGGGGGGGGTCACCTCACAGTATACAGTATATAGTGACAGCTCCTGAGGTCTCTGGGGGCGCTGTCTATACTGTACATATTGGGGGGGTCACCTCACAGTATACAGTATATAGTGACAGCTCCTGAGGTCTCTGGGGGGCGCTGTCTATACTGTACATATTGGGGGGGGTCACCTCACAGTATACAGTATATAGTGACAGCTCCTGAGGTCTCTGGGGGGCGCTGTCTATACTGTACATATTGGGGGGGTCACCTCACAGTATACAGTATATAGTGACAGCTCCTGAGGTCTCTGGGGGCGCTGTCTATACTGTACATATTGGGGGGGTCACCTCACAGTATACAGTATATAGTGACAGCTCCTGAGGTCTCTGGGGGGCGCTGTCTATACTGTACATATTGGGGGGGGTCACCTCACAGTATACAGTATATAGTGACAGCTCCTGAGGTCTCTGGGGGGCGCTGTCTATACTGTACATATGTGGGGGGGGTCACCTCACAGTATACAGTATATAGTGACAGCTCCTGAGGTCTCTGGGGGGCGCTGTCTATACTGTACATATTGGGGGGGGGTCACCTCACAGTATACAGTATATAGTGACAGCTCCTGAGGTCTCTGGGGGCGCTGTCTATACTGTACATATTGGGGGGGGGTCACCTCACAGTATACAGTATATAGTGACAGCTCCTGAGGTCTCTGGGGGGCGCTGTCTATACTGTACATATTGGGGGGGGTCACCTCACAGTATACAGTATATAGTGACAGCTCCTGAGGTCTCTGGGGGGCGCTGTCTATACTGTACATATTGGGGGGGGTCACCTCACAGTATACAGTATATAGTGACAGCTCCTGAGGTCTCTGGGGGGCGCTGTCTATACTGTACATATTGGGGGGGGTCACCTCACAGTATACAGTATATAGTGACAGCTCCTGAGGTCTCTGGGGGGCGCTGTCTATACTGTACATATTGGGGGGGGGGTCACCTCACAGTATACAGTATATAGTGACAGCTCCTGAGGTCTCTGGGGGGCGCTGTCTATACTGTACATATTGGGGGGGTCACCTCACAGTATACAGTATATAGTGACAGCTCCTGAGGTCTCTGGGGGGCGCTGTCTATACTGTACATATTGGGGGGGTCACCTCACAGTATACAGTATATAGTGACAGCTCCTGAGGTCTCTGGGGGCGCTGTCTATACTGTACATATTGGGGGGGGTCACCTCACAGTATACAGTATATAGTGACAGCTCCTGAGGTCTCTGGGGGGCGCTGTCTATACTGTACATATTGGGGGGGGGTCACCTCACAGTATACAGTATATAGTGACAGCTCCTGAGGTCTCTGGGGGGCGCTGTCTATACTGTACATATTGGGGGGGGTCACCTCACAGTATACAGTATATAGTGACAGCTCCTGAGGTCTCTGGGGGGCGCTGTCTATACTGTACATATTGTGGGGGGGTCACCTCACAGTATACAGTATATAGTGACAGCTCCTGAGGTCTCTGGGGGGCGCTGTCTATACTGTACATATTGGGGGGGGGTCACCTCACAGTATACAGTATATAGTGACAGCTCCTGAGGTCTCTGGGGGGCGCTGTCTATACTGTACATATTGGGGGGTCACCTCACAGTATACAGTATATAGTGACAGCTCCTGAGGTCTCTGGGGGGCGCTGTCTATACTGTACATATTGGGGGGTCACCCACAGTATACAGTAATAGTGACAGCCCGAGGTCCGGGGGCGCGCAACGTACATGGGGGGGTCACCTCACAGTATACAGTATATAGTGACAGCTCCTGAGGTCTCTGGGGGGCGCTGTCTATACTGTACATATTGGGGGGGTCACCTCACAGTATACAGTATATAGTGACAGCTCCTGAGGTCTCTGGGGGGCGCTGTCTATACTGTACATATTGGGGGGGTCACCTCACAGTATACAGTATATAGTGACAGCTCCTGAGGTCTCTGGGGGGCGCTGTCTATACTGTACATATTGGGGGGGGTCACCTCACAGTATACAGTATATAGTGACAGCTCCTGAGGTCTCTGGGGGGCGCTGTCTATACTGTACATATTGGGGGGGGTCACCTCACAGTATACAGTATATAGTGACAGCTCCTGAGGTCTCTGGGGGCGCTGTCTATACTGTACATATTGGGGGGGGGTCACCTCACAGTATACAGTATATAGTGACAGCTCCTGAGGTCTCTGGGGGGCGCTGTCTATACTGTACATATTGGGGGGGGGGTCACCTCACAGTATACAGTATATAGTGACAGCTCCTGAGGTCTCTGGGGGGCGCTGTCTATACTGTACATATTGGGGGGGTCACCTCACAGTATACAGTATATAGTGACAGCTCCTGAGGTCTCTGGGGGCGCTGTCTATACTGTACATATTGGGGGGGTCACCTCACAGTATACAGTATATAGTGACAGCTCCTGAGGTCTCTGGGGGGCGCTGTCTATACTGTACATATTGGGGGGGGGTCACCTCACAGTATACAGTATATAGTGACAGCTCCTGAGGTCTCTGGGGGGCGCTGTCTATACTGTACATATTGGGGGGGGGTCACCTCACAGTATACAGTATATAGTGACAGCTCCTGAGGTCTCTGGGGGGCGCTGTCTATACTGTACATATTGGGGGGGGGTCACCTCACAGTATACAGTATATAGTGACAGCTCCTGAGGTCTCTGGGGGGCGCTGTCTATACTGTACATATTGGGGGGTCACCTCACAGTATACAGTATATAGTGACAGCTCCTGAGGTCTCTGGGGGGCGCTGTCTATACTGTACATATTGGGGGGGGTCACCTCACAGTATACAGTATATAGTGACAGCTCCTGAGGTCTCTGGGGGGCGCTGTCTATACTGTACATATTGGGGGGGTCACCTCACAGTATACAGTATATAGTGACAGCTCCTGAGGTCTCTGGGGGCGCTGTCTATACTGTACATATTGGGGGGGTCACCTCACAGTATACAGTATATAGTGACAGCTCCTGAGGTCTCTGGGGGGCGCTGTCTATACTGTACATATTGGGGGGGTCACCTCACAGTATACAGTATATAGTGACAGCTCCTGAGGTCTCTGGGGGGCGCTGTCTATACTGTACATATTGGGGGGGGTCACCTCACAGTATACAGTATATAGTGACAGCTCCTGAGGTCTCTGGGGGGCGCTGTCTATACTGTACATATTGGGGGGGGTCCCCTCACAGAACAGAAAGGACAGCCCGAGGTCTCTGGGGGCGCTGTCTATACTGTACATATTGGGGGGGGGTCACCTCACAGTATACAGTATATAGTGACAGCTCCTGAGGTCTCTGGGGGCGCTGTCTATACTGTACATATTGGGGGGGTCACCTCACAGTATACAGTATATAGTGACAGCTCCTGAGGTCTCTGGGGGGCGCTGTCTATACTGTACATATTGGGGGGGTCACCTCACAGTATACAGTATATAGTGACAGCTCCTGAGGTCTCTGGGGGGCGCTGTCTATACTGTACATATTGGGGGGGGGTCACCTCACAGTATACAGTATATAGTGACAGCTCCTGAGGTCTCTGGGGGCGCTGTCTATACTGTACATATTGGGGGGGGTCACCTCACAGTATACAGTATATAGTGACAGCTCCTGAGGTCTCTGGGGGGCGCTGTCTATACTGTACATATTGGGGGGGTCACCTCACAGTATACAGTATATAGTGACAGCTCCTGAGGTCTCTGGGGGGCGCTGTCTATACTGTACATATTGGGGGGGTCACCTCACAGTATACAGTATATAGTGACAGCTCCTGAGGTCTCTGGGGGGCGCTGTCTATACTGTACATATTGGGGGGGGTCACCTCACAGTATACAGTATATAGTGACAGCTCCTGAGGTCTCTGGGGGGCGCTGTCTATACTGTACATATTGGTGGGGGGTCACCTCACAGTATACAGTATATAGTGACAGCTCCTGAGGTCTCTGGGGGGCGCTGTCTATACTGTACATATTGGGGGGGGGTCACCTCACAGTATACAGTATATAGTGACAGCTCCTGAGGTCTCTGGGGGGCGCTGTCTATACTGTACATATGGGGGGGGTCACCTCACAGTATACAGTATATAGTGACAGCTCCTGAGGTCTCTGGGGGCGCTGTCTATACTGTACATATTGGGGGGGGTCACCTCACAGTATACAGTATATAGTGACAGCTCCTGAGGTCTCTGGGGGGCGCTGTCTATACTGTACATATTGGGGGGTCACCTCACAGTATACAGTATATAGTGACAGCTCCTGAGGTCTCTGGGGGGCGCTGTCTATACTGTACATATTGGGGGGGGTCACCTCACAGTATACAGTATATAGTGACAGCTCCTGAGGTCTCTGGGGGCGCTGTCTATACTGTACATATTGGGGGGGGGTCACCTCACAGTATACAGTATATAGTGACAGCTCCTGAGGTCTCTGGGGGCGCTGTCTATACTGTACATATTGGGGGGGTCACCTCACAGTATACAGTATATAGTGACAGCTCCTGAGGTCTCTGGGGGGCGCTGTCTATACTGTACATATTGGGGGGGTCACCTCACAGTATACAGTATATAGTGACAGCTCCTGAGGTCTCTGGGGGCGCTGTCTATACTGTACATATTGGGGGGTCACCTCACAGTATACAGTATATAGTGACAGCTCCTGAGGTCTCTGGGGGCGCTGTCTATACTGTACATATTGGGGGGGGGGTCACCTCACAGTATACAGTATATAGTGACAGCTCCTGAGGTCTCTGGGGGCGCTGTCTATACTGTACATATTGGGGGGGTCACCTCACAGTATACAGTATATAGTGACAGCTCCTGAGGTCTCTGGGGGGCGCTGTCTATACTGTACATATTGGGGGGGGTCACCTCACAGTATACAGTATATAGTGACAGCTCCTGAGGTCTCTGGGGGGCGCTGTCTATACTGTACATATTGGGGGGGTCACCTCACAGTATACAGTATATAGTGACAGCTCCTGAGGTCTCTGGGGGGCGCTGTCTATACTGTACATATTGGGGGGGGGGTCACCTCACAGTATACAGTATATAGTGACAGCTCCTGAGGTCTCTGGGGGCGCTGTCTATACTGTACATATTGGGGGGGTCACCTCACAGTATACAGTATATAGTGACAGCTCCTGAGGTCTCTGGGGGGCGCTGTCTATACTGTACATATTGGGGGGGTCACCTCACAGTATACAGTATATAGTGACAGCTCCTGAGGTCTCTGGGGGGCGCTGTCTATACTGTACATATTGGTGGGGGTCACCTCACAGTATACAGTATATAGTGACAGCTCCTGAGGTCTCTGGGGGGCGCTGTCTATACTGTACATATTGGGGGGTCACCTCACAGTATACAGTATATAGTGACAGCTCCTGAGGTCTCTGGGGGGCGCTGTCTATACTGTACATATTGGGGGGGTCACCTCACAGTATACAGTATATAGTGACAGCTCCTGAGGTCTCTGGGGGGCGCTGTCTATACTGTACATATTGGGGGGGTCACCTCACAGTATACAGTATATAGTGACAGCTCCTGAGGTCTCTGGGGGGCGCTGTCTATACTGTACATATTGGGGGGGGGTCACCTCACAGTATACAGTATATAGTGACAGCTCCTGAGGTCTCTGGGGGGCGCTGTCTATACTGTACATATTGGGGGGGGTCACCTCACAGTATACAGTATATAGTGACAGCTCCTGAGGTCTCTGGGGGGCGCTGTCTATACTGTACATATTGGGGGGGGTCACCTCACAGTATACAGTATATAGTGACAGCTCCTGAGGTCTCTGGGGGGCGCTGTCTATACTGTACATATTGGGGGGGGTCACCTCACAGTATACAGTATATAGTGACAGCTCCTGAGGTCTCTGGGGGGCGCTGTCTATACTGTACATATTGGGGGGTCACCTCACAGTATACAGTATATAGTGACAGCTCCTGAGGTCTCTGGGGGGCGCTGTCTATACTGTACATATTGGGGGGGGGTCACCTCACAGTATACAGTATATAGTGACAGCTCCTGAGGTCTCTGGGGGGCGCTGTCTATACTGTACATATTGGGGGGGGGTCACCTCACAGTATACAGTATATAGTGACAGCTCCTGAGGTCTCTGGGGGGCGCTGTCTATACTGTACATATTGGGGGGGGGTCACCTCACAGTATACAGTATATAGTGACAGCTCCTGAGGTCTCTGGGGGGCGCTGTCTATACTGTACATATTGGGGGGGGTCACCTCACAGTATACAGTATATAGTGACAGCTCCTGAGGTCTCTGGGGGGCGCTGTCTATACTGTACATATTGGGGGGGTCACCTCACAGTATACAGTATATAGTGACAGCTCCTGAGGTCTCTGGGGGGCGCTGTCTATACTGTACATATTGGGGGGGGCCTCACAGTATACAGTATATAGTGACAGCTCCTGAGGTCTCTGGGGGCGCTGTCTATACTGTACATATTGGGGGGGGTCACCTCACAGTATACAGTATATAGTGACAGCTCCTGAGGTCTCTGGGGGGCGCTGTCTATACTGTACATATTTGGGGGGTCACCTCACAGTATACAGTATATAGTGACAGCTCCTGAGGTCTCTGGGGGGCGCTGTCTATACTGTACATATTGGGGGGGTCACCTCACAGTATACAGTATATAGTGACAGCTCCTGAGGTCTCTTGGGGGCGCTGTCTATACTGTACATATTGGGGGGTCACCTCACAGTATACAGTATATAGTGACAGCTCCTGAGGTCTCGGGGGGCGCTGTCTATACTGTACATATTGGGGGGGTCACCTCACAGTATACAGTATATAGTGACAGCTCCTGAGGTCTCTGGGGGCGCTGTCTATACTGTACATATTGGGGGGGGTCACCTCACAGTATACAGTATATAGTGACAGCTCCTGAGGTCTCTGTGGGGGCGCTGTCTATACTGTACATATTGGGGGGGTCACCTCACAGTATACAGTATATAGTGACAGCTCCTGAGGTCTCTTGGGGGCGCTGTCTATACTGTACATATTGGGGGGTCACCTCACAGTATACAGTATATAGTGACAGCTCCTGAGGTCTCTGGGGGCGCTGTCTATACTGTACATATTGGGGGGGTCACCTCACAGTATACAGTATATAGTGACAGCTCCTGAGGTCTCTGGGGGCGCTGTCTATACTGTACATATTGGGGGGGGTCACCTCACAGTAACAGTAAAGTGACAGCCCGAGGCCGGGGGGCGCGCACGACAAGGGGGGCCCACAGACAGAAGGAGCCCGGGCGGGGGGCGCACACAGGGGGGTCACCTCACAGTATACAGTATATAGTGACAGCTCCTGAGGTCTCTGGGGGCGCTGTCTATACTGTACATATTGGGGGGTCACCTCACAGTATACAGTATATAGTGACAGCTCCTGAGGTCTCTGGGGGGCGCTGTCTATACTGTACATATGGGGGGGGTCACCTCACAGTATACAGTATATAGTGACAGCTCCTGAGGCCGGGGGCGCGCACGTCACAGGGGGGCACCTCACAGAACAGAAAGGACAGCCCTGAGGTCTCGGGGGGCGCGCACGCAAGGGGGTCACCTCACAGTAACAGTAATAGGTGACAGCTCCTGAGGTCTCTGGGGGGCGCTGTCTATACTGTACATATTGGGGGGGTCACCTCACAGTATACAGTATATAGTGACAGCTCCTGAGGTCTCTGGGGGCGCTGTCTATACTGTACATATTTGGGGGGTCACCTCACAGTATACAGTATATAGTGACAGCTCCTGAGGTCTCTGGGGGGCGCTGTCTATACTGTACATATTGGGGGGGGTCACCTCACAGTATACAGTATATAGTGACAGCTCCTGGGGTCTCTTGGGGGGCGCTGTCTATACTGTACATATTGGGGGGGGTCACCTCACAGTATACAGTATATAGTGACAGCTCCTGAGGTCTCTGGGGGCGCTGTCTATACTGTACATATTGGGGGGGTCACCTCACAGTATACAGTATATAGTGACAGCTCCTGAGGTCTCTGGGGGGCGCTGTCTATACTGTACATATTGGGGGGGGTCACCTCACAGTATACAGTATATAGTGACAGCTCCTGAGGTCGGGGGGGGGGGGCCCACAGAACAGAAGGACAGCTGAGGTCTCTGGGGGGCGCTGTCTATACTGTACATATTGGGGGGTCACCCACAGTAACAGATAAGTGACAGCTCCGAGGCCGGGGGGCGCTGTCTATACTGTACATAGGGGGGTCACCTCACAGTATACAGTATATAGTGACAGCTCCTGAGGTCTCTGGGGGGGACAGGGGGCCCACAGAACAGAAAGTGACAGCCCGGGCGGGGGGCGCTGTCTATACTGTACATATTGGGGGGGTCACCTCACAGTATACAGTATATAGTGACAGCCCTGAGGTCTCTGGGGGGCGCTGTCTATACTGTACATGGGGGGTCACCTCACAGTATACAGTATATAGTGACAGCTCCTGAGGTCTCTGGGGGGCGCTGTCTATACTGTACATATTGGGGGGGGTCACCTCACAGTATACAGTATATAGTGACAGCTCCTGAGGTCTCTGGGGGCGCTGTCTATACTGTACATAGTGGGGGGTCACCTCACAGTATACAGTATATAGTGCAGCTCCTGAGGTCTCGGGGGCGCGCCCGACAGGGGGGACCCACAGAACAGAAAGGGCAGCCCGAGGCCTGGGGGCGCTGTCTATACTGTACAAGGGGGCACCTCACAGTATACAGTATAAGTGACAGCCCGAGGTCTCTGGGGGCGCGTCTATACTGTACATAGGGGGGTCACCTCACAGTATACAGTATATAGTGACAGCTCCTGAGGCTCTGGGGGCGCTGTCTATACTGTACATATTGGGGGGGTCACCTCACAGTATACAGTATATAGTGACAGCTCCTGAGGTCTCTGGGGGGCGCTGTCTATACTGTACATAGGGGGGGGTCACCTCACAGTATACAGTATATAGTGACAGCTCCTGAGGTCTGGGGGCGCTGTCTACACTGTACATATTGGGGGGGGTCACCTCACAGTATACAGTATATAGTGACAGCTCCTGAGGTCTCTGGGGGCGCTGTCTATACTGTACATATTGGGGGGTCACCTCACAGTATACAGTATATAGGTGACAGCTCCTGAGGTCTCTGGGGGGCGCTGTCTATACTGTACATATTGGGGGGCACCTCACAGTATACAGTATATAGTGACAGCTCCTGAGGTCTCTGGGGGGCGCTGTCTATACTGTACATATTGTGGGGGGGTCACCTCACAGTATACAGTATATAGTGACAGCTCCTGAGGTCTCTGGGGGCGCTGTCTATACTGTACATATTGGGGGGGTCACCTCACAGTATACAGTATATAGTGACAGCTCCTGAGGTCTCTGGGGGGCGCTGTCTATACTGTACATATTGGGGGGTCACCTCACAGTATACAGTATATAGTGACAGCTCCTGAGGTCTCTGGGGGGCGCTGTCTATACTGTACATATTGGGGGGGGGTCACCTCACAGTATACAGTATATAGTGACAGCTCCTGAGGTCTCTGGGGGCGCTGTCTATACTGTACATATTGGGGGGGTCACCTCACAGTATACAGTATATAGTGACAGCTCCTGAGGTCTCTGGGGGGCGCTGTCTATACTGTACATATTGGGGGGGTCACCTCACAGTATACAGTATATAGTGACAGCTCCTGAGGTCTCTGGGGGGCGCTGTCTATACTGTACATATTGGGGGGGTCACCTCACAGTATACAGTATATAGTGACAGCTCCTGAGGTCTCTGGGGGCGCTGTCTATACTGTACATATTGGGGGGTCACCTCACAGTATACAGTATATAGTGACAGCTCCTGAGGTCTCGGGGGCGCTGTCTATACTGTACATAGTGGGGGGTCACCTCACAGTATACAGTATATAGTGACAGCTCCTGAGGTCTCTGGGGGGCGCTGTCTATACTGTACATATTGGGGGGGGGTCACCTCACAGTATACAGTATATAGTGACAGCTCCTGAGGTCTCTGGGGGGCGCTGTCTATACTGTACATATTGTTGGGGGTCACCTCACAGTATACAGTATATAGTGACAGCTCCTGAGGTCTCTGGGGGGCGCTGTCTATACTGTACATATTGGGGGGGTCACCTCACAGTATACAGTATATAGGTGACAGCTCCTGAGGTCTCTGGGGGGCGCTGTCTATACTGTACATATTGGGGGGGTCACCTCACAGTATACAGTATATAGTGACAGCCCCGAGGTCTCTGGGGGCGCTGTCTATACTGTACATAGGGGGGGTCACCTCACAGAACAGAAAGGACAGCCGGGGGGCCGGGGGGCCCCACAGTAACAGTAATAGTGGAGCTCCTGAGGCTCTGGGGGGCGCTGTCTATACTGTACATATTGGGGGGGTCACCTCACAGTATACAGTATATAGTGACAGCTCCTGAGGTCTCTGGGGGGCGCTGTCTATACTGTACATATTGGGGGGGGTCACCTCACAGTATACAGTATATAGTGACAGCTCCTGAGGTCTCTGGGGGGCGCTGTCTATACTGTACATAGTGGGGGGTCACCTCACAGTATACAGTATAGTGACAGCTCCTGAGGTCTCGGGGGGCGCTGTCTATACTGTACATAGGGGGTCACCTCACAGTATACAGTATATAGTGACAGCTCCTGAGGTCTCTGGGGGCGCTGTCTATACTGTACATATTGGGGGGGGTCACCTCACAGTATACAGTTATATAGTGACAGCTCCTGAGGTCTCTGGGGGCGCTGTCTATACTGTACAATTGGGGGGCACCTCACAGTATACAGAACAGTGACAGCCCCTGGGCCGGGGGCGCTGTCTATACTGTACATATTGGGGGGGCCACCTCACAGTATACAGTATATAGTGACAGCTCCTGAGGTCTCGGGGGGCGCTGTCTATACTGTACATATTGGGGGGGGTCACCTCACAGTATACAGTATATAGTGTGACAGCTCCTGAGGTCTCTGGGGGCGCTGTCTATACTGTACATATTGGGGGGGTCACCTCACAGTATACAGTATATAGTGACAGCTCCTGAGGTCTCTGGGGGGCGCTGTCTATACTGTACATATTGGGGGGACCTCACAGTATACAGTATATAGTGACAGCTCCTGAGGTCTCTGGGGGCGCTGTCTATACTGTACATATTGGGGGGTCACCTCACAGTATACAGTATATAGTGACAGCTCCTGAGGTCTCTGGGGGGCGCTGTCTATACTGTACATATTGGGGGGGTCACCTCACAGTATACAGTATATAGTGACAGCTCCTGAGGTCTCTGGGGGGCGCTGTCATACTGTACAAGGGGGGCACCCCAGTAACAGAAAGGGAAGCCGGCGGGGCGCTGTCTATACTGTACATATTGGGGGGTCACCTCACAGTATACAGTATATAGTGACAGCTCCTGAGGTCTCTGGGGGCGCTGTCTATACTGTACATATTGGGGGGTCACCTCACAGTATACAGTATATAGTGACAGCTCCTGAGGTCTCTGGGGGCGCTGTCTATACTGTACATATTGGGGGGTCACCTCACAGTATACAGTATATAGTGACAGCTCCTGAGGCTCTGGGGGCGCTGTCTATACTGTCAATGGGGGGGTCACCTCACAGTATACAGTATATAGTGACAGCTCCTGAGGTCTCTGGGGGGCGCTGTCTATACTGTACATATTGGGGGGTCACCTCACAGTATACAGTATATAGTGACAGCTCCTGAGGTCTCTGGGGGGCGCTGTCTATACTGTACATATTGGGGGGTCACCTCACAGTATACAGTATATAGTGACAGCTCCTGAGGCTCTGGGGGGCGCTGTCTATACTGTACATATGGGGGGGTCACCTCACAGTATACAGTATATAGTGACAGCTCCTGAGGTCTCTGGGGGCGCTGTCTATACTGTACATATTGGGGGGTCACCTCACAGTATACAGTATATAGTGTGACAGCTCCTGAGGTCTCTGGGGGGCGCTGTCTATACTGTACATATTGGGGTCACCCACAGAACAGAAAGGACACCCGAGCGGGGCGCCAACAGGGGGCACCCACAGAACAGAAAGTGACAGCCGAGGCCGGGGGCGCGCACGCAAGGGGGGGGTCACCTCACAGTATACAGTATATAGTGACAGCTCCTGAGGTCTCTGGGGGCGCTGTCTATACTGTACATATTGGGGGGGTCACCTCACAGTATACAGTATATAGTGACAGCTCCTGAGGTCTCTGGGGGCGCTGTCTATACTGTACATATTGGGGGGTCACCTCACAGTATACAGTATATAGTGACAGCTCCTGAGGGTCTTGGGGGGCGCTGTCTATACTGTACATAGTGGGGGGTCACCTCACAGTATACAGTATATAGTGACAGCTCCTGAGGTCTCTGGGGGGCGCTGTCTATACTGTACATATTGGGGGGGGTCACCTCACAGTATACAGTATATAGTGACAGCTCCTGAGGTCTCTGGGGGGCGCTGTCTATACTGTACATATTGGGGGGCACCTCACAGTAACAGAAAGTGACAGCCCTGAGGTCTCTGGGGGGGCTGTCTATACTGTACATATTGGGGGGTCACCTCACAGTATACAGTATATAGTGACAGCTCCTGAGGTCTCTGGGGGCGCTGTCTATACTGTACATATTGGGGGGGTCACCTCACAGTATACAGTATATAGTGACAGCTCCTGAGGTCTCTGGGGGGCGCTGTCTATACTGTACATATTGGGGGGGTCACCTCACAGTATACAGTATATAGTGACAGCTCCTGAGGTCTCTGGGGGCGCTGTCTATACTGTACATATTGGGGGGTCACCTCACAGTATACAGTATATAGTGACAGCTCCTGAGGTCTCTGGGGGGCGCTGTCTATACTGTACATATTGGGGGGTCACCTCACAGTATACAGTATATAGTGACAGCTCCTGAGGTCTCTGGGGGCGCTGTCTATACTGTACATATTGGGGGGGGTCACCTCACAGTATACAGTATATAGTGACAGCTCCTGAGGTCTCTGGGGGGCGCTGTCTATACTGTACATATTGGGGGCACCCACAGAACAGAAAGGAAGCGGGGAGAGGCGCAGGTCCTGGGGGCGCTGTCATACTGTACAATTGGGGGGGGGTCACCTCACAGTATACAGTATATAGTGACAGCTCCTGAGGCTCTGGGGGCGCTGTCTATACTGTACATATTGGGGGGGGTCACCTCACAGTATACAGTATATAGTGACAGCCCTGAGGTCTCGGGGGGGCGCATACTGTACAATTGGGGGGGTCACCTCACAGTATACAGTATATAGTGACAGCTCCTGAGGTCTCTGGGGGCGCTGTCTATACTGTACATATGGGGGGGGGTCACCTCACAGTATACAGTATATAGTGACAGCTCCTGAGGTCTCTGGGGGGCGCTGTCTATACTGTACATATTGGGGGGGTCACCTCACAGTATACAGTATATAGTGACAGCTCCTGAGGTCTCTGGGGGCGCTGTCTATACTGTACATATTGGGGGGTCACCTCACAGTATACAGATATAGTGTCAGCCCTGAGGTCTCTGGGGGGGCTGTCTATACTGTACATATTGGGGGGGGTCACCTCACAGTATACAGTATATAGTGACAGCTCCTGAGGTCTCTGGGGGGCGCTGTCTATACTGTACATATTGGGGGGTCACCTCACAGTATACAGTATATAGTGACAGCTCCTGAGGTCTCTGGGGGCGCTGTCTATACTGTACATATTGGGGGGGGTCACCTCACAGTATACAGTATATAGTGACAGCTCCTGAGGTCTCTGGGGGCGCTGTCTATACTGTACATATTGGGGGGTCACCTCACAGTATACAGTATATAGTGACAGCTCCTGAGGTCTCTGGGGGGCGCTGCTATACTGTACATATTGTGGGGGGTCACCTCACAGTATACAGTATATAGTGTGACAGCTCCTGAGGTCTCTGGGGGGCGCTGTCTATACTGTACATATTGGGGGGGTCACCTCACAGTATACAGTATATAGTGACAGCTCCTGAGGTCTCGGGGGCGCTGTCTATACTGTACACATATGGGGGGTCACCTCACAGTATACAGTATATAGTGACAGCTCCTGAGGTCTCTGGGGGCGCTGTCTATACTGTACATATTGGGGGGGTCACCTCACAGTATACAGTATATAGTGACAGCTCCTGAGGTCTCTGGGGGGCGCTGTCTATACTGTACATATGGGGGGGGCCCTCACAGTATACAGTATATAGTGACAGCTCCTGAGGTCTCTGGGGGGCGCTGTCTATACTGTACATATTGGGGGGGTCACCTCACAGTATACAGTATATAGTGACAGCTCCTGAGGTCTCTGGGGGCGCTGTCTATACTGTACATATTGTGGGGGTCACCTCACAGTATACAGTATATAGTGACAGCTCCTGAGGTCTCTGGGGGCGCTGTCTATACTGTACATATTGGGGGGGTCGGCCTCACAGTATACAGTATATAGTGTCAGCTCCTGAGGTCTCTGGGGGGCGCTGTCTATACTGTACATTTTGGGGGGGGGTCACCTCACAGTATACAGTATATAGTGACAGCTCCTGAGGTCTCTGGGGGGCGCTGTCTATACTGTACATATTGGGGGGGGGTCACCTCACAGTATACAGTATATAGTGACAGCTCCTGAGGTCTCTGGGGGCGCTGTCTATACTGTACATATTGGGGGGGGTCACCTCACAGTATACAGTATATAGTGTGACAGCTCCTGAGGTCTCTGGGGGGCGCTGTCTATACTGTACATATTGGGGGGTCACCTCACAGTATACAGTATATAGTGACAGCTCCTGAGGTCTCTGGGGGGCGCTGTCTATACTGTACATATTGGGGGGGTCCCCTCACAGTATACAGTATATAGTGACAGCTCCTGAGGTCTCTGGGGGCGCTGTCTATACTGTACATATTGTGGGGGTCACCTCACAGTATACAGTATATAGTGACAGCTCCTGAGGTCTCTGGGGGCGCTGTCTATACTGTACATATTGGGGGGTCACCTCACAGTATACAGTATATAGTGTGAGCTCCTGAGGTCTCTGGGGGGCGCTGTCTATACTGTACATATTGGGGGGTCCCCTCACAGTATACAGTATATAGTGACAGCTCCTGAGGTCTCTGGGGGGCGCTGTCTATACTGTACATATTGGGGGGGGGGTCCCCTCACAGTATACAGTATATAGTGACAGCTCCTGAGGTCTCTGGGGGGCGCTGTCTATACTGTACATATTGGGGGGGTCACCTCACAGTATACAGTATATAGTGACAGCTCCTGAGGTCTCTGTGGGGCGCTGTCTATACTGTACATATTGGGGGGGGTCACCTCACAGTATACAGTATATAGTGACAGCTCCTGAGGTCTCTGGGGGGCGCTGTCTATACTGTACATATGGTGGGGGGTCACCTCACAGTATACAGTATATAGTGACAGCTCCTGAGGTCTCTGGGGGGCGCTGTCTATACTGTACATATTTGGGGGGGGTCACCTCACAGTATACAGTATATAGTGACAGCTCCTGAGGTCTCTGGGGGCGCTGTCTATACTGTACATATTGGGGGGGTCACCTCACAGTATACAGTATATAGTGACAGCTCCTGAGGTCTCTGGGGGCGCTGTCTATACTGTACATATTTGGGGGGGTCACCTCACAGTATACAGTATATAGTGACAGCTCCTGAGGTCTCTGGGGGGCGCTGTCTATACTGTACATATTGGGGGGGTCACCTCCAGTTACAGATATAGTGACAGCTCCTGAGGTCTCGGGGCGCTGTCTACACTGTACATAGGGGGGTCACCTCACAGTATACAGTATATAGTGACAGCTCCTGAGGTCTCTGGGGGGCGCTGTCTATACTGTACATATTGGGGGGGGGCCACCTCACAGTATACAGTATATAGTGACAGCTCCTGAGGTCTGGGGGGCGCTGTCTATACTGTACATAGTGGGGGGGTCACCTCACAGTATACAGTATATAGTGACAGCTCCTGAGGTCTCTGGGGGCGCTGTCTATACTGTACATATTGGGGGACCCCACAGAACAGAAAGGACAGCTCCGAGGCCGGGGGGCCTGTCATACGACATGGGGGGGGTCACCTCACAGTATACAGTATATAGTGACAGCTCCTGAGGTCTCTGGGGGGCGCTGTCTACACTGTACATATTGGGGGGTCACCTCACAGTATACAGTATATAGTGACAGCTCCTGAGGTCTCTGGGGGCGCTGTCTATACTGTACATATGGGGGGGGGGTCACCTCACAGTATACAGTATATAGTGACAGCTCCTGAGGTCTCTGGGGGGCGCTGTCTATACTGTACATATTGGGGGGGTCACCTCACAGTATACAGTATATAGTGACAGCTCCTGGGGTCTCTGGGGGGCGCTGTCTATACTGTACATAGTGGGGGGGTCACCTCACAGTATACAGTATATAGTGACAGCTCCTGAGGTCTCTGGGGGGCGCTGTCTATACTGTACATATTGGGGGGGTCACCTCACAGTATACAGTATATAGTGTCAGCTCCTGAGGTCTCTGGGGGCGCTGTCTATACTGTACATATTGGGGGGGGTCACCTCACAGTATACAGTATATAGTGACAGCTCCTGAGGTCTCTGGGGGGCGCTGTCTATACTGTACATATTGGGGGGGTCACCTCACAGTATACAGTATATAGTGACAGCTCCTGAGGTCTCTGGGGGGCGCTGTCTATACTGTACATATTGGGGGGTCCCCCTCACAGTATACAGTATATAGTGACAGCTCCTGAGGTCTCTGGGGGGCGCTGTCTATACTGTACATATTGGGGGGGGGTCACCTCACAGTATACAGTATATAGTGACAGCTCCTGAGGTCTCTGGGGGGCGCTGTCTATACTGTACATATTGGGGGGGTCACCTCACAGTATACAGTATATAGTGACAGCTCCTGAGGTCTCTGGGGGCGCTGTCTATACTGTACATATTGGGGGGGGTCACCTCACAGTATACAGTATATAGTGACAGCTCCTGAGGTCTCTGGGGGGGGCTGTCTATACTGTACATATTGGGGGGTCACCTCACAGTATACAGTATATAGTGACAGCTCCTGAGGTCTCTGGGGGGCGCTGTCTATACTGTACATATGGGGGGGGGGGTCACCTCACAGTATACAGTATATAGTGACAGCTCCTGAGGTCTCTGGGGGGCGCTGTCTATACTGTACATATTGGGGGGGGTCACCTCACAGTATACAGTATATAGTGTCAGCTCCTGAGGTCTCTGGGGGGCGCTGTCTATACTGTACATATTGGGGGGGTCCCCTCACAGTATACAGTATATAGTGACAGCTCCTGAGGTCTCTGGGGGGCGCTGTCTATACTGTACATATTGGGGGGGTCCCCTCACAGTATACAGTATATAGTGACAGCTCCTGAGGTCTCTGGGGGGCGCTGTCTATACTGTACATATGGGGGGGTCCCCTGAGGATAATGGCGCAGGGCTCAGTCACCGTTCACACTCGGGGTACACACCGGTCTTACCTGCTCTCTGTTACCCGCTCTCTCCTCAGGTCCCGCCGCTCTCCGCCTCAGTGTCGCAGCTGCCCGTCCTTCCTCCATGGTACCGGGGCCCGGCTGGGCTCTGTCCGGACACACCCGGGATTTCTTCATAACCGGTATCGGGCGTGCGGCTCTCAGCCCGGGGCCACCATGTCTATGCCCGGATCCTCAGCTATCACTCCGCCGCCCGCCTGCCGGAACTACATCCACCTCCTGTCAGACTGCTGCAGGGGCGGGGCCGAGAAAGGGCGGAGCAGTACGCCTAGCAACGAAACCTTAACAGCTGCTTTGGAAGATGATTAGCTGCAAGTTACTGTCAATCACATAAAGGTCCGCCCCGCTTCTATCTTATCTACGAGCAGAGTGGAATCACGTGACCCATCCTCCTACCGAAAGTCTCCGCACTCAACTGCTGCACAGTACTCCTCCTCATGTGTGTATACACGGTGCGCAGTACTCCTCCTCATGTGTGTATACACGGTGCGGAGTACTCCTCCTCATGTGTGTATACACGGTGCGCAGTACTCCTCCTCATGTGTGTATACACGGTGCGCAGTACTCCTCCTCATGTGTGTATACACGGTGCGCAGTACTCCTCCTCATGTGTGTATACACGGTGCGCAGTACTCCTCCTCATGTGTGTATACACGGTGCGCAGTACTCCTCCTCATGTGTGTATACACGGTGCGCAGTACTCCTCCTCATGTGTGTATACACGGTGCGCAGTACTCCTCCTCATGTGTGTATACACGGTGCGCAGTACTCCTCCTCATGTGTGTATACACGGTGCGCAGTACTCCTCCTCATGTGTGTATACACGGTGCGCAGTACTCCTCCTCATGTGTGTATACACGGTGCGCAGTACTCCTCCTCATGTGTGTATACACGGTGCGCAGTACTCCTCCTCATGTGTGTATACACGGTGCGCAGCTACTCCTCCTCATGTGTGTATACACGGTGCGCAGTACTCCTCCTCATGTGTGTATACACGGTGTGCAGTACTCCTCCTCATGTGTGTATACACGGTGCGCAGTACTCCTCATGTGTGTATACACGGTGCGCAGTACTCCTCCTCATGTGTGTATACACGGTGCGCAGTACTCCTCCTCATGTGTGTATACACGGTGCGCAGTACTCCTCCTCATGTGTGTATACACGGTGCGCAGTACTCCTCCTCATGTGTGTATACACGGTGCGCAGTACTCCTCCTCATGTGTGTATACACGGTGCGCAGTACTCCTCCTCATGTGTGTATACACGGTGCGCAGTACTCCTCCTCATGTGTGTATACACGGTGCGCAGTACTCCTCATGTGTGTATACACGGTGCGCAGTACTCCTCGTTTAAAACCTGTGTGTATACACGGTGCGCAGTACTCCTCCTCATGTGTGTATACACGGTGCGCAGTACTCCTCCTCATGTGTGTATACACGGTGCGCAGTACTCCTCCTCATGTGTGTATACACGGTGCACAGTACTACTCCTCATGTGTGTATACACGGTGCACAGTACTCCTCCTCATGTGTGTATACACGGTGTGCAGTACTCCTCATGTGAGTATACACAGTGCGCAGTACTCCTCATGTGTGTATACACGGTGCACAGTACTCCTCCTCATGTGTGTATACACGGTGCGCTGTACTCCTCCTCATGTGTGTATACACAGTGCGCAGTACTCCTCATGTGTGTATACACGGTGCGCAGTTCTCCTCCTCATGTATGTATACACGGTGCGCAGTACTCCTCCTCATGTGTGTATGCACGGTGCGCAGTACTACTCATGTGTGTGTATACACGGTGCGCAGTACTACTCGTGTGTATACACAGTGCGCAGTACTCCTCCTCATGTGTGTATACACAGTGCGCAGTACTCCTCATGTGTGTATACACGGTGCGCAGTACTCCTCATGTGTGTATACACGGTGCGCAGTACTCCTCCTCGTGAGTGTATACACGGTGCGCAGTACTCCTCCTCATGTGTGTATACACGGTGCGCAGTACTCCTCGTGTGTGTCTCTACACGGTGCGCAGTACTCCTCCTCATGTGTGTATACACGGTGCGCTGTACTCCTCCTCATGTGTGTATGCACGGTGCGCAGTACTACTCATATGTGTGTATACACGGTGTGCAGTACTACTCGTGTGTATACACGGTGCGCAGTACTCCTCCTCATGTGTGTATACACAGTGCGCAGTACTCCTCATGTGTGTATACACGGTGCGCAGTACTCCTCATGTGTGTATACACGGTGCGCAGTACTCCTCCTCGTGAGTGTATACACGGTGCGCAGTACTCCTCCTCATGTGTGTATACACAGTGCGCAGTACTCCTCCTCATGTGTGTATACACGGTGCGCAGTACTCCTCCTCATGTGTGTATACACGGTGCGCAGTACTTCTGCCCATGTGTGTATACACGGTGCGCAGTACTCCTCCTCATGTGTGTATACACGGTGCGCAGTACTCCTCCTCATGTGTGTATACACGGTGCGCAGTACTCCTCGTGTGTATACACGGTGCGCAGTACTCCTCGTGTGTATACACGGTGCGCAGTACTCCTCCTCATGTGTGTATACACGGTGCGCAGTACTCCTCCTCATGTGTGTATACACGGTGCACAGTACTCCTCCTCATGTGTGTATACACGGTGCACAGTACTACTCCTCATGTGTGTATACACGGTGCACAGTACTCCTCCTCATGTGTGTATACACGGTGTGCAGTACTCCTCATGTGTGTATACACAGTGCGCAGTACTCCTCATGTGTGTATACACGGTGCACAGTACTCCTCCTCATGTGTGTATACACGGTGCGCTGTACTCCTCCTCATGTGTGTATACACAGTGCGCAGTACTCCTCATGTGTGTATACACGGTGCGCAGTTCTCCTCCTCATGTATGTATACACGGTGCGCAGTACTCCTCCTCATGTGTGTATGCACGGTGCGCAGTACTACTCATGTGTGTGTATACACGGTGCGCAGTACTACTCGTGTGTATACACAGTGCGCAGTACTCCTCCTCATGTGTGTATACACAGTGCGCAGTACTCCTCATGTGTGTATACACGGTGCGCAGTACTCCTCATGTGTGTATACACGGTGCGCAGTACTCCTCCTCGTGAGTGTATACACGGTGCGCAGTACTCCTCCTCATGTGTGTATACACGGTGCGCAGTACTCCTCGTGTGTGTCTCTACACGGTGCGCAGTACTCCTCCTCATGTGTGTATACACGGTGCGCTGTACTCCTCCTCATGTGTGTATGCACGGTGCGCAGTACTACTCATATGTGTGTATACACGGTGTGCAGTACTACTCGTGTGTATACACGGTGCGCAGTACTCCTCCTCATGTGTGTATACACAGTGCGCAGTACTCCTCATGTGTGTATACACGGTGCGCAGTACTCCTCATGTGTGTATACACGGTGCGCAGTACTCCTCGTGAGTGTATACACGGTGCGCAGTACTCCTCCTCATGTGTGTATACACAGTGCGCAGTACTCCTCCTCATGTGTGTATACACGGTGCGCAGTACTCCTCCTCATGTGTGTATACACGGTGCGCAGTACTTCTGCCCATGTGTGTATACACGGTGCGCAGTACTCCTCGTGTGTGTGTATACACGGTGCGCAGTACTCCTCCTCATGTGTGTATACACGGTGCGCAGTACTCCTCGTGTGTGTGTCTACACGGTGCGCAGTACTCCTCCTCATGTGTGTATACACAGGCCCGACCCCCTCGTGTGTATACACGGTACACAGTACTCCTCGTGTGTGTGTATACACGGTGCGCAGTACTCCTCCTCATGTGTGTATACACGGTACACAGCTCCCGTGTGTATACACGGTGCGCAGTACTCCTCCTCATGTGTGTATACACGGTGCGCAGTACTCCTCCTCATGTGTGTATACACGGTGCACAGTACTCCTCCTCATGTGTGTATACATGGTGCGCAGTACTCCTCCTCATGTGTGTATACACGGTGCGCAGTACTCCTCCTCATGTGTGTATACACGGTGCACAGTACTACTCCTCATGTGTGTATACACGGTGCGCAGTACTCCTCCTCATGTGTGTATACAGTCCAGGGCTGTGGAGTCGGAGACTGCTAAACCTTATAGGTTCACTCAGAACTTAGTCCCATCATTATATGAGGAATAGAACAGACCTTTACAGGACAATTTATCATTTTCAACATTTCATCATTTTCCCAAATTCTTATGAAAATATATTCAGCACATACTGCATTGTACTACTAACTGTACCAATTTATTATATATTTTGGGAGTCGGAGTCGGTCCATTTTATACCGACTCCGACTCCACCAAAATAGGCACCGACTCCACGACTCCGGTATACACGGTGCGCAGTACTCCTCCTCATGTGTGTATACACGGTGCGCAGTACTCCTCCTCATGTGTGTATACACGGTGCGCAGTACTCCTCATGTGTGTATACACGGTGCGCAGTACTCCTCCTCATGTGTGTATACACGGTGCGCAGTACTCCTCCTCATGTGTGTATACACGGTGCGCAGTACTCCTCCTCATGTGTGTATACACGGTGCGCAGTACTCCTCCTCATGTGTGTATACACGGTGCGCAGTACTCCTCCTCATGTGTGTATACACGGTGCGCAGTACTCCTCCTCATGTGTGTATACATGGTGCGCAGTACTCCTCCTCATGTGTGTATACACGGTGCGCAGTACTCCTCCTCATGTGTGTATACACAGTGCGCAGTACTCCTCCTCATGTGTGTATACACGGTGCGCAGTACTCCTCCTCATGTGTGTATACACGGTGCGCAGTACTACTCCTCATGTGTGTATACACGGTGCGCAGTACTCCTCCTCATGTGTGTATACACGGTGCGCAGTACTCCTCCTCATGTGTGTATACACGGTGCGCAGTACTCCTCCTCATGTGTGTATACACGGTGCGCAGTACTCCTCCTCATGTGTGTATACACGGTGCGCAGTACTCCTCCTCATGTGTGTATACACGGTGCGCAGTACTCCTCCTCATGTGTGTATACACGGTGCGCAGTACTCCTCCTCATGTGTGTATACACGGTGCGCAGTACTCCTCCTCATGTGTGTATACACGGTGCGCAGTACTCCTCCTCATGTGTGTATACACGGTGCGCAGTACTCCTCCTCATGTGTGTATACACGGTGCGCAGTACTCCTCCTCATGTGTGTATACACGGTGCGCAGTACTCCTCCTCATGTGTGTATACACGGTGCACAGTACTCCTCCTCATGTGTGTATACACGGTGCGCAGTACTCCTCCTCATGTGTGTAACGTCCAGGGCTGTGGAGTCGGAGACTGCTAAGCCTTATAGGTCACCAGAACTCAGTCCCATCAAAGAGGAAAGACAGCCTACAGGACAAACATCAACACACCCCAAATCTATGAAAAAACAGCCATACTGCATGTGTACTACACGGTCCAATGTATTATATATTGGGAGTCGGAGTCCTCCTCATGTGTGTATACACGGTGCGCAGTACTCCTCCTCATGTGTGTATACACGGTGCACAGTACTACTCCTCATGTGTGTATACACGGTGCGCAGTACTCCTCCTCATGTGTGTATACAGTCCAGGGCTGTGGAGTCCGGAGACTGCTAAACCTTATAGGTTCACTCAGAACTCAGTCCCATCATTATATGAGGAATAGAACAGACCTTTACAGGACAATTTATCATTTTCAACATTTCATCATTTTCCCAAATTCGTATGAAAATATATTCAGCACATACTGCATTGTACTACTAACTGTACCAATTTATTATATATTTTGGGAGTCGGAGTCGGTCCATTTTATACCGACTCCGACTGCACCAACATAGGCACCGACTCCACGACTCGCGGTATACACGGTGCGCAGTACTCCTCCTCATGTGTGTATACACGGTGCGCAGTACTCCTCCTCATGTGTGTATACACGGTGCGCAGTACTCCTCCTCATGTGTGTATACACGGTGCGCAGTACTCCTCCTCATGTGTGTATACACGGTGCGCAGTACTCCTCCTCATGTGTGTATACACGGTGCGCAGTACTCCTCCTCATGTGTGTCTACACGGTGCGCAGTACTCCTCCTCATGTGTGTATACACGGTGTGCAGTACTCCTCATGTGTGTATACACGGTGCGCAGTACTCCTCCTCATGTGTGTATACACGGTGTGCAGTACTCCTCATGTGTGTATACACGGTGCGCAGTACTCCTCCTCATGTGTGTATACATAACAAAATGACCAGAATTAGACTATACTATACAAGCCTGCAAGTCTTTCACTCATATTCCAACTGTCATACACACGGTCACATGTCCCTTATCAGCCAATAGAAGCTTCAGGCACTTAGTCTCCTCAGGCACACAGGTTAAGACCAGGTTTCCATAGCAACCAAGCTAGGACCTGTATTAATCAATAGCAGTTTGCAGGTCCTTAAATATCATATCACGTGTATCAGCCAATGTAAGTTCACATTTAATCTACCAGGTTTCAACACAGCCATAAATAGACTGTACCTATACTGGACTGCCATATTGGATGTCAAGTGCAAAACTGGCCAATTCTTATGGGGCCACTACACAAAAAATGAAATATACCCGTGCGAAGCCGTTTTGCCCCCCCCACACAAACCGCATTCCTGCACGCACTATTATGCCCCATAGTGGCCCCTACACACACTATTATGCCCCATAGTGGCCCCTGCACACAGTATTATGCCCCATAGTGGCCCCTACACACAATATTATGCCTCATAGTGTCCCCTGCACACAGTATTATGCCCCATAGTGGCCCCTGCACACAATATTATGCCCCATAGTGGCCCCTGCACACACTATTATGCTCCATAGTGTCCCCTGCACACACTATTATGCCCCATAGTGGTCCCTTCACATTGTATTATGCCCCATTCTGGACCACCCATGAACAACTATTATACTCTGGGATCTTTTCAGACCCCAGAGTATAATGATCGGAGACCCAGGAGAGGATATAAACATAAAAACAATGTTACTTACCTCTTCCTGGCCCTGGAGCACTCCCCACTACCTATTCAATGTTGGACCAAATGTCACGTGAGCCAGGCATGCATTGCAACGCATAATGACGTTGGACTGGCCCACCGACATGTGGGATGTGACCAAAGAGGCCCGAGGCCTGCTGGAGCACAGGAGAGGTAAGTAACATTGTTTTTTATGTTCCCTCACCTCCCCTGGGCCTCTGATCATTATACTCTGGGGTCTTAAAAGACCCCAGAATATAATGATAGCAGTGTTTGCGGGATTCGTGGGCTGCTGTCTTACTTACCGACTCTCGCTCCTGCTCACAGCCGCTTCCGCAGAAGGTGAAGTGCAGGAGGTCGTGAGCAGGAGCAGGGATTAGTAAGTAAACAGGGCCCGTAACCTGTTGGTGTTACACCAGCAGGTAACGGCCTTTTAAAAAAAAAAAAAAAACATCAGAGGCTCGCTGGGACCCCTAATGTCTCGGGCCCTGTGGCAGCCGCTACCACTGCTACCCCGGTATTTACGCCACTCACTGTACTGCCATACTGGATGTCAGCATTCTTATAAATTTTAACGTTTTTAACCACTTCCATACCAGGCACATTTTCAAGTTTTTTGTATGTGCGGGTTTGGAGGGCTATAACATTTTTATCATTTGTGTTATTCAACTAATTTCTGCGTCTTTTTTCGGTGACACGTAGGGCTTTATTTTTATGTTGTTTTTATTTTTGCATGTGTGTTCATTTTTTTTTATATCTGGGAAAATATAAACAAAAAGAGGAGGGAAAACGGGTCTGTTTTTCACTTTTAATTTTTTTTTTTGTTAATAACACAAAGTGCTACTAAAAAACTATCTAAAATAGTTTTTCCTCTCTGTTATGGTAATTTTTATTTTTTATGGTGTCGTCGGGGGAGGGGCTATAACCTGTAATAAGGGCGTTTTATTGGCGTATTATTTTATTTATTTTTTAAATTATTTAATTTACTTTTTTTTTTTTTTTTTTTTTTTACATTGTGTCCTCATAAGGTCATAATAGAGCTGATCAAGCTGATCTGGGTCCTTTAGACGCTGATCCCGGTGGATCACATGACCGCCGGGTCGGAGGGGAGCCGCAAGATGGCGGCACCCATAGCGGTGTATACAGCGCACATTGAGCACTGTATACACGGTGATCAGGATGGCAGGGGAGGTAATAAACCTTCCCTGCCTTCTCTATGGGAGCTCCGGCTGAAGTTACAGCCGGCTCCCTGTTTCAGCAGCTGCACGATTTTGTGCAGTTGCTGAATTCTTTCTGGACGTATATAGTCTATGGGCGCTACGGAAGCGGTTAAACTACTCATGCCTCCTGCAGCAAAACACATGGCTGCTGCTCGAGCTAATGAAAACTCTCAGCAGACCCAAGCCTGTCTCCAATCTGACAAAGCATTGTCAGCCACATGCACACAGCTGCACTCCAGGTTTCAATAACAACCCAGCCATTTTTCTTCACTGCTGTAGGTCTGCTTTAAAGGGGCAGGGCGCTGTGGATCACACTGTTACACAAGGTCACATACACGCAGCTTTACTCCAGGTTTTCCGATCGCATGTTTTTCACTGATATCCAAACTGATATACATATGATCACACAAAGCTTATGGACCAATTGAAAATTGCAGGTTCTTCAGTCTTGACATACACACAGCTTTACACCAGGTTTTCATAGCAACCAAGCTATTTATCACGTGTATGAGTCAATAGCAGTTCACAGGTCCTTAAATTTTCAGTCATATGATGTGTATCAGCCAATATAAGTTCACATTTCATTTACCAGGTTTCCATAACAACACAGCCATAAATAGAGTGTACCTATACTGGACTGCCATATTGGATGTCAAATCCAAAACTGGCCAATTCTTATGGGGCCACTACACAAACAAAAAATGAAATATACCTGTGCGAAGCCGGGTCCTTCTGCTAGTATACTATATTACTGCAATATATGAGCACTGTGTGGTGTTATATTTTTTATAGACTGTACTACAGCATTATATGAGCACTGTCTGTTGTTATATTATTTATGTACTGTATTACTGCATTATGTGAGCACTTTGTGGTGTTATATTATTTATATACTGTATTACATTATTATATGAGCACTGTGTGATGTTATATTATTTATATACTGTATTGCAGCATTATATAAGAACTATGTGGTCTTATTTTATTTATATACTGTATTACTGCAATATATGAGCAATGTGTGGTGTTATATTATTTATATACTATATTACTGCATTATATGAGCACTGTTTGATCTTATATTATTATATACTATACTGCATTATCATATGAGCACTGTGTGGTGTTATATTATTTATATACTGTATTGCAGCATTATATGAGCACTGTGTGGTGTTATATTATTTATATACTATACTGCATTATTATAAGAGCACTGTGTGGTATTATATTATTTATATATTATACTGCACCATTATATGAGCACTTTGTGATGTTATATTATTTATATACTGTATTACTGCATCATATAAGCACTGTGTGGTGTTGTATTATTTATATACTGTATTGCAGTATTATATGATCACTGTGTGGTGTTATATTATTTATATACTATATAGCAGCAATATATTACCACTGTGTTTTGATATATTATTTATATACTGTATTACAGCATTATGTGAGCCCTGTGTGATGTTATATAATTTATATACTATATTACTGCATTATATGAGCACTGTTTGGTGTTATATTACTTACAGTGCCTTGTGAAAGTAAGGAAAGAGCTGAAAACTGCTGTTCACAAACGCTCTCCATCCAACCTCACTGAGCTCCAGCTGTTTTCCAAGGAAGAATGGGCAAGAATTTCAGTCTCTCCATGTGCAAAACTGATAGCGACATACCCCAAGCGACTTGCATCTGTAACCGCAGCAAAAGGTGTTAACTTAAGGGGGCCGAATAATATTGCACGCCCCACTTTTCAGTTTTTTGTTTTTTACAAAAGTTTAAAATTTCCAATAAATTTCGTTCCACTTCACGATTGTGTCCCACTTGTTGTTGATTCTTCACCAAAAAATTAAAATTTTATATCCTTATGTTTGAAGCCTGAAATGTGGCAAAAGGTTAAAAAGTTCAAGGGGGCCGAATACTTTCGCAAGGCACTATATATACTATATTGCAGTATTATATGATCACTGTGTGGTGTTATATTATTTAAATACTCTATTACTGCATTATATGAGCTCTGTGTGGTGTTATATTATTTATATACTATACTACACCATTAAATGAGCACTGTTTTGTGATTTATTATTTATATACTATACTGCACCATTATATGAGCACTGTGTGGTGTTATATTATTTATATACTGTATTGCAGTATTATATGTGCACTGTGTGGTGTTATATTATTTATATACTGTATTGCAGTATTATATGTGCACTGTGTGATGTTATATCATTTATATACTACACCATTATATGAGCACTGTGTGGTGTTATATTATTTATATATTATACTGCACCATTATATGTGCACTGTGTGGTGTTATATTATTTATATACTGTATTGCACCATTATATGAGCACTGTGTGGTGTTATATTATTGATATTCTTTTTTTCCACCATTATATGAGCACTGTGTGGTGTTACATTAATTAAATACTGTATAACTGTATTATATGAGAACTTTGTGGTGTTATATTATTTATGAACTGAATTACTGCATTATATGAGCACTGTGTTGCGGTATATTATTTATATACTATACTGCACTATTATATGAGCACTGTGTGGTGTTATATTATTTATATACTGTATTGCAGCATTATATGAGCACTGTGTGGTGTTATATTATATATATCCTGTATTAAATTATTATATGAGCACTGTATGGTGTTATATTATTTAGAAACTGTATTGCAGCAGTATAATAGTGTATAATGAAATGTGGCAAAAGGTTGAAAAGTTCAAGGGGGCCGAATACTTTCGCAAGGCACTGTATATACTATATTGCAGTATTATATGATCACTGTGTGGTGTTATATTATTTAAATACTCTATTACTGCATTATATGAGCTCTGTGTGGTGTTATATTATTTATATACTATACTACTCCATTAAATGAGCACTGTTTTGTGATTTATTATTTATATACTATACTGCACCATTATATGAGCAATGTGTGGTGTTATATTATTTATATACTGTATTGCAGTATTATATGAGCACTGTGTGGTGTTATATTATTTATATATTATACTGCACCATTATATGAGCACTGTGTGGTGTTATATTATTTATATATTATACTGCACCATTATATGAGCACTTTGTGATGTTATATTATTTGTATACTGTATTACTGCATCATATAAACACTGTGTGGTGTTGTATTATTTATATACTATACTACACAATTATATAAGCACTCTGTTGTGTTTTATTATTTATATACTATACCTCACCATTATATGAGCAATGTGTGGTGTTACATTAATTAAATACTGTATAACTGCATTATATGAGAACTTTGTGGTGTTATATTATTTATGAACTGAATACTGCACTATTATATGAGCACTGTGTGGTGATATAAAATTTATATACTATACTGCACCATTATACGAGCACTGTGTTGTGTTTTATTATAAATAAACTACACTGCACCATTATATGTGCACTGTATTACAGCATTAAATGAACACTGTGTGGTGTTATAATTTTTATATACTGTATTAGTGTATTATATGAGCTCTTTTCGGTGTTATAATATTTATGAACTGTATTACAGCATTTTATGAGAACTGTGTGGTGTTATATAATTTATATACTATACTGCACCAGTATATGAGCACTTTGTGGTGTTATAATTTTTATATACTGTATTACTGCATTATATAAACACTGTGTGGTGTTATAATCTTTATATACTATACTGCACCATTATTTTAGCACTGTGTGGTTATATTATTTATATACTATATTACTATATTATATAAGCACTTTGTGGTGTTATATTATTGATGAACTGTATTACTGCATTATATGAGCACTGTTATGTTATATTATTTATATACTATACTACAGCATTATATGATCACTGTTGTGCTATATTATTAATATACTGTATTGCAGTATTATAAGAGCACTGTGTGGTATTATATTATTTATATATTGTATTACTGCATTACATTAGCACTGTGTTATGTTATGTATGTAGTGTAATACTTCATTATATGAGCACTGTGTGGTGTTATATTATTTATATACTATACTGCACCATTATATAAGCACTGTGTGGTGTTATATTATTTATATATGGTATTACAGCATTAAAAGATGACTATGTTATGTTATACTATTTTTATACTGTATTACACCATTATATGTGCACTGTGTGGTGTTATATTATTTAAAAACTGTATTGCACCATTATAAGATCACCGTGTGGTGTTATATTTTTTTTATACTGTATTACTGCATTATATGAGCATATTGTGTTGTCATATTATTTATATACTGTATTTCTGCATTACATGAACACTGAGTTTTGTTATATTTATTTACTATACTGCACCACTATATGAGTAATGACTGGTTTTGTATTATTTATACACTATATTGCACCATTTTATGTACACTCTATGGTTTTATATGATGTATTTACTGTATAACTTCATTATATTTGCAGTGTGTGGTGTTATATTATTTTTATACTGTATTACAGCATTATAAGAGCATTGTGTGGTGTTATATTACTTATATACTGTATTTAATAATTTTAGGAGCACTGAGTGGTGTAATAATATTTATAAACTGTATTTCTGCCTTATATAAACACTGAGTGGTGTTATATTATTTATTTACTATATTGCACCACTATATGATCACTGTATGGTGTTATAATATTTACATACTACATTATTGCATTATATGAGCACTGTGTGGTGTTATATTATTTATATACTGTATTGCACCATTATTTGAGCACTGTGTGATGTTATATTATTGATATTCTTTTTTTCCACCATTATATGAGCACTGTGTGGTGTTACATTAATTAAATACTGTATAACTGCATTATATGAGAACTTTGTGGTGTTATATTATTTATGAACTGAATTACTGCATTATATGAGCACTGTGTTGCGGTATATTATTTATATACTATACTGCACTATTATATGAGCACTGTGTGGTGTTATATTATTTATATACTGTATTGCAGCATTATATGAGCTCTGTGTGGTGTTATATTATTTATATACTATACTACACCATTAAATGAGCACTGTTTTGTGATTTATTATTTATATACTATACTGCACCATTATATGAGCACTGTGTGGTGTTATATTATTTATATACTGTATTGCAGTATTATATGTGCACTGTGTGGTGTTATATCATTTATATACTACACCATTATATGAGCACTGTGTGGTGTTATATTATTTACATATTATACTGCACCATTATATGAGCACTGTGTGGTGTTCTATTATTTATATACTATACTGCATTATTATAAGAGCACTATGTGGTGTTATATTATTTATATATTATACTGCACCATTATATGTGCACTGTGTGGTGTTATATTATTTATATACTGTATTGCACCATTATATGAGTACTGTGTGGTGTTATATTATTGATATTCTTTTTTCCACCATTATATGAGCACTGTGTGGTGTTACATTAATTAAATACTGTATAACTGCATTATATGAGAACTTTGTGGTGTTATATTATTTATGAACTGAATTACTGCATTATATGAGCACTGTGTTGCGGTATATTATTTATATACTATACTGCACTATTATATGAGCACTGTGTGGTGTTATATTATTTATATACTGTATTGCAGCATTATATGAGCACTGTGTGGTGTTATATTATATATATCCTGTATTAAATTATTATATGAGCACTGTATGGTGTTATATTATTTATAAACTGTATTGCAGCAATATAATAGCACTGTGTGGTGTAATATTATTTATATACTGTATAATAACGTTATATGAGCACTGTGTGGTGTTATATTATTTATATGCTATATTACAGCATTATATGAGCCCTGAGTGATGTTATATTATTTATATACTGTATTGCAGCATTATATGATCACTGTGTGGTGTTATATTATTTATATACTATATAGCAGCAATATATTACCACTGTGTTTTGATATATTATTTATATACTGTATTACAGCATTATGTGAGCCCTTTGTGATGTTATATTATTTATATACTATATTACTGCATTATATGAGCACTGTTTGGTGTTATATTACTTACAGTGCCTTGTGAAAGTAAGGAAAGAGCTGAAAACTGCTGTTCAAAAACGCTCTCCATCCAACCTCACTGAGCTCCAGCTGTTTTCCAAGGAAGAATGGGCAAGAATTTCAGTCTCTCCATGTGCAAAACTGATAGAGACATACCCCAAGCGACTTGCAGCTGTAACCGCAGCAAAAGGTGTTAACTTAAGGGGGCCGAATAATATTGCACGCCCCACTTTTCAGTTTTTTATTTTTTACAAAAGTTTAAAATTTCCAATAAATTTCGTTCCACTTCACGATTGTGTCCCACTTGTTGTTGATTCTTCACCAAAAAATTAAAATTTTATATCCTTATGTTTGAAGCCTGAAATGTGGCAAAAGGTTGAAAAGTTCAAGGGGGCCGAATACTTTCGCAAGGCACTGTATATACTATATTGCAGTATTATATGTACACTGTGTGGTGTTATATCATTTATATACTACACCATTATATGAGCACTGTGTGGTGTTATATTATTTATATATTATACTGCACCATTATATGAGCACTGTGTGGTGTTATATTATTTATATACTATACTGCAATATTATAAGAGCACTATGTGGTGTTATATTATTTATATATTATACTGCACCATTATATGTGCACTGTGTGGTGTTATATTATTTATATACTGTATTGCACCATTATTTGAGCACTTTGTGGTGTTATATTATTGATATTCTTTTTTCCACCATTATATGTGCACTGTGTGGTGTTATATTATTCATATACTGTATTGCAGAATTATTTGAGAAATGTGTGGGGTTACATTATACATAAACTGTATTACAGCATTATGAGCTCTGTGTGGTGTTATTTTATTTAAATACTGTAGTGCAGCAATATACGAGCACTGTGTCAAGCATTAATATTGATATATTGTATTTCTGCATTATATGAAAACTGAGTGGTGTTATATTATTAATTTACTATACTGCACCACTATATGATCACTGTGTGGTGTCATATTATTTATATAATGTATAATAAAATTATATGAGCACTGTGTGGTGATATAGTGTTTATTTACTGTATTGCATCATTATATGAGCACTGTGTGGTCTTATATTATTTATATACTGTATTACAGCATTAAAAGAGAACTATGTTGTGTTATATTATTTTTATACTGTATTACACCATTATATGAGCACTGTGTGGTGTTATATTATTTATATACTGTATTACAGCATTAAAAGTGCAATACGTTGTTTTATATTATTTTTATACGGTATTACACCATTATATGTGCACTGTGTTGTGTTATATTATTTATATACTGTATTACAGCATTATATAATAACTGTATTGTTATATTATTTATATACTGTGTTGCACTATTATATGATCACTGTATGGTCTTATATTATTTACATACTGCATTATTGCATTATATGAGCACTGTGTGGTGTTATATTATTTATATACTGTATTGCAGCATTATTTGAGCAATCTGTGGGGTTACATTATATATACACTGTATTACAGCATTATGAGCTCTGTGTGGTTTTATATTATTTATATATTGTATTGCAGCAATATAGGAGCACTGTGTAATGCATTAATATTTATATAATGTATTTCAGCATTATATGAACACTGAGTGGTGTTATATTATTTATTTACTATACTGCACCACTATATGATTACTGTGTGGTGTCATATTATTTATATAATGTATAAAAAAATTATATGAGCACTGTGTGGTGATATAGTGTTTATTTACTGTATTGCATCATTATATGAGCACTGTGTGGTGATATAGTGTTTATTTACTGTATTGCATGATTATATGAGCACTGTGGTGGTATATTATTTATATACTGTATTACAGCACTAAAAGAGCACTACATTGTTTTATATTATTTTTATACGGCATTACACCATTATATGTGCACTGTGTGGTGTCCTATTATTTAAAAACTATTGCACCATTATAAAATCACTGTGTGGTGTTATATTTTTTTATACTGTATTAACTGCATTATATGAGCATTGTGTGCAGTCATATTATTTATATACTGTATTTCTGCATTACATGAACACTGAGTTTTGTAATATTAATTATTTACTATACTGCACCACTATATGAGTACTGAGTGGTTTTTTATTACACTATGTTGCACCATTTTATGTACACTGTGTTTTTATATTATGTATATACTGTATAACATCATTATATGTGCACTGTGTGGTTTTATATTATTTTTATACTGTATTACAGCACTATAAGAGCATTGTGTGGTGTTATATTATTTATATACTGTATTTAAGAATTTTTGGAGCACTGAGTGGTGTAATAATATGTATATACTGTATTTCTGCCTTATATAAACACTGAGTGGTGTTATATTATTTATTTAATATACTGCACTATTATATGACCACTGTGTGGTGTTATATTATATATATAATGTATAACAAAATTATATGAGCACTGTGTCTTGTTATAGTGTTTATTTACTATATTGCATCATTATATGAGCACTGTGTGGTGTTATATTATTTATATACTGTATTACAGCATTAAAAGAGAACTATGTTGTGTTATATTATTTTTATACTGTATTACACCATTATATCTGCATTGTGTGGTGTTATATTATTTATATACTGTATTGCACCATTATTTGAGCCCTGTGTGATGTTATATTATTGATATTCTTTTTTTCCACCATTATATGTACACTGTGTTGTGTTATATTATTTTTATATTATATTAAAGCATTATATAATAACTTTATTGTGTTATATTATTTATATACTGTGTTGCATTATTATATGATCACTGTATGGTGTTATATTATTTACATACTGCATTATTGCATTATATGAGCACTGTGTGGTGTTTTATTACTTATATACTGTAGTGCAGTAATATACGAGCACTGTGTCATGCATTAATATTGATATAATGTATTTCTGCATTATATTAACACTGAGTGCTGTTATATTATTTATTTACTATACTGCACCACTATATGATCACTGTGTGGTGTCATATTATTTATATAATGTATAACAAAATTATATGAGCACTGTGTGGTGATATAGTGTTTATTTACTGTATTGCATCATTATATGAGCACTGTGTGGTGGTATATTATTTATATACTGTATTACAGCATTAAAAGAGAACTATGTTGTGTTATATTATTTTTATACTGTATTACACCATTATATGTGCACTGTGTGGTGTTATATTATTTATATACTGTATTGCACCATTATTTGAGCACTGTGTGATGTTATATTATTGATATTATTTTTTCCACCATTATATGTGCACTGTGTGGTGTTATATTATTTATATACTGTATTGCACCATTATTTGAGCACTGTGTGATGTTATATTATTGATATTCGTTTTTCCACCATTATATGTGCACTGTGTTGTGTTATATTATTTTTACACTGTATTAAAGCATTATATAATAACTTTATTGTGTTATATTATTTATATACTGTGTTGCACTATTATATGATCACTGTATGGTGTTATATTATTTACATACTGCATTATTGCATTATATGAGCACTGTGTTGTGTTATATTATTTATATACTGTAGTGCAGCAATATACGAGCACCGTGTCATGCATTAATAATGATATAATGTATTTCTGCATTATATAAACACTGAGTGGTGTTATATTATTTATTTACTATACTGCACCACTGTATGATCCCTGTGTGGTGTCATATTATTTATATAATGTATAAAAAAAATTATATGAGCACTGTGTCATGGTATAGTGTTTATTTATTATATTGCATCAATATATGAGCACTGTGTGGTGTTATATTATTTATATACTGTATTACAGCATTAAAAGAGAACTATGTTGTGTTATATTATTTTTATACTGTATTACACCATTATATCTGCACTGTGTGGTGTTATATTATTGATATACTGTATTGCACCATTATTTGAGCACTATGTGATGTTATATTATTGATATTCTTTTTCCCACCATTATATGTGCACTGTGTTGTGCTATATTATTTTTATACTGTATTAAAGCATTATATAATAACTTTATTGTTTTATATTATTTATATACTGTGGTGCACTATTATATTACCACTGTGTGCTGTCATATTATTTATTTACTATACTGCACCACTATATGATCATTGTGTGGTGTCATATTATTTATATAATATATAACAAAATTATATGAGCACTGTGTGTTGATATAGTGTTTATTTACGGTATTGCATCATTATATGAGCACTGTGTGGTGTTATATTATTTATATACTGTATTACAGCATTAAAAGAGAACTATGTTGTGTTATATTATTATTATACTGTATTACACCATTATATGTGCACTGTGTGGTGTTATATTATTTATATTCTTTATTACAGCAATAAAATAACACTATGTTCTGTTATATTATTTTTATACTGTATTACACCATTATATGTGCACTGTGTGGTGTTATATTATTTATATTCTGTATTACAGCAATAAAAGAACACTATGTTGTGTTATATTATTTTTATACTGTATTACACCATTATATGTGCACTGTGTGGTGTTATATTATTTATATACTGTATTGCACCATTATTTGAGCACTGTGTGATGTTATATTATTGATATTCTTTTTTCCACTATTATATGTGCACCGTGTTGTGTTATATTATTTATATTCTGTGCTGCACTATTATATGATCACTGTATGGTGTTATATTATTTACATACTGCATTATTGCATTATATGAGCACTGTGTTGTGTTATATTATTTATATACTGTAGTGCTGCAATATACGAGCACTGTGTCATGCATTAATAATGATATAATGTATTTCTGCATTATATTAACACTGAGTGGTGCTATATTATTTATTTACTATACTGCACCACTGTATGATCCCTGTGTGGTGTCATATTATTTATATAATGTATAAAAAAATTATATGAGCACTGTGTCATGGTATAGTGTTTATTTATTATATTGCATCAATATATGAGCACTGTGTGGTGTTATATTATTTATATACTGTATTACAGCATTAAAAGAGAACTATGTTGTGTTATATTATTTTTATACTGTATTACACCATTATATCTACACTGTGTGGTGTTATATTATTTATATACTGTATTGCACCATTATTTGAGCACTGTGTGAAGTTATATTATTGATATTCTTTTTCCCACCATTATATGTGCACTGTGTTGTGCTATATTATTTTTATACTGTATTAAAGCATTATATAATAACTTTATTTTGTTATATTATTTATATACTGTGGTGCACTATTATATTCCCACTGTGTGCTGTCATATTATTTATTTACTATACTGCACCACTATATGATCATTGTGTGGTGTCATATTATTTATATAATATATAACAAAATTATATGAGCACTGTGTGTTGATATAGTGTTTATTTACTGTATTGCATCATTATTTGAGCACTGTGTGGTGGTATATTATTTATATACTGTATTACAGCATTAAAAGAGAACGATGTTGTGTTATATTATTATTATACTGTATTACACCATTATATGTGCACTGTGTGGTGTTTTATTATTTATATTCTGTATTACAGCAATAAAAGAACACTATGTTCTGTTATATTATTTTTATACTGTATTACACCATTATATGTGCTGTGTGGTGTTATATTATTTATATACTGTATTTAAGAATTTTTGGAGCACTGAGTGGTGTAATAATATTTATATACCGTATTTCTGCCTTATATAAACACTGAGTGGTGTTATATTATTTATTTAATATACTGCACCATTATATGATCACTGTGTGGTGTTATATTATTTATATAATGTATAACAAAATTATATGAGCACTGTGTCATATTATAGTGTTTATTTACTATATTGCATCATTATATGAGCACTGTGTGATGTTATATTATTTATATACTGTATTACAGCATTAAAAGAGAACTATGTTGTGTTATATTATTTTTATACTGTATTACACCATTATATCTACACTGTGTGGTGTTATATTATTTATATACTGTATTGCACCATTATTTGAGCATTGTGTGATGTTATATTATTGATATTCTTTTTTTCCACTATTATATGTGCACCGTGTTGTGTTATATTATTTTTATACTGTTTTAAAGAATTATATAATAATTTTATTGTGTTATATTATTTATATTCTGTGTTGCACTATTATATGATCACTGTATGGTGTTATATTATTTACATACTGCATTATTGCATTATATGAGCACTGGGTTGTGTTTTATTATTTATATACTGTAGTGCAGTAATATACGAGCACTGTGTCATGCATTAATAATGATATAATGTATTTCTGCATTATATTAACACTGAGTGGTGTTATATTATTTATTTACTATACTGCACCACTGTATGATCCCTGTGTGGTGTCATATTATTTATATAATGTATAAAAAAATTATATGAGCACTGTGTCATGGTATAGTGTTTATTTATTATATTGCATCATTATATGAGCACTGTGTGGTGTTATATTATTTATATACTGTATTACAGCATTAAAAGAGAACTATGTTGTGTTATATTATTTTTATACTGTATTACACCATTATATCTGCACTGTGTGGTGTTATATTATTTATATACTGTATTGCACCATTATTTGAGCACTGTGTGATGTTATATTATTGATATTTTTTTCCCACCATTATATGTGCACCTATATGTGCACTGTGTTGTGCTATATTATTTTTATACTGTATTAAAGCATTATATAATAACTTTATTGTGTTATATTATTTATATTCTCCTTTATCCTTTTCCTTTCTTTTACCCCAATACTAGTGGTGTTATATCACTATTACTATATTGCACCACGAGCCCTGTGTGGTGTCATATTATTTATTTACTATACTGCACCACTATATAATCATTGTGTGGTGTCATATTATTTATATAATATATAACAAAATTATATGAGCACTGTGTGTTGATATAGTGTTTATTTACTGTATTGCATCATTATATGAGCACTGTGTGGTGGTATATTATTTATATACTGTATTACAGCATTAAAAGAGAACTATGTTGTGTTATATTATTATTATACTGTATTACACCATTATATCTGCACTGTGTGGTGTTATGTTATTTATATACTGTATTGCACCATTATTTGAGCACTGTGTGATGTTATATTATTGATATTCTTTTTCCCACCATTATATGTGCACTGTTTTGTGCTATATTATTTTTATACTGTATTAAAGCATTATATAATAACTTTATTGTGTTATATTATTTATATACTGTGGTGCACTATTATATTACCACTGTGTGCTGTCATATTATTTATTTACTATACTGCACCACTATATGATCATTGTGTGGTGTCATGTTATTTATATAATATATAACAAAATTATATGAGCACTGTGTGGTGATATAGTGTTTATTTACTGTATTGCATGATTATATGAGCACTTTGTGGTGGTATATTATTTATATACTGAATTACAGCCTTAAAAGAGCACTACATTGTTTTATATTATTTTTATATGGTATTACACCATTATATGTGCACTGTGTGGTGTCTTATTATTTAAAAACTGTATTGCACTATTATAAAATCACTGCATGGTGTTATATTTTTTTATACTGTATTAACTGCATTATATGAGCATTGTATGCTGTCATATTATTTATATACTGTATTTCTGCATTACATGAACACTGAGTTTTGTTATATCATTTATTTACTAAACCGCACCACTATATGAGTACTGAGTGGTTTTTTATTATTTATACACTATGTTGCACCATTTTATGTACACTGTGTGTTTTTATATTATGTATATACTGTATAACATAATTATATGTGCACTGTATGGTTTTATATTATTTTTATACTGTATTACAGTACTAGAAGAGCACTGTGTGGTGTTATATTATTTATGTACTGTATTTAAGACTTTTTGGAGCACTGAGTGGTGTAATAATATTTATATACCGTATTTCTGCCTTATATAAACACTGAGTAGTGTTATATTATTTATTTAATATACTGCAACATTATGTGATCACTGTGTGGTGTTATATTATTTATATAAGGTATAACAAAATTATATGAGCACTGTGTCGTGTTATAGTGTTTATTTACTATATTGCATCATTATATGAGCACTGTGTGGTCTTATATTATTTATATACTGTATTACAGCATTAAAAGAGAACTATGTTGTGGTATATTATTTTTATACTGTATTACACCATTATATCTACACTGTGTGGTGCTATATTATTTATATACTGTATTGCACGATTATTTGAGCACTGTGTGATATTATATTATTGATATTCTTTTTTCCACCATTATATATGCACTGTGTTGTGTTATATTATTTTTATACTGTATTAAAGCATTATATAATAACTTTATTGTGTTATATTATTTATATACTGTGCTGCACTATTATATGATCACTGTATGGTGTTATATTATTTACATACTGCATTATTGCATTATATGAGCACTGTGTTGTGTTATATTATTTATATACTGTAGTGCAGCAATATACGAGCACTGTGTCATGCATTAATAATGATATAATGTATTTCTGCATTATATTAACCCTGAGTGGTGTTATATTATTTATTTACTATACTGCACCACTGTATGATCCCTGTGTGGTGTCATATTATTTATATAATGTATAAAAAAATTATATGAGCACTGTGTCATGGTATGGTGTTTATTTATTATATTGCATCTATATATGAGCACTGTGTGGTGTTATATTATTTATATACTGTATTACAGCATTAAAAGAGAACTATGTTGTGTTATATTATTTTTATACTGTATTACACCATTATATCTGCACTGTGTGGTGTTATATTATTTATATACTGCATTGCACCATTATTTGAGCACTGTGTGATGTTATATTATTGATATTCTTTTTCCCACCATTATATGTGCACTGTGTTGTGCTATATTATTTTTATACTGTATTAAAGCATTACATAATAACTTTATTGTGTTATATTATTTATATACTGTGCTGCACTATTATATTACCACTGTGTGCTGTCATATTATTTATTTACTATACTGCACCACTATATGATCATTGTGTGGTGTCATATTATTTATATAATATATAACAAAATTATATGAGCACTGTGTGGTGATATAGTGTTTATTTACTGTATTGCATGATTATATGAGCACTGTGTGGTGGTATATTATTTATATACTGTATTACAGCATTAAAAGAGCACTACATTGTTTTATATTATTTTTATATGGTATTACACCATTATATGTGCACTGTGTGGTGTCTTATTATTTAAAAACTGTATTGCACTATTATAAAATCACTGCATGGTGTTATATTTTTTTATACTGTATTAACTGCATTATATGAGCATTGTATGCTGTCATATTATTTATATACTGTATTTCTGCATTACATGAACACTGAATTTTGTTATATCATTTATTTACAAAACCGCACCACTATATGAGTACTGAGTGGTTTTTTATTATTTATACACTATGTTGCACCATTTTATGTACACTGTGTGTTTTTATATTATGTATATACTGTATAACATCATTATATGTGCACTGTGTGGTTTTATATTATTTTTATACTGTATTACAGTACTAGAAGAGCACTGTGTGGTGTTATATTATTTATGTACTGTATTTAAGAATTTTTGGAGCACTGAGTGGTGTAATAATATTTATATACCGTATTTCTGCCTTATATAAACACTGAGTAGTGTTATATTATTTATTTAATATACTGCAACATTATATGATCACTGTGTGGTGTTATATTATTTATATAAGGTATAACAAAATTATATGAGCACTGTGTCATGTTATAGTGTTTATTTACTATATTGCATCATTATATGAGCACTGTGTGGTCTTATATTATTTATATACTGTATTAGAGCATTAAAAGAGAACTATGTTGTGGTATATTATTATTATACTGTATTACACCATTATATGTGCACTGTGTGGTGTTATATTATTTAGATTCTGTATTACAGCAATAAAAGAACACTATGTTGTGTTGTATTATTTTTATACTGTATTACACCATTATATCTACACTGTGTGGTGTTATATTATTTATATACTGCATTGCACCATTATTTGAGCACTGTGTGATGTTATATTATTGATATTCTTTTTCCCACCATTATATGTGCACTGTGTTGTGCTATATTATTTTTATACTGTATTAAAGCATTATATAATAACTTTATTGTGTTATATTATTTATATACTGTGCTGCACTATTATATTACCACTGTGTGCTGTCATATTATTTATTTACTATACTGCACCACTATATGATCATTGTGTGGTGTCATATTATTTATATAATATATAACAAAATTATATGACCACTGTGTGGTGATATATTATTTATATACTGTATTGCACCATTATTTGAGCACTGTGTGATGTTATATTATTGATATTCTTTTTTCCACCATTATATATGCACTGTGTTGTGTTATATTATTTTTATACTGTATTAAAGCATTATATAATAACTTTATTGTGTTATATTATTTATATACTGTGCTGCACTATTATATGATCACTGTATGGTGTTATATTATTTACATACTGCATTATTGCATTATATGAGCACTGTGTTGTGTTATATTATTTATATACTGTAGTGCAGCAATATACGAGCACTGTGTCATGCATTAATAATGATATAATGTATTTCTACATTATATTAACACTGAGTGGTGTTATATTATTTATTTACTATACTGCACCACTGTATGATCCCTGTGTGGTGTCATATTATTTATATAATGTATAAAAAAATTATATGAGCAATGTGTCATGGTATAGTGTTTATTTATTATATTGCATCAATATATGAGCACTGTGTGGTGTTATATTATTTATATACTGTATTACAGCATTAAAAGAGAACTATGTTGTGTTATATTATTTTTATACTGTATTACACCATTATATCTGCACTGTGTGGTGTTATATTATTTATATACTGTATTGCACCATTATTTGAGCACTGTGTGAAGTTATATTATTGATATTCTTTTTCCCACCATTATATGTGCACTGTGTTGTGCTATATTATTTTTATACTGTATTAATGCATTATATAATAACTTTATTGTGTTATATTATTTATATACTGTGGTGCACTATTATATTACCACTGTGTGCTGTCATATTATTTATTTACTATACTACACCACTATATGATCATTGTGTGGTGTCATATTATTTATATAATATATAACAAAATTATATGAGCACTGTGTGTTGATATAGTGTTTATTTACTGTATTGCATCATTATATGAGCACTGTGTGGTGGTATATTATTTATATACTGTATTACAGCATTAAAAGAGAACTATGTTGTGTTATATTATTTTTATACTGTATTACACCATTATATCTGCACTGTGTGGTGTTATATTATTTATATACTGTATTGCACCATTATTTGAGCATTGTGTGATGTTATATTATTGATATTCTTTTTTCCACTATTATATGTGCACCGTGTTGTGTTATATTATTTTTATACTGTTTTAAAGAATTATATAATAATTTTATTGTGTTATATTATTTATATACTGTGTTGCACTATTATATGATCACTGTATGGTGTTATATTATTTACATACTGCATTATTGCATTATATGAGCACTGTGTTGTGTTATATTATTTATATACTGTAGTGCAGTAATATACGAGCACTGTGTCATGCATTAATAATGATATAATGTATTTCTGCATTATATTAACACTGAGTGGTGTTACATTATTTATTTACTATACTGCACCACTGTATGATCCCTGTGTGGTGTCATATTATTTATATAATGTATAAAAAAATTATATGAGCACTGTGTCATGGTATAGTGTTTATTTACTATATTGCATCATTATATGAGCACTGTGTGGTGTTATATTATTTATATACTGTATTACAGCATTAAAAGAGAACTATGTTGTGTTATATTATTTTTATACTGTATTACACCATTATATCTCACTGTGTGGTGTTATATTATTTATATACTGTATTGCACCATTATTTGAGCACTGTGTGATGCTATATTATTGATATTCTTTTTCCCACCATTATATGTGCACCGTGTTGTGTTATATTATTTTTATACTGTATTAAAGCATTATATAATAACTTTATTGTGTTATATTATTTATATTCTGTGCTGCACTATTATATGATCACTGTATGGTGTTATATTATTTACATACTGCATTATTGCATTATATGAGCACTGGGTTGTGTTTTATTATTTATATACTGTAGTGCAGCAATATACGAGCACTGTGTCATGCATTAATAATGATATAATGTATTTCTGCATTATATTAACACTGAGTGGTGTTATATTATTTATTTACTATACTGCACCACTGTATGATCCCTGTGTGGTGTCATATTATTTATATAATGTATAAAAAAATTATATGAGCACTGTGTCATGGTATAGTGTTTATTTATTATATTGCATCAATATATGAGCACTGTGTGGTGTTATATTATTTATATACTGTATTACAGCATTAAAAGAGAACTATGTTGTGTTATATTATTTTTATACTGTATTACACCATTATATCTGCACTGTGTGGTGTTATATTATTTATATACTGTATTGCACCATTATTTGAGCACTGTGTGATGTTATATTATTGATATTTTTTTCCCCACCATTATATGTGCACTGTGTTGTGCTATATTATTTTTATACTGTATTAAAGCATTATATAATAACTTTATTGTGTTATATTATTTATATACTGTGGTGCACTATTATATTACCACTGTGTGCTGTCATATTATTTATTTACTATACTGCACCACTATATAATCATTGTGTGGTGTCATATTATTTATATAATATATAACAAAATTATATGAGCACTGTGTGTTGATATAGTGTTTATTTACTGTATTGCATCATTATATGAGCACTGTGTGGTGGTATATTATTTATATACTGTATTACAGCATTAAAAGAGAACTATGTTGTGTTATATTATTATTATACTGTATTACACCATTATATCTGCACTGTGTGGTGTTATGTTATTTATATACTGTATTGCACCATTATTTGAGCACTGTGTGATGTTATATTATTGATATTCTTTTTCCCACCATTATATGTGCACTGTTTTGTGCTATATTATTTTTATACTGTATTAAAGCATTATATAATAACTTTATTGTGTTATATTATTTATATACTGTGGTGCACTATTATATTACCACTGTGTGCTGTCATATTATTTATTTACTGTACTGCACCACTATATGATCATTGTGTGGTGTCATGTTATTTATATAATATATAACAAAATTATATGAGCACTGTGTGGTGATATAGTGTTTATTTACTGTATTGCATGATTATATGAGCACTTTGTGGTGGTATATTATTTATATACTGAATTACAGCCTTAAAAGAGCACTACATTGTTTTATATTATTTTTATATGGTATTACACCATTATATGTGCACTGTGTGGTGTCTTATTATTTAAAAACTGTATTGCACTATTATAAAATCACTGCATGGTGTTATATTTTTTTATTCTGTATTAACTGCATTATATGAGCATTGTATGCTGTCATATTATTTATATACTGTATTTCTGCATTACATGAACACTGAGTTTTGTTATATCATTTATTTACTAAACCGCACCACTATATGAGTACTGAGTGGTTTTTTATTATTTATACACTATGTTGCACCATTTTATGTACACTGTGTGTTTTTATATTATGTATATACTGTATAACATAATTATATGTGCACTGTATGGTTTTATATTATTTTTATACTGTATTACAGTACTAGAAGAGCACTGTGTGGTGTTATATTATTTATGTACTGTATTTAAGACTTTTTGGAGCACTGAGTGGTGTAATAATATTTATATACCGTATTTCTGCCTTATATAAACACTGAGTAGTGTTATATTATTTATTTAATATACTGCAACATTATATGATCACTGTGTGGTGTTATATTATTTATATAAGGTATAACAAAATTATATGAGCACTGTGTCGTGTTATAGTGTTTATTTACTATATTGCATCATTATATGAGCACTGTGTGATCTTATATTATTTATATACTGTATTACAGCATTAAAAGAGAACTATGTTGTGGTATATTATTTTTATACTGTATTACACCATTATATCTACACTGTGTGGTGCTATATTATTTATATACTGTATTGCACGATTATTTGAGCACTGTGTGATATTATATTATTGATATTCTTTTTTTCCACCATTATATATGCACTGTGTTGTGTTATATTATTTTTATACTGTATTAAAGCATTATATAATAACTTTATTGTGTTATATTATTTATATACTGTGCTGCACTATTATATGATCACTGTATGGTGTTATATTATTTACATACTGCATTATTGCATTATATGAGCACTGTGTTGTGTTATATTATTTATATACTGTAGTGCAGCAATATACGAGCACTGTGTCATGCATTAATAATGATATAATGTATTTCTGCATTATATTAACCCTGAGTGGTGTTATATTATTTATTTACTATACTGCACCACTGTATGATCCCTGTGTGGTGTCATATTATTTATATAATGTATAAAAAAATTATATGAGCACTGTGTCATGGTATGGTGTTTATTTATTATATTGCATCTATATATGAGCACTGTGTGGTGTTATATTATTTATATACTGTATTACAGCATTAAAAGAGAACTATGTTGTGTTATATTATTTTTATACTGTATTACACCATTATATCTGCACTGTGTGGTGTTATATTATTTATATAGTGCATTGCACCATTATTTGAGCACTGTGTGATGTTATATTATTGATATTCTTTTTCCCACCATTATATGTGCACTGTGTTGTGCTATATTATTTTTATACTGTATTAAAGCATTACATAATAACTTTATTGTGTTATATTATTTATATACTGTGCTGCACTATTATATTACCACTGTGTGCTGTCATATTATTTATTTACTATACTGCACCACTATATGATCATTGTGTGGTGTCATATTATTTATATAATATATAACAAAATTATATGAGCACTGTGTGGTGATATAGTGTTTATTTACTGTATTGCATGATTATATGAGCACTGTGTGGTGGTATATTATTTATATACTGTATTACAGCATTAAAAGAGCACTACATTGTTTTATATTATTTTTATATGGTATTACACCATTATATGTGCACTGTGTGGTGTCTTATTATTTAAAAACTGTATTGCACTATTATAAAATCACTGCATGGTGTTATATTTTTTTATACTGTATTAACTGCATTATATGAGCATTGTATGCTGTCATATTATTTATATACTGTATTTCTGCATTACATGAACACTGAATTTTGTTATATCATTTATTTACTAAACCGCACCACTATATGAGTACTGAGTGGTTTTTTATTATTTATACACTATGTTGCACCATTTTATGTACACTGTGTGTTTTTATATTATGTATATACTGTATAACATCATTATATGTGCACTGTGTGGTTTTATATTATTTTTATACTGTATTACAGTACTAGAAGAGCACTGTGTGGTGTTATATTATTTATGTACTGTATTTAAGAATTTTTGGAGCACTGAGTGGTGTAATAATATTTATATACCGTATTTCTGCCTTATATAAACACTGAGTAGTGTTATATTATTTATTTAATATACTGCAACATTATATGATCACTGTGTGGTGTTATATTATTTATATAAGGTATAACAAAATTATATGAGCACTGTGTCATGTTATAGTGTTTATTTACTATATTGCATCATTATATGAGCACTGTGTGGTCTTATATTATTTATATACTGTATTAGAGCATTAAAAGAGAACTATGTTGTGGTATATTATTATTATACTGTATTACACCATTATATGTGCACTGTGTGGTGTTATATTATTTAGATTCTGTATTACAGCAATAAAAGAACACTATGTTGTGTTGTATTATTTTTATACTGTATTACACCATTATATCTACACTGTGTGGTGTTATATTATTTATATACTGCATTGCACCATTATTTGAGCACTGTGTGATGTTATATTATTGATATTCTTTTTCCCACCATTATATGTGCACTGTGTTGTGCTATATTATTTTTATACTGTATTAAAGCATTATATAATAACTTTATTGTGTTATATTATTTATATACTGTGCTGCACTATTATATTACCACTGTGTGCTGTCATATTATTTATTTACTATACTGCACCACTATATGATCATTGTGTGGTGTCATATTATTTATATAATATATAACAAAATTATATGACCACTGTGTGGTGATATATTATTTATATACTGTATTGCACCATTATTTGAGCACTGTGTGATGTTATATTATTGATATTCTTTTTTTCCACCATTATATATGCACTGTGTTGTGTTATATTATTTTTATACTGTATTAAAGCATTATATAATAACTTTATTGTGTTATATTATTTATATACTGTGCTGCACTATTATATGATCACTGTATGGTGTTATATTATTTACATACTGCATTATTGCATTATATGAGCACTGTGTTGTGTTATATTATTTATATACTGTAGTGCAGCAATATACGAGCACTGTGTCATGCATTAATAATGATATAATGTATTTCTACATTATATTAACACTGAGTGGTGTTATATTATTTATTTACTATACTGCACCACTGTATGATCCCTGTGTGGTGTCATATTATTTATATAATGTATAAAAAAATTATATGAGCAATGTGTCATGGTATAGTGTTTATTTATTATATTGCATCAATATATGAGCACTGTGTGGTGTTATATTATTTATATACTGTATTACAGCATTAAAAGAGAACTATGTTGTGTTATATTATTTTTATACTGTATTACACCATTATATCTGCACTGTGTGGTGTTATATTATTTATATACTGTATTGCACCATTATTTGAGCACTGTGTGAAGTTATATTATTGATATTCTTTTTTCCCACCATTATATGTGCACTGTGTTGTGCTATATTATTTTTATACTGTATTAATGCATTATATAATAACTTTATTGTGTTATATTATTTATATACTGTGGTGCACTATTATATTACCACTGTGTGCTGTCATATTATTTATTTACTATACTACACCACTATATGATCATTGTGTGGTGTCATATTATTTATATAATATATAACAAAATTATATGAGCACTGTGTGTTGATATAGTGTTTATTTACTGTATTGCATCATTATATGAGCACTGTGTGGTGGTATATTATTTATATACTGTATTACAGCATTAAAAGAGAACTATGTTGTGTTATATTATTTTTATACTGTATTACACCATTATATCTGCACTGTGTGGTGTTATATTATTTATATACTGTATTGCACCATTATTTGAGCATTGTGTGATGTTATATTATTGATATTCTTTTTCCCACTATTATATGTGCACCGTGTTGTGTTATATTATTTTTATACTGTTTTAAAGAATTATATAATAATTTTATTGTGTTATATTATTTATATACTGTGTTGCACTATTATATGATCACTGTATGGTGTTATATTATTTACATACTGCATTATTGCATTATATGAGCACTGTGTTGTGTTATATTATTTATATACTGTAGTGCAGTAATATACGAGCACTGTGTCATGCATTAATAATGATATAATGTATTTCTGCATTATATTAAAACTTACGAGTGGTGTTACATTATTTATTTACTATACTGCACCACTGTATGATCCCTGTGTGGTGTCATATTATTTATATAATGTATAAAAAAATTATATGAGCACTGTGTCATGGTATAGTGTTTATTTACTATATTGCATCATTATATGAGCACTGTGTGGTGTTATATTATTTATATACTGTATTACAGCATTAAAAGAGAACTATGTTGTGTTATATTATTTTTATACTGTATTACACCATTATATCTGCACTGTGTGGTGTTATATTATTTATATACTGTATTGCACCATTATTTGAGCACTGTGTGATGCTATATTATTGATATTCTTTTTCCCACCATTATATGTGCACCGTGTTGTGTTATATTATTTTTATACTGTATTAAAGCATTATATAATAACTTTATTGTGTTATATTATTTATATTCTGTGCTGCACTATTATATGATCACTGTATGGTGTTATATTATTTACATACTGCATTATTGCATTATATGAGCACTGGGTTGTGTTTTATTATTTATATACTGTAGTGCAGCAATATACGAGCACTGTGTCATGCATTAATAATGATATAATGTATTTCTGCATTATATTAACACTGAGTGGTGTTATATTATTTATTTACTATACTGCACCACTGTATGATCCCTGTGTGGTGTCATACTATTTATATAATGTATAAAAAAATTATATGAGCACTGTGTCATGGTATAGTGTTTATTTATTATATTGCATCAATATATGAGCACTGTGTGGTGTTATATTATTTATATACTGTATTACAGCATTAAAAGAGAACTATGTTGTGTTATATTATTTTTATACTGTATTACACCATTATATCTGCACTGTGTGGTGTTATATTATTTATATACTGTATTGCACCATTATTTGAGCACTGTGTGATGTTATATTATTGATATTTTTTTCCCCACCATTATATGTGCACTGTGTTGTGCTATATTATTTTTATACTGTATTAAAGCATTATATAATAACTTTATTGTGTTATATTATTTATATACTGTGGTGCACTATTATATTACCACTGTGTGCTGTCATATTATTTATTTACTATACTGCACCACTATATAATCATTGTGTGGTGTCATATTATTTATATAATATATAACAAAATTATATGAGCACTGTGTGTTGATATAGTGTTTATTTACTGTATTGCATCATTATATGAGCACTGTGTGGTGGTATATTATTTATATACTGTATTACAGCATTAAAAGAGAACTATGTTGTGTTATATTATTATTATACTGTATTACACCATTATATCTGCACTGTGTGGTGTTATGTTATTTATATACTGTATTGCACCATTATTTGAGCACTGTGTGATGTTATATTATTGATATTCTTTTTCCCACCATTATATGTGCACTGTTTTGTGCTATATTATTTTTATACTGTATTAAAGCATTATATAATAACTTTATTGTGTTATATTATTTATATACTGTGGTGCACTATTATATTACCACTGTGTGCTGTCATATTATTTATTTACTATACTGCACCACTATATGATCATTGTGTGGTGTCATGTTATTTATATAATATATAACAAAATTATATGAGCACTGTGTGGTGATATAGTGTTTATTTACTGTATTGCATGATTATATGAGCACTTTGTGGTGGTATATTATTTATATACTGAATTACAGCCTTAAAAGAGCACTACATTGTTTTATATTATTTTTATATGGTATTACACCATTATATGTGCACTGTGTGGTGTCTTATTATTTAAAAACTGTATTGCACTATTATAAAATCACTGCATGGTGTTATATTTTTTTATACTGTATTAACTGCATTATATGAGCATTGTATGCTGTCATATTATTTATATACTGTATTTCTGCATTACATGAACACTGAGTTTTGTTATATCATTTATTTACTAAACCGCACCACTATATGAGTACTGAGTGGTTTTTTATTATTTATACACTATGTTGCACCATTTTATGTACACTGTGTGTTTTTATATTATGTATATACTGTATAACATAATTATATGTGCACTGTATGGTTTTATATTATTTTTATACTGTATTACAGTACTAGAAGAGCACTGTGTGGTGTTATATTATTTATGTACTGTATTTAAGACTTTTTGGAGCACTGAGTGGTGTAATAATATTTATATACCGTATTTCTGCCTTATATAAACACTGAGTAGTGTTATATTATTTATTTAATATACTGCAACATTATATGATCACTGTGTGGTGGGGCGGAAGGGGGTTATATTATTTATATACTGTATTACAGCATTAAAAGAGAACTATGTTGTGTTATATTATTTTTATACTGTATTACACCATTATATCTACACTGTGTGGTGCTATATTATTTATATACTGTATTGCACGATTATTTGAGCACTGTGTGATATTATATTATTGATATTCTTTTTTCCACCATTATATATGCACTGTGTTGTGTTATATTATTTTTATACTGTATTAAAGCATTATATAATAACTTTATTGTGTTATATTATTTATATACTGTGCTGCACTATTATATGATCACTGTATGGTGTTATATTATTTACATACTGCATTATTGCATTATATGAGCACTGTGTTGTGTTATATTATTTATATACTGTAGTGCAGCAATATACGAGCACTGTGTCATGCATTAATAATGATATAATGTATTTCTGCATTATATTAACCCTGAGTGGTGTTATATTATTTATTTACTATACTGCACCACTGTATGATCCCTGTGTGGTGTCATATTATTTATATAATGTATAAAAAAATTATATGAGCACTGTGTCATGGTATGGTGTTTATTTATTATATTGCATCTATATATGAGCACTGTGTGGTGTTATATTATTTATATACTGTATTACAGCATTAAAAGAGAACTATGTTGTGTTATATTATTTTTATACTGTATTACACCATTATATCTGCACTGTGTGGTGTTATATTATTTATATAGTGCATTGCACCATTATTTGAGCACTGTGTGATGTTATATTATTGATATTCTTTTTCCCACCATTATATGTGCACTGTGTTGTGCTATATTATTTTTATACTGTATTAAAGCATTACATAATAACTTTATTGTGTTATATTATTTATATACTGTGCTGCACTATTATATTACCACTGTGTGCTGTCATATTATTTATTTACTATACTGCACCACTATATGATCATTGTGTGGTGTCATATTATTTATATAATATATAACAAAATTATATGAGCACTGTGTGGTGATATAGTGTTTATTTACTGTATTGCATGATTATATGAGCACTGTGTGGTGGTATATTATTTATATACTGTATTACAGCATTAAAAGAGCACTACATTGTTTTATATTATTTTTATATGGTATTACACCATTATATGTGCACTGTGTGGTGTCTTATTATTTAAAAACTGTATTGCACTATTATAAAATCACTGCATGGTGTTATATTTTTTTATACTGTATTAACTGCATTATATGAGCATTGTATGCTGTCATATTATTTATATACTGTATTTCTGCATTACATGAACACTGAATTTTGTTATATCATTTATTTACTAAACCGCACCACTATATGAGTACTGAGTGGTTTTTTATTATTTATACACTATGTTGCACCATTTTATGTACACTGTGTGTTTTTATATTATGTATATACTGTATAACATCATTATATGTGCACTGTGTGGTTTTATATTATTTTTATACTGTATTACAGTACTAGAAGAGCACTGTGTGGTGTTATATTATTTATGTACTGTATTTAAGAATTTTTGGAGCACTGAGTGGTGTAATAATATTTATATACCGTATTTCTGCCTTATATAAACACTGAGTAGTGTTATATTATTTATTTAATATACTGCAACATTATATGATCACTGTGTGGTGTTATATTATTTATATAAGGTATAACAAAATTATATGAGCACTGTGTCATGTTATAGTGTTTATTTACTATATTGCATCATTATATGAGCACTGTGTGGTCTTATATTATTTATATACTGTATTAGAGCATTAAAAGAGAACTATGTTGTGGTATATTATTATTATACTGTATTACACCATTATATGTGCACTGTGTGGTGTTATATTATTTAGATTCTGTATTACAGCAATAAAAGAACACTATGTTGTGTTGTATTATTTTTATACTGTATTACACCATTATATCTACACTGTGTGGTGTTATATTATTTATATACTGCATTGCACCATTATTTGAGCACTGTGTGATGTTATATTATTGATATTCTTTTTCCCACCATTATATGTGCACTGTGTTGTGCTATATTATTTTTATACTGTATTAAAGCATTATATAATAACTTTATTGTGTTATATTATTTATATACTGTGCTGCACTATTATATTACCACTGTGTGCTGTCATATTATTTATTTACTATACTGCACCACTATATGATCATTGTGTGGTGTCATATTATTTATATAATATATAACAAAATTATATGACCACTGTGTGGTGATATATTATTTATATACTGTATTGCACCATTATTTGAGCACTGTGTGATGTTATATTATTGATATTCTTTTTTTCCACCATTATATATGCACTGTGTTGTGTTATATTATTTTTATACTGTATTAAAGCATTATATAATAACTTTATTGTGTTATATTATTTATATACTGTGCTGCACTATTATATGATCACTGTATGGTGTTATATTATTTACATACTGCATTATTGCATTATATGAGCACTGTGTTGTGTTATATTATTTATATACTGTAGTGCAGCAATATACGAGCACTGTGTCATGCATTAATAATGATATAATGTATTTCTACATTATATTAACACTGAGTGGTGTTATATTATTTATTTACTATACTGCACCACTGTATGATCCCTGTGTGGTGTCATATTATTTATATAATGTATAAAAAAATTATATGAGCAATGTGTCATGGTATAGTGTTTATTTATTATATTGCATCAATATATGAGCACTGTGTGGTGTTATATTATTTATATACTGTATTACAGCATTAAAAGAGAACTATGTTGTGTTATATTATTTTTATACTGTATTACACCATTATATCTGCACTGTGTGGTGTTATATTATTTATATACTGTATTGCACCATTATTTGAGCACTGTGTGAAGTTATATTATTGATATTCTTTTTCCCACCATTATATGTGCACTGTGTTGTGCTATATTATTTTTATACTGTATTAATGCATTATATAATAACTTTATTGTGTTATATTATTTATATACTGTGGTGCACTATTATATTACCACTGTGTGCTGTCATATTATTTATTTACTATACTACACCACTATATGATCATTGTGTGGTGTCATATTATTTATATAATATATAACAAAATTATATGAGCACTGTGTGTTGATATAGTGTTTATTTACTGTATTGCATCATTATATGAGCACTGTGTGGTGGTATATTATTTATATACTGTATTACAGCATTAAAAGAGAACTATGTTGTGTTATATTATTTTTATACTGTATTACACCATTATATCTGCACTGTGTGGTGTTATATTATTTATATACTGTATTGCACCATTATTTGAGCATTGTGTGATGTTATATTATTGATATTCTTTTTTCCACTATTATATGTGCACCGTGTTGTGTTATATTATTTTTATACTGTTTTAAAGAATTATATAATAATTTTATTGTGTTATATTATTTATATACTGTGTTGCACTATTATATGATCACTGTATGGTGTTATATTATTTACATACTGCATTATTGCATTATATGAGCACTGTGTTGTGTTATATTATTTATATACTGTAGTGCAGTAATATACGAGCACTGTGTCATGCATTAATAATGATATAATGTATTTCTGCATTATATTAACACTGAGTGGTGTTACATTATTTATTTACTATACTGCACCACTGTATGATCCCTGTGTGGTGTCATATTATTTATATAATGTATAAAAAAATTATATGAGCACTGTGTCATGGTATAGTGTTTATTTACTATATTGCATCATTATATGAGCACTGTGTGGTGTTATATTATTTATATACTGTATTACAGCATTAAAAGAGAACTATGTTGTGTTATATTATTTTTATACTGTATTACACCATTATATCTGCACTGTGTGGTGTTATATTATTTATATACTGTATTGCACCATTATTTGAGCACTGTGTGATGCTATATTATTGATATTCTTTTTCCCACCATTATATGTGCACCGTGTTGTGTTATATTATTTTTATACTGTATTAAAGCATTATATAATAACTTTATTGTGTTATATTATTTATATTCTGTGCTGCACTATTATATGATCACTGTATGGTGTTATATTATTTACATACTGCATTATTGCATTATATGAGCACTGGGTTGTGTTTTATTATTTATATACTGTAGTGCAGCAATATACGAGCACTGTGTCATGCATTAATAATGATATAATGTATTTCTGCATTATATTAACACTGAGTGGTGTTATATTATTTATTTACTATACTGCACCACTGTATGATCCCTGTGTGGTGTCATACTATTTATATAATGTATAAAAAAATTATATGAGCACTGTGTCATGGTATAGTGTTTATTTATTATATTGCATCAATATATGAGCACTGTGTGGTGTTATATTATTTATATACTGTATTACAGCATTAAAAGAGAACTATGTTGTGTTATATTATTTTTATACTGTATTACACCATTATATCTGCACTGTGTGGTGTTATATTATTTATATACTGTATTGCACCATTATTTGAGCACTGTGTGATGTTATATTATTGATATTTTTTTCCCCACCATTATATGTGCACTGTGTTGTGCTATATTATTTTTATACTGTATTAAAGCATTATATAATAACTTTATTGTGTTATATTATTTATATACTGTGGTGCACTATTATATTACCACTGTGTGCTGTCATATTATTTATTTACTATACTGCACCACTATATAATCATTGTGTGGTGTCATATTATTTATATAATATATAACAAAATTATATGAGCACTGTGTGTTGATATAGTGTTTATTTACTGTATTGCATCATTATATGAGCACTGTGTGGTGGTATATTATTTATATACTGTATTACAGCATTAAAAGAGAACTATGTTGTGTTATATTATTATTATACTGTATTACACCATTATATCTGCACTGTGTGGTGTTATGTTATTTATATACTGTATTGCACCATTATTTGAGCACTGTGTGATGTTATATTATTGATATTCTTTTTCCCACCATTATATGTGCACTGTTTTGTGCTATATTATTTTTATACTGTATTAAAGCATTATATAATAACTTTATTGTGTTATATTATTTATATACTGTGGTGCACTATTATATTACCACTGTGTGCTGTCATATTATTTATTTACTATACTGCACCACTATATGATCATTGTGTGGTGTCATGTTATTTATATAATATATAACAAAATTATATGAGCACTGTGTGGTGATATAGTGTTTATTTACTGTATTGCATGATTATATGAGCACTTTGTGGTGGTATATTATTTATATACTGAATTACAGCCTTAAAAGAGCACTACATTGTTTTATATTATTTTTATATGGTATTACACCATTATATGTGCACTGTGTGGTGTCTTATTATTTAAAAACTGTATTGCACTATTATAAAATCACTGCATGGTGTTATATTTTTTTATACTGTATTAACTGCATTATATGAGCATTGTATGCTGTCATATTATTTATATACTGTATTTCTGCATTACATGAACACTGAGTTTTGTTATATCATTTATTTACTAAACCGCACCACTATATGAGTACTGAGTGGTTTTTTATTATTTATACACTATGTTGCACCATTTTATGTACACTGTGTGTTTTTATATTATGTATATACTGTATAACATAATTATATGTGCACTGTATGGTTTTATATTATTTTTATACTGTATTACAGTACTAGAAGAGCACTGTGTGGTGTTATATTATTTATGTACTGTATTTAAGACTTTTTGGAGCACTGAGTGGTGTAATAATATTTATATACCGTATTTCTGCCTTATATAAACACTGAGTAGTGTTATATTATTTATTTAATATACTGCAACATTATATGATCACTGTGTGGTGTTAAAAGGACAAAAAATTATATTATTTATATACTGTATTACAGCATTAAAAGAGAACTATGTTGTGTTATATTATTTTTATACTGTATTACACCATTATATCTACACTGTGTGGTGCTATATTATTTATATACTGTATTGCACGATTATTTGAGCACTGTGTGATATTATATTATTGATATTCTTTTTTTCCACCATTATATATGCACTGTGTTGTGTTATATTATTTTTATACTGTATTAAAGCATTATATAATAACTTTATTGTGTTATATTATTTATATACTGTGCTGCACTATTATATGATCACTGTATGGTGTTATATTATTTACATACTGCATTATTGCATTATATGAGCACTGTGTTGTGTTATATTATTTATATACTGTAGTGCAGCAATATACGAGCACTGTGTCATGCATTAATAATGATATAATGTATTTCTGCATTATATTAACCCTGAGTGGTGTTATATTATTTATTTACTATACTGCACCACTGTATGATCCCTGTGTGGTGTCATATTATTTATATAATGTATAAAAAAATTATATGAGCACTGTGTCATGGTATGGTGTTTATTTATTATATTGCATCTATATATGAGCACTGTGTGGTGTTATATTATTTATATACTGTATTACAGCATTAAAAGAGAACTATGTTGTGTTATATTATTTTTATACTGTATTACACCATTATATCTGCACTGTGTGGTGTTATATTATTTATATAGTGCATTGCACCATTATTTGAGCACTGTGTGATGTTATATTATTGATATTCTTTTTCCCACCATTATATGTGCACTGTGTTGTGCTATATTATTTTTATACTGTATTAAAGCATTACATAATAACTTTATTGTGTTATATTATTTATATACTGTGCTGCACTATTATATTACCACTGTGTGCTGTCATATTATTTATTTACTATACTGCACCACTATATGATCATTGTGTGGTGTCATATTATTTATATAATATATAACAAAATTATATGAGCACTGTGTGGTGATATAGTGTTTATTTACTGTATTGCATGATTATATGAGCACTGTGTGGTGGTATATTATTTATATACTGTATTACAGCATTAAAAGAGCACTACATTGTTTTATATTATTTTTATATGGTATTACACCATTATATGTGCACTGTGTGGTGTCTTATTATTTAAAAACTGTATTGCACTATTATAAAATCACTGCATGGTGTTATATTTTTTTATACTGTATTAACTGCATTATATGAGCATTGTATGCTGTCATATTATTTATATACTGTATTTCTGCATTACATGAACACTGAATTTTGTTATATCATTTATTTACTAAACCGCACCACTATATGAGTACTGAGTGTTTTTTTTATTATTTATACACTATGTTGCACCATTTTATGTACACTGTGTGTTTTTATATTATGTATATACTGTATAACATCATTATATGTGCACTGTGTGGTTTTATATTATTTTTATACTGTATTACAGTACTAGAAGAGCACTGTGTGGTGTTATATTATTTATGTACTGTATTTAAGAATTTTTGGAGCACTGAGTGGTGTAATAATATTTATATACCGTATTTCTGCCTTATATAAACACTGAGTAGTGTTATATTATTTATTTAATATACTGCAACATTATATGATCACTGTGTGGTGTTATATTATTTATATAAGGTATAACAAAATTATATGAGCACTGTGTCATGTTATAGTGTTTATTTACTATATTGCATCATTATATGAGCACTGTGTGGTCTTATATTATTTATATACTGTATTAGAGCATTAAAAGAGAACTATGTTGTGGTATATTATTATTATACTGTATTACACCATTATATGTGCACTGTGTGGTGTTATATTATTTAGATTCTGTATTACAGCAATAAAAGAACACTATGTTGTGTTGTATTATTTTTATACTGTATTACACCATTATATCTACACTGTGTGGTGTTATATTATTTATATACTGCATTGCACCATTATTTGAGCACTGTGTGATGTTATATTATTGATATTCTTTTTCCCACCATTATATGTGCACTGTGTTGTGCTATATTATTTTTATACTGTATTAAAGCATTATATAATAACTTTATTGTGTTATATTATTTATATACTGTGCTGCACTATTATATTACCACTGTGTGCTGTCATATTATTTATTTACTATACTGCACCACTATATGATCATTGTGTGGTGTCATATTATTTATATAATATATAACAAAATTATATGACCACTTTGTGGTGATATATTATTTATATACTGTATTGCACCATTATTTGAGCACTGTGTGATGTTATATTATTGATATTCTTTTTTCCACCATTATATATGCACTGTGTTGTGTTATATTATTTTTATACTGTATTAAAGCATTATATAATAACTTTATTGTGTTATATTATTTATATACTGTGCTGCACTATTATATGATCACTGTATGGTGTTATATTATTTACATACTGCATTATTGCATTATATGAGCACTGTGTTGTGTTATATTATTTATATACTGTAGTGCAGCAATATACGAGCACTGTGTCATGCATTAATAATGATATAATGTATTTCTACATTATATTAACACTGAGTGGTGTTATATTATTTATTTACTATACTGCACCACTGTATGATCCCTGTGTGGTGTCATATTATTTATATAATGTATAAAAAAATTATATGAGCAATGTGTCATGGTATAGTGTTTATTTATTATATTGCATCAATATATGAGCACTGTGTGGTGTTATATTATTTATATACTGTATTACAGCATTAAAAGAGAACTATGTTGTGTTATATTATTTTTATACTGTATTACACCATTATATCTGCACTGTGTGGTGTTATATTATTTATATACTGTATTGCACCATTATTTGAGCACTGTGTGAAGTTATATTATTGATATTCTTTTTCCCACCATTATATGTGCACTGTGTTGTGCTATATTATTTTTATACTGTATTAATGCATTATATAATAACTTTATTGTGTTATATTATTTATATACTGTGGTGCACTATTATATTACCACTGTGTGCTGTCATATTATTTATTTACTATACTACACCACTATATGATCATTGTGTGGTGTCATATTATTTATATAATATATAACAAAATTATATGAGCACTGTGTGTTGATATAGTGTTTATTTACTGTATTGCATCATTATATGAGCACTGTGTGGTGGTATATTATTTATATACTGTATTACAGCATTAAAAGAGAACTATGTTGTGTTATATTATTTTTATACTGTATTACACCATTATATCTGCACTGTGTGGTGTTATATTATTTATATACTGTATTGCACCATTATTTGAGCACTGTGTGATGTTATATTATTGATATTCTTTTTCCCACCATTATATGTGCACTGTTTTGTGCTATATTATTTTTATACTGTATTAAAGCATTATATAATAACTTTATTGTGTTATATTATTTATATACTGTGGTGCACTATTATATTACCACTGTGTGCTGTCATATTATTTATTTACTATACTGCAGCACTATATGATCATTGTGTGGTGTCATATTATTTATATAATATATAACAAAATTATATGAGCACTGTGTGGTGATATAGTGTTTATTTACTGTATTGCATGATTATATGAGCACTTTGTGGTGGTATATTATTTATATACTGTATTTCAGCATTAAAAGAGCACTACATTGTTTTATATTATTTTTATACGGTATTACACTAATATATGTGCACTGTGTGGTGTCTTATTATTTAAAAACTGTATTGCACTATTATAAAATCACTGCATGGTGTTATATTTTTTTATACTGTATTAACTGCATTATATGAGCATTGTATGCTGTCATATTATTTATATACTGTATTTCTGCATTACATGAACACTGAGTTTTGTTATATCATTTATTTACTAAACCGCACCACTATATGAGTACTGAGTGGTTTTTTATTATTTATTCACTATGTTGCACCATTTTATGTACACTGTGTGTTTTTATATTATGTATATACTGTATAACATAATTATATGTGCACTGTGTGGTTTTATATTATTTTTATACTGTATTACAGTACTAGAAGAGCACTGTGTGGTGTTATATTATTTATGTACTGTATTTAAGAATTTTTGGAGCACTGAGTGGTGTAATAATATTTATATACCGTATTTCTGCCTTATATAAACACTGAGTAGTGTTATATTATTTATTTAATATACTGCAACATTATATGATCACTGTGTGGTGTTATATTATTTATATAAGGTATAACAAAATTATATGAGCACTGTGTCGTGTTATAGTGTTTATTTACTATATTGCATCATTATATGAGCACTGTGTGGTCTTATATTATTTATATACTGTATTACAGCATTAAAAGAGAACTATGTTGTGGTATATTATTTTTATACTGTATTACACCATTATATCTACACTGTGTGGTGCTATATTATTTATATACTGTATTGCACCATTATTTGAGCACTGTGTGATGTTATATTATTGATATTCTTTTTTCCACCATTATATATGCAATGTGTTGTGTTATATTATTTTTATACTGTATTAAAGCATTATATAATAACTTTATTGTGTTATATTATTTATATACTGTGCTGCACTATTATATGATCACTGTATGGTGTTATATTATTTACATACTGCATTATTGCATTATATGAGCACTGTGTTGTGTTATATTATTTATATACTGTAGTGCAGCAATATACGAGCACTGTGTCATGCATTAATAATGATATAATGTATTTCTGCATTATATTAACACTGAGTGTTGTTATATTATTTATTTACTATACTGCACCACTGTATGATCCCTGTGTGGTGTCATATTATTTATATAATGTATAAAAAAATTAGATGAGCACTGTGTCATGGTATAGTGTTTATTTATTATATTGCATCAATATATGAGCACTGTGTGGTGTTATATTATTTATATACTGTATTACAGCATTAAAAGAGAACTATGTTGTGTTATATTATTTTTATACTGTATTACACCATTATATCTGCACTGTGTGGTGTTATATTATTTATATACTGTATTGCACCATTATTTGAGCACTGTGTGATGTTATATTACTGATATTCTTTTTCCCACCATTATATGTGCACTGTTTTGTGCTATATTATTTTTATACTGTATTAAAGCATTATATAATAACTTTATTGTGTTATATTATTTATATACTGTGGTGCACTATTATATTACCACTGTGTGCTGTCATATTATTTATTTACTATACTGCACCACTATATGATCATTGTGTGGTGTCATATTATTTATATAATATATAACAAAATTATATGAGCACTGTGTGGTGATATAGTGTTTATTTACTGTATTGCATGATTATATGAGCACTGTGTGGTGGTATATTATTTATATACTGTATTACAGCATTAAAAGAGCACTACATTGTTTTATATTATTTTTATATGGTATTACACCATTATATGTGCACTGTGTGGTGTCTTATTATTTAAAAACTGTATTGCACTATTATAAAATCACTGCATGGTGTTATATTTTTTTATACTGTATTAACTGCATTATATGAGCATTGTATGCTGTCATATTATTTATATACTGTATTTCTGCATTACATGAACACTGAGTTTTGTTATATCATTTATTTACTAAACCGCACCACTATATGAGTACTGAGTGGTTTTTTATTATTTATACACTATGTTGCACCATTTTATGTACACTGTGTGTTTTTATATTATGTATATACTGTATAATATCATTATATGTGCACTGTGTGGTTTTATATTATTTTTATACTGTATTACAGTACTAGAAGAGTACTGTGTGGTGTTATATTATTTATGTACTGTATTTAAGAATTTTTGGAGCACTGAGTGGTGTAATAATATTTATATACCATATTTCTGCCTTATATAAACACTGAGTAGTGTTATATTATTTATTTAATATACTGCAACATTATATGATCACTGTGTGGTGTTATATTATTTATATACTGTATTGCACCATTATTTGAGCACTGTGTGATGTTATATTATTGATATTCTTTTTTCCACCATTATATATGCACTGTGTTGTGTTATATTATTTTTATACTGTATTAAAGCATTATATAATAACTTTATTGTGTTATATTATTTATATACTGTGCTGCACTATTATATGATCACTGTATGGTGTTATATTATTTACATACTGCATTATTGCATTATATGAGCACTGTGTTGTGTTATATTATTTATATACTGTAGTGCAGCAATATACGAGCACTGTGTCATGCAATAATAATGATATAATGTATTTCTGCATTATATTAACACTGAGTGGTGTTATATTATTTATTTACTATACTGCACCACTGTATGATCCCTGTGTGGTGTCATATTATTTATATAATGTATAAAAAAATTATATGAGCACTGTGTCATGGTATAGTGTTTATTTATTATATTGCATCAATATATGAGCACTGTATGGTGTTATATTATTTATATACTGTATTACAGCATTAAAAGAGAACTATGTTGTGTTATATTATTTTTATACTGTATTACACCATTATATCTGCACTGTGTGGTGTTATATTATTGATATACTGCATTGCACCATTATTTGAGCACTGTGTGATGTTATATTATTGATATTCTTTTTCCCACCATTATATGTGCACTGTGTTGTGCTATATTATTTTTATACTGTATTAAAGCATTATATAATAACTTTATTGTGTTATATTATTTATATACTGTGCTGCACTATTATATTACCACTGTGTGTTGTCATATTATTTATTTACTATACTGCACCACTATATGATCATTGTGTGGTGTCATATTATTTATATAATATATAACAAAATTATATGAGCACTGTGTGGTGATATAGTGTTTATTTACTGTATTGCATCATTATATGAGCACTGTGTGGTGGTATATTATTTATATACTGTATTGCACCATTATTTGAGCACTGTGTGATGTTATATTATTGATATTCTTTTTTTCCACCATTATATGTGCGCTATGTTGTGTTATATTATTTTTATACTGTATTAAAGCATTATATAATAACTTTATTGTGTTATATTATTTATATACTGTGCTGCACTATTATATGATCACTGTATGGTGTTATATTATTTACATACTGCATTATTGCATTATATGAGCACTGTGTTGTGTTATATTATTTATATACTGTAGTGCAGCAATATACAAGCACTGTGTCATGCATTAATATTGATATAATGTATTTCTACATTATATTAACACTGAGTGGTGTTATATTATTTATTTACTATACTGCACCACTGTATGATCCCTGTGTGGTGTCATATTATTTATATAATGTATAAAAAAATTATATGAGCAATGTGTCATGGTATAGTGTTTATTTATTATATTGCATCAATATATGAGCACTGTGTGGTGTTATATTATTTATATACTGTATTACAGCATTAAAAGAGAACTATGTTGTGTTATATTATTTTTATACTGTATTACACCATTATATCTGCACTGTGTGGTGTTATATTATTTATATACTGTATTGCACCATTATTTGAGCACTGTGTGATGTTATATTATTGATATTCTTTTTCCCACCATTATATGTGCACTGTGTTGTGCTATATTATTTTTATACTGTAGTAAAGCATTATATAATAACTTTATTGTGTTATATTATTTATATACTGTGGTGCACTATTATATTACCACTGTGTGCTGTCTTATTATTTATTTACTATACTGCACCACTATATGATCATTGTGTGGTGTCATATTATTTATATAATATATAACAAAATTATATGAGCACTGTGTGGTGATATAGTGTTTATTTACTGTATTGCATGATTATATGAGCACTGTGTGGTGGTATATTATTTATATACTGTATTACAGCATTAAAAGAGCACTACATTGTTTTATATTATTTTTATATGGTATTACACCATTATATGTGCACTGTGTGGTGTCTTATTATTTAAAAACTGTATTGCACTATTATAAAATCACTGCATGGTGTTATATTTTTTTATACTGTATTAACTGCATTATATGAGCATTGTATGCTGTCATATTATTTATATACTGTATTTCTGCATTACATGAACACTGAGTTTTGTTATATCATTTATTTACTAAACCGCACCACTATATGAGTACTGAGTGGTTTTTTATTATTTATACACTATGTTGCACCATTTTATGTACACTGTGTGTTTTTATATTATGTATATACTGTATAATATCATTATATGTGCACTGTGTGGTTTTATATTATTTTTATACTGTATTACAGTACTAGAAGAGTACTGTGTGGTGTTATATTATTTATGTACTGTATTTAAGAATTTTTGGAGCACTGAGTGGTGTAATAATATTTATATACCGTATTTCTGCCTTATATAAACACTGAGTAGTGTTATATTATTTATTTAATATACTGCAACATTATATGATCACTGTGTGGTGTTATATTATTTATATAAGGTATAACAAAATTATATGAGCACTGTGTCGTGTTATAGTGTTTATTTACTATATTGCATCATTATATGAGCACTGTGTGGTCTTATATTATTTATATACTGTCTTACAGCATTAAAAGAGAACTATGTTGTGGTATATTATTTTTATACTGTATTACACCATTATATCTACACTGTGTGGTGCTATATTATTTATATACTGTATTGCAACATTATTTGAGCACTGTGTGATGTTATATTATTGATATTCTTTTTTCCACCATTATATATGCACTGTGTTGTGTTATATTATTTTTATACTGTATTAAAGCATTATATAATAAATTTATTGTGTTATATTATTTATATACTGTGCTGCACTATTATATGATCACTGTATGGTGTTATATTATTTACATACTGCATTATTGCATTATATGAGCACTGTGTTGTGTTATATTATTTATATACTGTAGTGCAGCAATATACGAGCACTGTGTCATGCAATAATAATGATATAATGTATTTCTGCATTATATTAACACTGAGTGGTGTTATATTATTTATTTACTATACTGCACCACTGTATGATCCCTGTGTGGTGTCATATTATTTATATAATGTATAAAAAAATTATATGAGCACTGTGTCATGGTATAGTGTTTATTTATTATATTGCATCTATATATGAGCACTGTGTGGTGTTATATTATTTATATACTGTATTGCACCATTATTTGAGCACTGTGTGATGTTATATTATTGATATTCTTTTTCCCACCATTATATGTGCACTGTGTTGTGCTATATTATTTTTATACTGTATTAAAGCATTATATAATAACTTTATTGTGTTATATTATTTATATACTGTGCTGCACTATTATATTACCACTGTGTGCTGTCATATTATTTATTTACTATACTGCACCACTATATGATCATTGTGTGGTGTCATATTATTTATATAATATATAACAAAATTATATGAGCACTGTGTGGTGATATAGTGTTTATTTACTGTATTGCATCATTATATGAGCACTGTGTGGTGGTATATTATTTATATACTGTATTGCACCATAATTTGAGCACTGTGTGATGTTATATTATTGATATTCTTTTTTCCACCATTATATGTGCGCTATGTTGTGTTATATTATTTTTATACTGTATTAAAGCATTATATAATAACTTTATTGTGTTATATTATTTATATACTGTGCTGCACTATTATATGATCACTGTATGGTGTTATATTATTTACATACTGCATTATTGCATTATATGAGCACTGTGTTGTGTTATATTATTTATATACTGTAGTGCAGCAATATACGAGAACTGTGTCATGCATTAATAATGATATAATGTATTTCTACATTATATTAACACTGAGTGGTGTTATATTATTTATTTACTATACTGCACCACTGTATGATCCCTGTGTGGTGTCATATTATTTATATAATGTATAAAAAAATTATATGAGAAATGTGTCATGGTATAATGTTTATTTATTATATTGCATCAATATATGAGCACTGTGTGGTGTTATATTATTTATATACTGTATTACAGAATTAAAAGAGAACTATGTTGTGTTATATTATTTTTATACTGTAGTACACCATTATATCTGCACTGTGTGGTGTTATATTATTTAGATTCTGTATTACAGCAATAAAAGAACACTATGTTGTGTTGTATTATTTTTATACTGTATTACACCATTATATCTACACTGTGTGGTGCTATATTATTTATATACTGTATTGCACCATTATTTGAGCACTGTGTGATGTTATATTATTGATATTCTTTTTTCCACCATTATATATGCACTGTGTTGTGTTATATTATTTTTATACTGTATTAAAGCATTATATAATAACTTTATTGTGTTATATTATTTATATACTGTGCTGCACTATTATATGATCACTGTATGGTGTTATATTATTTACATACTGCATTATTGCATTATATGAGCACTGTGTTGTGTTATATTATTTATATACTGTAGTGCAGCAATATACGAGCACTGTGTCATGCATTAATAATGATATAATGTATTTCTGCATTATATTAACACTGAGTGGTGTTATATTATTTATTTACTATACTGCACCACTGTATGATCCCTGTGTGGTGTCATATTATTTATATAATGTATAAAAAAATTATATGAGCACTGTGTCATGGTATAGTGTTTATTTATTATATTGCATCTATATATGAGCACTGTGTGGTGTTATATTATTTATATACTGTATTACAGCATTAAAAGAGAACTATGTTGTGTTATATTATTATTATACTGTATTACACCATTATATCTGCACTGTGTGGTGTTATATTATTTATATACTGCATTTCACCATTATTTGAGCACTGTGTGATGTTATATTATTGATATTCTTTTTCCCACCATTATATGTGCACTGTGTTGTGCTATATTATTTTTATACTGTATTAAAACATTATATAATAACTTTATTGTGTTATATTATTTATATACTGTGCTGCACTATTATATTACCACTGTGTGCTGTCATATTATTTATTTACTATACTGCACCACTATATGATCATTGTGTGGTGTCATATTATTTATATAATATATAACAAAATTATATGAGCACTGTGTGGTGATATATTATTTATATACTGTATTGCACCAATATTTGAGCACTGTGTGATGTTATATTATTGATATTCTTTTTTCCACCATTATATATGCACTGTGTTGTGTTATATTATTTTTATACTGTATTAAAGCATTATATAATAACTTTATTGTGTTATATTATTTATATACTGTGCTGCACTATTATATGATCACTGTATGGTGTTATATTATTTACATACTGCATTATTGCATTATATGAGCACTGTGTTGTGTTATATTATTTATATGCTGTAGTGCAGCAATATACGAGCACTGTGTCATGCATTAATAATGATATAATGTATTTCTACATTATATTAACACTGAGTGGTGTTATATTATTTATTTACTATACTGCACCACTGTATGATCCCTGTGTGGTGTCATATTATTTATATAATGTATAAAAAAATTATATGAGCAATGTGTCATGGTATAGTGTTTATTTATTATATTGCATCAATATATGAGCACTGCGTGGTGTTATATTATTTATATACTGTATTACAGCATTAAAAGAGAACTATGTTGTGTTATATTATTTTTATACTGTATTACACCATTATATCTGCACTGTGTGGTGTTATATTATTTATATACTGTATTGCACCATTATTTGAGCACTGTGTGAAGTTATATTATTGATATTCTTTTTCCCACCATTATATGTGCACTGTGTTGTGCTATATTATTTTTATACTGTATTAAAGCATTATATAATAACTTTATTGTGTTATATTATTTATATACTGTGCTGCACTATTATATTACCACTGTGTGCTGTCATATTATTTATTCACTATACTGCACCACTATATGATCATTGTGTGGTGTCATATTATTTATATAATATATAACAAAATTATATGAGCACTGTGTGGTGATATATTATTTATATACTGTATTGCACCAATATTTGAGCACTGTGTGATGTTATATTATTGATATTCTTTTTTTCCACCATTATATATGCACTGTGTTGTGTTATATTATTTTTATACTGTATTAAAGCATTATATAATAACTTTATTGTGTTATATTATTTATATACTGTGCTGCACTATTATATGATCACTGTATGGTGTTATATTATTTACATACTGCATTATTGCATTATATGAGCACTGTGTTGTGTTATATTATTTATATGCTGTAGTGCAGCAATATACGAGCACTGTGTCATGCATTAATAATGATATAATGTATTTCTACATTATATTAACACTGAGTGGTGTTATATTATTTATTTACTATACTGCACCACTGTATGATCCCTGTGTGGTGTCATATTATTTATATAATGTATAAAAAAATTATATGAGCAATGTGTCATGGTATAGTGTTTATTTATTATATTGCATCAATATATGAGCACTGCGTGGTGTTATATTATTTATATACTGTATTACAGCATTAAAAGAGAACTATGTTGTGTTATATTATTTTTATACTGTATTACACCATTATATCTGCACTGTGTGGTGTTATATTATTTATATACTGTATTGCACCATTATTTGAGCACTGTGTGAAGTTATATTATCGATATTCTTTTTTCCCACCATTATATGTGCACTGTGTTGTGCTATATTATTTTTATACTGTATTAAAGCATTATATAATAACTTTATTGTGTTATATTATTTATATACTGTGGTGCACAATTATATTACCACTGTGTGCTGTCATATTATTTATTTACTATACTGCACCACTATATGATCATTGTGTGGTGTCATATTATTTATATAATATATATCAAAATTATATGAGCACTGTGTGTTGATATAGTGTTTATTTACTGTATTGCATCATTATATGAGCACTGTGTGGTGGTATATTATTTATATACTGTATTACAGCATTAAAAGAGAACTATGTTGTGTTATATTATTTTTATACTGTATTACACCATTATATATGCACTGTGTTGTGTTATATTATTTTTATACTGTATTAAAGCATTATATAATAACTTTATTGTGTTATATTATTTATATACTGTGCTGCACTATTATATGATCACTGTATGGTGTTATATTATTTACATACTGCATTATTGCATTATATGAGCACTGTGTTGTGTTATATTATTTATATACTGTAGTGCAGCAATATACGAGCACTGTGTCATGCAATAATAATGATATAATGTATTTCTGCATTATATTAACACTGAGTGGTGTTATATTATTTATTTACTATACTGCACCACTGTATGATCCCTGTGTGGTGTCATATTATTTATATAATGTATAAAAAAATTATATGAGCACTGTGTCATGGTATAGTGTTTATTTATTATATTGCATCAATATATGAGCACTGTATGGTGTTATATTATTTATATACTGTATTACAGCATTAAAAGAGAACTATGTTGTGTTATATTATTTTTATACTGTATTACACCATTATATCTGCACTGTGTGGTGTTATATTATTGATATACTGCATTGCACCATTATTTGAGCACTGTGTGATGTTATATTATTGATATTCTTTTTCCCACCATTATATGTGCACTGTGTTGTGCTATATTATTTTTATACTGTATTAAAGCATTATATAATAACTTTATTGTGTTATATTATTTATATACTGTGCTGCACTATTATATTACCACTGTGTGTTGTCATATTATTTATTTACTATACTGCACCACTATATGATCATTGTGTGGTGTCATATTATTTATATAATATATAACAAAATTATATGAGCACTGTGTGGTGATATAGTGTTTATTTACTGTATTGCATCATTATATGAGCACTGTGTGGTGGTATATTATTTATATACTGTATTGCACCATTATTTGAGCACTGTGTGATGTTATATTATTGATATTCTTTTTTCCACCATTATATGTGCGCTATGTTGTGTTATATTATTTTTATACTGTATTAAAGCATTATATAATAACTTTATTGTGTTATATTATTTATATACTGTGCTGCACTATTATATGATCACTGTATGGTGTTATATTATTTACATACTGCATTATTGCATTATATGAGCACTGTGTTGTGTTATATTATTTATATACTGTAGTGCAGCAATATACAAGCACTGTGTCATGCATTAATATTGATATAATGTATTTCTACATTATATTAACACTGAGTGGTGTTATATTATTTATTTACTATACTGCACCACTGTATGATCCCTGTGTGGTGTCATATTATTTATATAATGTATAAAAAAATTATATGAGCAATGTGTCATGGTATAGTGTTTATTTATTATATTGCATCAATATATGAGCACTGTGTGGTGTTATATTATTTATATACTGTATTACAGCATTAAAAGAGAACTATGTTGTGTTATATTATTTTTATACTGTATTACACCATTATATCTGCACTGTGTGGTGTTATATTATTTATATACTGTATTGCACCATTATTTGAGCACTGTGTGATGTTATATTATTGATATTCTTTTTCCCACCATTATATGTGCACTGTGTTGTGCTATATTATTTTTATACTGTAGTAAAGCATTATATAATAACTTTATTGTGTTATATTATTTATATACTGTGGTGCACTATTATATTACCACTGTGTGCTGTCTTATTATTTATTTACTATACTGCACCACTATATGATCATTGTGTGGTGTCATATTATTTATATAATATATAACAAAATTATATGAGCACTGTGTGGTGATATAGTGTTTATTTACTGTATTGCATGATTATATGAGCACTGTGTGGTGGTATATTATTTATATACTGTATTACAGCATTAAAAGAGCACTACATTGTTTTATATTATTTTTATATGGTATTACACCATTATATGTGCACTGTGTGGTGTCTTATTATTTAAAAACTGTATTGCACTATTATAAAATCACTGCATGGTGTTATATTTTTTTATACTGTATTAACTGCATTATATGAGCATTGTATGCTGTCATATTATTTATATACTGTATTTCTGCATTACATGAACACTGAGTTTTGTTATATCATTTATTTACTAAACCGCACCACTATATGAGTACTGAGTGGTTTTTTATTATTTATACACTATGTTGCACCATTTTATGTACACTGTGTGTTTTTATATTATGTATATACTGTATAATATCATTATATGTGCACTGTGTGGTTTTATATTATTTTTATACTGTATTACAGTACTAGAAGAGTACTGTGTGGTGTTATATTATTTATGTACTGTATTTAAGAATTTTTGGAGCACTGAGTGGTGTAATAATATTTATATACCGTATTTCTGCCTTATATAAACACTGAGTAGTGTTATATTATTTATTTAATATACTGCAACATTATATGATCACTGTGTGGTGTTATATTATTTATATAAGGTATAACAAAATTATATGAGCACTGTGTCGTGTTATAGTGTTTATTTACTATATTGCATCATTATATGAGCACTGTGTGGTCTTATATTATTTATATACTGTCTTACAGCATTAAAAGAGAACTATGTTGTGGTATATTATTTTTATACTGTATTACACCATTATATCTACACTGTGTGGTGCTATATTATTTATATACTGTATTGCAACATTATTTGAGCACTGTGTGATGTTATATTATTGATATTCTTTTTTTCCACCATTATATATGCACTGTGTTGTGTTATATTATTTTTATACTGTATTAAAGCATTATATAATAACTTTATTGTGTTATATTATTTATATACTGTGCTGCACTATTATATGATCACTGTATGGTGTTATATTATTTACATACTGCATTATTGCATTATATGAGCACTGTGTTGTGTTATATTATTTATATACTGTAGTGCAGCAATATACGAGCACTGTGTCATGCAATAATAATGATATAATGTATTTCTGCATTATATTAACACTGAGTGGTGTTATATTATTTATTTACTATACTGCACCACTGTATGATCCCTGTGTGGTGTCATATTATTTATATAATGTATAAAAAAATTATATGAGCACTGTGTCATGGTATAGTGTTTATTTATTATATTGCATCTATATATGAGCACTGTGTGGTGTTATATTATTTATATACTGTATTGCACCATTATTTGAGCACTGTGTGATGTTATATTATTGATATTCTTTTTCCCACCATTATATGTGCACTGTGTTGTGCTATATTATTTTTATACTGTATTAAAGCATTATATAATAACTTTATTGTGTTATATTATTTATATACTGTGCTGCACTATTATATTACCACTGTGTGCTGTCATATTATTTATTTATTATACTGCACCACTATATGATCATTGTGTGGTGTCATATTATTTATATAATATATAACAAAATTATATGAGCACTGTGTGGTGATATAGTGTTTATTTACTGTATTGCATCATTATATGAGCACTGTGTGGTGGTATATTATTTATATACTGTATTGCACCATAATTTGAGCACTGTGTGATGTTATATTATTGATATTCTTTTTTCCACCATTATATGTGCGCTATGTTGTGTTATATTATTTTTATACTGTATTAAAGCATTATATAATAACTTTATTGTGTTATATTATTTATATACTGTGCTGCACTATTATATGATCACTGTATGGTGTTATATTATTTACATACTGCATTATTGCATTATATGAGCACTGTGTTGTGTTATATTATTTATATACTGTAGTGCAGCAATATACGAGAACTGTGTCATGCATTAATAATGATATAATGTATTTCTACATTATATTAACACTGAGTGGTGTTATATTATTTATTTACTATACTGCACCACTGTATGATCCCTGTGTGGTGTCATATTATTTATATAATGTATAAAAAAATTATATGAGAAATGTGTCATGGTATAATGTTTATTTATTATATTGCATCAATATATGAGCACTGTGTGGTGTTATATTATTTATATACTGTATTACAGAATTAAAAGAGAACTATGTTGTGTTATATTATTTTTATACTGTAGTACACCATTATATCTGCACTGTGTGGTGTTATATTATTTAGATTCTGTATTACAGCAATAAAAGAACACTATGTTGTGTTGTATTATTTTTATACTGTATTACACCATTATATCTACACTGTGTGGTGCTATATTATTTATATACTGTATTGCACCATTATTTGAGCACTGTGTGATGTTATATTATTGATATTCTTTTTTTCCACCATTATATATGCACTGTGTTGTGTTATATTATTTTTATACTGTATTAAAGCATTATATAATAACTTTATTGTGTTATATTATTTATATACTGTGCTGCACTATTATATGATCACTGTATGGTGTTATATTATTTACATACTGCATTATTGCATTATATGAGCACTGTGTTGTGTTATATTATTTATATACTGTAGTGCAGCAATATACGAGCACTGTGTCATGCATTAATAATGATATAATGTATTTCTGCATTATATTAACACTGAGTGGTGTTATATTATTTATTTACTATACTGCACCACTGTATGATCCCTGTGTGGTGTCATATTATTTATATAATGTATAAAAAAATTATATGAGCACTGTGTCATGGTATAGTGTTTATTTATTATATTGCATCTATATATGAGCACTGTGTGGTGTTATATTATTTATATACTGTATTACAGCATTAAAAGAGAACTATGTTGTGTTATATTATTATTATACTGTATTACACCATTATATCTGCACTGTGTGGTGTTATATTATTTATATACTGCATTTCACCATTATTTGAGCACTGTGTGATGTTATATTATTGATATTCTTTTTCCCACCATTATATGTGCACTGTGTTGTGCTATATTATTTTTATACTGTATTAAAACATTATATAATAACTTTATTGTGTTATATTATTTATATACTGTGCTGCACTATTATATTACCACTGTGTGCTGTCATATTATTTATTTACTATACTGCACCACTATATGATCATTGTGTGGTGTCATATTATTTATATAATATATAACAAAAATATATGAGCACTGTGTGGTGAAATATATTATATACTGTTATTGCACCAATATATGAGCACTGTGTGATGTTATATTATTGATATACTTTTTACCACCATTATATATGCACTGTGTTGTGTTATATTATTTTTATACTGTATTAAAGCATTATATAATAACTTTATTGTGTTATATTATTTATATACTGTGCTGCACTATTATATGATCACTGTATGGTGTTATATTATTTACATACGACTATTGCATTATATGAGCACTGTGTTGTGTTATATTATTTATATGCTGTAGTGCAGCAATATACGAGCACTGTGTCATGCATTAATAATGATATAATGTATTTCTACATTATATTAACACTGAGTGGTGTTATATTATTTATTTACTATACTGCACCACTATATGATCCCTGTGTGGTGTCATATTATTTATATAATGTATAACAAAATTATATGAGCAATGTGTCATGGTATAGTGTTTATTTATTATATTGCATCACAATATGAGCACTGCGTGGTGTTATATTATTTATATACTGTATTACAGCATTAAAAGAGAACTATGTTGTGTTATATTATTTTTATACTGTATTACACCATTATATCTGCACTGTGGGGAAAAAACAGCACAAGAGGGAAGTTATATTATATGACACTCTTTTTCCCACCATTATATGTGCACTGTGTTGTGCTATATTATTTTTATACTGTATTAAAGCATTATATAATAACTTTATTGTGTTATATTATTTATATACTGTGCTGCACTATTATATTACCACTGTGTGCTGTCATATTATTTATTTACTATACTGCACCACTATATGATCATTGTGTGGTGTCATATTATTTATATAATATATAACAAAATTATATGAGCACTGTGTGGTGATATATTATTTATATACTGTATTGCACCAATATTTGAGCACTGTGTGATGTTATATTATTGATATTCTTTTTTTCCACCATTATATATGCACTGTGTTGTGTTATATTATTTTTATACTGTATTAAAGCATTATATAATAACTTTATTGTGTTATATTATTTATATACTGTGCTGCACTATTATATGATCACTGTATGGTGTTATATTATTTACATACTGCATTATTGCATTATATGAGCACTGTGTTGTGTTATATTATTTATATGCTGTAGTGCAGCAATATACGAGCACTGTGTCATGCATTAATAATGATATAATGTATTTCTGCATTATATTAACACTGAGTGGTGTTATATTATTTATTTACTATACTGCACCACTGTATGATCCCTGTGTGGTGTCATATTATTTATATAATGTATAAAAAAATTATATGAGCAATGTGTCATGGTATAGTGTTTATTTATTATATTGCATCAATATATGAGCACTGCGTGGTGTTATATTATTTATATACTGTATTACAGCATTAAAAGAGAACTATGTTGTGTTATATTATTTTTATACTGTATTACACCATTATATCTGCACTGTGTGGTGTTATATTATTTATATACTGTATTGCACCATTATTTGAGCACTGTGTGAAGTTATATTATTGATATTCTTTTTCCCACCATTATATGTGCACTGTGTTGTGCTATATTATTTTTATACTGTATTAAAGCATTATATAATAACTTTATTGTGTTATATTATTTATATACTGTGGTGCACAATTATATTACCACTGTGTGCTGTCATATTATTTATTTACTATACTGCACCACTATATGATCATTGTGTGGTGTCATATTATTTATATAATATATAACAAAATTATATGAGCACTGTGTGTTGATATAGTGTTTATTTACTGTATTGCATCATTATATGAGCACTGTGTGGTGGTATATTATTTATATACTGTATTACAGCATTAAAAGAGAACTATGTTGTGTTATATTATTTTTATACTGTATTACACCATTATATCTGCACTGTGTGGTGTTATATTATTTATACACTGTATTGCACCATTATTTGAGCACTGTGTGATGTTATATTATTGATATTCTTTTTCCCACCATTATATGTGCACTGTTTTGTGCTATATTATTTTTATACTGTATTAAAGCATTATATAATAACTTTATTGTGTTATATTATTTATATACTGTGGTGCACTATTATATTACCACTGTGTGCTGTCATATTATTTATTTACTATACTGCACCACTATATGATCATTGTGTGGTGTCATATTATTTATATAATATATAACAAAATTATATGAGCACTGTGTGGTGATATAGTGTTTATTTACTGTATTGCATCATTATATGAGCACTGTGTGGTGGTATATTATTTATATACTGTATTGCACCATTATTTGAGCACTGTGTGATGTTATATTATTGATATTCTTTTTTCCACCATTATATGTGCGCTATGTTGTGTTATATTATTTTTATACTGTATTAAAGCATTATATAATAACTTTATTGTGTTATATTATTTATATACTGTGCTGCACTATTATATGATCACTGTATGGTGTTATATTATTTACATACTGCATTATTGCATTATATGAGCACTGTGTTGTGTTATATTATTTATATACTGTAGTGCAGCAATAGACAAGCACTGTGTCATGCATTAATATTGATATAATGTATTTCTACATTATATTAACACTGAGTGGTGTTATATTATTTATTTACTATACTGCACCACTGTATGATCCCTGTGTGGTGTCATATTATTTATATAATGTATAAAAAAATTATATGAGCAATGTGTCATGGTATAGTGTTTATTTATTATATTGCATCAATATATGAGCACTGTGTGGTGTTATATTATTTATATACTGTATTACAGCATTAAAAGAGAACTATGTTGTGTTATATTATTTTTATACTGTATTACACCATTATATCTGCACTGTGTGGTGTTATATTATTTATATACTGTATTGCACCATTATTTGAGCACTGTGTGATGTTATATTATTGATATTCTTTTTCCCACTATTATATGTGCACTGTGTTGTGCTATATTATTTTTATACTGTAGTAAAGCATTATATAATAACTTTATTGTGTTATATTATTTATATACTGTGGTGCACTATTATATTACCACTGTGTGCTGTCATATTATTTATTTACTATACTGCACCACTATATGATCATTGTGTGGTGTCATATTATTTATATAATATATAACAAAATTATATGAGCACTGTGTGGTGATATAGTGTTTATTTACTGTATTGCATGATTATATGAGCACTGTGTGGTGGTATATTATTTATATACTGTATTACAGCATTAAAAGAGCACTACATTGTTTTATATTATTTTTATATGGTATTACACCATTATATGTGCACTGTGTGGTGTCTTATTATTTAAAAACTGTATTGCACTATTATAAAATCACTGCATGGTGTTATATTTTTTTATACTGTATTAACTGCATTATATGAGCATTGTGTGCTGTCATATTATTTATATACTGTATTTCTGCATTAGATGAACACTGAGTTTTGTTATATCATTTATTTACTAAACCGCACCACTATATGAGTACTGAGTGGTTTTTTATTATTTATACACTATGTTGCACCATTTTATGTACACTGTGTGTTTTTATATTATGTATATACTGTATAATATCATTATATGTGCACTGTGTGGTTTTATATTATTTTTATACTGTATTACAGCACTAGAAGAGCACTGTGTGGTGTTATATTATTTATGTACTGTATTTAAGAATTTTTGGAGCACTGAGTGGTGTAATAATATTTATATACCGTATTTCTGCCTTATATAAACACTGAGTAGTGTTATATTATTTATTTAATATACTGCAACATTATATGATCACTGTGTGGTGTTATATTATTTATATAAGGTATAACAAAATTATATGAGCACTGTGTCGTGTTATAGTGTTTATTTACTATATTGCATCATTATATGAGCACTGTGTGGTCTTATATTATTTATATACTGTATTAGAGCATTAAAAGAGAACTATGTTGTGGTATATTATTTTTATACTGTATTACACCATTATATCTACACTGTGTGGTGCTATATTATTTATACACTGTATTGCACCATTATTTGAGCACTGTGTGATGTTATATTATTGATATTCTTTTTTTCCACCATTATGTATGCACTGTGTTGTGTTATATTATTTTTATACTGTATTAAAGCATTATATAATAACTTTATTGTGTTATATTATTTATATACTGTGCTGCACTATTATATGATCACTGTATGGTGTTATATTATTTACATACTGCATTATTGCATTATATGAGCACTGTGTTGTGTTATATTATTTATATACTGTAGTGCAGCAATATACGAGCACTGTGTCATGCATTAATAATGATATAATGTATTTCTGCATTATATTAACACTGAGTGGTGTTATATTATTTATTTACTATACTGCACCACTGTATGATCCCTGTGTGGTGTCATATTATTTATATAATGTATAAAAAATTATATGAGCACTGTGTCATGGTATAGTGTTTATTTATTATATTGCATCCATATATGAGCACTGTGTGGTGTTATATTATTTATATACTGTATTGCACCATTATTTGAGCACTGTGTGATGTTATATTATTGATATTCTTTTCCCACCATTATATGTGCACTGTGTTGTGCTATATTATTTTTATACTGTATTAAAGCATTATATAATAACTTTATTGTGTTATATTATTTATATACTGTACTGAACTATTATATTACCACTGTGTGCTGTTATATTATTTATTTACTATACTGCACCACTATATGATCATTGTGTGGTGTCATATTATTTATATAATATATAACAAAATTATATGAGCACTGTGTGGTGATATAGTGTTTATTTACTGTATTGCATCATTATATGAGCACTGTGTGGTGGTATATTATTTATATACTGTATTGCACCATAATTTGAGCACTGTGTGATGTTATATTATTGATATTCTTTTTTCCACCATTATATGTGCGCTATGTTGTGTTATATTATTTTTATACTGTATTAAAGCATTATATAATAACTTTATTGTGTTATATTATTTATATACTGTGCTGCACTATTATATGATCACTGTATGGTGTTATATTATTTACATACTGCATTATTGCATTATATGAGCACTGTGTTGTGTTATATTATTTATATACTGTAGTGCAGCAATATACGAGCACTGTGTCATGCATTAATAATGATATAATGTATTTCTACATTATATTAACACTGAGTGGTGTTATATTATTTATTTACTATACTGCACCACTGTATGATCCCTGTGTGGTGTCATATTATTTATATAATGTATAAAAAAATTATATGAGCAATGTGTCATGGTATAATGTTTATTTATTATATTGCATCAATATATGAGCACTGTGTGGTGTTATATTATTTATATACTGTATTACAGCATTAAAAGAGAACTATGTTGTGTTATATTATTTTTATACTGTATTACACCATTATATCTGCACTGTGTGGTGTTATATTATTTATATACTGTATTGCACCATTATTTGAGCACTGTGTGATGTTATATTATTGATATTTTTTTTCCCACCATTATATGTGCACTGTGTTGTGCTATATTATTTTTATACTGTATTAAAGCATTATATAATAACTTTATTGTGTTATATTATTTATATACTGTGGTGCACTATTATATTACCACTGTGTGCTGTCATATTATTTATTTACTATACTGCACCACTATATGATCATTGTGTGGTGTCATATTATTTATATAATATATAACAAAATTATATGAGCACTGTGTGGTGATATAGTGTTTATTTACTGTATTGCATGATTATATGAGCACTGTGTGGTGGTATATTATTTATATACTGTATTACAGCATTAAAAGAGCACTACATTGTTTTATATTATTTTTATATGGTATTACACCATTATATGTGCACTGTGTGGTGTCATATTATTTAAAAACTGTATTGCACTATTATAAAATCACTGCATGGTGTTATATTTTTTTATACTGTATTAACTGCATTATATGAGCATTGTGTGCTGTCATATTATTTATATACTGTATTTCTGCATTACATGAACACTGAGTTTTGTTATATCATTTATTTACTAAACCGCACCACATATGAGTACTGAGTGGTTTTTTATTATTTATACACTATGTTGCACCATTTTATGTACACTGTGTGTTTTTATATTATGTATATACTGTATAACATCATTATATGTGCACTGTGTGGTTTTATATTATTTTTATACTGTATTACAGTACTAGAAGAGCACTGTGTGGTGTTATATTATTTATGTACTGTATTTAAGAATTTTTGGAGCACTGAGTGGTGTAATAATATTTATATACCGTATTCTGCCTTATATAAACACTGAGTAGTGTTATATTATTTATTTAATATACTGCAACATTATATGATCACTGTGTGGTGTTATATTATTTATATAAGGTATAACAAAATTATATGAGCACTGTGTCGTGTTATAGTGTTTATTTACTATATTGCATCATTATATGAGCACTGTGTGGTCTTATATTATTTATATACTGTCTTACAGCATTAAAAGAGAACTATGTTGTGGTATATTATTTTTATACTGTATTACACCATTATATCTACACTGTGTGGTGTTATATTATTTATATACTGTGTTGCACCATTATTTGAGCACTGTGTGATGTTATATTATTGATATTCTTTTTCCCACCATTATATGTGCACTGTGTTGTGCTATATTATTTTTATACTGTAGTAAAGCATTATATAATAACTTTATTGTGTTATATTATTTATATACTGTGGTGCACTATTATATTACCACTGTGTGGTGTCATATTATTTATTTACTATACTGCACCACTATATGATCATTGTGTGGTGTCATATTATTTATATAATGTATAACAAAATTATATGAGCACTGTGTGGTGATATAGTGTTTATTTACTGTATTGCATGATTATATGAGCACTGTGTGGTGGTATATTATTTATATACTGTATTACAGCATTAAAAGAGCACTACGTTGTTTTATATTATTTTTATATGGTATTACACCATTATATGTGCACTGTGTGGTGTCTTATTATTTAAAAACTGTATTGCACTATTATAAAATCACTGCATGGTGTTATATTTTTTTATACTGTATTAACTGCATTATATGAGCATTGTGTGCTGTCATATTATTTATATACTGTATTTCTGCATTACATGAACACTGAGTTTTGTTATATCATTTATTTACTAAACTGCACCACTATATGAGTACTGAGTGCTTTTTTATTATTTATACACTATGTTGCACCATTTTATGTACACTGTGTGTTTTTATATTATGTATATACTGTATAACATCATTATATGTGCACTGTGTGGTTTTATATTATTTTTATACTGTATTACAGCACTAGAAGAGCACTGTGTGGTGTTATATTATTTATATACTGTATTTAAGAATTTTTGGAGCACTGAGTGGTGTAATAATATTTATATACCGTATTTCTGCCTTATATAAACACTGAGTAGTGTTATATTATTTATTTAATATACTGCAACATTATATGATCACTGTGTGGTGTTATATTATTTATATAAGGTATAACAAAATTATATGAGCACTGTGTCGTGTTATAGTGTTTATTTACTATATTGCATCATTATATGAGCACTGTGTGGTCTTATATTATTTATATACTGTATTACAGCATTAAAAGAGAACTATGTTGTGGTATATTATTTTTATACTGTATTACACCATTATATCTACACTGTGTGGTGTTATATTATTTATATACTGTATTGCACCATTATTTGAGCACTGTGTGATGTTATATTATTGATATTCTTTTTTCCACCATTATATATGCACTGTGTTGTGTTATATTATTTTTATACTGTATTAAAGCATTATATAATAACTTTATTGTGTTATATTATTTATATACTGTGCTGCACTATTATATGATCACTGTATGGTGTTATATTATTTACATACTGCATTATTGCATTATATGAGCACTGTGTTGTGTTATATTATTTATATACTGTAGTGCAGCAATATACGAGCACTGTGTCATGCATTAATAATGATATAATGTATTTCTGCATTATATTAACACTGAGTGGTGTTATATTATTTATTTACTATACTGCACCACTGTATGATCCCTGTGTGGTGTCATTTTATTTATATAATGTATAAAAAAATTATATGAGCACTGTGTCATGGTATAGTGTTTATTTATTATATTGCATCAATATATGAGCACTGTGTGGTGTTATATTATTTATATACTGTATTACAGCATTAAAAGAGAACTATGTTGTGTTATATTATTTTTATACTGTATTACACCATTATATCTGCACTGTGTGGTGTTATATTATTTATATACTGCATTGCACCATTATTTGAGCACTGTGTGATGTTATATTATTGATATTCTTTTTCCCACCATTATATGTGCACTGTGTTGTGCTATATTATTTTTATACTGTATTAAAGCATTATATAATAACTTTATTGTGTTATATTATTTATATACTGTGGTGCACTATTATATTACCACTGTGTGCTGTCATATTATTTATTTACTATACTGCACCACTATATGATCATTGTGTGGTGTCATATTATTTATATAATATATAACAAAATTATATGAGCACTGTGTGGTGATATAGTGTTTATTTACTGTATTGCATCATTACATGAGCACTGTGTGGTGGTATATTATTTATATACTGTATTACAGCATTAAAAGAGAACTATGTTGTGTTATATTATTATACTGTATTACACCATTATATGTGCACTGTGTGGTGTTATATTATTTAGATTCTGTATTACAGCAATAAAAGAACACTATGTTGTGTTATATTATTTTTATACTGTATTACACCATTATATGTGCACTGTGTGGTGTTATATTATTTATATTCTGTATTACAGCAATAAAAGAACACTATGTTGTGTTATATTATTTTTATACTGTATTACACCATTATATGTGCACTGTGTGGTGTTATATTATTTATATACTGTATTGCACCATTATTTGAGCACTGTGTGATGTTATATTATTGATATTCTTTTTTCCACCATTATATGTGCACCGTGTTGTGTTATATTATTTTTATACTGTTTTAAAGCATTATATAATAATTTTATTGTGTTATATTATTTATATACTGTGTTGCACTATTATATGATCACTGTATGGTGTTATATTATTTACATACTGCATTATTGCATTATATGAGCACTGTGTGGTGTTATATTATTTATATACTGTAGTGCAGCAATATACGAGCACTGTCATGTATTAATATTGATATAATGTATTTCTGCATTATATTAACACTACTTGGTTTTATATTATTTATTTACTATACTGCACCACTATATGATCACTGTGTGGTGTCATATTCTTTATATAATGTATAACAAAATTATATGAGCACTGTGTGGTGATATAGTGTTTATTTACTGTATTGCATGATTATATGAGCACTGTGTGATGGTATATTATTTATATACTGTATTACAGCATTAAAAGAGCACTACATTGTTTTATATTATTTTTATATGGTATTACACCATTATATGTGCACTGTGTGGTGTCTTATTATTTAAAAACTGTATTGCACTATTATAAAATCACTGCGTGGTGTTATATTTTTTTATACTGTATTAACTGCATTATATGAGCATTGTGTGTTGTCATATTATTTATATACTGTATTTCTGCATTACATGAACACTGAGTTTTGTTATATCATTTATTTACTAAACTGCACCACTATATGAGTACTGAGTGGTTTTTTATTATTTATACACTATGTTGCACCATTTTATGTACACTGTGTGTTTTTATATTATGTATATACTGTATAACATCATTATATGCGCACTGTGTGGTTTTATATTATTTTTATACTGTATTACAGCACTAGAAGAGCACTGTGTGGTGTTATATTATTTATATACTGTATTTAAGAATTTTTGGAGCACTGAGTGGTGTAATAATATTTATATACCGTATTTCTGCCTTATATAAACACTGAGTAGTGTTATATTATTTATTTAATATACTGCAACATTATATGATCACTGTGTGGTGTTATATTATTTATATAAGGTATAACAAAATTATATGAGCACTGTGTCGTGTTATAGTGTTTATTTACTATATTGCATCATTATATGAGCACTGTGTGGTCTTATATTATTTATATACTGTATTACAGCATTAAAAGAGAACTATGTTGTGGTATATTATTTTTATACTGTATTACACCATTATATCTACACTGTGTGGTGCTATATTATTTATATACTGTATTGCACCATTATTTGAGCACTGTGTGATGTTATAATATTGATATTCTTTTTTCCACCATTATATATGCACTGTGTTGTGTTATATTATTTTTATACTGTATTAAAGCATTATATAATAACTTTATTGTGTTATATTATTTATATACTGTGCTGCACTATTATATGATCACTGTATGGTGTTATATTATTTACATACTGCATTATTGCATTATATGAGCACTGTGTTGTGTTATATTATTTATATACTGTAGTGCAGCAATATACGAGCACTGTGTCATGCATTAATAATGATATAATGTATTTCTGCATTATATTAACACTGAGTGGTGTTATATTATTTATTTACTATACTGCACCACTGTATGATCCCTGTGTGGTGTCATTTTATTTATATAATGTATAAAAAAATTAGATGAGCACTGTGTCATGGTATAGTGTTTATTTATTATATTGCATCAATATATGAGCACTGTGTGGTGTTATATTATTTATATACTGTATTACAGCATTAAAAGAGAACTATGTTGTGTTATATTATTTTTATACTGTATTACACCATTATATCTGCACTGTGTGGTGTTATATTATTTATATACTGCATTGCACCATTATTTGAGCACTGTGTGATGTTATATTATTGATATTCTTTTTTCCCACCATTATATGTGCACTGTGTTGTGCTATATTATTTTTATACTGTATTAAAGCATTATATAATAACTTTATTGTGTTATATTATTTATATACTGTGGTGCACTATTATATTACCACTGTGTGCTGTCATATTATTTATTTACTATACTGCACCACTATATGATCATTGTGTGGTGTCATATTATTTATATAATATATAACAAAATTATATGAGCACTGTGTGGTGATATAGTGTTTATTTACTGTATTGCATCATTATATGAGCACTGTGTGGTGGTATATTATTTATATACTGTATTACAGCATTAAAAGAGAACTATGTTGTGTTATATTATTTTTATACTGTATTACACCATTATATGTGCACTGTGTGGTGTTATATTATTTATATACTGTATTGCACCATTATATGAGCACTGTGTGATGTTATATTATTGATATACTGTATCCCACCATTATATGTGCACTGTGTGGTGCTATATTATTTATATCCTGTATTACAGCATTAAAGAACACTATGTTGTGTTATATTATTTATATACTGTATTGCACCATTATATGAGCACTGTGTGGTGTTATATTATTTATATACTGTATTGCACCATTATTTGAGCACTGTGTGATGTTATATTATTGATATTCTTTTTCCACCATTATATGGCGCATGTGTGTATATTATTTTATACTGTATTAAAGCATTATAAAAAAAGGTTAATTATTTATATACTGTGCGCAGTATTATATGACACTGTATGGTGTTACATTATTTACATACGCATTATTGCATTATATGAGCACTGTGTGGTGTTATATTATTTATATACTGTAGTGCGCAAAACAAGCACGGCACAAAAGAAAAACACATTATATTAACACTGAGTGGTGTTATATTATTTATTTACTATACTGCACCACTGATGATCCCTGTGTGGTGTCATATTATTTATATAATGTATAAAAAAATTATATGAGCAACTGTGTCATGGTATAGTGTTTATTTACTATATTGCATCAATATATGAGCACTGTGTGGTGTTATATTATTTCTATACTGTATTACAGCATTAAAAGAGAACTATGTTGTGTTATATTATTTTTATACTGTATTACACCATTATATCTGCACTGTGTGGTGTTATATTATTTATATACTGTATTGCACCATTATTTGAGCACTGTGTGATGTTATATTATTGATATTCTTTTTCCCACCATTATATGTGCACTGTGTTGTGCTATATTATTTTTATACTGTATTAAAGCATTATATAATAACTTTATTGTGTTATATTATTTATATACTGTGGTGCACTATTATATTACCACTGTGTGCTGTTCATATTATTTATTTACTATACTGCACCACTATATGATCATTGTGTGGTGTCATATTATTTATATAATGTATAACAAAATTATATGAGCACTGTGTGGTGATATAGTGTTTATTTACTGTATTGCATGATTATATGAGCACTGTGTGGTGGTATATTATTTATATACTGTATTACAGCATTAAAAGAGCACTACATTGTTTTATATTATTTTTATATGGTATTACACCATTATATGTGCACTGTGTGGTGTCTTATTATTTAAAAACTGTATTGCACTATTATAAAATCACTGCGTGGTGTTATATTTTTTTATACTGTATTAACTGCATTATATGAGCATTGTGTGCTGTCATATTATTTATATACTGTATTTCTGCATTACATGAACACTGAGTTTTGTTATATCATTTATTTACTAAACTGCACCACTATATGAGTACTGAGTGGTTTTTTATTATTTATACACTATGTTGCACCATTTTATGTACACTGTGTGTTTTTATATTATGTATATACTGTATAACATCATTATATGTGCACTGTGTGGTTTTATATTATTTTTATACTGTATTACAGCACTAGAAGAGCACTGTGTGGTGTTATATTATTTATATACTGTATTTAAGAATTTTTGGAGCACTGAGTGGTGTAATAATATTTATATACCGTATTTCTGCCTTATATAAACACTGAGTAGTGTTATATTATTTATTTAATATACTGCAACATTATATGATCACTGTGTGGTGTTATATTATTTATATAAGGTATAACAAAATTATATGAGCACTGTGTCGTGTTATAGTGTTTATTTACTATATTGCATCATTATATGAGCACTGTGTGGTCTTATATTATTTATATACTGTATTACAGCATTAAAAGAGAACTATGTTGTGGTATATTATTTTTATACTGTATTACACCATTATATCTGCACTGTGTGGTGCTATATTATTTATATACTGTATTGCACCATTATTTGAGCACTGTGTGATGTTATATTATTGATATTCTTTTTTCCACCATTATATGTGCACTGTGTTGTGTTATATTATTTTTATACTGTATTAAAGCATTATATAATAACTTTATTGTGTTATATTATTTATATACTGTGCTGCAGTATTATATGATCACTGTATGGTGTTATATTATTTACATACTGCATTATTGCATTATATGAGCACTGTGTGGTGTTATATTATTTATATACTGTAGTGCAGCAATATACGAGCACTGTGTCATGCATTAATAATGATATAATGTATTTCTGCATTATATTAACACTGAGTGGTGTTATATTATTTATTTACTATACTGCACCACTGTATGATCCCTGTGTGGTGTCATATTATTTATATAATGTATAAAAAATTATATGAGCACTGTGTCGTGGTAAGTGTTTATTTATTATATTGCACAATATATGAGCACTGTGTGGTGTTATATTATTTATATACTGTATTACAGCATTAAGAACTACGTTGTGTTATATTATTTTATACTGTACTACACCCCGGCCCAACGGGGAGTGTTTATTTACTGTATTGCATCATTATATTGCACTGTGTGGTGTTATATTATTTATATACTGCATTGCACCATTATTTGAGCACTGTGTGATGTTATATTATTGATATTCTTTCCCACCATTATATGTGCACTGTGTTGTGCTATATTATTTTTATACTGTATTAAAGCATTATATAATAACTTTATGGTTATATTATTTATATACTGTGGCTGCACTGCACGGGGAGAACGGGGTAAGGCCGGCGCAAAGAGACCATTATATTACCACTGAGTGGTGTCATATTATTTATTTACTATACTGCACCACTGTATGATCCCTGTGTGGTGTCATATTATTTATATAATGTATAACAAAATTATATGAGCACTGTGTGGTGGTATAGTGTTTATTTACTGTATTGCATCAATATATGAGCACTGTGTGGTGTTATATTATTTATATACTGTATTACAGCATTAAAAGAGAACTATGTTGTGTTATATTATTTTTATACTGTATTACACCATTATATGTGCACTGTGTGGTGTTATATTATTTATATACTGTATTGCACCATTATTTGAGCACTGTGTGATGTTATATTATTGATATTCTTTTCCCACCATTATATGTGCACTGTGTTGTGCTATATTATTTTTATACTGTATTAAAGCATTATATAATAACTTATTGTGTTATATTATTTATATACTGTGGTGCACTATTATATTACCACTGTGTGCTGTCATATTATTTATTTACTATACTGCACCACTATATGATCATTGTGTGGTGTCATATTATTTATATAATATATAACAAAATTATATGAGCACTGTGTGGTGATATAGTGTTTATTTACTGTATTGCATCATTATATGAGCACTGTGTGGTGGTATATTATTTATATACTGTATTACAGCATTAAAAGAGCACTATGTTGTGTTATATTATTTTTATACTGTATTACACCATTATATGTGCACTGTGTGGTGTTATATTATTTATATACTGTATTACAGCATTATATGACTTGTGTGTGTATATTATTTTATACTGTATTATTGCATTATATGCACTGTGTGGTGTTATATTATTTATATTCTTTTATTCCACCACTTATATGTGCACTGTGTTGTGTTATATTATTTTTATACTGTTTTACAGCATTATACACTTGTGTGTTTTTTTCTGTATAATTTTATTGGTGTTATATTATTTATATACTGTGTTGCACTATTATATGATCACTGTATGGTGTTATATTATTTACATACTGCATTATTGCATTATATGAGCACTGTGTGGTGTTATATTATTTATATACTGTAGTGCAGCAATATACGAGCACTGTCATGTATTAATATTGATATAATGTATTTCTGCATTATATTAACACTACTTGGTTTTATATTATTTATTTACTATACTGCACCACTATATGATCACTGTGTGGTGTCATATTCTTTATATAATGTATAACAAAATTATATGAGCACTGTGTGGTGATATAGTGTTTATTTACTGTATTGCATGATTATATGAGCACTGTGTGATGGTATATTATTTATATACTGTATTACAGCATTAAAAGAGCACTACATTGTTTTATATTATTTTTATATGGTATTACACCATTATATGTGCACTGTGTGGTGTCTTATTATTTAAAAACTGTATTGCACTATTATAAAATCACTGCGTGGTGTTATATTTTTTATACTGTATTAACTGCATTATATGAGCATTGTGTGTTGTCATATTATTTATATACTGTATTTCTGCATTAGATGAACACTGAGTTTTGTTATATCATTTATTTACTAAACTGCACCACTATATGAGTACTGAGTGGTTTTTTATTATTTATACACTATGTTGCACCATTTTATGTACACTGTGTGTTTTTATATTATGTATATACTGTATAACATCATTATATGCGCACTGTGTGGTTTTATATTATTTTTATACTGTATTACAGCACTAGAAGAGCACTGTGTGGTGTTATATTATTTATATACTGTATTTAAGAATTTTTGGAGCACTGAGTGGTGTAATAATATTTATATACCGTATTTCTGCCTTATATAAACACTGAGTAGTGTTATATTATTTAATTAATATACTGCAACATTATATGATCACTGTGTGGTGTTATATTATTTATATAAGGTATAACAAAATTATATGAGCACTGTGTCGTGTTATAGTGTTTATTTACTATACTGCATCATTATATGAGCACTGTGTGGTCTTATATTATTTATATACTGTATTACAGCATTAAAAGAGAACTATGTTGTGGTATATTATTTTTACACTGTATTACACCATTATATCTGCACTGTGTGGTGTTATATTATTTGTATACTGTATTGCACCATTATTTGAGCACTGTGTGATGTTATAATATTGATATTATTTTTTCCACCATTATATATGCACTGTGTTGTGTTATATTATTTTTATACTGTATTAAAGCATTATATAATAACTTTATTGTGTTATATTATTTATATACTGTGTTGCACTATTATATGATCACTGTATGGTGTTATATTATTTACATACTGCATTATTGCATTATATGAGCACTGAGTGGTGTTATATTATTTATATACTGTAGTGCAGCAATATACGAGCACTGTGTCATGCATTAATAATGATATAATGTATTTCTGCATTATATTAACACTGAGTGGTGTTATATTATTTATTTACTATACTGCACCACTGTATGATCCCTGTGTGGTGTCATATTATTTATATAATGTATAAAAAAATTATATGAGCACTGTGTCATGGTATAGTGTTTATTTATTATATTGCATCAATATATGAGCACTGTGTGGTGTTATATTATTTATATACTGTATTACAGCATTAAAAGAGAACTATGTTGTGTTATATTATTTTTATACTGTATTACACCATTATATCTGCACTGTGTGGTGTTATATTATTTATATACTGTATTGCACCATTATTTGAGCACTGTGTGATGTTATATTATTGATATTCTTTTTCCCACCATTATATGTGCACCGTGTTGTGTTATATTATTTTTATACTGTATTAAAGCATTATATAATAACTTTATTGTGTTATATTATTTATATACTGTGGTCAACTATTATATTACCACTGTGTGTTGTCATATTATTTATTTACTATACTGCACCACTATATGATCATTGTGTGGTGTCATATTATTTATATAATGTATAACAAAATTATATGAGCACTGTGTGGTGATATAGTGTTTATTTACTGTATTGCATCATTATATGAGCACTGTGTGGTGGTATATTATTTATATACTGTATTACAGCATTAAAAGAGCACTACATTGTTTTATATTATTTTTATACGGTATTACACTAATATATGTGCACTGTGTGGTGTCTTATTATTTAAAAACTGTATTGCACCATTATAAGATCACTGTGTGGTGTTATATTTTTTTATACTGTATTAACTGCATTATATGAGCATTGTGTGCTGTCATATTATTTATATACTGTATTTCTGCATTACATGAACACTGAGTTTTGTTATATTATTTATTTACTATAACTGCACCACTATATGAGTACTGAGTGGTTTTTTATTATTTATACACTATGTTGCACCATTTTATGTACACTTTATGGTTTTATATTATGTATATACTGTATAACATCATTATATGTGCTCTGTGTGGTTTTATGTTATTTGTATATTGTATTACAGCACTATAAGAGCATTGTGTGGTGTTATATTATTTATATACTGTATTTAAGAATTTTTGGAGCACTGAGTGGTGTTATAATATGTATATACTGTATTTCTGCCTTATATAAACACTGAGTGGTGTTATATTATTTATTTAATATACTGCACCACTATATGATCACTGTGTGGTGTCATATTATTTATATAATGTATAACAAAATTATATGAGCACTGTGTCATGTTATAGTGTTTATTTACTATATTGCATCATTATATGAGCACTGTGTGGTGTTATATTATTTATATACTGTATTACAGCATTAAAAGAGAACTATGTTGTGTTATATTATTTTTATACTGTATTACACCATTATATCTACACTGTGTGGGGCTATATTATTTATATACTGTATTGCACCATTATTTGAGCACTGTGTAATGTTATATTATTGATATTCTTTTTTCCACCATTATATGTGCACTATGTTGTGTTATATTATTTTTATACTGTATTAAAGCATTATATAATAACTTTATTGTGTTATATTATTTATATACTGTGCTGCACTATTATATGATCACTGTATGGTGTTATATTATTTACATACTGCATTATTGCATTATATGAGCACTGTGTTGTGTTATATTATTTATATACTGTAGTGCAGCAATATACGAGCACTGTGTCATGCATTAATAATGATATAATGTATTTCTGCATTATATTAACACTGAGTGGTGTTATATTATTTATTTACTATACTGCACCACTGTATGATCCCTGTGTGGTGTCATATTATTTATATAATGTATAAAAAAATTATATGAGCACTGTGTCATGGTATAGTGTTTATTTATTATATTGCATCAATATATGAGCACTGTGTGGTGTTATATTATTTATATACTGTATTACAGCATTAAAAGAGAACTATGTTGTGTTATATTATTTTTATACTGTATTACACCATTATATCTGCACTGTGTGGTGTTATATTATTTATATACTGCATTGCACCATTATTTGAGCACTGTGTGATGTTATATTATTGATATTCTTTTTCCCACCATTATATGTGCACTGTGTTGTGCTATATTATTTTTATACTGTATTAAAGCATTATATAATAACTTTATTGTGTTATATTATTTATATACTGTGGTGCACTATTATATTACCACTGTGTGCTGTCATATTATTTATTTACTATACTGCACCACTATATGATCATTGTGTGGTGTCATATTATTTATATAATATATAACAAAATTATATGAGCACTGTGTGGTGATATAGTGTTTATTTACTGTATTGCATCATTATATGAGCACTGTGTGGTGGTATATTATTTATATACTGTATTACAGCATTAAAAGAGAACTATGTTGTGTTATATTATTATACTGTATTACACCATTATATGTGCACTGTGTGGTGTTATATTATTTAGATTCTGTATTACAGCAATAAAAGAACACTATGTTGTGTTATATTATTTTTATACTGTATTACACCATTATATGTGCACTGTGTGGTGTTATATTATTTATATTCTGTATTACAGCAATAAAAGAACACTATGTTGTGTTATATTATTTTTATACTGTATTACACCATTATATGTGCACTGTGTGGTGTTATATTATTTATATACTGTATTGCACCATTATTTGAGCACTGTCTGATGTTATATTATTGATATTCTTTTTTCCACCATTATATGTGCACCGTGTTGTGTTATATTATTTTTATACTGTTTTAAAGCATTATATAATAATTTTATTGTGTTATATTATTTATATACTGTGTTGCACTATTATATGATCACTGTATGGTGTTATATTATTTACATACTGCATTATTGCATTATATGAGCACTGTGTGGTGTTATATTATTTATATACTGTAGTGCAGCAATATACGAGCACTGTCATGTATTAATATTGATATAATGTATTTCTGCATTATATTAACACTACTTGGTTTTATATTATTTATTTACTATACTGCACCACTATATGATCACTGTGTGGTGTCATATTCTTTATATAATGTATAACAAAATTATATGAGCACTGTGTGGTGATATAGTGTTTATTTACTGTATTGCATGATTATATGAGCACTGTGTGATGGTATATTATTTATATACTGTATTACAGCATTAAAAGAGCACTACATTGTTTTATATTATTTTTATATGGTATTACACCATTATATGTGCACTGTGTGGTGTCTTATTATTTAAAAACTGTATTGCACTATTATAAAATCACTGCGTGGTGTTATATTTTTTATACTGTATTAACTGCATTATATGAGCATTGTGTGTTGTCATATTATTTATATACTGTATTTCTGCATTAGATGAACACTGAGTTTTGTTATATCATTTATTTACTAAACTGCACCACTATATGAGTACTGAGTGGTTTTTTATTATTTATACACTATGTTGCACCATTTTATGTACACTGTGTGTTTTTATATTATGTATATACTGTATAACATCATTATATGCGCACTGTGTGGTTTTATATTATTTTTATACTGTATTACAGCACTAGAAGAGCACTGTGTGGTGTTATATTATTTATATACTGTATTTAAGAATTTTTGGAGCACTGAGTGGTGTAATAATATTTATATACCGTATTTCTGCCTTATATAAACACTGAGTAGTGTTATATTATTTATTTAATATACTGCAACATTATATGATCACTGTGTGGTGTTATATTATTTATATAAGGTATAACAAAATTATATGAGCACTGTGTCGTGTTATAGTGTTTATTTACTATACTGCATCATTATATGAGCACTGTGTGGTCTTATATTATTTATATACTGTATTACAGCATTAAAAGAGAACTATGTTGTGGTATATTATTTTTACACTGTATTACACCATTATATCTGCACTGTGTGGTGTTATATTATTTATATACTGTATTGCACCATTATTTGAGCACTGTGTGATGTTATAATATTGATATTATTTTTTCCACCATTATATATGCACTGTGTTGTGTTATATTATTTTTATACTGTATTAAAGCATTATATAATAACTTTATTGTGTTATATTATTTATATACTGTGTTGCACTATTATATGATCACTGTATGGTGTTATATTATTTACATACTGCATTATTGCATTATATGAGCACTGTGTTGTGTTATATTATTTATATACTGTAGTGCAGCAATATACGAGCACTGTGTCATGCATTAAATAATGACATAATGTATTTCTGCATTATATTAACACTGAGTGGTGTTATATTATTTATTTACTATACTGCACCACTATATGATCCCTGTGTGGTGTCATATTATTTATATAATGTATAACAAAATTATATGAGCACTGTGTCATGTTATAGTGTTTATTTACTATATTGCATCAATATATGAGCACTGTGTGGTGTTATATTATTTATATACTGTATTACAGCATTAAAAGAGAACTATGTTGTGTTATATTATTTTTATACTGTATTACACCATTATATCTGCACTGTGTGGGGCTATATTATTTATATACTGTATTGCACCACTATTTGAGCACTGTGTGATGTTATATTATGATATCCCCACCATATATGTGCACTGTGTGTGCTATATTATTTTATACTGTATTAAAGCAATATAAAACTATGTGTTATATTATTTATATACTGTGGTGCACATTATAACCACTGGTGCTGTCATATTATTTAACAACTGCACCACTATATGATCACTGTGTGGTGTCATATTATTTATATAATATATAACAAAATTATATGAGCACTGTGTGGTGATATAGTGTTTATTTACTGTACTGCACCATTATATGAGCACTGTGTGGTGGTATATTATTTATATACTGTATTGCACCATTATTTGAGCACTGTGTGATGTTATATTATTGATATTCTTTTTTCCACCATTATATGTGCACTGTGTTGTGTTATATTATTTTTATACTGTATTAAAGCATTATATAATAACTTTATTGTGTTATATTATTTATATACTGTGCTGCACTATTATATGATCACTGTATGGTGTTATATTATTTACATACTGCATTATTGCATTATATGAGCACTGTGTTGTGTTATATTATTTATATACTGTAGTGCAGCAATATACGAGCACTGTGTCATGCATTAATAATGATATAATGTATTTCTGCATTATATTAACACTGAGTGGTGTTATATTATTTATTTACTATACTGCACCACTGTATGATCCCTGTGTGGTGTCATATTATTTATATAATGTATAAAAAAATTATATGAGCACTGTGTCATGGTATAGTGTTTATTTATTATATTGCATCAATATATGAGCACTGTGTGGTGTTATATTATTTATATACTGTATTACAGCATTAAAAGAGAACTATGTTGTGTTATATTATTTTTATACTGTATTACACCATTATATCTGCACTGTGTGGTGTTATATTATTTATATACTGCATTGCACCATTATTTGAGCACTGTGTGATGTTATATTATTGATATTCTTTTTCCCACCATTATATGTGCACTGTGTTGTGCTATATTATTTTTATACTGTATTAAAGCATTATATAATAACTTTATTGTGTTATATTATTTATATACTGTGGTGCACTATTATATTACCACTGTGTGCTGTCATATTATTTATTTACTATACTGCACCACTATATGATCATTGTGTGGTGTCATATTATTTATATAATATATAACAAAATTATATGAGCACTGTGTGGTGATATAGTGTTTATTTACTGTATTGCATCATTATATGAGCACTGTGTGGTGGTATATTATTTATATACTGTATTACAGCATTAAAAGAGAACTATGTTGTGTTATATTATTATTATACTGTATTACACCATTATATGTGCACTGTGTGGTGTTATATTATTTAGATTCTGTATTACAGCAATAAAAGAACACTATGTTGTGTTATATTATTTTTATACTGTATTACACCATTATATGTGCACTGTGTGGTGTTATATTATTTATATTCTGTATTACAGCAATAAAAGAACACTATGTTGTGTTATATTATTTTTATACTGTATTACACCATTATATGTGCACTGTGTGGTGTTATATTATTTATATACTGTATTGCACCATTATTTGAGCACTGTGTGATGTTATATTATTGATATTCTTTTTTTCCACTATTATATGTGCACCGTGTTGTGTTATATTATTTTTATACTGTTTTAAAGCATTATATAATAATTTTATTGTGTTATATTATTTATATACTGTGTTGCACTATTATATGATCACTGTATGGTGTTATATTATTTACATACTGCATTATTGCATTATATGAGCACTGTGTGGTGTTATATTATTTATATACTGTAGTGCAGCAATATACGAGCACTGTCATGTATTAATATTGATATAATGTATTTCTGCATTATATTAACACTACTTGGTTTTATATTATTTATTTACTATACTGCACCACTATATGATCACTGTGTGGTGTCATATTCTTTATATAATGTATAACAAAATTATATGAGCACTGTGTGGTGATATAGTGTTTATTTACTGTATTGCATGATTATATGAGCACTGTGTGATGGTATATTATTTATATACTGTATTACAGCATTAAAAGAGCACTACATTGTTTTATATTATTTTTATATGGTATTACACCATTATATGTGCACTGTGTGGTGTCTTATTATTTAAAAACTGTATTGCACTATTATAAAATCACTGCGTGGTGTTATATTTTTTTATACTGTATTAACTGCATTATATGAGCATTGTGTGTTGTCATATTATTTATATACTGTATTTCTGCATTACATGAACACTGAGTTTTGTTATATCATTTATTTACTAAACTGCACCACTATATGAGTACTGAGTGGTTTTTTATTATTTATACACTATGTTGCACCATTTTATGTACACTGTGTGTTTTTATATTATGTATATACTGTATAACATCATTATATGCGCACTGTGTGGTTTTATATTATTTTTATACTGTATTACAGCACTAGAAGAGCACTGTGTGGTGTTATATTATTTATATACTGTATTTAAGAATTTTTGGAGCACTGAGTGGTGTAATAATATTTATATACCGTATTTCTGCCTTATATAAACACTGAGTAGTGTTATATTATTTATTTAATATACTGCAACATTATATGATCACTGTGTGGTGTTATATTATTTATATAAGGTATAACAAAATTATATGAGCACTGTGTCGTGTTATAGTGTTTATTTACTATACTGCATCATTATATGAGCACTGTGTGGTCTTATATTATTTATATACTGTATTACAGCATTAAAAGAGAACTATGTTGTGGTATATTATTTTTACACTGTATTACACCATTATATCTGCACTGTGTGGTGTTATATTATTTATATACTGTATTGCACCATTATTTGAGCACTGTGTGATGTTATAATATTGATATTATTTTTTCCACCATTATATATGCACTGTGTTGTGTTATATTATTTTTATACTGTATTAAAGCATTATATAATAACTTTATTGTGTTATATTATTTATATACTGTGTTGCACTATTATATGATCACTGTATGGTGTTATATTATTTACATACTGCATTATTGCATTATATGAGCACTGTGTGGTGTTATATTATTTATATACTGTAGTGCAGCAATATACGAGCACTGTGTCATGCATTAATAATGATATAATGTATTTCTGCATTATATTAACACTGAGTGGTGTTATATTATTTATTTACTATACTGCACCACTGTATGATCCCTGTGTGGTGTCATATTATTTATATAATGTATAAAAAAATTATATGAGCACTGTGTCATGGTATAGTGTTTATTTATTATATTGCATCAATATATGAGCACTGTGTGGTGTTATATTATTTATATACTGTATTACAGCATTAAAAGAGAACTATGTTGTGTTATATTATTTTTATACTGTATTACACCATTATATCTGCACTGTGTGGTGTTATATTATTTATATACTGTATTGCACCATTATTTGAGCACTGTGTGATGTTATATTATTGATATTCTTTTTCCCACCATTATATGTGCACTGTGTTGTGCTATATTATTTTTATACTGTATTAAAGCATTATATAATAACTTTATTGGGTTATATTATTTATATACTGTGGTGCACTATTATATTACCACTGTGTGCTGTCATATTATTTATTTACTATACTGCACCACTATATGATCATTGTGTGGTGTCATATTATTTATATAATATATAACAAAATTATATGAGCACTGTGTGGTGATATAGTGTTTATTTACTGTATTGCATCATTATATGAGCACTGTGTGGTGGTATATTATTTATATACTGCCCTATCACAAAGACGGTGGAAAATACAGCATTACAGAGAACTGTGTGGTGTCATATTATTTATATACTGTATTGCACCATTATATGAGCACTGTGTGGTGTTATATTATTTAGATACTGTATTACAGCAATAAGAACGAGCACTGTGTTGTGTTATATTATTTATATACTGTATTACACCAAAACACAGGGGAATATTATTTACTAACGCACCACTTAGACCCGGTGGGCTTTTATGCACATTATATGTGCACTGTGTGGTGTTATATTATTTATATACTGTATTACAGCAATAAAAGAGCACTATGTTGTGTTATATTATTTTTATACTGTATTACACCATTATATGTGCACTGTGTGGTGTTATATTATTTATATACTGTATTGCACCATTATTTGAGCACTGTGTGATGTTATATTATTGATATTCTTTTCCCACCGTCGTGGTGTTATATTATTTTTATACTGTTTTAAAGCATTATATAATAACTTTATTGTGTTATATTATTTATATACTGTGTTGCACTATTATATACACTGTGTGGGTATACCTACAACTCACGGGGGAAAACAAAATTATATGAGCACTGTGTGGTGTATAGTGTTTATTTACGTATTGCAATTATATGAGCACTGTGTGGTGTTATATTATTTATATACTGTATCAGCAATAAAAGAGCACTGTGATGTGTTAATATTATATACTGTATTACAGCATTATATACACTGCGTGGTGTTATATTATTATTTACATACGGGAACACCACTATATGACACTGTGTGGTTATATATATACTGTATAACAAAAGGGGGGAAAAGGAAGGAAACAACAACATTATATGAGCACTGTGTGGTGATATAGTGTTTATATACTGTAGTGCGAAGTAAGAATGCATTATATGAGCACTGTGTGGTGGTATATTATTTATATACTGTATTACAGCATTAAAAGAGCACTACATTGTTTTATATTATTTTTATATGGTATTACACCATTATATGTGCACTGTGTGGTGTCTTATTATTTAAAAACTGTATTGCACTATTATAAAATCACTGCGTGGTGTTATATTTTTTATACTGTATTAACTGCATTATATGAGCATTGTGTGTTGTCATATTATTTATATACTGTATTTCTGCATTAGATGAACACTGAGTTTTGTTATATCATTTATTTACTAAACTGCACCACTATATGAGTACTGAGTGGTTTTTTATTATTTATACACTATGTTGCACCATTTTATGTACACTGTGTGTTTTTATATTATGTATATACTGTATAACATCATTATATGCGCACTGTGTGGTTTTATATTATTTTTATACTGTATTACAGCACTAGAAGAGCACTGTGTGGTGTTATATTATTTATATACTGTATTTAAGAATTTTTGGAGCACTGAGTGGTGTAATAATATTTATATACCGTATTTCTGCCTTATATAAACACTGAGTAGTGTTATATTATTTAATTAATATACTGCAACATTATATGATCACTGTGTGGTGTTATATTATTTATATAAGGTATAACAAAATTATATGAGCACTGTGTCGTGTTATAGTGTTTATTTACTATACTGCATCATTATATGAGCACTGTGTGGTCTTATATTATTTATATACTGTATTACAGCATTAAAAGAGAACTATGTTGTGGTATATTATTTTTACACTGTATTACACCATTATATCTGCACTGTGTGGTGTTATATTATTTGTATACTGTATTGCACCATTATTTGAGCACTGTGTGATGTTATAATATTGATATTATTTTTTCCACCATTATATATGCACTGTGTTGTGTTATATTATTTTTATACTGTATTAAAGCATTATATAATAACTTTATTGTGTTATATTATTTATATACTGTGTTGCACTATTATATGATCACTGTATGGTGTTATATTATTTACATACTGCATTATTGCATTATATGAGCACTGTGTGGTGTTATATTATTTATATACTGTAGTGCAGCAATATACGAGCACTGTGTCATGCATTAATAATGATATAATGTATTTCTGCATTATATTAACACTGAGTGGTGTTATATTATTTATTTACTATACTGCACCACTGTATGATCCCTGTGTGGTGTCATATTATTTATATAATGTATAAAAAAATTATATGAGCACTGTGTCATGGTATAGTGTTTATTTATTATATTGCATCAATATATGAGCACTGTGTGGTGTTATATTATTTATATACTGTATTACAGCATTAAAAGAGAACTATGTTGTGTTATATTATTTTTATACTGTATTACACCATTATATCTGCACTGTGTGGTGTTATATTATTTATATACTGTATTGCACCATTATTTCAGCACTGTGTGATGTTATATTATTGATATTCTTTTTCCCACCATTATATGTGCACCGTGTTGTGTTATATTATTTTTATACTGTATTAAAGCATTATATAATAACTTTCTTGTGTTATATTATTTATATACTGTGGTGCACTATTATATTACCACTGTGTGCTGTTATATTATTTACTATACTATACTGCACCACTATATGATCACTGTGTGGTGTCATATTATTTATATACTGTATAACAAAATTATATGAGCACTGTGTGGTGATATAGTGTTTCTTTACTGTATCGCATCATTATATGAGCACTGTGTGGTGGTATATTATTTATATACTGTATTACAGCACTAAAAGAGCACTACATTGTATTATATTATTTTATACGGTATTACACAATATATGTGCACTGTGTGGTGTCTTATTATTTAAAAACTGTATTGCCCCATCTATAAGATCACTGTGTGGTGTTATATTTTTTATACTGTATTAACTGCATTATATGAGCATTGTGTGCTGTCATATTATTTATATACTGTATTTCTGCATTACATGAACACTGAGTTTTGTTATATTATTTATTTACTATACTGCACCACTATATGAGTACTGAGTGGTTTTTTATTATTTATACACTATGTTGCACCATTTTATGTACACTGTGTGGTTTTATATTATGTATATACTGTATAACATCATTATATGTGCACTGTGTGGTTTTATAGTGTTTGTATACTGTATTACAGCACTATATGAGCACTGTGTGGTGTTATATTATTTATATACTGTATTACAGCATTAAAAGAGCACTATGTGGTGGTATATTATTTTTATACTGTATTACACCATTATATCTACACTGTGTGGTGTTATATTATTTATATACTGTATTGCACCATTATTTGAGCACTGTGTGATGTTATATTATTGATATTCCTTTTTTCCACCATTATATGTGCACTGTGTGGTGTTATATTATTTTTATACTGTATTAAAGCATTATATAATAACTTTATTGTGTTATATTATTTATATACTGTGCTGCACTATTATATGATCACTGTATGGTGTTATATTATTTACATACTGCATTATTGCATTATATGAGCACTGTGTGGTGTTATATTATTTATATACTGTAGTGCAGCAATATACGAGCACTGTGTCATGCATATAATAATGATATAATGTATTTCTGCATTATATTAACACTGAGTGGTGTTATATTATTTATTTACTATACTGCACCACTGTATGATCCCTGTGTGGTGTCATATTATTTATATAATGTATAAAAAAATTATATGAGCACTGTGTCATGGTATAGTGTTTATTTACTATATTGCATCAATATATGAGCACTGTGTGGTGGTATATTATTTATATACTGTATTACAGCATTAAAAGAGAACTATGTTGTGTTATATTATTTTTATACTGTATTACACCATTATATCTGCACTGTGTGGTGTTATATTATTTATATACTGTATTGCACCATTATATGAGCACTGTGTGATGTTATATTATTGATATACTGTATCCCACCATTATATGTGCACTGTGTTGTGCTATATTATTTATATACTGTATTAAAGCATTATATAATAACTTTATTGTGTTATATTATTTATATACTGTGGTGCACCATTATATTACCACTGTGTGCTGTCATATTATTTATATACTATACTGCACCACTATATGATCACTGTGTGGTGTCATATTATTTATATAATATATAACAAAATTATATGAGCACTGTGTGGTGATATAGTGTTTATATACTGTATTGCATCATTATATGAGCACTGTGTGGTGTTATATTATTTATATACTGTATTGCACTATTAATGAGCACTGTGTGGTGTTATATTATTATATACTTTATTCCAGCATTATATGAGCACTGTGTTGTGTTATATTATTTATATACTGTATTCAGCATTATATAACACTTATTGTGTTATATTATTTATATACTGTCATTTTGCATTATTATATTATCACTGAGTGATGTTACATTATTGATATACTGTACTCCACCACTATATGATCACCGTGTGGTGTCATATTATTTACTATACTGCCCCAACCCTATTAAAAAATTATATAATGAGCACTGTGTCATGGTATAGTGTTTATTTACTATATTGCATCATTATATGAGCACTGTGTGGTGTTATATTATTTATATACTGTATTACAGCATTAAAAGAGAACTATGTTGTGTTATATTATTTTTATACTGTATTACACCATTATATCTGCACTGTGTGGTGTTATATTATTTATATACTGCATTGCACCATTATTTGAGCACTGTGTGATGTTATATTATTGATATTCTTTTTCCCACCATTATATGTGCACTGTGTTGTGCTATATTATTTTTATACTGTATTAAAGCATTATATAATAACTTTATTGTGTTATATTATTTATATACTGTGGTGCACTATTATATTACCACTGTGTGCTGTCATATTATTTATTTACTATACTGCACCACTATATGATCATTGTGTGGTGTCATATTATTTATATAATATATAACAAAATTATATGAGCACTGTGTGGTGATATAGTGTTTATTTACTGTATTGCATGATTATATGAGCACTGTGTGGTGGTATATTATTTATATACTGTATTACAGCATTAAAAGAGCACTACATTGTTTTATATTATTTTTATACGGTATTACACCAATATATGTGCACTGTGTGGTGTCTTATTATTTAAAAACTGTATTGCACTATTATAAAATCACTGCGTGGTGTTATATTTTTTTATACTGTATTAACTGCATTATATGAGCATTGTGTGCTGTCATATTATTTATATACTGTATTTCTGCATTACATGAACACTGAGTTTTGTTATATCATTTATTTACTAAACTGCACCACTATATGAGTACTGAGTGGTTTTTTATTATTTATACACTATGTTGCACCATTTTATGTACACTGTGTGTTTTTATATTATGTATATACTGTATAACATCATTATATGTGCACTGTGTGGTTTTATATTATTTTTATACTGTATTACAGCACTAGAAGAGCACTGTGTGGTGTTATATTATTTATATACTGTATTTAAGAATTTTTGGAGCACTGAGTGGTGTAATAATATTTATATACCGTATTTCTGCCTTATATAAACACTGAGTAGTGTTATATTATTTATTTAATATACTGCAACATTATATGATCACTGTGTGGTGTTATATTATTTATATAAGGTATAACAAAATTATATGAGCACTGTGTCGTGTTATAGTGTTTATTTACTATACTGCATCATTATATGAGCACTGTGTGGTCTTATATTATTTATATACTGTATTACAGCATTAAAAGAGAACTATGTTGTGGTATATTATTTTTACACTGTATTACACCATTATATCTGCACTGTGTGGTGTTATATTATTTATATACTGTATTGCACCATTATTTGAGCACTGTGTGATGTTATATTATTGATATTCTTTTTTCCACCATTATATGTGCACTGTGTTGTGTTATATTATTTTTATACTGTATTAAAGCATTATATAATAACTTTATTGTGTTATATTATTTATATACTGTGCTGCACTATTATATGATCACTGTATGGTGTTATATTATTTACATACTGCATTATTGCATTATATGAGCACTGTGTTGTGTTATATTATTTATATACTGTAGTGCAGCAATATACGAGCACTGTGTCATGCATTAATAATGATATAATGTATTTCTGCATTATATTAACACTGAGTGGTGTTATATTATTTATTTACTATACTGCACCACTGTATGATCCCTGTGTGGTGTCATATTATTTATATAATGTATAAAAAAATTATATGAGCACTGTGTCATGGTATAGTGTTTATTTATTATATTGCATCAATATATGAGCACTGTGTGGTGTTATATTATTTATATACTGTATTACAGCATTAAAAGAGAACTATGTTGTGTTATATTATTTTTATACTGTATTACACCATTATATCTGCACTGTGTGGTGTTATATTATTTATATACTGCATTGCACCATTATTTGAGCACTGTGTGATGTTATATTATTGATATTCTTTTTCCCACCATTATATGTGCACTGTGTTATGCTATATTATTTTTATACTGTATTAAAGCATTATATAATAACTTTATTGGGTTATATTATTTATATACTGTGGTGCACTATTATATTACCACTGTGTGCTGTCATATTATTTATTTACTATACTGCACCACTATATGATCATTGTGTGGTGTCATATTATTTATATAATATATAACAAAATTATATGAGCACTGTGTGGTGATATAGTGTTTATTTACTGTATTGCATCATTATATGAGCACTGTGTGGTGGTATATTATTTATATACTGTATTACAGCATTAAAAGAGAACTATGTTGTGTTATATTATTATACTGTATTACACCATTATATGTGCACTGTGTGGTGTTATATTATTTAGATTCTGTATTACAGCAATAAAAGAACACTATGTTGTGTTATATTATTTTTATACTGTATTACACCATTATATGTGCACTGTGTGGTGTTATATTATTTATATTCTGTATTACAGCAATAAAAGAACACTATGTTGTGTTATATTATTTTTATACTGTATTACACCATTATATGTGCACTGTGTGGTGTTATATTATTTATATACTGTATTGCACCATTATTTGAGCACTGTGTGATGTTATATTATTGATATTCTTTTTTCCACCATTATATGTGCACTATGTTGTGTTATATTATTTTTATACTGTTTTAAAGCATTATATAATAATTTTATTGTGTTATATTATTTATATACTGTGTTGCACTATTATATGATCACTGTATGGTGTTATATTATTTACATACTGCATTATTGCATTATATGAGCACTGTGTGGTGTTATATTATTTATATACTGTAGTGCAGCAATATACGAGCACTGTCATGTATTAATATTGATATAATGTATTTCTGCATTATATTAACACTACTTGGTTTTATATTATTTATTTACTATACTGCACCACTATATGATCACTGTGTGGTGTCATATTCTTTATATAATGTATAACAAAATTATATGAGCACTGTGTGGTGATATAGTGTTTATTTACTGTATTGCATGATTATATGAGCACTGTGTGATGGTATATTATTTATATACTGTATTACAGCATTAAAAGAGCACTACATTGTTTTATATTATTTTTATATGGTATTACACCATTATATGTGCACTGTGTGGTGTCTTATTATTTAAAAACTGTATTGCACTATTATAAAATCACTGCGTGGTGTTATATTTTTTATACTGTATTAACTGCATTATATGAGCATTGTGTGTTGTCATATTATTTATATACTGTATTTCTGCATTAGCTGAACACTGAGTTTTGTTATATCATTTATTTACTAAACTGCACCACTATATGAGTACTGAGTGGTTTTTTATTATTTATACACTATGTTGCACCATTTTATGTACACTGTGTGTTTTTATATTATGTATATACTGTATAACATCATTATATGCGCACTGTGTGGTTTTATATTATTTTTATACTGTATTACAGCACTAGAAGAGCACTGTGTGGTGTTATATTATTTATATACTGTATTTAAGAATTTTTGGAGCACTGAGTGGTGTAATAATATTTATATACCGTATTTCTGCCTTATATAAACACTGAGTAGTGTTATATTATTTATTTAATATACTGCAACATTATATGATCACTGTGTGGTGTTATATTATTTATATAAGGTATAACAAAATTATATGAGCACTGTGTCGTGTTATAGTGTTTATTTACTATACTGCATCATTATATGAGCACTGTGTGGTCTTATATTATTTATATACTGTATTACAGCATTAAAAGAGAACTATGTTGTGGTATATTATTTTTACACTGTATTACACCATTATATCTGCACTGTGTGGTGTTATATTATTTATATACTGTATTGCACCATTATTTGAGCACTGTGTGATGTTATAATATTGATATTATTTTTTCCACCATTATATATGCACTGTGTTGTGTTATATTATTTTTATACTGTATTAAAGCATTATATAATAACTTTATTGTGTTATATTATTTATATACTGTGCTGCACTATTATATGATCACTGTATGGTGTTATATTATTTACATACTGCATTATTGCATTATATGAGCACTGTGTTGTGTTATATTATTTATATACTGTAGTGCAGCAATATACGAGCACTGTGTCAAGCATTAATAATGACATAATGTATTTCTGCACTATATTAACACTGAGTGGTGTTATATTATTTATTTACTATACTGCACCACTGTATGATCCCTGTGTGGTGTCATATTATTTATATAATGTATAAAAAAATTATATGAGCACTGTGTCATGGTATAGTGTTTATTTACTATATTGCATCAATATATGAGCACTGTGTGGTGTTATATTATTTATATACTGTATTACAGCATTAAAAGAGAACAATGTTGTGTTATATTATTTTTATACTGTATTACACCATTATATCTGCACTGTGTGGTGTTATATTATTTATATACTGTATTGCACCATTATTTGAGCACTGTGTGATGTTATATTATTGATATTCTTTTTCCCACCATTATATGTGCACTGTGTTGTGCTATATTATTTTTATACTGTATTAAAGCATTATATAATAACTTTATTGTGTTATATTATTTATATACTGTGGTGCACTATTATATTACCACTGTGTGCTGTCATATTATTTATTTACTATACTGCACCACTATATGATCATTGTGTGGTGTCATATTATTTATATAATATATAACAAAATTATATGAGCACTGTGTGGTGATATAGTGTTTATTTACTGTATTGCATCATTATATGAGCACTGTGTGGTGGTATATTATTTATATACTGTATTGCACCATTATATGATCACTGTGTGATGTTATATTATTGATATTCTTTTTCCACCATTATATGTGCACTGTGTTGTGTTATATTATTTTTACACGTATTAAAGCATTATATAATAACGTTATTGTGTTATATTATGTATATACTGTCCGCACTATTATATGATCACTGTATGGTGTTATATTATTTACAACGCAATTGCATTATATGAGCACTGTGTTGTGTTATATTATTTATATACTGTAGTGCAGCAATATACGAGCACTGTGTCATGCATTAATAATGATATAATGTATTTCTACATTATATTAACACTGAGTGGTGTTATATTATGTATTTACTATACTGCACCACTGTATGATCCCTGTGTGGTGTCATATTATTTATATAATGTATAAAAAAATTATATGAGCAATGTGTCATGGTATAGTGTTTATTTACTATATTGCATCAATATATGAGCACTGTGTGGTGTTATATTATTTATATACTGTATTACAGCATTAAAAGAGAACTATGTTGTGTTATATTATTTTTACACTGTATTACACCATTATATCTGCACTGTGTGGTGTTATATTATTTATATACTGCATTGCACCATTATTTGAGCACTGTGTGATGTTATATTATTGATATTCTTTTTCCCACCATTATATGTGCACTGTGTTGTGCTATATTATTTTTATACTGTATTAAAGCATTATATAATAACTTTATTGTGTTATATTATTTATATACTGTGGTGCACTATTATATTACCACTGTGTGCTCTCATATTATTTATTTACTATACTGCACCACTATATGATCATTGTGTGGTGTCATATTATTTATATAATATATAACAAAATTATATGAGCACTGTGTGGTGATATAGTGTTTATTTACTGTATTGCATCGTAACATGAGCACTGTGTGGTGGTATATTATTTATATACTGTATTACAGCACTAAAAGAGAACTATGTTGTGTTAATTATTATTATACTGTATTACACCATTATATGTGCACTGTGTGGTGTTATATTATTTAGATCGTATTACAGCAATAAAAGAACACATGTGTGCTGTATAAACTGTATACACCATATATGTGCACTGTGTGGTGTTATATTATTTATATCTGTATTACAGCAATAAAAGAACACTATGTTGTGTTATATTATTTTTATACTGTATTACACCATTATATGTGCACTGTGTGGTGTTATATTATTTATATACTGTATTCACCATTATTTGAGCACTGTCTGATGTTATATTATTGATATTCTTTTTTCCACCATTATATGTGCACCGTGTTGTGTTATATTATTTTTATACTGTTTTAAAGCATTATATAATAATTTTATTGTGTTATATTATTTATATACTGTGTTGCACTATTATATGATCACTGTATGGTGTTATATTATTTACATACTGCATTATTGCATTATATGAGCACTGTGTGGTGTTATATTATTTATATACTGTAGTGCAGCAATATACGAGCACTGTCATGTATTAATATTGATATAATGTATTTCTGCATTATATTAACACTACTTGGTTTTATATTATTTATTTACTATACTGCACCACTATATGATCACTGTGTGGTGTCATATTCTTTATATAATGTATAACAAAATTATATGAGCACTGTGTGGTGATATAGTGTTTATTTACTGTATTGCATGATTATATGAGCACTGTGTGATGGTATATTATTTATATACTGTATTACAGCATTAAAAGAGCACTACATTGTTTTATATTATTTTTATATGGTATTACACCATTATATGTGCACTGTGTGGTGTCTTATTATTTAAAAACTGTATTGCACTATTATAAAATCACTGCGTGGTGTTATATTTTTTATACTGTATTAACTGCATTATATGAGCATTGTGTGTTGTCATATTATTTATATACTGTATTTCTGCATTACATGAACACTGAGTTTTGTTATATCATTTATTTACTAAACTGCACCACTATATGAGTACTGAGTGGTTTTTTATTATTTATACACTATGTTGCACCATTTTATGTACACTGTGTGTTTTTATATTATGTATATACTGTATAACATCATTATATGCGCACTGTGTGGTTTTATATTATTTTTATACTGTATTACAGCACTAGAAGAGCACTGTGTGGTGTTATATTATTTATATACTGTATTTAAGAATTTTTGGAGCACTGAGTGGTGTAATAATATTTATATACCGTATTTCTGCCTTATATAAACACTGAGTAGTGTTATATTATTTATTTAATATACTGCAACATTATATGATCACTGTGTGGTGTTATATTATTTATATAAGGTATAACAAAATTATATGAGCACTGTGTCGTGTTATAGTGTTTATTTACTATACTGCATCATTATATGAGCACTGTGTGGTCTTATATTATTTATATACTGTATTACAGCATTAAAAGAGAACTATGTTGTGTTATATTATTTTTATACTGTATTACACCATTATATCTGCACTGTGTGGTGTTATATTATTTATATACTGTATTGCACCATTATTTGAGCACTGTGTGATGTTATATTATTGAATCTTTTTCCCACCATTAAATGTCACTGTGTTGTGCTATATTATTTTTATACGAAAACATATATAATAACTATGTGTTAAATATATACTGTGGTCCACCATATATTACCACTGTGTGCTGTCGTATTATTTATTTACTATACTTCACCACTATATTATTATTTTGTTTTTTTTTATTTTTTATAAAAAAAAAAAAAAAAATTATATGAGCACTGTGTTGTAATTTTTACTTATTCACATACGCCCCCTAATGTGCACGTGTGTTATATTATTTTTATACTGTATTAAAGCATTATATAATAACTTTATTGTGTTATATTATTTATATACTGTGCTGCACTATTATATGATCACTGTATGGTGTTATATTATTTACATACTGCATTATTGCATTATATGAGCACTGTGTGGTGTTATATTATTTATATACTGTAGTGCAGCAATATACGAGCACTGTGTCATGCATTAATAATGATATAATGTATTTCTGCATTATATTAACACTGAGTGGTGTTATATTATTTATTTACTATACTGCACCACTGTATGATCCCTGTGTGGTGTCATATTATTTATATAATGTATAAAAAAATTATATGAGCACTGTGTCATGGTATAGTGTTTATTTATTATATTGCATCAATATATGAGCACTGTGTGGTGTTATATTATTTATATACTGTATTACAGCATTAAAAGAGAACTATGTTGTGTTATATTATTTTTATACTGTATTACACCATTATATCTGCACTGTGTGGTGTTATATTATTTATATACTGCATTGCACCATTATTTGAGCACTGTGTGATGTTATATTATTGATATTCTTTTTCCCACCATTATATGTGCACTGTGTTGTGCTATATTATTTTTATACTGTATTAAAGCATTATATAATAACTTTATTGTGTTATATTATTTATATACTGTGGTGCACTATTATATTACCACTGTGTGCTGTCATATTATTTATTTACTATACTGCACCACTATATGATCATTGTGTGGTGTCATATTATTTATATAATATATAACAAAATTATATGAGCACTGTGTGGTGATATAGTGTTTATTTACTGTATTGCATCGTTACATGAGCACTGTGTGGTGGTATATTATTTATATACTGTATTACAGCATTAAAAGAGAACTATGTTGTGTTATATTATTATTATACTGTATTACACCATTATATGTGCACTGTGTGGTGTTATATTATTTAGATTCTGTATTACAGCAATAAAAGAACACTATGTTGTGTTGTATTATTTTTATACTGTATTACACCATTATATGTGCACTGTGTGGTGTTATATTATTTATATTCTGTATTACAGCAATAAAAGAACACTATGTTGTGTTATATTATTTTTATACTGTATTACACCATTATATGTGCACTGTGTGGTGTTATATTATTTATATACTGTATTGCACCATTATTTGAGCACTGTGTGATGTTATATTATTGATATTCTTTTTTCCACTATTATATGTGCACCGTGTTGTGTTATATTATTTTTATACTGTTTTAAAGCATTATATAATAATTTTATTGTGTTATATTATTTATATACTGTGTTGCACTATTATATGATCACTGTATGGTGTTATATTATTTACATACTGCATTATTGCATTATATGAGCACTGTGTGGTGTTATATTATTTATATACTGTAGTGCAGCAATATACGAGCACTGTCATGTATTAATATTGATATAATGTATTTCTGCATTATATTAACACTACTTGGTTTTATATTATTTATTTACTATACTGCACCACTATATGATCACTGTGTGGTGTCATATTCTTTATATAATGTATAACAAAATTATATGAGCACTGTGTGGTGATATAGTGTTTATTTACTGTATTGCATGATTATATGAGCACTGTGTGATGGTATATTATTTATATACTGTATTACAGCATTAAAAGAGCACTACATTGTTTTATATTATTTTTATATGGTATTACACCATTATATGTGCACTGTGTGGTGTCTTATTATTTAAAAACTGTATTGCACTATTATAAAATCACTGCGTGGTGTTATATTTTTTATACTGTATTAACTGCATTATATGAGCATTGTGTGTTGTCATATTATTTATATACTGTATTTCTGCATTACCTGAACACTGAGTTTTGTTATATCATTTATTTACTAAACTGCACCACTATATGAGTACTGAGTGGTTTTTTATTATTTATACACTATGTTGCACCATTTTATGTACACTGTGTGTTTTTATATTATGTATATACTGTATAACATCATTATATGCGCACTGTGTGGTTTTATATTATTTTTATACTGTATTACAGCACTAGAAGAGCACTGTGTGGTGTTATATTATTTATATACTGTATTTAAGAATTTTTGGAGCACTGAGTGGTGTAATAATATTTATATACTGTATTTCTGCCTTATATAAACACTGAGTAGTGTTATATTATTTATTTAATATACTGCACCACTATATGATCACTGTGTGGTGTTATATTATTTATATAAGGTATAACAAAATTATATGAGCACTGTGTCGTGTTATAGTGTTTATTTACTATACTGCATCATTATATGAGCACTGTGTGGTCTTATATTATTTATATACTGTATTACAGCATTAAAAGAGAACTATGTTGTGGTATATTATTTTTACACTGTATTACACCATTATATCTGCACTGTGTGGTGTTATATTATTTATATACTGTATTGCACCATTATTTGAGCACTGTGTGATGTTATAATATTGATATTATTTTTTCCACCATTATATATGCACTGTGTTGTGTTATATTATTTTTATACTGTATTAAAGCATTATATAATAACTTTATTGTGTTATATTATTTATATACTGTGCTGCACTATTATATGATCACTGTATGGTGTTATATTATTTACATACTGCATTATTGCATTATATGAGCACTGTGTTGTGTTATATTATTTATATACTGTAGTGCAGCAATATACGAGCACTGTGTCATGCATTAATAATGACATAATGTATTTCTGCATTATATTAACACTGAGTGGTGTTATATTATTTATTTACTATACTGCACCACTGTATGATCCCTGTGTGGTGTCATATTATTTATATAATGTATAAAAAAATTATATGAGCACTGTGTCATGGTATAGTGTTTATTTATTATATTGCATCAATATATGAGCACTGTGTGGTGTTATATTATTTATATACTGTATTACAGCATTAAAAGAGAACAATGTTGTGTTATATTATTTTTATACTGTATTACACCATTATATCTGCACTGTGTGGTGTTATATTATTTATATACTGTATTGCACCATTATTTGAGCACTGTGTGATGTTATATTATTGATATTCTTTTTCCCACCATTATATGTGCACTGTGTTGTGCTATATTATTTTTATACTGTATTAAAGCATTATATAATAACTTTATTGTGTTATATTATTTATATACTGTGGTGCACTATTATATTACCACTGTGTGCTGTCGTATTATTTATTTACTATACTGCACCACTATATGATCATTGTGTGGTGTCATATTATTTATATAATATATAACAAAATTATATGAGCACTGTGTGGTGATATAGTGTTTATTTACTGTATTGCATCATTATATGAGCACTGTGTGGTGGTATATTATTTATATACTGTATTGCACCATTATTTGAGCACTGTGTGATGTTATATTATTGATATTCTTTTTTCCACCATTATATGTGCACTGTGTTGTGTTATATTATTTTTATACTGTATTAAAGCATTATATAATAACGTTATTGTGTTATATTATTTATATACTGTGCTGCACTATTATATGATCACTGTATGGTGTTATATTATTTACATACTGCATTATTGCATTATATGAGCACTGTGTTGTGTTATATTATTTATATACTGTAGTGCAGCAATATACGAGCACTGTGTCATGCATTAATAATGATATAATGTATTTCTACATTATATTAACACTGAGTGGTGTTATATTATGTATTTACTATACTGCACCACTGTATGATCCCTGTGTGGTGTCATATTATTTATATAATGTATAAAAAAATTATATGAGCAATGTGTCATGGTATAGTGTTTATTTATTATATTGCATCAATATATGAGCACTGTGTGGTGTTATGTTATTTATATACTGTATTACAGCATTAAAAGAGAACTATGTTGTGTTATATTATTTTTATACTGTATTACACCATTATATCTGCACTGTGTGGTGTTATATTATTTATATACTGTATTGCACCATTATTTGAGCACTGTGTGATGTTATATTATTGATATTCTTTTTTCCACCATTATATGTGCACTGTGTTGTGCTATATTATTTTTATACTGTATTAAAGCATTATATAATAACTTTATTGTGTTATATTATTTATATACTGTGGTGCACTATTATATTACCACTGTGTGCTGTCGTATTATTTATTTACTATACTCACCACTATATGAGCATTGTGTGGTGTCATATTATTTATATAATATATAACAAAATTATATGAGCACTGTGTGGTGATATAGTGTTTATTTACTGTATTGCATCATTATATGAGCACTGTGTGGTGGTATATTATTTATATACTGTATTGCACCATTATTTGAGCACTGTGTGATGTTATATTATTGATATTCTTTTTTCCACCATTATATGTGCACTATGTTGTGTTATATTATTTTTATACTGTATTAAAGCATTATATAATAACGTTATTGTGTTATATTATTTATATACTGTGCCGCACTATTATATGATCACTGTATGGTGTTATATTATTTACATACTGCATTATTGCATTATATGAGCACTGTGTGGTGTTATATTATTTATATACTGTAGTGCAGCAATATAGGAGCACTGTCATGTATTAATATTGATATAATGTATTTCTGCATTATATTAACACTACTTGGTTTTATATTATTTATTTACTATACTGCACCACTATATGATCACTGTGTGGTGTCATTTTCTTTATATAATGTATAACAAAATTATGAGCACTGTGTGGTGATATAGTGTTTATTTACTGTATTGCATGATTATATGAGCACTGTGTGGTGGTATATTATTTATATACTGTATTACAGCATTAAAAGAGCACTACATTGTTTTATATTATTTTTATATGGTATTACACCATTATATGTGCACTGTGTGGTGTCTTATTATTTAAAAACTGTATTGCACTATTATAAAATCACTGCGTGGTGTTATATTTTTTTATACTGTATTAACTGCATTATATGAGCATTGTGTGCTGTCATATTATTTATATACTGTATTTCTGCATTACATGAACACTCAGTTTTGTTATATCATTTATTTACTAAACTGCACCACTATATGAGTACTGAGTGGTTTTTTATTATTTATACACTATGTTGCACCATTTTATGTACACTGTGTGTTTTTATATTATGTATATACTGTATAACATCATTATATGCGCACTGTGTGGTTTTATATTATTTTTATACTGTATTACAGCACTAGAAGAGCACTGTGTGGTGTTATATTATTTATATACTGTATTTAAGAATTTTTGGAGCACTGAGTGGTGTAATAATATTTATATACCGTATTTCTGCCTTATATAAACACTGAGTAGTGTTATATTATTTAATTAATATACTGCAACATTATATGATCACTGTGTGGTGTTATATTATTTATATAAGGTATAACAAAATTATATGAGCACTGTGTCGTGTTATAGTGTTTATTTACTATACTGCATCATTATATGAGCACTGTGTGGTCTTATATTATTTATATACTGTATTACAGCATTAAAAGAGAACTATGTTGTGGTATATTATTTTTACACTGTATTACACCATTATATCTGCACTGTGTGGTGTTATATTATTTGTATACTGTATTGCACCATTATTTGAGCACTGTGTGATGTTATAATATTGATATTATTTTTTCCACCATTATATATGCACTGTGTTGTGTTATATTATTTTTATACTGTATTAAAGCATTATATAATAACTTTATTGTGTTATATTATTTATATACTGTGTTGCACTATTATATGATCACTGTATGGTGTTATATTATTTACATACTGCATTATTGCATTATATGAGCACTGAGTGGTGTTATATTATTTATATACTGTAGTGCAGCAATATACGAGCACTGTGTCATGCATTAATAATGATATAATGTATTTCTGCATTATATTAACACGGAGTGGTGTTATATTATTTATTTACTATACTGCACCACTGTATGATCCCTGTGTGGTGTCATATTATTTATATAATGTATAAAAAAATTATATGAGCACTGTGTCATGGTATAGTGTTTATTTATTATATTGCATCAATATATGAGCACTGTGTGGTGTTATATTATTTATATACTGTATTACAGCATTAAAAGAGAACTATGTTGTGTTATATTATTTTTATACTGTATTACACAATTATATCTGCACTGTGTGGTGCTATATTATTTATATACTGTATTGCACCATTATTTCAGCACTGTGTGATGTTATATTATTGATATTCTTTTTCCCACCATTATATGTGCACCGTGTTGTGTTATATTATTTTTCTACTGTATAAAAGCATTATATAATAACTTTATTGTGTTATATTATTTATATACTGTGGTCAACTATTATATTACCACTGTGTGTTGTTATATTATTTATTTACTATACTGCACCACTATATGATCATTGTGTGGTGTCATATTATTTATATAATGTATAACAAAATTATATGAGCACTGTGTGGTGATATAGTGTTTCTTTACTGTATTGCATCATTATATGAGCACTGTGTGGTGGTATATTATTTATATACTGTATTACAGCATTAAAAGAGCACTACATTGTTTTATATTATTTTTATACGGTATTACACTAATATATGTGCACTGTGTGGTGTCTTATTATTTAAAAACTGTATTGCACCATTATAAGATCACTGTGTGGTGTTATATTTTTTTATACTGTATTAACTGCATTATATGAGCATTGTGTGCTGTCATATTATTTATATACTGTATTTCTGCATTACATGAACACTGAGTTTTGTTATATTATTTATTTACTATAATGCACCACTATATGAGTATTGAGTGCTTTTTTATTATTTATACACTATGTTGCACCATTTTATGTACACTTTATGGTTTTATATTATGTATATACTGTATAACATCATTATATGTGCTCTGTGTGGTTTTATGTTATTTGTATATTGTATTACAGCACTATAAGAGCATTGTGTGGTGTTATATTATTTATATACTGTATTTAAGAATTTTTGGAGCACTGAGTGGTGTTATAATATGTATATACTGTATTTCTGCCTTATATAAACACTGAGTGGTGTTATATTATTTATTTATTATACTGCACCACTATATGATCACTGTGTGGTGTCATATTATTTATATAATGTATAACAAAATTATATGAGCACTGTGTCATATTATAGTGTTTATTTACTATATTGCATCATTATATGAGTACTGTGTGATGTTATATTATTTATATACTGTATTACAGCATTAAAAGAGAACTATGTTGTGTTATATTATTTTTATACTGTATTACACCATTATATCTACACTGTGTGGGGCTATATTATTTATATACTGTATTGCACTATTATTTGAGCACTGTGTAATGTTATATTATTGATATTCTTTTTTCCACCATTATATGTGCACTATGTTGTGTTATATTATTTTTATACTGTATTAAAGCATTATATAATAACTTTATTGTGTTAAATTATTTATATACTGTGCTGCACTATTATATGATCACTGTATGGTGTTATATTATTTACATACTGCATTATTGCATTATATGAGCACTGTGTTGTGTTATATTATTTATATACTGTAGTGCAGCAATATACGAGCACTGTGTCATGCATTAATAATGATATAATGTATTTCTGCATTATATTAACACTGAGTGGTGTTATATTATTTATTTACTATACTGCACCACTGTATGATCCCTGTGTGGTGTCATATTATTTATATAATGTATAAAAAAATTATATGAGCACTGTGTCATGGTATAATGTTTATTTATTATATTGCATCAATATATGAGCACTGTGTGGTGTTATATTATTTATATACTGTATTACAGCATTAAAAGAGAACTATGTTGTGTTATATTATTTTTATACTGTATTACACCATTATATCTGCACTGTGTGGTGTTATATTATTTATATACTGTATTGCACCATTATTTCAGCACTGTGTGATGTTATATTATTGATATTCTTTTTCCCACCATTATATGTGCACCGTGTTGTGTTATATTATTTTTCTACTGTATAAAAGCATTATATAATAACTTTATTGTGTTATATTATTTATATACTGTGGTCAACTATTATATTACCACTGTGTGTTGTTATATTATTTATTTACTATACTGCACCACTATATGATCATTGTGTGGTGTCATATTATTTATATAATGTATAACAAAATTATATGAGCACTGTGTGGTGATATAGTGTTTCTTTACTGTATTGCATCATTATATGAGCACTGTGTGGTGGTATATTATTTATATACTGTATTACAGCATTAAAAGAGCACTACATTGTTTTATATTATTTTTATACGGTATTACACTAATATATGTGCACTGTGTGGTGTCTTATTATTTAAAAACTGTATTGCACCATTATAAGATCACTGTGTGGTGTTATATTTTTTTATACTGTATTAACTGCATTATATGAGCATTGTGTGCTGTCATATTATTTATATACTGTATTTCTGCATTACATGAACACTGAGTTTTGTTATATTATTTATTTACTATAATGCACCACTATATGAGTATTGAGTGCTTTTTTATTATTTATACACTATGTTGCACCATTTTATGTACACTTTATGGTTTTATATTATGTATATACTGTATAACATCATTATATGTGCTCTGTGTGGTTTTATGTTATTTGTATATTGTATTACAGCACTATAAGAGCATTGTGTGGTGTTATATTATTTATATACTGTATTTAAGAATTTTTGGAGCACTGAGTGGTGTTATAATATGTATATACTGTATTTCTGCCTTATATAAACACTGAGTGGTGTTATATTATTTATTTATTATACTGCACCACTATATGATCACTGTGTGGTGTCATATTATTTATATAATGTATAACAAAATTATATGAGCACTGTGTCATATTATAGTGTTTATTTACTATATTGCATCATTATATGAGTACTGTGTGATGTTATATTATTTATATACTGTATTACAGCATTAAAAGAGAACTATGTTGTGTTATATTATTTTTATACTGTATTACACCATTATATCTACACTGTGTGGGGCTATATTATTTATATACTGTATTGCACTATTATTTGAGCACTGTGTAATGTTATATTATTGATATTCTTTTTTTCCACCATTATATGTGCACTATGTTGTGTTATATTATTTTTATACTGTATTAAAGCATTATATAATAACTTTATTGTGTTAAATTATTTATATACTGTGCTGCACTATTATATGATCACTGTATGGTGTTATATTATTTACATACTGCATTATTGCATTATATGAGCACTGTGTTGTGTTATATTATTTATATACTGTAGTGCAGCAATATACGAGCACTGTGTCATGCATTAATAATGATATAATGTATTTCTGCATTATATTAACACTGAGTGGTGTTATATTATTTATTTACTATACTGCACCACTGTATGATCCCTGTGTGGTGTCATATTATTTATATAATGTATAAAAAAATTATATGAGCACTGTGTCATGGTATAGTGTTTATTTATTATATTGCATCAATATATGAGCACTGTGTGGTGTTATATTATTTATATACTGTATTACAGCATTAAAAGAGAACTATGTTGTGTTATATTATTTTTATACTGTATTACACCATTATATCTGCACTGTGTGGTGTTATATTATTTATATACTGCATTGCACCATTATTTGAGCACTGTGTGATGTTATATTATTGATATTCTTTTTCCCACCATTATATGTGCACTGTGTTATGCTATATTATTTTTATACTGTATTAAAGCATTATATAATAACTTTATTGGGTTATATTATTTATATACTGTGGTGCACTATTATATTACCACTGTGTGCTGTCATATTATTTATTTACTATACTGCACCACTATATGATCATTGTGTGGTGTCATATTATTTATATAATATATAACAAAATTATATGAGCACTGTGTGGTGATATAGTGTTTATTTACTGTATTGCATCATTATATGAGCACTGTGTGGTGGTATATTATTTATATACTGTATTACAGCATTAAAAGAGAACTATGTTGTGTTATATTATTATACTGTATTACACCATTATATGTGCACTGTGTGGTGTTATATTATTTAGATTCTGTATTACAGCAATAAAAGAACACTATGTTGTGTTATATTATTTTTATACTGTATTACACCATTATATGTGCACTGTGTGGTGTTATATTATTTATATTCTGTATTACAGCAATAAAAGAACACTATGTTGTGTTATATTATTTTTATACTGTATTACACCATTATATGTGCACTGTGTGGTGTTATATTATTTATATACTGTATTGCACCATTATTTGAGCACTGTGTGATGTTATATTATTGATATTCTTTTTTCCACCATTATATGTGCACTATGTTGTGTTATATTATTTTTATACTGTTTTAAAGCATTATATAATAATTTTATTGTGTTATATTATTTATATACTGTGTTGCACTATTATATGATCACTGTATGGTGTTATATTATTTACATACTGCATTATTGCATTATATGAGCACTGTGTGGTGTTATATTATTTATATACTGTAGTGCAGCAATATACGAGCACTGTCATGTATTAATATTGATATAATGTATTTCTGCATTATATTAACACCACTTGGTTTTATATTATTTATTTACTATACTGCACCACTATATGATCACTGTGTGGTGTCATATTCTTTATATAATGTATAACAAAATTATATGAGCACTGTGTGGTGATATAGTGTTTATTTACTGTATTGCATGATTATATGAGCAATGTGTGATGGTATATTATTTATATACTGTATTACAGCATTAAAAGAGCACTACATTGTTTTATATTATTTTTATATGGTATTACACCATTATATGTGCACTGTGTGGTGTCTTATTATTTAAAAACTGTATTGCACTATTATAAAATCACTGCGTGGCGTTATATTTTTTATACTGTATTAACTGCATTATATGAGCATTGTGTGTTGTCATATTATTTATATACTGTATTTCTGCATTAGATGAACACTGAGTTTTGTTATATCATTTATTTACTAAACTGCACCACTATATGAGTACTGAGTGGTTTTTTATTATTTATACACTATGTTGCACCATTTTATGTACACTGTGTGTTTTTATATTATGTATATACTGTATAACATCATTATATGCGCACTGTGTGGTTTTATATTATTTTTATACTGTATTACAGCACTAGAAGAGCACTGTGTGGTGTTATATTATTTATATACTGTATTTAAGAATTTTTGGAGCACTGAGTGGTGTAATAATATTTATATACCCTATTTCTGCCTTATATAAACACTGAGTAGTGTTATATTATTTATTTAATTTACTGCAACATTATATGATCACTGTGTGGTGTTATATTATTCATATAAGGTATAACAAAATTATATGAGCACTGTGTCATGTTATAGTGTTTATTTACTATACTGCATCATTATATGAGCACTGTGTGGTCTTATATTATTTATATACTGTATTACAGCATTAAAAGAGAACTATGTTGTGGTATATTATTTTTACACTGTATTACACCATTATATCTGCACTGTGTGGTGTTATATTATTTATATACTGTATTGCACCATTATTTGAGCACTGTGTGATGTTATAATATTGATATTATTTTTTCCACCATTATATATGCACTGTATTGTGTTATATTATTTTTATACTGTATTAAAGCATTATATAATAACTTTATTGTGTTATATTATTTATATACTGTGTGGCACTATTATATGATCACTGTATGGTGTTATATTATTTACATACTGCATTATTGCATTATATGAGCACTGTGTTGTGTTATATTATTTATATACTGTAGTGCAGTAATATACGAGCACTGTGTCATGCATTAATAATGATATAATGTATTTCTGCATTATATTAACACTGAGTGGTGTTACATTATTTATTTACTATACTGCACCACTGTATGATCCCTGTGTGGTGTCATATTATTTATATAATGTATAAAAAAATTATATGAGCACTGTGTCATGGTATAGTGTTTATTTACTATATTGCATCATTATATGAGCACTGTGTGGTGTTATATTATTTATATACTGTATTACAGCATTAAAAGAGAACTATGTTGTGTTATATTATTTTTATACTGTATTACACCATTATATCTGCACTGTGTGGTGTTATATTATTTATATACTGTATTGCACCATTATTTGAGCACTGTGTGATGTTATATTATTGATATTCTTTTTCCCACCATTATATGTGCACCGTGTTGTGTTATATTATTTTTATACAGTATTAAAGCATTATATAATAACTTTATTGTGTTATATTATTTATATACTGTGGTGCACTATTATATTACCACTGTGTGTTGTTATATTATTTATTTACTATACTGCACCACTATATGATCATTGTGTGGTGTCATATTATTTATATAATGTATAAGAAAATTATATGAGCACTGTGTGGTGATATAGCGTTTATTTACTGTATTGCATCATTATATGAGCACTGTGAGGTGGTATATTATTTATATACTGTATTACAGCATTAAAAGAGCACTACATTGTTTTATATTATTTTTATACGGTATTACACTAATATATGTGCACTGTGTGGTGTCTTATTATTTAAAAACTGTATTGCACCATTATAAGATCACTGTGTGGTGTTATATTTTTTTTATACTGTATTAACTGCATTATATGAGCATTGTGTGATGTCATATTATTTATATACTGTATTTCTGCATTACATGAACACTCAGTTTTGTTATATTATTTATTTACTATACTGCACCACTATATGAGTACTGAGTGCTTTTTTATTATTTATACACTATGTTGCACCATTTTATGTACACTTTATGGTTTTATATTATGTATATACTGTATAACATCATTATATGTGCTCTGTGTGGTTTTATGTTATTTGTATATTGTATTACAGCACTATAAGAGCATTGTGTGGTGTTATATTATTTATATACTGTATTTAAGAATTTTTGGAGCACTGAGTGGTGTTATAATATGTATATAGTGTATTTCTGCCTTATATAAACACTGAGTGGTGTTATATTATTTATTTAATATACTGCAACATTATATGATCACTGTGTGGTGTTATATTATTTATATAAGGTATAACAAAATTATATGAGCACTGTGTCGTGTTATAGTGTTTATTTACTATACTGCATCATTATATGAGCACTGTGTGGTGTTATATTATTTATATACTATATTACAGCATTAAAAGAGAACTATGTTGTGTTATATTATTTTTATACTGTATTACACCATTATATCTGCACTGTATGGTGTTATATTATTTATATACTTTATTGCACCATTATTTGAGCACTGTGTGATGTTATATTATTGATATTCTTTTTCCCACCATTATATGTGCACTGTGTTGTGCTATATTATTTTTATACTGTATTAAAGCATTATATAATAACTTTATTGTGTTATATTATTTATATACTGTGCTGCACTATTATATGATCACTGTATGGTGTTATATTATTTACATACTGCATTATTGCATTATATGAGCACTGTGCGGTGTTAAATTATTTATATACTGTAGTGCAGCAATACATGAGCACTGTTTCATGCATTAATATTGATATAATGTATTTCTGCATTATATTAACACTGAGTGCTGTTATATTATTTATTTACTATACTGCACCGCTATATGATCACTGTGTGGTGTCATATTATTTATATAATGTATAACAAAATTATATGAGTACTTTGTGGTTATATAGTGTTTATTTACTGTATTGCATCATTATATGAGCACTTTGTGGTGGTATATTATTTATATACTGTATTACAGCATTAAAAGAGCACTACATTGTTTTATATTATTTTTATACGGTATTACACTAATATATGTGCACTGTGTGGTGTCTTATTATTTAAAAACTGTATTGCACCATTATAAGATCACTGTGTGGTGTTATATTTTTTATACTGTATTAACTGCATTATATGAGCATTGTGTGCTGTCATATTATTTATACACTGTATTTCTGCATTACATGAACACTGAGCTTTGTTATATTATTTTTTTATTATACTGCACCAATATATGAGAACTGAGTGTTTTTTTATTATTTATACACTATGTTGCACCATTTTATGTACACTGTATGGTTTTATATTATGTATATACTGTATAACATCATTATATGTGCTCTGTGTGGTTTTATGTTATTTGTATATTGTATTACAGCACTATAAGAGCATTGTGTGGTGTTATATTATTTATATACTGTATTTAAGAATTTTTGGAGCACTGAGTGGTGTAATAATATTTATATACTGTATTTATGCCTTATATAAACACTGAGTGGTGTTATATTATTTATTTACTATACTGCACTACTATATGATCACTGTGTGGTGTTATATTATTTATATTATGTATAACAAAATTATATGAGCACTGTGTCGTGTTATAGTGTTTATTTACTGTATTGCATCATTATATGAGCACTCTGTGGAGGTATATTATTTATATACTGTATTACAGCATTAAAAGAGAACTATGTTGTGTTATATTATTATTATACTGTATTACACCATTATATGTGCACTGTGTGGTGTTATATTATTTATATTCTGTATTACAGCAATAAAAGAACACTATGTTGTGTTATATTATTTTTATACTGTACTACACCATTATATGTGCACCGTGTTTTGTTATATTATTTTCATACTGTTTTAAAGCATTATATAATAATTTTATTGTGTTATATTATTTATATACTGTGTTGCACTATTATATGATCACTGTATGGTGTTATATTATTTACATACTGCATTATTACATTATATGAGCACTGTGTGGTGTTATATTATTTATATACTGTAGTGCAGCAATATACGAGCACTGTCATGTATTAATATTGATATAATGTATTTCTGCATTATATTAACACTACTTGGTTTTATATTATTTATTTACTATACTGCACCACTATATGATCACTGTGTGGTGTCATATTCTTTATATAATGTATAACAAAATTATATGAGCACTGTGTGGTGATATAGTGTTTATTTACTGTATTGCATGATTATATGAGCACTGTGTGGTGGTATATTATTTATATACTGTATTACAGCATTAAAAGAGCACTACATTGTTTTATATTATTTTTATATGGTATTACACCATTATATGTGCACTGTGTGGTGTCTTATTATTTAAAAACTGTATTGCACTATTATAAAATCACTGCGTGGTGTTATATTTTTTTATACTGTATTAACTGCATTATATGAGCATTGTGTGCTGTCATATTATTTATATACTGTATTTCTGCATTACATGAACACTGAGTTTTGTTATAACATTTATTTACTAAACTGCACCACTATATGAGTACTGAGTGGTTTTTTTATTATTTATACACTATGTTGCACCATTTTATGTACACTGTGTGTTTTTATATTATGTATATACTGTATAACATCATTATATGCGCACTGTGTGGTTTTATATTATTTTTATACTGTATTACAGCACTAGAAGAGCACTGTGTGGTGTTATATTATTTATATACTGTATTTAAGAATTTTTGGAGCACTGAGTGGTGTAATAATATTTATATACCGTATTTCTGCCTTATATAAACACTGAGTAGTGTTATATTATTTATTTAATATACTGCAATATTATATGATCACTGTGTGGTGTTATAATATTTATATAACGTATAACAAAATTATATGAGCACTGTGTCGTGTTATAGTGTTTATTTACTATACTGCATCATTATATGAGCACTGTGTGGTCTTATATTATTTATATACTGTATTACAGCATTAAAAGAGAACTATGTTGTGGTATATTATTTTTACACTGTATTACACAATTATATCTGCACTGTGTGGTGTTATATTATTTATATACTGTATTTCACCATTATTTGAGCACTGTGTGATGTTATAATATTGATAATAATAATAATAATAATAATAATAATAATAATAATAATAATAATAATAGTCCTTTAATAGTCCCACAATGGGGAAATTCAGTGTGTTACAGCAGCAAAGATAAGATAAGCAGACACAAATACAAATACAACATGTACAGGAATTTTCCAAGGTGAGAGGCATTACATTAATAGCAGACAGACAGATAGGACGCAGCAGAGGGGGGGGGGATTTAACAGGCAGAGAGATATTTCAGTTCTCTGTATGTAATGATCTCCGCTTAGGTCGGTGTTGGTTGTACAGCCTAACCGCGGTGGGGAGGAAAAACTTCCGATAGCGCTCCTTCTCACACCTAGGGTGGAGCAGTCGGTCACTGACAGTACTGCTCAGCGCGATCACAGTCTCATGCATGGGATGGGACTTCTTCTTCTGCATGGAGCTCACCACGGACAGTGTCCTTCTGTCACCCACCACCTGCACTGGGTCCAGTGGGCTCCCCAGGACAGAGCTGGCCCTTCTAATCAGCTTGTCAAGTTTATTTCTGTCCCTGGTTGATATACTGCTCCCCCAGCAGGCCACTCCAAAGAAGATGGCTGATGCCACTACCGAGTTGAAGAAAGTTCTAAGAAGTGCCCCCCGGATTCCAAAGGCTCTCAGTTTCCTAAGCAGGTAGAGCCTGCTGTGGCCCTTCCTGTACAGGGCCTCCATATGATCTGCCCAGTCCAGCTTATTATTAAGGAGCAAACCCAGGTACTTATAGGTGTTCACAATCTCGATGCCCGTCCCCAGGATGTCCACTGGATTTGGAGGGCATCTGCCTTTGCGGAAGTCCACCACCATCTCCTTGGTCTTCCCCGCGTTAATCTTCAGGTGGTTCCGGTGGCACCAGTCCACAAAATCCTGGTTCAGTTCTCTGTACTCCCTGTCATCATCATCTGTGATGAGACCCACTATTGCAGAGTCGTCAGAATACTTCTGTAGGTAGCAGCTGGATGAGTTGCACCTAAAATCTGCAGTGTACAGTGTGAAGAGGAAAGGGGCGAGAACCGTACCCTGAGGTGCCCCCGTATTACAGATCACGGTACCTGACACACAGTCTCGGGCTCTCACGTATTGAGGTCGATTTGTGAGGTAGTCTAGGATCCAGTTGGAGAGGTGGTGGTCCACTCCAGCAAGGCCCAGCTTGTCCCTCAATAACCTGGGCTGTATGGTGTTAAAAGCACTGGAGAAGTCAAAGAACATTATTCTCACTGTGTTCCCTGGTTTCTCCAGGTGAGACAGAGCCCTGTGCAGAAGATGGATGATGGCATCATCTACCCCAATGCCCGGCCGATAAGCAAACTGGAGGGGGTCCATAGCGGGGCTCACTAGAGGGCGGAGATGTGTGAGAACCAATCTCTCTAAGATCTTCATCAGGTGGGATGTCAGTGCTACAGATATTATTTTTTCCACCATTATATATGCACTGTGTTGTGTTATATTATTTTTATACTGTATTAAAGCATTATATAATAACTTTATTGTGTTATATTATGTATATACTGTGTTGCACTATTATATGATCACTGTATGGTGTTATATTATTTACATACTGCATTATTGCATTATATGAGCACTGTGTTGTGTTATATTATTTATATACTGTAGTGCAGCAATATACGAGCACTGTGTCATGCATTAATAATGATATAATGTATTTCTGCATTATATTAACATTGAGTGGTGTTATATTATTTATTTACTATACTGCACCACTGTATGATCATTGTGTGGTGTCATATTATTTATATAATGTATAAAAAAATTATATGAGCACTGTGTGGTGATATAGTGTTTATTTACTATATTGCATCCTTATATGAGCACTGTGTGGTGTTATATTATTTATTTACTGTATTACAGCATTAAAAGAGCACTACATTGTTTTATATTATTTTTATATGGTATTACACCATTATATGTGCACTGTGTGGTGTTATATTATTTATATACTGTATATGACCATTATAAGATCACTGTGTGGTGTTATATTTTTTCATACCGTATTACTGTATTATATGAGCATTGTGTGATGTCATATTATTTATATACTGTATTTCTGCATTACATGAACACTGAGTTTTGTTATATTATTTATTTACTATACTGCACTATTATATGAGTCCTGAGTGCTTTTTTATTATTTATACACAATATTGCTCCATTTTATGTACACTGTATGGTTTTATATTATGTATATACTGTATAACATCATTATATGTGCGCTGTGTGGTTTTATGTTATTTGTATATTGTATTACAGCACTATAAGAGCATTGTGTGGTGTTATATTATTTATATACTGTATTACTACATTACATGAGCACTTTGTGGTGTTATATTATTTATGAACTGTATTACTGCATTATATGAGCACTGTGTGGTGTTATAGTGTTTATTTACTGTATTGCATCATTATATGTGCACTGTGTGGTGTTATATTATTTATATACTATTCTACACCATTATATGAGCACTGTGTGGTGTTATATTTTTTATATATTGTATTCCTGCATTATATTAGCACTGTGTAGTGTTATAATATTTATTTACTATAATGCACCTTTATATGAGCACTGTGTTGTGTTTTATTATAAATATACTGTTTTATAGCATTATGGGCACTGTGTGGTGTTATATTTTTTATATACCGCATTACCTATTTACATGAGCACTGTGTGGTGTGATATTTATATACTGTAATGCAGCATTTAGAGATGAGCGAATTTCTCAAAAGTTCGATTCTGCAGTTCGATTCGAAGTTCTAAAAAAATTTACTTTGCTCCAAATTCATTCGCGGCGAATATCATTAAAAAACACCTATGTAAGAAAAACACAATGGGAATACAACAAATCTGAAATTTCAGGGGATCGAGGTTGTCCAACCACCACCACGGGCGTAAATTTCAATCAAATAATCCTAAAATGTGAAGCTAGATGGGTATATATAATGAAAACCTTACAACCAGGAGGTTCAAACAAACCCATTTCTTACATTTGCTTCATTGATTAATTTTGGATTACTGCCATGTTTATCTGATATATGAGAGTAGTTGTACATGTTTCCTATAAACAGCTGCAACCTTGGATTCTATTGTTAACCTTCGGAGAATTATCTGTGAAGTTGCCCTATATATTCCACTCTTTAGGGCATATTTCCCCATATGTCTTTTGTGTATATACATTTCAGTTTTAGGATATGCTCACTGCCTGATACATTATCTTTCGGCAATATAGATAGCCGTGTAAATTTTCCCCAGTAGCACCAATGTTCGCTGTTAGGAGGCGGGGTCAGAAGATATTCCTGGAACACCCACACAGCGGCATCATATGAATGATGCAGCACGATTGGTGGTACTCCCGGTGCACCCCGCCCCCATGGGAGGAGCTTCCTCCTTATAGATCCAGAGGGTAGTGGCTCGCGACTGCGGCCATACACCAGAGCCGACTGAGCACATGCAGAGATGTGACGTAGCTTCGAACGCTGTTTTTACAGCGATTAGACTCATCTATCTCTAGGAATGTGAAAGGGAACAGATATTAAACAAACGTTGGCAGCGAAAGGAGAGGCGGTATACACCCTGATACTGGAGCTAAACCTCACCTTCCCCGCTCTCAGCTGTGCTTTACTAGCAGGCACATTATTTACCATCTATGAGGAGTGCTCCAGGAGATCGCAGCACCTCGCTACAGGGAATGGGTAAAGCTTTTTATTACCTCTAATGAACCTCTCTGTGAACAGTGAGGGGAGAAACGCGTCGGTTTGATGAATTATATACACAAACAAGATTTCAATCATTGAGCCTTAGTCTTGTGCTATACCTCTCTATACCAACTAATAAAGGAGACAGGAAGAATAGTCACTCTATTATAAACATCTAACAACTAGGTTTATATAGTATAGTGTGACCAGCTTTTGATTCCTATGTTTAATGGGATTAAAATTTTGCCTTCCTTTGCCTAGTCATCACATAAGTTTTAGTGTGGTAACTTACTGGTGCTATCAATTGGTGATATACAACATTTATATTATGTGTGGGTAGAATCAATGTCACTGCCTACAGTGGGGAAAAAAAAGTATTTAGTCAGCCCCCAATTGTGCAAGTTCTCCCACTTATAAAGATGAGGCCGGCCTGTAATTGCCATCATAGGTAGACCTCAACTATGAGAGACAAAATGAGAAAACTAATCCAGAAAATCACATTGTCTGACTTGTAAAGAATTTATTTGCAAATTATGGTGGAAAATAAGTATTTGGTCAATAACAAAAGTTCCTCTCAATCCTTTGTTCTATCTCCTTTGTTGGCAATGACAGAGGTGAAACGTTTCCTGTAAGTCTTCACAAGGTTGGCACACACTGCTGCTGTTATGTCGGCCCATTCCTCCATGCAGATCTCCTCTAGAGCAGGGATGTTTTGGGGCTGTCGCTGGACAACACGGACTTTCAACTCCCTCCAAAGGTTTTCTATGGGGCTGAGATCTGGAGACTGGCTAGGCCACTCCAGGACCTTGAAATGCTTCTTACGAAGCCGCTCCTTCGTTGCCCTGGCGGTGTGCTTGGGATCATTGTCATGCTGAAAGACCCAGCCACGTTTCATCTTCAATGCCCTTGCTGATGGAAGGAGGTTTGCACTCACAATCTCCCCATACATGGCCCCATTCATTCTTTCATGTACACGGATCAGTCGTCCTGGTCCCTTTGCAGAGAAACAGCCCCATACATGATGTTGCCCCCCCCATGCTTCACAGTAGGTATGGTGTTCTCTGGATACAACTCAGCATTCACTCTCCTCCAAACACCACGAGTTGTGTTTCTACCAAACAGTTCTACTTTGGTTTCATCTGACCATATGACATTCTCCCAATACTCTTCTGGAACATCCAAATGCTCTCTAGCAAACTTCAGACGGGCCCGGATATGTACTGGCTTAAGCAGGGGGACACGTCTGGCACTGCAGGATCTGAGTCCCTGGCGGCGTAGTGTGTTACTGACGGTAGCCTTTGTTACGTTAGTCCCAGCTTTCTGCAGGTCACTCACTAGGTCCCCCCGTGGGGTTCTGGGATTTTTGCTCACCGTTCTTGTGATCATTTTGACCCCACGGGGTGAGATCTTGCGTGGAGCCCCTGATGGAGGGAGATTATCAGTGGTCTTGTATGTCTTCCATTTTCTAATTATTGCTCCCACAGGTGATTTCTTCACACCAAGCTGCTTGCCTATTGCAGATTCAGTCTTCCCAGCCTGGTGCAGGGCTACCATTTTGTTTCTGGTCCTTCCACAGCTCTTTGGTCTTCACCATAGTGGAGTTTGGAGTGTGACTGAGGTTGTGGACAGGAGTCTTTTATACTGATAACAATGTCACACAGGAGCCATTACTACAGGTAATGAGTGGAGGACAGAGGAGCCTCTTAAAGGAGAAGTTACAGGGCTGTGAGAGCCAGAAATCTTGCTTGTTTGTAGGTGACCAAATACTTATTTTCCACCATAATTTGCAAATAAATTCTTTAAAAATAATCAGACAATGTGATTTTCTGGATTAGTTTTCTCATTTTGTCTCTCATAGTTGAGGTCTACCTATGATGACAATTACAGGCCGGCCTCATCTTTATAAGTGGGAGAACTTGCACAATTGGGGGCTGACTAAATACTTGTTTTCCCCACTGTATATCTGCTATACTTTATGTATTCCCCAGCATTGCATCAGGTTAGCGATATCTAACATAGTTGGTGTAGAGGTCAATACATCTCGCACCTGTCTTTTGTAAACATATCCAACTAGCTGTATATTTTCAGTATTATATCTGATAAGAGTGCAGGCCGTAGTACGTACTTACATACATTACTCGCTTCTGGCATCTCTTCTCTAACAATAGAATCCGCAGAGATCTTTCTTTAGCTACTCTGAGTAACCACCAGCTCAGTCCTACTTGTGGGTTAGGATCATACGTTTTTATATTTGTTTGAGTAAAGATACAACATTTTAAGTGTTCTTTCAGGCAAACCTTACAACCTTCATTGAAAAGCTTCAATATTTTGTTGGGACCAACCAAAATTATATATGTTAGATTCCCTAGGTTCATCTTAACAGTGGTATGACAGACAAAACAAATACCATATCTATATGACTGTGTGCAGATTGGACCATATATATATTAAGACTATGGATCTGATTGGGTACATAAATAATAAACTACTATTTAATGAATTTGTAGTGAGTGATCTTATATAAAATAAAATTTTGGCTACAGTGATCCAATACAACCTCTGTTCCCTGAATCTTACATGCACCCGCCCGGGCCCCAGCTATGCTTGCTCTGTGGCCTTGACCTTTGGGTCACTTCTGTTTTCAGACTCCAAACATTGCAACATAGTAAATCTGTGGAAATGTCCTGTGGCCTGGAAGGTCTGGGGGAAGGTCTGGGGGAAGGTCTGGGCGCTTATCTGTGATGACTAAGCGGGCCCCAGCCCAGACATGAGCCCAGGGAGCCCGACTAGGAATGATAAGAGGTCCAAGGGAGGTGAGTGGGACAGGAACAGTTCTCATAGCACAAGGGGCGCCGCTTATCTCCCTCTGTAGGACACTGACAGCACAAGATGGAGGCTCAGCAGCTGCACAAATAAAGCTGGGTTCACACCTGGGTTCAGCTTTATGTTCTTTGGGTCTGGTTGCTGACCTGAAAACCAGAAATCTAACCTGCTTAAGTAGTGGTTACCTGCTGAAACCCGCAGACCCCATAGACTGTAAGGGGATGTTCACACGGAGCTTTTTACAGGCTGAAAAATCTGCTTCAGGAATTAGGAAACAGTTTTTTGACGCGTTTTTTCACATATTGCAGATTTTGTCACATTTTTTGTTGTGTTTTTCTTTGCGGTTTTTGCCGTGTTTTTTTGCTCCAGTACACTGTATGGACCTGGAAACTTCCCTTTAGAAAAAAACGCTTGCAGTTTTCAAAAACCGCATCGAAAAACGCATCAAAAACCCGTCAAGAAACCGTTTTGCACCTCCCGTTAATTTCAATAGGTTTTTGAAGGTAGAATCGGCCTGAACAGTGGTCATGTCGCTATATTCAACCTCTAACTGGAAAAGAAAAAAAAAACTGCCACTGACTCCCATGGAAAAGAATGGGGGCGTTTTATGAGGCAGATTTTGGGGGTGAACATACCATAATGGGGTCTGCCAGATTTACACCCGGCTGCTTGTAGGGCTTTTATCTCCCCATTTTTTTAAAAAGGTTCAGGGATGGACACAAAGAACGAGCAACAAGCGCTGGTGTGTATATCAGGGGCCGCTCTGTATATATACTGTATATAACCTGTATATCAGGGGCCGCTCTGTATATATACTGTATATATCCTGTATATCAGGGGCCGCTCTGTATATATACTGTATATATCCTGTATATCAGGGGCCGCCTGTATATATACTGTATATAACCTGTATATCAGGGGCCGCTCTGTATATATACTGTATATACCTGTATATCAGGGGCCGCTCTGTATATATACTGTATATAACCTGTATATCAGGGGCCGCTCTGTATATATACTGTATATATCCTGTATATCAGGGGCCGCTCTGTATATATACTGTATATATCCTGTATATCAGGGGCCGCTCTGTATATATACTGTATATATCCTGTATATCAGGGGCCGCTCTGTATATATCCTGTATATATCCTGTATATCAGGGGCCGCTCTGTATATATCCTGTATATATCCTGTATATCAGGGGCCGCTCTGTATATATACTGTATATATCCTGTATATCAGGGGCCGCTCTGTATATATACTGTATATATCCTGTATATCAGGGGCCGCTCTGTATATATCCTGTATATATCCTGTATATCAGGGGCCGCTCTGTATATATACTGTATATATCCTGTATATCAGGGGCCGGCTCTGTATATATACTGTATATATCCTGTATATCAGGGGCCGCTCTGTATATATACTGTATATATCCTGTATATCAGGGGCCGCTCTGTATATATACTGTATATATCCTGTATATCAGGGGCCGCTCTGTATATATACTGTATATATACTGTATATCAGGGGCCGCTCTGTATATATACTGTATATATCCTGTATATCAGGGGCCGCTCTGTATATAGTCATATGTATAAGTATGGGCACCCCTATTAATCTTAATCATTTTTAGTTCTAAATATTTGGGTGTATATACTGCAACAGCCATATTCAATTTGTATATATCTAATAACTGATGGACACAGTAATATATCAGGATTGAAATGAGGTTTACTGTACTAACAGAAAATGTGCAATATGCATCATAAACCAAAATTTGACCGGGGCAAAAGGTATGGGCACCTCAACAGAAAAGTGACATTAATATTTAGTAGCTCCTCCTTTTGCAAAAATAACAGCCTCTAGTCGCTTCCTGTAGCTTTTAATCAGTTCCTGGAGTCCTGGATGAAGGTATTTTTGACCATTCCTCTTTACAAAACAATTCCAGTTCAGTTAAGGTTTGATGGTCGCCGAGCATGGACAGCCCGCTGCTAAATTATCCCACAGATGTTCAATGATATTCAGGTCTGGGGACTGGGATGGCCATTCCAGAACATTGTAATTGTTCCTCTGCATGAATGCCTGAGTAGATTTGGATCATTGTCTTGCTGTAAATCAGCTCCATCCCCGGCGGAACCGCAAATCGGCCACTGATATCTCTGTACATTATTCTCAAGAATCTGCTGATACTGAGTTGAATCCAGGGCGCCCCTCTGATCATAACAAGACCCCGGCCGGCAAAATTTACAGCCCCTGGGTAGCAAGTGTTTTTCTTGGAATGCTGTGTTTTTTGAACCCCATGCCATAACGCCTTTTTGTATGACCAAACAACTCAATCTTTGTTTCATCAGTCCACAGGACCTTCTTCCAAGATGAAGCTGGCTTGTCCAAATGTGCTTTTGCATACCTCAGGCGACTCTGTTTGTGGCGTGCTTTCAGAAACGGCTTCTTTCGCATCACTCTCCCATACAGCTTCTCCTTGTGCAAAGTGTGCTGTATTGTTGACCGATGCACAGTGACACCATCTGCAGCAAGATGATGCTGCAGCTCTTTGGAGGTGGTCTGTGGATTGTCCTTGACTGTTCTCACCATTTTTCTTCTCTGTCTTTCTGATATTTTTCTTGGCCTGCCACTTCTGGGCTTAACAAGAACTGTCCCTGTGGTCTTCCATTTCCTTACTATGTTCCTCACAGTGGAAACTGACAGGTTAAATCTCTGAGACAACTTTTTGTATCCTTCCCCTGAACAACTATGTTGAACAATCTTTGTTTTCAGATTATTTGAGAGTTGTTTTGAGGAGCCCATGATGCCACTCTTCAGAGGAGATTCAAATAGGAGAACAACTTGCAATTGGCCACCTTAAATACCTTTTCTCATGATTGGATACACCTGGCTATGAAGTTCAAAGCTCAGTGAGGTTACAAAACCAATTTTGTGCTTCAGTAAGTCAGTAAAAAGTAGTTAGGAGTATTCAAATCAATAAAATGATAAGGGTACCCAAATTTTTGCACCGGTCAAATTTTGGTTTAATGCATATTGCACATTTTCTGTTAGTACAATAAACCTCATTTCAATCCTGAAATATTACTGTGTCCATCAGTTATTAGATATATCAAATTGAAATGGCTGTTGCAAACACCCAAATATTTAGAACTAAAAATGATTAAGATTAATAGGGGTGCCCAAACTTTTCATATGACTGTATATACTGTATATATCCTGTATATCAGGGGCCGGATATATCTGTATATAACCTGTATATCAGGGGCCGCTCTGTATATATACTGTATATATACTGTATATCAGGGGCCGCTCTGTATATATACTGTATATATCCTGTATATCAGGGGCCGCTCTGTATATATACTGTATATATACTGTATATCAGGGGCCGCTCTGTATATATACTGTATATATCCTGTATATCAGGGGCCGCTCTGTATATATACTGTATATATCCTGTATATCAGGGGCCGCTCTGTATATATACTGTATATATCCTGTATATCAGGGGCCGCTCTGTATATATACTGTATATATCCTGTATATCAGGGGCCGCTGTATATTCTGTATATATACTGTATATACCTGCTATATCAGGGGCCGCTCTGTATATATACTGTATATATCCTGTATATCAGGGGCCGCTCTGTATATATACTGTATATATCCTGTATATCAGGGGCCCGTTATCTGTATATATACTGTATATACTATATATCCTGTATATCAGGGGCCGCTCTGTATATATACTGTATATATCCTGTATATCAGGGGCCGCTCTGTATATATACTGTATATATCCTGTATATCAGGGGCCGCTCTGTATATATACTGTATATATCCTGTATATCAGGGGCCGCTCTGTATATATACTGTATATATCCTGTATATCAGGGGCCGCTCTGTATATATACTGTATATATCCTGTATATCAGGGGCCGCTCTGTATATATACTGTATATATACTGTATATCAGGGGCCGCTCTGTATATAAACTGAACCTATACAGGGGCCGCTCTGTATATATACTGTATATATCCTGTATATCAGGGGCCGCTCTGTATATATACTGTATATATCCTGTATATCAGGGGCCGCTCTGTATATATACTGTATATATCCTGTATATCAGGGGCCGCTCTGTATATACTACTGTATATAACCTGTATATCAGGGGCCGCTCTGTATATATACTGTATATATCCTGTATATCAGGGGCCGCTCTGTATATATACTGTATATATCCTGTATATCAGGGGCCGCTCTGTATATATACTGTATATATCCTGTATATCAGGGGCCGCTCTGTATATATACTGTATATATCCTGTATATCAGGGGCCGCTCTGTATATATCTGTATATATACTGTATATATCCTGTATATCAGGGGCCGCTCTGTATATATACTGTATATATCCTGTATATCAGGGGCCGCTCTGTATATATACTGTATATATCCTGTATATCAGGGGCCGCTCTGTATATATACTGTATATATCCTGTATATCAGGGGCCGCTCTGTATATATACTGTATATATCCTGTATATCAGGGGCCGCTCTGTATATATACTGTATATATCCTGTATATCAGGGGCCGCTCTGTATATATACTGTATATATCCTGTATATCAGGGGCCGCTCTGTATATATACTGTATATATCCTGTATATCAGGGGCCGCTCTGTATATATCCTGTATATACATCCAGGGCCGCCTGTATATATACTGTATATATCCTGTATATCAGGGGCCGCTCTGTATATATACTGTATATATCCTGTATATCAGGGGCCGCTCTGTATATATACTGTATATATCCTGTATATCAGGGGCCGCTCTGTATATATACTGTATATATCCTGTATATCAGGGGCCGCTCTGTATATATACTGTATATATCCTGTATATCAGGGGCCGCTCTGTATATAACCTGTATATCAGGGCCCCTGTATATATCCTGTATATCAGGGGCCGCTCTGTATATATACTGTATATATCCTGTATATCAGGGGCCGCTCTGTATATATACTGTATATATCCTGTATATCAGGGGCCGCTCTGTATATATACGTGTATATCCCTGTATATCAGGGGCCGCTCTGTATATATACTGTATATAACCTGTATATCAGGGGCCGCTCTGTATATATCCTGTATATAACCTGTATATCAGGGGCCGCTCTGTATATATACTGTATATAACCTGTATATCAGGGGCCGCTCTGTATATATCCTGTACTATATCCTGTATATCAGGGGCCGCTCTGTATATATACTGTATATAACCTGTATATCAGGGGCCGCTCTGTATATATACTGTATATATCCTGTATATCAGGGGCCGCTCTGTATATATACCTGTATATATCCTGTATATCAGGGGCCGCTCTGTATATATACTGTATATACCTGTATATCAGGGGCCGCTCTGTATATATACTGTATATAACCTGTATATCAGGGGCCGCTCTGTATATATACTGTATATATCCTGTATATCAGGGGCCGCTCTGTATATATACTGTATATATCCTGTATATCAGGGGCCGCTCTGTATATATACTGTATATATCCTGTATATCAGGGGCCGCTCTGTATATATACTGTATATAACCTGTATATCAGGGGCCGCTCTGTATATATACTGTATATATCCTGTATATCAGGGGCCGCTCTGTATATATACTGTATATATCCTGTATATCAGGGGCCGCTCTGTATATATACTGTATATAACCTGTATATCAGGGGCCGCTCTGTATATATACTGTATATATCCTGTATATCAGGGGCCTGAAATCTGTATATATACTGTATATATCCTGTATATCAGGGGCCGCTCTGTATATATACTGTATATATCCTGTATATCAGGGGCCGCTCTGTATATATACTGTATATAACCTGTATATCAGGGGCCGCTCTGTATATATATATCCTGATATATATACTGATATATATCCTGTATATCAGGGGCCGCTCTGTATATATACTGTATATAACCTGTATATCAGGGGCCGCTCTGTATATATACTGTATATATCCTGTATATATACTGTATATAACCTGTATATCAGGGGCCGCTCTGTATATATACTGTATATAACCTGTATATCAGGGGCCGCTCTGTATATACCTATATATACTGTATATATCCTGTATATACCGTAGGGGCCGCTCTGTATATATACTGTATATAACCTGTATATCAGGGGCCGCTCTGTATATATCGCTGTATATAACCTGTATATCAGGGGCCGCTCTGTATATATACTGTATATAACCTGTATATCAGGGGCCGCTCTGTATATATCCTGTATATAACCTGTATATCAGGGGCCGCTCTGTATATAACCTGTATATAACCTGTATATACCTATATACCTGTATATCAGGGGCCGCTCTGTATATATACTGTATATAACCTGTATATCAGGGGCCGCTCTGTATATATACTGTATATAACCTGTATATCAGGGGCCGCTCTGTATATAACCTGTAATCAGGGGCCGCCTGTATATAACCTGTATATATACTGTATATAACCTGTATATCAGGGGCCGCTCTGTATATATACTGTATATAACCTGTATATCAGGGGCCGCTCTGTATATATCCTGTATATAACCTGTATATCAGGGGCCGCTCTGTATATATCCTGTATATCAGGGGCCGCTCTGTATATACCTATATATCCTGTATATCAGGGGCCGCTCTGTATATATACTGTATATAACCTGTATATCAGGGGCCGCTCTGTATATATACTGTATATAACCTGTATATCAGGGGCCGCTCTGTATATACCCTGTATATAACCTGTATATCAGGGGCCGCTCTGTATATATCCTGTATATACACCTGATATACATATATCCTGTATATCAGGGGCCGCTCTGTATATATACTGTATATATCCTGTATATCAGGGGCCGCTCTGTATATATCCTGTATATATCCTGTATATCAGGGGCCGCTCTGTGTATATATACTGTATATATCCTGTATATCAGGGGCCGCTCTGTATATACCTACTATATATCCTGTATATCAGGGGCCGCTCTGTATATATCCTGTATATATCCTGTATATCAGGGGCCCCGCTCTGTATATATATATACTGTATATATCCTGTATATCAGGGGCCGCTCTGTATATCTCCTGTATATATATATCGCTGTATATATATACCTGTATATCAGGGGCCGCTCTGTATATATCCTGTATATATCCTGTATATCAGGGGCCGCTCTGTATATATCCTGTATATACATGTATATACCTGTATATCAGGGGCCGCTCTGTATATATCCTGTATATAACCTGTATATCAGGGGCCGCTCTGAGCTATACGTATATAACCTGTATATCAGGGGCCGCTCTGTATATATACTGTATATATCCTGTATATCAGGGGCCGCTCTGTATATATCCTGTATATAACCTGTATATCAGGGGCCGCTCTGTATATATCCTGTATATAACCTGTATATCAGGGGCCGCTTTATACATCTGTATATATATACCTGTATATAACCTGTATATCAGGGGCCGCTCTGTATATATCCTGTATATATCCTGTATATCAGGGGCCGCTCTGTATATATACTGTATATAACCTGTATATCAGGGGCCGCTCTGTATATATACTGTATATAACCTGTATATCAGGGGCCGCTCTGTATATATACTGTATATAACCTGTATATCAGGGGCCGCTCTGTATATATACCCTGTATATATCCTGTATATCAGGGGCCGCTCTGTATATATCCTGTATATAACCTGTATATCAGGGGCCGCTCTGTATATATACTGTATATAACCTGTATATCAGGGGCCGCTCTGTATATATACTGTATATAACCTGTATATCAGGGGCCGCTCTGTATATATACTGTATATAACCTGTATATCAGGGGCCGCTCTGTATATATCCTGTAAAACGTATATCAGGGGCCGCTCTGTATATATCCTGTATATAACCTGTATATCAGGGGCCGCTCTGTATATATCCTGTATATAACCTGTATATCAGGGGCCGCTCTGTATATATGCTATATATCCTGTATATCAGGGGCCGCTCTGTATATATACTGTATATATCCTGTATATCAGGGGCCGCTCTGTATATATCCTGTATATAACCTGTATATCAGGGGCCGCTCTGTATATATACTGTATATAACCTGTATATCAGGGGCCGCTCTGTATATATACTGTATATAACCTGTATATCAGGGGCCGCTCTGTATATATCCTGTATATATCCTGTATATCAGGGGCCGCTCTGTATATATCCTGTATATATATAATCCTGTATATCAGGGGCCGCTCTGTATATATACTGTATATAACCTGTATATCAGGGGCCGCTCTGTATATATCCTGTATATAACCTGTATATCAGGGGCCGCTCTGTATATATCCTGTATATCAGGGGCCGCCGATCTGTATATATCCTGTATATAACCTGTATATCAGGGGCCGCTCTGTATATATCCTGTATATAACCTGTATATCAGGGGCCGCTCTGTATATCCTGTATATCAGGGCCCGTATATATCCTGTATATAACCTGTATATCAGGGGCCGCTCTGTATATATCCTGTATATAACCTGTATATCGGGCCGCTCTGTATATATCCTGTATATAACCTGTATATCAGGGGCCGCTCTGTATATATCCTGTATATAACCTGTATATCAGGGGCCGCTCTGTATATATATCCTGTATATCAGGGGCCGCTCTGTATATATATATCCTGTATATATATACCTGTATATCAGGGGCCGCTCTGTATATATCCTGTATATAACCTGTATATCAGGGGCCGCTCTGTATATATACTGTATATAACCTGTATATCAGGGGCCGCTCTGTATATATATCCTGTATATATCCTGTATATCAGGGGCCGCTCTGTATATATCCTGTATATCACCTGTATATCAGGGGCCGCTCTGTATATATCCTGTATATAACCTGTATATCAGGGGCCGCTCTGTATATATACTGTATATAACCTGTATATCAGGGGCCGCTCTGTATATACTATACCTGTATATCAGGGGCCGCTCTGTATATATCCTGTATATAACCTGTATATCAGGGGCCGCTCTGTATATATCCTGTATATAACCTGTATATCAGGGGCCGCTCTGTATATACTATATCCTGTATATCAGGGGCCGCTCTGTAACCTGTATATCCTATAGGGGCGCTCTGTATATAACCTGTATATCAGGGGCCGCTCTGTATATCCTGTATATAACCTGTATATCAGGGGCCGCTCTGTATATATACCTGTATATAACCTGTATATCAGGGGCCGCTCTGTATATACCTGCTATATAACCTGTATATCAGGGGCCGCCTGCCTGTATATAACCTGTATATCAGGGGCCGCTCTGTATATATCCTGTATATAACCTGTATATCAGGGGCCGCTCTGTATATATACCTGTATATAACCTGTATATCAGGGGCCGCTCTGTATATATCCTGTATATAACCTGTATATCAGGGGCCGCTCTGTATATATCCTGTATATAACCTGTATATCAGGGGCCGCTCTGTATATATCCTGTATATAACCTGTATATCAGGGGCCGCTCTGTATATATAGAAAACCTGTATATCAGGGGCCGCTCTGATATATAACCTGTATATCAGGGGCCGCTCTGTATATACCGTATATACCGTATATATCTGTATATAACCTGTATATCAGGGGCCGCTCTGTATATATACTGTATATATCCTGTATATCAGGGGCCGCTCTGTATATATCCTGTATATAACCTGTATATCAGGGGCCGCTCTGTATATATCCTGTATATATCCTGTATATCAGGGGCCGCTCTGTATATATCCTGTATATAACCTGTATATCAGGGGCCGCCCTGTATATACACTGTATATAACCGTATATCAGGGGCCGCTCTGTATATATCCTGTATATACCTATACAGGGGCCGCTCTGATAAACCTGTATATCAGGGGCCGCTCTGTATATATCCTGTTATATACCTGTATATCAGGGGCCGCTCTGTATATATACTGTATATAACCTGTATATCAGGGGCCGCTCTGTATATACCTATATACCTGAATCTGTATATAACCTGTATATCAGGGGCCGCTCTGTATATAACCTGTATATAAGGGGCCGCTCTGTATATAGGGTCCGAAACCTGTATATAACCTGTATATCAGGGGCCGCTCTGTATATATCCTGTATATAACCTGTATAGTCAGGGCCGCTCTGTATATATACTGTATATATCCTGTAAAACCGTATATCAGGGGCCGCTCTGTATATATACTGTATATAACCTGTATATCAGGGGCCGCTCTGTATATATCCTGTATATATCCTGTATATCAGGGGCCGCTCTGTATATATCCTGTATATATCCTGTATATCAGGGGCCGCTCTGTATATATCCTGTATATAACCTGTATATCAGGGGCCGCTCTGTATATATCCTGTATATAACCTGTATATCAGGGGCCGCTCTGTATATATACTGTATATAACCTGTATATATACGTATATATCCTGTATATCAGGGGCCGCTCTGTATATATCCTGTATATAACCTGTATATCAGGGGCCGCTCTGTATATATCCTGTATATAACCTGTATATCAGGGGCCGCTCTGTATATATCCTGTATATAACCTGTATATCAGGGGCCGCTCTGTATATATACTGTATATAACCTGTATATCAGGGGCCGCTCTGTATATATACTGTATATAACCTGTATATCAGGGGCCGCTCTGTATATATCCTGTATATAACCTGTATATCAGGGGCCGCTCTGTATATATATACCTGTATATCAGGGGCCGCTCTGTATAAATACCTGTATATACCTGTATATCAGGGGCCGCCTGTATATATCCTGTATATAGCCCGCCTGTATATATCCTAAACCTGTATATCAGGGGCCGCTCTGTATATATCCTGTATATAACCTGTATATCAGGGGCCGCTCTGTATATATCCTGTATATAACCTGTATATCAGGGGCCGCTCTGTATATATACTGTATATAACCTATATCAGGGGCCGCTCTGTATATATCCTGTATATACCTGTATATCAGGGGCCTGAATCTGTATATAACCTGTATATCAGGGGCCGCTCTGTATATATCGACTGTATATAACCTGTATATCAGGGGCCGCTCTGTATATATCCTGTATATAACCTGTATATCAGGGGCCGCTCTGTATATAACCTGTATATCAGGGGCCGCTCTGTATATATACTGTATATAACCTGTATATCAGGGGCCGCTCTGTATATATCCTGTATATAACCTGTATATCAGGGGCCGCTCTGTATATATACTGTATATAACCTGTATATCAGGGGCCGCTCTGTATATATCCTGTATATAACCTGTATATCAGGGGCCGCTCTGTATATATACTGTATATAACCTGTATATCAGGGGCCGCTCTGTATATATCCTGTATATAACCTGTATATCAGGGGCCGCTCTGTATATATCCTGTATATAACCTGTATATCAGGGGCCGCTCTGTATATATCCTGTATATAACCTGTATATCAGGGGCCGCTCTGTATATATCCTGTATATAGTATATATCCTGTATATAACCTGTATATCAGGGGCCGCTCTGTATATATCCTGTATATAACCTGTATATCAGGGGCCGCTCTGTATATATCCTGTATATAACCTGTATATCAGGGGCCGCTCTGTATATATCCTGTATATAACCTGTATATCAGGGGCCGCTCTGTATATATCCTGTATATATACGCCTGAATATGTATATAACCTGTATATCAGGGGCCGCTCTGTATATATCCTGTATATAACCTGTATATCAGGGGCCGCTCTGTATATACCTAACAGGGGCCGCCTGTATATAACCTGTATATCAGGGGCCGCTCTGTATATATCCTGTATATAACCTGTATATCAGGGGCCGCTCTGTATATATAACGAAACCTGTATATCAGGGGCCGCTCTGTATATATCCTGTATATATCCTGTATATCAGGGGCCGCCTGTATATATCCTGTACATAACCGAACAGGCGACCTGTATATATCCTGTATAAACCTGAATACCGCCTGAAACGCTCTGTATATACCTGTATATACGGGGCCGCCGAACCTGTATATCAGGGGCCGCTCTGTATATATTATATAACCTGTATATCAGGGGCCGCTCTGTATATATCCTGTATATAACCTGTATATCAGGGGCCGCTCTGTATATATCCTGTATATAACCTGTATATCAGGGGCCGCTCTGTATATATACTGTATATAACCTGTATATCAGGGGCCGCTCTGTATATATCCTGTATATATCCGTATATCAGGGGCCGCTCTGTATATATCCTGTATATAACCTGTATATCAGGGGCCGCTCTGTATATACCTGTATATAACCTGTATATCAGGGGCCGCTCTGTATATATCCTGTATATAACCTGTATATCAGGGGCCGCTCTGATATATACCGCCGCCTGAATACTAACCTGTATACGTAACCTGTATATCAGGGGCCGCCTGTATATATCCTGTATATAACCTGTATATCAGGGGCCGCTCTGTATATATCCTGTATATATCCTGTATATCAGGGGCCGCTCTGTATATATCCTGTATATAACCTGTATATCAGGGGCCGCTCTGTATATATCCTGTATATAACCTGTATATCAGGGGCCGCTCTGTATATATCCTGTATATAACCTGTATATCAGGGGGCCGCTCTGTATATATACTGTATATAACCTGTATATCAGGGGCCGCTCTGTATATATCCTGTATATAACCTGTATATCAGGGGCCGCTCTGTATATATCCTGTATATAACCTGTATATCAGGGGCCGCCGATAACCTGTATACAATACCCGCCGTATATAACCTGTATATCAGGGGCCGCTCTGTATATATACTGTATATAACCTGTATATCAGGGGCCGCTCTGTATATATACTGTATATAACCTGTATATCAGGGGCCGCTCTGTATATATCCTGTATATAACCTGTATATCAGGGGCCGCTCTGTATATACCTGGTATATAACCTGTATATCAGGGGCCGCTCTGTATATATCCTGTATATCAGGGGCCGCTCTGTATATATCCTGTATATATCCTGTATATCAGGGGCCGCTCTGATATATATCCTGTATATAACCTGTATATCAGGTCGGCCGCTCTGTATATATCCTGTATATAACCTGTATATCAGGGGCCGCTCTGTATATATACTGTATATAACCTGTATATCAGGGGCCGCTCTGTATATATCCTGTATATAACCTGTATATCAGGGGCCGCTCTGTATATATCTGTATACAGGGGCCGCTCTGTATATATCCTGTATATAACCTGTATATCAGGGGCCGCTCTGTATATATCCTGTATATAACCTGTATATCAGGGGCCGCTCTGTATATAACCTGTATATCAGGGGCCGCTCTGTATATATCCTGTATATAACCTGTATATCAGGGGCCGCTCTGTATATATATAACTGTATATAACCTGTATATCAGGGGCCGCTCTGTATATATCCTGTATATAACCTGTATATCAGGGGCCCTGTATATCAGGGGCCGCTCTGTATATAACCTGTATATCAGGGGCCGCTCTGTATATATCCTGTATATAACCTGTATATCAGGGGCCGCTCTGTATATATCCTGTATATAACCTGTATATCAGGGGCCGCTCTGTATATATCCTGTATATCAGGGGCCGAAACGAATCTGTAATATCCTGTATATAACTGAATAAAAACAAAACAGGGCGCTCTGTATATATCCTGTATATAACCTGTATATCAGGGGCCGCTCTGTATATATCCATGTATATAACCTGTATATCAGGGGCCGCTCTGTATATATCCTGTATATAACCTGTATATACTGTAACACTCTGTATATATCCTGTATATAACCTGTATATCAGGGGCCGCTTCTGTATATATACTGTATATAACCTGTATATCAGGGGCCGCTCTGTATATAACCTGTATATCAGGGGCCGCTCTGTATATATCCTGTATATAACCTGTATATCAGGGGCCGCTCTGTATATATCCTGTATATAACCTGTATATCAGGGGCCGCTCTGTATATATACTGTATATAACCTGTATATCAGGGGCCGCTCTGTATATATCCTGTATATAACCTGTATATCAGGGGCCGCTCTGTATATATACTGTATATAACCTGTATATCAGGGGCCGCTCTGTATATATCCTGTATATAACCTGTATATCAGGGGCCGCTCTGTATATATCCTGTATATAAGGGGCCGCTCTGTATATATCCTGTATATAAGGGGCAATCCTGTTATATAACCTGTATATAACCTGTATATCAGGGGCCGCTCTGTATATAACCTGTATATACCGCTGGCCCTCTGTATATATAACCTGTATATCATGGGCCGCTCTGTATATAACCTGTATATAAGGGGCCGCTCTGTATATATCCTGTATATAACCTGTATATCAGGGGCCGCTCTGTATATATACCTGTAAAACCGCCCTGTATATAACCTGTATATCAGGGGCCGCTCTGATATATCTATATAACCTGTATATCAGGGGCCGCTCTGTATATATCCTGTATATAACCTGTATATCAGGGGCCGCTCTGTATATATCCTGTATATACCGATAGGGGCCGCTCTGTATATACCTGTATATAACCTGTATATCAGGGGCCGCTCTGTATATAACCTGCCTGTATATAACCTGTATATCAGGGGCTGCTGTATATATCAGGGGCCGCTCTGCTGTATAATATATAACCTGTATATAACCTGTATATATCCTGTATATCAGGGGCCGCTCTGTATATATACCTGTATATAACCTGTATATCAGGGGCCGCTCTGTATATATCCTGTATATAACCTGTATATCAGGGGCCTGAAATCTCTGTATATATCCTGTATATAACCTGTATATCAGGGGCCGCTCTGTATATATCCTGTATATCAGGGGCCGCTCTGTATATATACTGTATATAACCTGTATATCAGGGGCCGCCTGTTTCCTGTATATATACCTGTATATCAGGGGCCGCTCTGTATATATCCTGTATATAACCTGTATATCAGGGGCCGCTCTGTATATATACTGTATATAACCTGTATATCAGGGGCCGCTCTGTATATATCCTGTATATAACCTGTATATCAGGGGCCGCTCTGTATATATACTGTATATAACCTGTATATCAGGGGCCGCTCTGTATATACTGCGTATATAACCTGTATATCAGGGGCCGCGCTCTGTATATAACCTGTATATCAGGGGCCGCTCTGTATATAACCTGTATATCAGGGGCCCTCTGTATATAACCTGTATATCAGCCTGCATATAACCTGTATATCAGGGGCCGCTCTGTATATAACCTGTATATCAGGGGCCGCTCTGTATATATCCTGTATATAACCTGTATATCAGGGGCCGCTCTGTATATATCCTGTATATAACCTGTATATCAGGGGCCGCTCTGTATATATCCTGTATATAACCTGTATATACCCGTGTATCCTGTATATAACCTGTATATCAGGGGCCGCTCTGTATATAACCTGTATATAGGGGCCTCCTGTATATAACCTGTATATCAGGGGCCGCTCTGTATATATCCTGTATATAACCTGTATATCAGGGGCCGCTCTGTATATAACCTGTATATCAGGGGCCGCTCTGTATATATCCTGTATATAAGGGGCCGTACTGTATATAACCTGTATATCAGGGGCCGCTCTGTATATATATAACCTCTATATATATAACCTGTATATCAGGGGCCGCTCTGTATATAACCTGTATATAAGGGGCCGCTCTTGTATATAACCTGTATATCAGGGCCTGTATATCAGGGGCCGCTCTGTATATATACTGTATATAACCTGTATATCAGGGGCCGCTCTGTATATATCCTGTATATAACCTGTATATCAGGGGCCGCTCTGTATATATCCTGTATATAACCTGTATATCAGGGGCCGCTCTGTATATATCCTGTATATCAGGGGCCGCTCTGTATACTGTATATCCTGTATATATCCTGTATATCAGGGGCTGCTCTGTATATAACCTGTATATCAGGGGCCGCTCTGTATATAACCTGTATGTATCCTGTATATAAGGGGCCGCTCTGTATATAACCTGTATATATCCTGTATATCAGGGGCTGCCTGTCTGTATATAACCTGTATATCAGGGGCCGCTCTGTATATAACCTGTATATAACCTGTATATCAGGGGCTGCTCTGTATATATCCTGTATATAACCTGTATATCAGGGGCCGCCTCTGTATATATCCTGTATATCAGGGGCCGCTCTGTATATATACTGTATATAACCTGTATATCAGGGGCCGCTCTGTATATATACTGTATATCAGGGGCTGCTCTGTATATATCCTGTATATAACCTGTATATCAGGGGCCGCTCTGTATATATACTGTATATAACCTGTATATCAGGGGCCGCTCTGTATATATCCTGTATATAACCTGTATATCAGGGGCCGCTCTGTATATATACTGTATATAACCTGTATATCAGGGGCCGCTCTGTATATATACTGTATATAACCTGTATATCAGGGGTCGCTCTGTATATAACCTGTATATCAGGGGCCGCTCTGTATATAACCTGTATATCAGGGGCCGCTCTGTATATAACCTGTATGTAACCTGTATATAAGGGGCCGCTCTGTATATAATATGTATATCAGGGGCCGCTCTGTATATAACCTGTATATCAGGGGCCGTTCTGTATATAGCCTGTATATCGGGGGCCGCTCTGTATATCCTATATATAAGGGGCCGCTCTTATATATAACCTGTATATCAGGGGCCGCTCTGTATATAACCTATATATAAGGGGCCGTCTTGTATATAACCTGTATATCAGGGGCCGCTCTGTATATAACCTATATATAAGGGGCCGCTCTTGTATATAACCTGTATATCAGGGGCCGCTCTGTATATAACCTATATATAAGGGGCCGCTCTGTATATAACCTGTATATCAGGGGCCGCTCTGTATATAACCTGTTACATATCAGGGGCCGCTCTGTATATAGCCTGTATATCAGGGGCCGCTCTGTATATATCCTATATATAAGGAGCCGTCTTATATATAACCTGTATATCAGGGGCCGCTCTGTATATAACCTATATATAAGGGGCCGCTCTTCTGTATATAACCTGTATATCAGGGGCCGCTCTGTATATAACCTGTATATAACCTGTATATCAGGGGCCGCTCCTGTATATATACTGTATATAACCTGTATATCAGGGGCCGCTCTGTATATATCCTGTATATATCCTGTATATCAGGGGCCGCCGTTTCTGTATATATCCTGTATATCAGGGGCCGCTCTGTATATATATCCTGTATATCAGGGGCCGCTCTGTATATATCCTGTATATCAGGGGCTCCTGTCTGTATATCCTGTATATATCCTGTATATCAGGGGCCGCTCTGCCTATATAACCTGTATATCAGGGGCCGCTCTGTATATAACCTGTATATATCCTGTATATATAGGGGCCGCTCTGTATATAACCTGTATATATCCTGTATATCAGGGGCCGCTCTGTTATATAACCTGTATATCAGGGGCCGCTCTGTATATAACCTGTATATAACCTGTATATCAGGGGCCGCTCTGTATATATCCTGTATATAACCTGTATATCAGGGGCCGCTCTGTATATATCCTGTATATCAGGGGCCGCTCTGTATATATCCTGTATATCAGGGGCCGCTCTGTATATATCCTGTATATCAGGGGCCGCTCTGTATATATACTGTATATAACCTGTATATCAGGGGCCGCTCTGTATATATACTGTATATCAGGGGCCGCTCTGTATATATCCTGTATATAACCTGTATATCAGGGGCCGCTCTGTATATATACTGTATATAACCTGTATATCAGGGGCCGCTCTGTATATATCCTGTATATAACCTGTATATCAGGGGCCGCTCTGTATATATCCTGTATATATCCGTATGGGCCGCTCTGTATATAACCTGTATATAAGGGGGCCGTCTTGTATATAACCTGTATATCATGGGCCGCTCTGTATATAACCTATATATAAGGGGCCGTCGTTGTATATAACCTGTATATCAGGGGCCGCTCGTATATATACTGTATATAACCTGTATATCAGGGGCCGCTCTGTATATATCCTGTATATAACCTGTATATCAGGGGCCGCTCTGTATATATCCTGTATATAACCTGTATATCAGGGGCTGCTCTGTATATATCCTGTATATAACCTGTATATCAGGGGCCGCTCTGTATATATCCTGTATATCAGGGGCCACTCTGTATATAACCTGTATGTATCCTGTATATAAGGGGCCGCTCTGTATATAACCTGTATATATCCTGTATATCAGGGGCTGCTCTGTATATAACCTGTATATAACCTGTATATCAGGGGCTGCTCTGTATATATCCTGTATATAACCTGTATATCAGGGGCCGCTCTGTATATATCCTGTATATCAGGGGCCGCTCTGTATATATACTGTATATAACCTGTATATCAGGGGCCGCTCTGTATATATACTGTATATAACCTGTATATCAGGGGCCGCTCTGTATATATCCTGTATATATACTGTATATCAGGGGCTGCTCTGTATATATACTGTATATAACCTGTATATCAGGGGTCGCTCTGTATATAACCTGTATATCAGGGGCCGCTCTGTATATAACCTGTATATCAGGGGCCGCTCTGTATATAACCTGTATGTAACCTGTATATAAGGGGCCGCTCTGTATATAATATGTATATCAGGGGCCGCTCTGTATATAACCTGTATGTAACCTGTATATAAGGGGCCGCTCTGTATATAATATGTATATCAGGGGCCGCTCTGTATATAACCTGTATATCAGGGGCCGCTCTGTATATAGCCTGTATATCAGGGGCCGCTCTGTATATCCTATATATAAGGAGCCGTCTTTATATATAACCTGTATATCAGGGGCCGCTCTGTATATAACCTATATATAAGGGGCCGCTCTTGTATATAACCTGTATATCAGGGGCCGCTCTGTATATAACCTGTATATCAGGGGCCGCTCTGTATATAGCCTGTATATCAGGGGCCGCTCTGTATATCCTTATATATAAGGAGCCGTCTTATATATAACCTGTATATCAGGGGCCGCTCTGTATATAACCTATATATAAGGGGCCGTCTTGTATATAACCTGTATATCAGGGGCCGCTCTGTATATAACCTATATATAAGGGGCCGTCTTGTATATAACCTGTATATCAGGGGCCGCTCTGTATATAACCTGTATATAACCTGTATATCAGGGGCTGCTCTGTATATAGCCTGTATATATCCTGTATATAACCTATATATAAGGGGCCGTCTTGTATATAACCTGTATATCAGGGGCCGCTCTGTATATAACCTATATATAAGGGGCCGCTCTTGTATATAACCTGTATATCAGGGGCCGCTCTGTATATATCCTGTATATAACCTGTATATCAGGGGCTGCTCTGTATATAGCCTGTATATATCCTGTATATAACCTATATATAAGGGGCCGTCTTGTATATAACCTGTATATCAGGGGCCGCTCTGTATATAACCTATATATAAGGGGCCGTCTTGTATATAACCTGTATATCAGGGGCCGCTCTGTATATAACCTATATATAAGGGGCCGTCTTGTATATAACCTGCCTATCACCTCCTCCACTGTTTGTAATGGAGACAGAGCAAACAGATAGGTGGTGTATAAATAGTGTGAGGGATCCAGGGCAGAGAGTCCAAGCTACAGGTAAGCGGGTAACAGCATGGGGGTGAGAACAACCGAGGAATACACCCGACTGACCGCCCGCCAAAGACTGGGGACTATGTCAATGTCTGATCATTACAGCGAATGTACAGTATAAGGAGAGTGAAGGAAGAAACTACACGACCGGTCTCATTGATGTATAGTATAATATAATTATAGGTGATATAGTGGTGGTGTATAATGTATGATATAGCGGTGGTGTATGATATAGCGGTGGTGTATAGTGTATGATATAGAGGTGGTGTATAAGGTATGATATAGCAGTGGTGTATAGTGTATGATATAGCGGTGGTGTATACTGTATGATATAGCGGTGGTGTATACTGTATGATATAGCGGTGGTGTATAGTGTATGATATAGCGGTGGTGTATAGTGTATGATATAGCGGTGGTGTATACTGTATGATATAGCAGTGGTGTATACTGTATGATATAGCGGTGGTGTATAGTGTATGATATAGCGGTGGTGTATACTGTATGATATAGCGGTGGTGTATACTGTATGATATAGCCGTGGTGTATAGTGTATGATATAGCAGTGGTGTATAATGTATGATATAGCGGTGGTGTATTGTGTATGATATTGCAGTGGTGTATACTGTATGATATAGCGGTGGTGTATAGTGTATGATATAGCGGTGGTGTATACTGTATGATATAGCAGTGGTGATAGTGATGATATACGTGTATGATATAGCGGTGGTGTATAGTGTATGATATAGCGGTGGTGTATTGTGTATGATATAGCAGTGGTGTATAGTGTATGATATAGCGGTGGTGTATAGTGTATGATATAGCGGTGGTGTATACTGTATGATATAGCAGTGGTGTATACTGTATGATATAGCGGTGGTGTATAGTGTATGATATAGCAGTGGTGTATACTGTATGATATAGCAGTGGTGTATAGTGTATGATATAGCGGTGGTGTATAGTGTATGATATAGCGGTGGTGTATAGTGTATGATATAGCGGTGGTGTATACTGTATGATATAGCAGTGGTGTATAGTGTATGATATAGCGGTGGTGTATAGTGTATGATATAGCGGTGGTGTATACTGTATGATATAGCAGTGGTGTATAGTGTATGATATAGCGGTGGTGTATAGTGTATGATATAGCGGTGGTGTATACTGTATGATATAGCGGTGGTGTATACTGTATGATATAGCAGTGGTGTATAGTGTATGATATAGCGGTGGTGTATAGTGTATGATATAGCGGTGGTGTATAGTGTATGATATAGCGGTGGTGTATAGTGTATGATATAGCGGTGGTGTATAGTGTATGATATAGCGGTGGTGTATACTGTATGATATAGCGGTGGTGTATAGTGTATGATATAGAGGTGGTGTATACTGTATGATATAGCGGTGGTGTATACTGTATGATATAGCGGTGGTGTATACTGTATGATATAGCGGTGGTGTATACTGTATGATATAGCGGTGGTGTATAGTGTATGATATAGCGGTGGTGTATAGTGTATGATATAGCGGTGGTGTATAATGTATGATATAGCGGTGGTGTATAGTGTATGATATAGCGGTGGTGTATAGTGTATGATATAGCGGTGGTGTATAGTGTATGATATAGCGGTGGTGTATAGTGTATGATATAGCGGTGGTGTATAGTGTATGATATAGCGGTGGTGTATACTGTATGATATAGCGGTGGTGTATAGTGTATGATATAGCGGTGGTGTATACTGTATGATATAGCGGTGGTGTATACTGTATGATATAGCGGTGGTGTATACTGTATGATATAGCGGTGGTGTATACTGTATGATATAGCGGTGGTGTATAGTGTATGATATAGCGGTGGTGTATAGTGTATGATATAGCGGTGGTGTATAGTGTATGATATAGCGGTGGTGTATAGTGTATGATATAGCGGTGGTGTATAGTGTATGATATTGCAGTGGTGTATACTATATGATATAGCGGTGGTGTATAGTGTATGATATAGCGGTGGTGTATACTGTATGATATAGCGGTGGTGTATAATGTATGATATAGAGGTGGTGTATAGTGTATGATATAGCAGTGGTGTATAGTGTATGATATAGCAGTGGTGTATAGTGTATGATATAGCGGTGGTGTATAGTGTATGATATAGCGGTGGTGTATAGTGTATGATATACGGGGTGTATAGTATGAATAGCGGTGGTGTATAGTGTATGATATAGCAGTGGTGTATACTGTATGATATAGCAGTGGTGTATAGTGTATGATATAGCGGTGGTGTATAGTGTATGATATAGCGGTGGTGTATACTGTATGATATAGCAGTGGTGTATAGTGTATGATATAGCGGTGGTGTATAGTGTATGATATAGCGGTGGTGTATACTGTATGATATAGCGGTGGTGTATACTGTATGATATAGCAGTGGTGTATAGTGTATGATATAGCGGTGGTGTATACTGTATGATATAGCGGTGGTGTATAGTGTATGATATAGAGGTGGTGTATACTGTATGATATAGCGGTGGTGTATAAGGTATGATATAGCGGTGGTGTATACTGTATGATATAGCAGTGGTGTATAGTGTACGATATAGCGGTGGTGTATAGTGTATGATATAGCAGTGGTGTATAGTGTATGATATAGCGGTGGTGTATAGTGTATGATATAGTGGTGGTGTATAGTGTATGATATTGCAGTGGTGTATACTGTATGATATAGCGGTGGTGTATAGTGTATGATATAGCGGTGGTGTATAGTGTATGATATAGCGGTGGTGTATACTGTATGATATAGCGGTGGTGTATAGTGTATGATATAGCGGTGGTGTATAGTGTATGATATAGCAGTGGTGTATAGTGTATGATATAGCAGTGGTGTATAGTGTATGATATAGCAGTGGTGTATAGTGTATGATATAGAGGTGGTGTATACTGTATGATATAGCAGTGGTGTATAGTGTATGATATAGCAGTGGTGTATAGTGTATGATATAGCGGTGGTGTATACTGTATGATATAGCAGTGGTGTATAATGTATGATATAGCGGTGGTGTATACTGTATGATATAGCGGTGGTGTATAGTGTATGATATAGCAGTGGTGTATAGTGTATGATATAGCGGTGGTGTATAGTGTATGATATAGCAGTGGTGTATAGTGTATGATATAGCGGTGGTGTATAGTGTATGATATAGCGGTGGTGTATACTGTATGATATAGCAGTGGTGTATAGTGTATGATACGTCCTATCTGTCTGTCTGCTATTAATGTAATGCCTCTCACCTTGGAACATTCCTGTACATGTTGTATTTGTATCTGCTTATCTTATCTTATCTTTGCTGCTGTAACACACTGAATTTCCCCACTGTGGGACTATTAAAGGACTATTATTATTATTATTATTATTATATAGCGGTGGTGTATAGTGTATGATATAGCGGTGGTGTATAGTGTATGATATAGCGGTGGTGTATAGTGTATGATATAGCGGTGGTGTATAATGTATGATATAGCGGTGGTGTATAGTGTATGATATAGCGGTGGTGTATAGTGTATGATATAGCAGTGGTGTATAGTGTATGATATAGAGGTGGTGTATACTGTATGATATAGCAGTGGTGTATAGTGTATGATATAGCAGTGGTGATATAGTGTATGATATAGAGGTGGTGTATAGTGTATGATATAGCAGTGGTGTATACTGTATGATATAGCGGTGGTGTATACTGTATGATATAGCAGTGGTGTATAGTGTATGATATAGCAGTGGTGTATACTGTATGATATAGCGGTGGTGTATACTGTATGATATAGCGGTGGTGTATAGTGTATGATATAGCAGTGGTGTATACTGTATGATATAGCAGTGGTGTATAGTGTATGATATAGCGGTGGTGTATAGTGTATGATATAGCGGTGGTGTATAATGTATGATATAGCGGTGGTGTATAGTGTATGATATAGCAGTGGTGTATAGTGTATGATATAGAGGTGGTGTATACTGTATGATATAGCAGTGGTGTATAGTGTATGATATAGCAGTGGTGTATAGTGTATGATATAGAGGTGGTGTATAGTGTATGATATAGCAGTGGTGTATACTGTATGATATAGCGGTGGTGTATACTGTATGATATAGCAGTGGTGTATAGTGTATGATATAGCAGTGGTGTATAGTGTATGATATAGAGGTGGGTGTATAGTGTATGATATAGCAGTGGTGTATAGTGTATGATATAGCGGTGGTGTATAGTGTATGATATAGGGTGGTGTATAGTGTATGATATAGCGGTGGTGTATAGTGTATGATATAGCAGTGGTGTATACTGTATGATATAGCAGTGGTGTATAGTGTATGATATAGCGGTGGTGTATAGTGTATGATATAGCGGTGGTGTATACTGTATGATATAGCGGTGGTGTATACTGTATGATATAGCAGTGGTGTATAATGTATGATATAGAGGTGGTGTATAGTGTATGATATAGCAGTGGTGTATTCTGTATGATATAGCAGTGGTGTATAGTGTATGATATAGCAGTGGTGTATACTGTATGATATAGCAGTGGTGTATAGTGTATGATATAGCAGTGGTGTATAGTGTATGATATAGCAGTGGTGTATAGTGTATGATATAGCGGTGGTGTATAGTGTATGATATAGCAGTGGTGTATACTGTATGATATAGCAGTGGTGTATACTGTATGATATAGCGGTGGTGTATAGTGAGTATGATATAGCAGTGGTGTATTGTGTATGATATAGCGGTGGTGTATACTGTATGATATAGCGGTGGTGTATACTATATGATATAGCGGTGGTGTATACTGTATGATATAGCAGTGGTGTATAGTGTATGATATAGCGGTGGTGTATACTGTATGATATAGCAGTGGTGTATAATGTATGATATAGCGGTGGTGTATACTGTATGATATAGCGGTGGTGTATACTGTATGATATAGCGGTGGTGTATACTGTATGATATAGCAGTGGTGTATAGTGTATGATATAGCGGTGGTGTATAGTGTATGATATAGAGGTGGTGTATAATGTATGATATAGCGGTGGTGTATAGTGTATGATATAGAGGTGGTGTATACTGTATGATATAGCAGTGGTGTATAGTGTATGATATAGCAGTGGTGTATAGTGTATGATATAGCGATGGTGTATACTGTATGATATAGCAGTGGTGTATACTGTATGATATAGCGGTGGTGTATAGTGTATGATATAGCGGTGGTGTATACTGTATGATATAGCGGTGGTGTATAGTGTATGATATAGCGGTGGTGTATAGTGTATGATATAGCAGTGGTGTATAGTGTATGATATAGCAGTGGTGTATAGTGTATGATATAGCGGTGGTGTATACTGTATGATATAGCGGTGGTGTATACTGTATGATATAGCGGTGGTGTATAGTGTATGATATAGCAGTGGTGTATAGTGTATGATATAGCAGTGGTGTATAGTGTATGATATAGCGGTGGTGTATAGTGTATGATATAGCGGTGGTGTATAGTGTATGATATAGCGGTGGTGTATAGTGTATGATATAGCGGTGGTGTATAATGTATGATATAGCGGTGGTGTATACTGTATGATATAGCGGTGGTGTATACTGTATGATATAGCGGTGGTGTATAGTGTATGATATAGCGGTGGTGTATAGTGTATGATATAGCAGTGGTGTATAGTGTATGATATAGCAGTGGTGTATAGTGTATGATATAGCGGTGGTGTATACTGTATGATATAGCGGTGGTGTATACTGGAGGGTGGTGTAAGTTGATATAGCGGTGGTGTATAGTGTATGATATAGCAGTGGTGTATAGTGTATGATATAGCAGTGGTGTATAGTGTATGATATAGCGGTGGTGTATAGTGTATGATATAGCGGTGGTGTATAGTGTATGATATAGCGGTGGTGTATAGTGTATGATATAGCGGTGGTGTATAATGTATGATATAGCGGTGGTGTATACTGTATGATATAGCGGTGGTGTATACTGTATGATATAGCGGTGGTGTATAGTGTATGATATAGCGGTGGTGTATAGTGTATGATATAGCGGTGGTGTATACTGTAAGATATAGCGGTGGTGTATAGTGTATGATATAGCAGTGGTGTATAGTGTATGATATAGCAGTGGTGTATAGTGTATGATATAGCGGTGGTGTATAGTGTATGATATAGCGGTGGTGTATAGTGTATGATATAGCGGTGGTGTATAGTGTATGATATAGCGGTGGTGTATAATGTATGATATAGCGGTGGTGTATACTGTATGATATAGCGGTGGTGTATACTGTATGATATAGCGGTGGTGTATAGTGTATGATATAGCGGTGGTGTATAGTGTATGATATAGCGGTGGTGTATAATGTATGATATAGCGGTGGTGTATACTGTATGATATAGCGGTGGTGTATAGTGTATGATATAGCGGTGGTGTATAGTGTATGATATAGCAGTGGTGTATACTGTATGATATAGCAGTGGTGTATAGTGTATGATATAGCAGTGGTGTATAGTGTATGATATAGCGGTGGTGTATAGTGTATGATATAGCGGTGGTGTATAGTGTATGATATAGCGGTGGTGTATACTGTATGATATAGCAGTGGTGTATACTGTATGATATAGCAGTGGTGTATAGTGTATGATATAGCAGGTGGTGTATACTGTATGATATAGCGGTGGTGTATAGTGTATGATATAGCGGTGGTGTATACTGTATGATATAGCAGTGGTGTATACTGTATGATATAGCGGTGGTGTATAGTGTATGATATAGCGGTGGTGTATACTGTATGATATAGCGGTGGTGTATACTGTATGATATAGCAGTGGTGTATACTGTATGATATAGCAGTGGTGTATAGTGTATGATATAGCAGTGGTGTATACTGTATGATATAGCGGTGGTGTATAGTGTATGATATAGCGGTGGTGTATACTGTATGATATAGCGGTGGTGTATACTGTATGATATAGCGGTGGTGTATAGTGTATGATATAGCGGTGGTGTATACTGTATGATATAGCGGTGGTGTATAGTGTATGATATAGCGGTGGTGTATAGTGTATGATATAGCGGTGGTGTATAGTGTATGATATTGCAGTGGTGTATACTGTATGATATAGCGGTGGTGTATACTGAATGATATTGCAGTGGTGTATACTGTATGATATAGCGGTGGTGTATAGTGTATGATATAGCGGTGGTGTATAGTGTATGATATAGCCGTGGTGTATACTGTATGATATATCAGTGGTGTATAGTGTATGATATAGCGGTGGTGTATTGTGTATGATATAGCGGTGGTGTATACTGTATGATATAGCAGTGGTGTATACTGTATGATATAGCGGTGGTGTATACTGTATGATATAGCAGTGGTGTATAGTGTATGATATAGCGGTGGTGTATACTGTATGATATAGCGGTGGTGTATACTGAATGATATAGCCGTGGTGTATACTGTATGATATAGCAGTGGTGTATAGTGTATGATATAGCAGTGGTGTATAGTGTATGATATAGCGGTGGTGTATAGTGTATGATATAGCGGTGGTGTATAATGTATGATATAGCAGTGGTGTATAATGTATGATATAGCGGTGGTGTATAGTGTATGATATAGCGGTGGTGTATACTGTATGATATAGCAGTGGTGTATAGTGTATGATATAGCAGTGGTGTATACTGTATGATATAGCAGTGGTGTATAGTGTATGATATAGCGGTGGTGTATACTGTATGATATAGCAGTGGTGTATAGTGTATGATATAGCAGTGGTGTATACTGTATGATATAGCAGTGGTGTATACTGTATGATATAGCGGTGGTGTATACTGTATGATATAGCAGTGGTGTATAGTGTATGATATAGCGGTGGTGTATAGTGTATGATATAGCGGTGGTGTATAATGTATGATATAGTGGTGGTGTATAGTGTATGATATAGCGGTGGTGTATAATGTATGATATAGTGGTGGTGTATAGTGTATGATATAGCGGTGGTGTATAGTGTATGATATAGCAGTGGTGTATAGTGTATGATATAGCGGTGGTGTATACTGTATGATATAGCGGTGGTGTATAGTGTATGATATAGCGGTGGTGTATACTGTATGATATAGCGGTGGTGTATAGTGTATGATATAGCGGTGGTGTATACTGTATGATATAGCAGTGGTGTATAGTGTATGATATAGCAGTGGTGTATACTGTATGATATAGCAGTGGTGTATAGTGTATGATATAGCGGTGGTGTATAGTGTATGATTTAGTGGTGATGCATATTGTACATATATATAACCTGTCAGGGGCGCTATCCACTCGGCCTGTACATACAGATACCTTTCACTTGATATACATGATATAGAATATTACAGCTCTTCTTCAGGACATTATATGTATATATATTCCTGCTATATACAGGGTAACACGTGAGCTGTGTCTTTCCTACAGACAGAAGAGAATGATGAAGGCTCTGATCATCCTCCTCGCCATCAGCTTCATTTCTACCGTTTCTTGTCACCACAAATGTCTGCAAGGAGCACATCACAAAGTGGCCCCAGGGCCTGAGCCCAACATGCAAGAGTGCAGTCTCTACTCTGAGGGTAAGTAATGACATCAAAACACCAGGTTCACATAATATATTGCCAAACAGTGCATCAATACTATACTACAATACAGTGCTGAAATATCACCACCATAAAGTACAGACATAACACTGCCATACAGTGGTCAAATAACACCACCATATAGAGCTGACATAAGATAGCCATTCACAGCTCAAATAGTACCATATATTTCTAATAAAATACTGCCATAGACTACGCAAAGAATTCCGTCATATAGTGCTGATATAATACTACCATACAGTACTTAAATAACACCACCATATAGTGCAGATATAATGCTGTCACACAGTGCTAAAATAATACAATTATATAGGGATGATATAACTTCCAAATAATGGCTAAGAAATCTCATACAGTGCTAACATAATACTGCCATATAGCATTCAAATAACACAACTATACAGTGTTGACACAGTAGTGCCATACAGAACTCAAATAACACCATATATAGCTGATATCATACTGACATATAGTGGTCAAATATCACCACCAGGTAGTATTTATTTATATACATAGCTCCCAACCGTCCTGCATCTGGTGGGACAGTCTCGATGTTACACTACTGTCCCGCCGTCCCTGTTAGCTTACGGTTTGTCCCGCTATGCCCCTGAAGTGTTTTGCTGTTACAAACTTTGCCCCAATCCACCGGCTCTTATCTCAGGGTAGGGTAAAGGCTAAATGGTAGATGCTAAATCCTAGAGGGGATAAAGGACCTTTGATGACGTCATGACCATGTGATCAGACTCTTGGGTGGGTGGAGCTATTCTGGATACTACAGGACAGTGTGGCATTACACAGAAAGAGGAAGCTGCTGGGAACGGAGACTGATGAAAGGTAAGGAGGAGGGAACAGACAGCATGTGTGAGCAAGAGGGGGTAACTGGGGGCAGATGTAGGGGGGCAATTAAACTGATGGCAGATGAAGGGGGGCATTAAGCTGGTGACAGATAAAAGGGGGATCATTAAATTGGTTGCACATGAAGGGGGACATTAAAATGGGAACAGATGGAGAGGGGGACATCAAACTGGGGGCAGATCGGGGAGTGAACATTAAACTGGGGGGACAGATGAAAGATGACATTAAACTGGAGGCAACTAAAGGAGGACATTAAACTGCGGGAGTAGCTGGAGGGGGACATGTCTGCCTCTAGTTTCCCCCAGTTTAATGTCCCCCTCCAACGACCCCCACTGTATAATGTCCTGCTCCAGTTTCCCCAGTTTAATGTCTCCCTCTATTTTCCACCAATTTAAACTGGGGCACGAGGAGAGGGACTTCATACTGTAGGGCAATTGGAGGGGAACATTATAATGTTAGGGTGACTGTAGGAGCATTATACTGTGTGGGGGCACATGGAAAAATGGAGAAGAATGGATGGAGTCAACCTAGAAGTGGGTGAAGATAAATTTGCTGCGGCACGCAGACCCAGGGGAGGATACAAACATAAAAAACAATGTTACTTACCTCTTCCTGGCTCCGGCGCACTCCCCACTACCTCTTCAATGTTGGACCAGACGTCACGTGAACCAGGCAATTTGTCAAGACGCATATTGACGTCAGACTGGCCCACCAATGTCTGGGATGTCACCAAGGAGACCCGAAGCCTGCTGGAGCGCAGGAGAGGTAAGTAGCATTGTTTTTTTATGTTCCATTAACCTCCCATGGGCCTCTGATCATTATACTCTGGGGTCTTAAAAGATCCCAGAGTATAATGATAGCAGTGTTTGTGGGGTTTGCGGGCCGCGGCCTTACTTACCGATCCTCTCTCCTGCTCACAGCCGCCTCTGCCCTGTAGCAGCCGCTACCGCTGCTACCCTGGTATTTACGCCAGTGACTGGACTGCCATACTGGATTTCAGCATTCTTATAAATTGAAACGTTTTTAAACTACTCATGTCCCCTGCAGCAAAACGCATGGCTGCTGCTCAAGCTAGTGAAAACTCTCAGCAGACCCAAGCCTGTCTCTAATCTGACAAGGCATTGTCAGCCACATGCACACAGCTGCACTCCAGGTTTCCATAACAACCCAGCCATTTTTCTTCACTGCTGTAGGTCAGCTTTAAAGGGGCAGGGCGCTGTAGATCACACTGTTACACAAGGTCACATACACACAGCTTTACTCCAGGTTTTCCGATCGCATGTTTTTCACTGATATCCAAACTAAGATACACATGATCACATGACGCTTATGGACCAATGGAAAATCGCAGGTTCTTCAGTCTTGACATACAGACAGCTTTACACCAGGTTTCCATAGCAACCAAGCTATTTATGACCTATATGAGTCAACAGCAGTTCGCAGGTCCTTAAATATTCAGTCATATGACGTGTATCAGCCAATATAAGTTCACATTTCATTTACTAGGTTTCCATAACAACACAGCCATAAATAGACTGTACCTATACTGGACTGCCATACTGGATGTCAAGTGCAAAACTGGCCAATTCTTATGGGGTCACTATACAAACAAAAAATGAAATATACCCGTGCGAAGCTGGGTCCTTCCTCTAGTACTGTATAATATATATATATATATATATATATGTACACTGTCAGCAGTATATACGATATAATATATATATATATATATATATATATATATATATACTGTCAGCAATATATATGGTATATTTTATATATATATATATATATATATATATATATATATACAGTACAGACCAAAAGTTTGGACACACCTTCTCATTCCAAGAGTTTTATGTATTTTCATGACTATAAAAATTGTAGATTCACACTGAAGGCATCAAAACTATGAATTACCACATGTGGAATTATATACTTGACAAAAAAGTGTGAAACAACTGAAAATATGTCTTATATTCTAGGTTCTTCAAAGTAGCCACCTTTTGCTTTGATTACTGCTTTGCACACTCTTGGCATTCTCTTGAGGAGCTTCAAGAGGTAGTCACCTGAAATGGTTTTCACTTCACAGGTGTGCCCTGTCAGGTTTAATAAGTGGGATTTCTTGCCTTATAAATGGGGTTGGGACCATCAGTTGTGTTGTTCAGAAGTCAGGTGGGTACACAGCTGATAGTCCTACTGAATGGAGTGTTAGAATTTGTATTATGGCAAGAAAAAAGCAGCTAAGTAAAGAAAAACGAGTGGCCATCATTACTTTAAGAAATGAAGGTCAGTCACTCCGAAAAATTGGGAAAACTTTGAAAGTGTCCCCAAGTGCAGTGGCCAAAACCATCAAGCGCTACAAAGAAACTGGCTCACATGAGGACCGCCCCAGGAAAGGAAGACCAAGAGTCACCTCTGCTGCGGAGGATAAGTTCATCCGAGTCACCAGCCTCAGAAATCGCAGGTTAACAGCAGCTCAGATTAGAGAGCAGGTCAATGCCACACAGAGTTCTAGCAGCAGACACATCTCTACAACAACTGGTAAGAGGAGACTGTGTGCAGCAGGCCTTCATGGTAAAATAGCTGCTAGGAAACCACTGCTAAGGACAGGCAACAAGCACAAGAAGAACACAAGGAATGGACATTAGACCTGTGGAAATCTGGGCTTTGGTCTGAGGAGTCCAAATTTGAGATCTTTGGTTCCAACCACCGTGTCTTTGTGCGACGCAGAAAAGGTGAAGGAATGGAGTCTACATGCCTGGTTCCCACCGTGACGCATGGAGGAGGAGGTGTGATGGTGTGGGGGGGCTTTGCTGGGGACACTGTTGGGGATTTATTCTGAACCAGCATGGTTACCACAGCATCTTGCAGCGGCATGCTATTCCATCCGGTTTGCGTTTAGTTGGATCAACAGGACAATGACCCCAAACACACCTCCAGACTGTGTAAGGGCTATGTGACCAAGAAGGAGAGTGATGGGGTGCTACGCCAGATGACCTGGCCTCCACAGTCACCAGACCTGAACCCAATCCAGATTGTTTGGGGTGAGCTGGACCGCAGAGTGAAGGCAAAAGGGCCAACAAGTGCTAAGCATCTCTGGGAACTCCTTCAAGACTGTAGGAAGACCATTTCAGGTGACTACCTCTTGAAGCTCATCAAGAGAATGCCAAGAGTGTGCAAAGCAGTAATCAAAGCAAAAGGTGGCTACTTTGAAGAACCTAGAATATAAGACATATTTTCAGTTGTTTCACACTTTTTTGTCAAGTATATAATTCCACATGTGGTAATTCATAGTTTTGATGCCTTCAGTGTGAATCTATAATTTTTATAGTCATGAAAATACAGAAAACTCTTGGAATGAGAAGGTGTGTCCAAACTTTTGGTCTGTACTGTATATATATATATATATATATATACAGTGGGGGAAAAAAAAGTATTTAGTCAGCCCCCAATTGTGCAAGTTCTCCCACTTATAAAGATGAGGCCGGCCTGTAATTGTCATCATAGGTAGACCTCAACTATGAGAGACAAAATGAGAAAACTAATCCAGAAAATCACATTGTCTGATTTTTAAAGAATTTATTTGCAAATTATGGTGGAAAATAAGTATTTGGTCACCTACAAACAAGCAAGATTTCTATCTCTCACAGCCCTGTAACTTCTCCTTTAAGAGGCTCCTCTGTCCTCCACTCATTACCTGTAGTAATGGCTCCTGTGTGACATTGTTATCAGTATAAAAGACTCCTGTCCACAACCTCAAACAGTCACACTCCAAACTCCACTATGGTGAAGACCAAAGAGCTGTGGAAGGACCAGAAACAAAATGGTAGCCCTGCACCAGGCTGGGAAGACTGAATCTGCAATAGGCAAGCAGCTTGGTGTGAAGAAATCACCTGTGGGAGCAATAATTAGAAAATGGAAGACATACAAGACCACTGATAATCTCCCTCCATCAGGGGCTCCACGCAAGATCTCACCCCGTGGGGTCAAAATGATCACAAGAACGGTGAGCAAAAATCCCAGAACCCCACGGGGGGGACCTAGTGAGTGACCTGCAGAAAGCTGGGACTAACGTAACAAAGGCTACCGTCAGTAACACACTACGCCGCCAGGGACTCAGATCCTGCAGTGCCAGACGTGTCCCCCTGCTTAAGCCAGTACATATCCGGGCCCGTCTGAAGTTTGCTAGAGAGCATTTGGATGTTCCAGAAGAGTATTGGGAGAATGTCATATGGTCAGATGAAACCAAAGTAGAACTGTTTGGTAGAAACACAACTCGTGGTGTTTGGAGGAGAGTGAATGCTGAGTTGTATCCAGAGAACACCAGACCTACTGTGAGGCATGGGGGGGCAACATCATGTATGGGGCTGTTTCTCTGCAAAGGGACCAGGACGACTGATCCGTGTACATGAAAGAATGAATGGGGCCATGTATGGGGAGATTGTGAGTGCAAACCTCCTTCCATCAGCAAGGGCATTGAAGATGAAACGTGGCTGGGTCTTTCAGCATGACAATGATCCCAAGCACACCGCCAGGACAACGAAGGAGCGGCTTCGTAAGAAGCATTACAAGGTCCTGGAGTGGCCTAGCCAGTCTCCAGATCTCAGCCCCATAGAAAACCTCTGGAGGGAGCTGAAAGTCCGTGTTGCCCAGCGACAGCCCCAAAACATCCCTGCTCTAGAGGAGATCTGCATGGAGGAATGGGCCAACATACCAGCAACAGTGTGTGCCAACCTTGTGAGGACTTACAGGAAACGTTTCACCTCTGTCATTGCCAGCAAAGGAGATAGAACAAAGGATTGGGATGAACTTTTGTTATTGACCAAATACTTATTTTCCACCATAATTTGCAAATAAATTCTTAAAAAATCAGACAATGTGATTTTCTGGATTAGTTTTCTCATTTTGTCTCTCATAGTTGAGGTCTACCTATGATGGCAATTACAGGCCGGCCTCATCTTTATAAGTGGGAGAACTTGCACAATTGGTCACTGACTAAATACTTTTTTTCCCTACTGGATATGTACACTGTCAGCAGTATATACGGTATAATATATATATACACACTTCTCTTTCAGCCTCCTGCTGTCATGCCAACTTGACAGAGAAACTTTCTGCTTCTCCACTCACTAAGATGGAGAACTATTACTGGAACCGCTGTGGGAATCTCAGCAAGACGTAAGTGCAACCTTGTATATACAAGTTTCATATCCACATATGTATTCACTGTATATACATGCCCTTTATCCACTGATGTATGTATACTTCGCATATATATTTTATATATTTATCCCTTTTTGAAATGTATATATATATATATATATATATATATATATATATATGTATATATACAGTATATTTATTTATTTTGCTTACTTGTATAGCGCCATCATATTCCACAGCGCTTTACAGACATAGACAGTCACTGTGCCATATAGGGCTCACAATCTACATTCCCTATCAGTATGTCTTTGGAGTTTACTAGAGATGAGCGAATTTATCAAAAATTCGATTCTCCGAAGTTTCTGAAAAGATTTGCTTTGATCTGAATTAATTAATTACTTTGTGGCAAATATTGTTAAAAAACCATCTATTTCCTGTCTGCAGAGAGCCTGTATATTGATGTAGAGCACTGTGCCTTGTAGTAACACACACATAGGGAGCCTGCTGTGGTAGCGACACAATACTGTGAGTCAGTATGACACGCACATGACAGGCGTCGCTCTTAGAACCGCTGCACACTTCACTTATTTTTCCAGTTACAGGGCCAAAACTGACCAACTAACTCAAGTGTGAACTCAGCCTTACAGGTCCATTAGTGCCAGGTAGAAAGAACCGTGCAGAGCCCCAACATCCTACTGTAGAGTGAAAGAGCGCACTCCTTTTACACCGTCGTCTGCTGATTCCGCATAGATGTCTACAGAGTGGCAAGGTGACATAATGTGGGGTTGGCAGCAGCATGAAGAGGACATACAGTAACACAGTGACAGCAGCATGAGGAGGCCATACAGTGACCCAGTGAGAGAGTGGGGAGGTGGGTGGCACAAACAGTGCCTGCTGACAGTGTCTGTAAGAAGGATCACTTGGCATCAGGCGGGTGGCAGCATCAGAATCGTAGCTGAGGCAGGTAGCCAGAAGAAACCAGTCTCTTTTCACAAGGTTTGGGTGAGGCAGCATGGATGATTTAATCTGCTGCATCAGGCATTGATGGGTGGAAATCCTGGCTGATCCACGCCTGATTCATCTTCACAAAGGTCAGTCTCTCCACATTTTGGATGGACAGGCGAGTTCTCCTTGGGGTAACTATGGCCCCCGCCGCAGTAAACACCCACTCTGATGCCACACTACTGGCCGGGCAGGACAGCTTTTCCAGGGCAAACTCGGCCAGTTGCGGCCACAAATCCAGTCTGGCTGGCCAGTAGTCCAGCGGATCTTCGATGACAGGTGGCAGGGTGCACGCTTAGTATGCCACCATCTGCTGGTTCAGGTTCTGCTCTATGTCTAGCTGCTGATGAGCAGATTCTTCACTATGCGGCTGAAGAAAGCTTCTCATCAGTGACTCTAGGCTCAGACTGCTGCTGATGGAGCCAATACTGCTGCTGCCACCCCCACCCCCTCCCACAGCTGCCATGCCAGTGCAAGGTGAGTGCTCAGAGCCCCCCTGGTAAGACCTGCGAGAGGATGGACGATGACGCAGATAGGCAGTGGCCAACTGACTACATAGCATGTCTCTATAGTAGTTCAGTTTGTCCTCCCTCTCAGCAGGTGTAAAAAAAAAAAAAGGCCCCCATTTTTCCCCGGGAGCGAGGGTCTAACATGGTGGAGAGCCAGTAGTCATCCCTCTGCCGAATGGTGACAATTTGGCTGTCACTACACAATCAAGTCAGCATGCATCAGGCCATTTACGCAAGTGACTCGGAGGGACACCCTGCATCCATCTCCACTGCATACTGCCACGGTGTGTCTGGGTCATCTGCCTCATCCTCCTCTTGCTCTTCCAGCTGCTCCTGCTCCTCCACTCCTGTCACCAGTGTGGAAAAATCACCCATTTTGCTATACATTGCTTGTGCTCCAATGTCGGACATTGTTGCAGGACCAACGGTGTGAGAATGTGGAGGCAGAAGCTGCGTCACCTGTCCAAGTTGCTGGTGTGTGTGGGCAGGCACCACATTAACCCACTGGGCTGTAAATGACATATATTGTCCTTGACCGTAGTTAGAGCTCCACACGTCGGCGCTGCCGTGCACTTTGGCAGACACCGACAGGCTCAAGGACTGGCCCACCTTCTCTTCTACATATTTGTGCAGGGCTGGTACTGCCTTTTTGGCCAAGAAATGACGGCTTGGGCCTCTCCACCTCGGCTCGGCACAAGCCATCAGTTCTCTGAAAGGTGCAGAGTCCACCAAGTGGAAAGGGAGTGACTGCAGCACCAGCTACTTGGACAGGAGCACGTTCAGCTTCTCCACTGTTGGAGGATTGCACGCATACTGTTGTCTCATAGATATAGATTCGGTGATGGATTGTTGGTGCAATAACTGACTAGGAGGAGGAGGAGCATCATGACCAGCAGATGATGGGAAGGACACACAGCTTCCTTCAGCTGAGGTGGTGGAGCCTTGACTACCTGAAATGGGGTGCGTGCCACTGGGTGATGAAGTGGTTTCTGCGGCAGGCTAGACCACCACATTGGAGGCACGGCTCTCCCAGGCCACTTTATGGAGATGCTGCATGCGTTGGCGCAGGGCTGTGGTACCAACATTGGCATCCTGGCCACGCTTCACCTTCTGCCCACAGATTGAACATATGGCTATGTTCACCTCCCCCGGCGACTTAAAAAAAAAACTGCCACACCACTGAGTAGGTGATTTTACCCCCAACACTCCGCACTAACTGACTGCTACCACCACTGCCTCCGTGAACCCCTGCACCACTGCTTTCCGGGCAGGTAGGCTGCTGCGAAGCGGGTGGTCTACCCCGAGCACGTTTAGCTCCCGACCTCCCACTGCTGCCACCCTGCTGACTCCCCCGCTGCCTCATGCGCAAGCTGCAACCCTCTTCTCCGGATAATGACGATGAGGCCCCTTCGTCACCCGGCTCCCAATTGTAATCGGCTACATTGTCATCCACTACTGTCTGCAGGCCAGTGATGTCCTCCTGAACACCAGCTCCCACGCCACTCTCCTCATCACTACTTGCTCACCTACCGCAGGGAGCGGCGTATATCTCCTCCACATCTTGGCTGAGCAGTAGCTGCTGACTGTCCTCTAGTACCTCCTCCTCAATGTACAGTGGATCTGAGCCCACAGCATAGAGTACTTCTCTAGCTGAGGGAACAGAAAAGGACAGAGGCAGGTTGAGGACAGGTGAGGGCACAGGGTCTGCTCCCGGGCCATGCCAACTAAGGGTTGTGTCTGACGAACCCACCGACTCTTGGCTGGGGGTGTCTGATGTGACTTGGGATGAATTGGATGACCGAGTCAACCAGTCTACAACCGTTGGGTTGCTGGTCAAGACACAACCGCTAGCTGACACTGGGAGCTCAGGCCTCTGTAAGTGACCCCTGCTGCCACGTCCCCTTACTCTGCTGCGACCTGTACCAGAAACATTTAGGCCTGTGCCCCTCCCCTGTGTAGGGCCTCTCGCTTCTCTGTCTGACATACTGTTACATCAAATAAGTAAATGAAAAGGAAATTAATATGGAGCTAAAAGGCCTGTAATATTCTACCTACAACACACAACGGCGAATAAGCCCCTTATTATTTTCCCCAATAATAAACGCCTTGAAAAAAGATGTTATAACAGATAAGTGCAGAGATTACCGTATGAGAATTCAGTTTTTGTACAGTGCTGCAGAATATGTTGGCGCTATATAAATAAAATGATTATTATTATTATTATTTTTTGCCACTACTGTACTGCAAAAGGCTTTTAATGTTCTCCCTTGACCACACAGGTATGATCTATTGCAGACCTGCAATGAGCAGCAGTATAATGGCAGTGAGTGCTACAATGTGTAGTAGGATTGTTGCTATTACTGACGCTGCAACCACCCCAAATGTACCCTGTTCTGCTTCAATACTCTTCTGTAAATCCCTCCCTATCCTTTCCCTACACTTCTAAGGCTCTTTCCCTGAACTTCTAGCAGTTTTGAAGTGTTTTCTATCACTTTCCCTAGCGCCTGCCAACGTCTCTCCCTGCACTAAGTACGATGTGAAATAACTGAACCTAAAATGGCCGAGGGTATTTATAGGGCTGTGATATCACAGGTCCGGCTGGCTGCTGATTGGCTACACGCATGGCATTGTGGGTGATCCCGCGTTCCCAGAGTCCCTTTCCCCTTGTCCTAACATGTGCAGCAGCCATTTTATTTAAAAATGCGATTTGATACATTGAAGTGTGAGGAAATCCGGAATTGAGGCGAATTGAAGATTTCCTGAAATTTTGATCGAATTTCACTTTGTCAGCTTCGATACGATAATCTCTAATATTTACCATATCCACATATGTATCTACTGTATGTCTCTTATGGATGTGTATGTACTGTATATCCCATAGATAGATAGATACACACGTGGACAAAATTGTTGGTCCCCCTCCCTCGTTTAATGAAAGAAAACCCCACAATGGTCACAGAAATAACTGGAATCTGACAAAAATAATAAGATATAAAAATTCTATGAAAATGAACAAATGAAAGTCAGACATTGCTTTCCAGCCAGGCTTCAGCATGAAACAGGCCTGGACAGAAATGAGGGTTCCCTTAATATTTAGTTGCACAACCTTTTGAGGCAATCCCTGCAATCAGACGATTCCTGTAACTGTCAATGAGACTTCTGCACCTCTCAGCAGGGATTTTGGCCGCTCCTCATGAGCAAACTGCTCCAGTTGTCTCGGCTGTGAAGGGTGCCTGTTCCAGACGGCATGTTTCAGCTCCTTCCAATAGGATTTAGGTCAGGGCTCCTAGAAGGCCACTTCAGAATAGTCCAATGTTTTCCTCTTAGCCATTCTTGGGGGTTTTTAGCTGTGTTTTGGGTCATTATCCTGTTGCAAGACCCATGACTTGTGACTGAAACCAAGCTTTCTGACACTGGGCAGCACCTTTCTCTCCAGAATCCCTTGATAGTCTTGAGATTTCATTGTACCCTGCACAGATTCAAGACCCCCTGTGCCAGATGCAGCAAAGCAGCCCCAGAACATAACAGAGCCTCCTCCATGTCTCACAGTAGTTTGGCAAATTCCGTTTTTTTCAGATTCAAGTTATTTCTGTTACCATTGTGGGTTTTTCTTTCATTAAACAAGGGAGGGGACCAACAATTTTGTCCACGTGTGTTTCTATCTATCTATCTATCTATCTATCTATCTATCTATCTCTAATTATATTCCTCGATATTGTTTCCATTCTATGATTTCTTGATTGTTCTCTCTTAGGTGTGAGGATTACACTAAGCAGATGGAGTGTTTCTACCAGTGCTCCCCATTCGCTGCTCACTGGATTCACCCCAACATTTCTGCAGCTATCCAGGGCGTGCCCCTGTGCCAATCTTTCTGTGATGGCTGGTAAGTGTCCGTCTGTAGAGACCTAGGTCAGAGGATTGACATTACAAAAGGGTTGATGATAACGCAGGTTCTAAATCTTCCTTTGATCTTCTGTTCTGTCCTCTTTGTGAATGAAATCGTACAAAAAAGTCCTACAATAATATAAAATGGTTCAGATTTTTTTTAACATATGTAAATGACGAATAATTATACAAAATACATCCCATAGAGAGGACTCCGGGATCTACATAAATGATGCTACATGGAGGTAAGTATGTGGAAATAAATGCTAGCTCAAGTGGATCACATAAAGCTCCATATTAGCTGTATAAATAAATGTAGTGGTAGTAGATGTGGTGGTGGTACATAGGTACGTGTGGTGGAGGTACATAGGTACGTGTGGTGGAGGTACATAGGTACATGTGGTGGAGGTACATAGGTACATGTGGTGGAGGTACATAGGTACGTGTGGTGGAGGTACATAGGTACATGTGGTGGTGGTACATAGGTACGTGTGGTGGAGGTACATAGGTACGTGTGGTGGAGGTACATAGGTACGTGTGGTGGTGGTACATAAGTACATGTGGTGATGGTACATAGGTACATGTGGTGGTGGTACATAGGTACATGTGGTGGTGGTACATAGGTACATGTGGTGGTGGTACATAGGTACATGTGGTGGTGGTACATAGGTACATGTGGTGGTGGTACATAAGTACATGTGGTGATGGTACATAGGTACGTGTGGTGGAGGTACATAGGTACGTGTGGTGGAGGTACATAGGTACATGTGGTGGTGGTACATAGGTACATGTGGTGGTGGTACATAGGTACGTGTGGTGGAGGTACATAAGTACGTGTGGTGGAGGTACATAGGTACATGTGGTGGAGGTACATAGGTACATGTGGTGGTGGTACATAAGTACATGTGGTGGAGGTACATAGGTACATGTGGTGGAGGTACATAGGTACGTGTGGTGGTGGTACATAGGTACGTGTGGTGGAGGTACATAGGTACATGTGGTGGTGGTACATAGGTACATGTGGTGGAGGTACATAAGTACATGTGGTGGAGGTACATAGGTACATGTGGTGGTGGTACATAGGTACATGTGGTGGTGGTACATAGGTACATGTGGTGGAGGTACATAAGTACATGTGGTGGAGGTACATAGGTACATGTGGTGGTGGTACATAGGTACATGTGGTGGAGGTACATAGGTACGTGTGGTGGAGGTACATAAGTACGTGTGGTGGAGGTACATAGGTACGTGTGGTGGAGGTACATAGGTACATGTGGTGGAGGTACATAGGTACGTGTGGTGGAGGTACATAAGTACATGTGGTGGTACATAAGTACGTGTGGTGGAGGTACATAGGTACGTGTGGTGGTGGTACATAGGTACGTGTGGTGGTGATACATAGGTACGTGTGGTGGTGGTACATAGGTACATGTGGTGGAGGTACATAGGTACATGTGGTGGTGGTACATAGGTACATGTGGTGGTGGTACATAGGTACATGTGGTGGTGGTACATAGGTACATGTGGTGGTGGTACATAGGTACATGTGGTGGTGGTACATAGGTACATGTGGTGGTGGTACATAGGTACATGTGGTGGTGGTACATAAGTACATGTGGTGGTGGTACATAAGTACATGTGGTGGTGGTACATAAGTACATGTGTTGGTGGTACATAAGTACATATGGTGGTACATAAGTACGTGTGGTGATGGTACATAAATACGTGTGGTGGTACATAAGTACATGTGGTGGTGGTACATAAGTACATGTGGTGGTGGTACATAAGTACGTGTGGTGGTGGTACATAAGTACATGTGGTGGTGGTACATAAGTACGTGTGGTGGTGGTACATAAGTACATGTGGTGGTGGTACATAAGTACATGTGGTGGTACATAGGTACATGTGGTGGTGGTACATAAGTACATGTGGTGGTACATAGGTACATGTGGTGGTGGTGGAGGTACATAAGTACATGTGGTGGTACATAAGTACGTGTGGTGATGGTACATAAGTACGTGTGGTGGTGGTACATAAGTACGTGTGGTGGTGGTACATAAGTACATGTGTTGGTGGTACATAAGTACATGTGGTGGTGGTACATAGGTACGTGTGGTGGAGGTACATAGGTACGTGTGGTGGAGGTACATAGGTACGTGTGGTGGTGGTACATAAGTACATGTGGTGATGGTACATAGGTACATGTGGTGGTGGTACATAGGTACATGTGGTGGTGGTACATAGGTACATGTGGTGGTGGTACATAGGTACATGTGGTGGTGGTACATAGGTACATGTGGTGGTGGTACATAAGTACATGTGGTGATGGTACATAGGTACGTGTGGTGGAGGTACATAAGTACATGTGGTGGAGGTACATAGGTACATGTGGTGGTGGTACATAGGTACATGTGGTGGTGGTACATAGGTACGTGTGGTGGAGGTACATAAGTACGTGTGGTGGAGGTACATAGGTACATGTGGTGGAGGTACATAGGTACATGTGGTGGTGGTACATAAGTACATGTGGTGGAGGTACATAGGTACATGTGGTGGAGGTACATAGGTACGTGTGGTGGTGGTACATAGGTACGTGTGGTGGAGGTACATAGGTACATGTGGTGGTGGTACATAGGTACATGTGGTGGAGGTACATAAGTACATGTGGTGGAGGTACATAGGTACATGTGGTGGTGGTACATAGGTACATGTGGTGGTGGTACATAGGTACATGTGGTGGAGGTACATAAGTACATGTGGTGGAGGTACATAGGTACATGTGGTGGTGGTACATAGGTACATGTGGTGGAGGTACATAGGTACGTGTGGTGGAGGTACATAAGTACGTGTGGTGGAGGTACATAGGTACGTGTGGTGGAGGTACATAGGTACATGTGGTGGAGGTACATAGGTACGTGTGGTGGAGGTACATAAGTACATGTGGTGGTACATAAGTACGTGTGGTGGAGGTACATAGGTACGTGTGGTGGTGGTACATAGGTACGTGTGGTGGTGATACATAGGTACGTGTGGTGGTGGTACATAGGTACATGTGGTGGAGGTACATAGGTACATGTGGTGGTGGTACATAGGTACATGTGGTGGTGGTACATAGGTACATGTGGTGGTGGTACATAGGTACATGTGGTGGTGGTACATAGGTACATGTGGTGGTGGTACATAGGTACATGTGGTGGTGGTACATAAGTACATGTGGTGGTGGTACATAAGTACATGTGGTGGTGGTACATAAGTACATGTGTTGGTGGTACATAAGTACATATGGTGGTACATAAGTACGTGTGGTGATGGTACATAAATACGTGTGGTGGTACATAAGTACATGTGGTGGTGGTACATAAGTACATGTGGTGGTGGTACATAAGTACGTGTGGTGGTGGTACATAAGTACATGTGGTGGTGGTACATAAGTACGTGTGGTGGTGGTACATAAGTACATGTGGTGGTGGTACATAAGTACATGTGGTGGTACATAGGTACATGTGGTGGTGGTACATAAGTACATGTGGTGGTACATAGGTACATGTGGTGGTGGTGGAGGTACATAAGTACATGTGGTGGTACATAAGTACGTGTGGTGATGGTACATAAGTACGTGTGGTGGTGGTACATAAGTACGTGTGGTGGTGGTACATAAGTACATGTGTTGGTGGTACATAAGTACATGTGGTGGTACATAAGTACGTGTGGTGATGGTACATAAGTACGTGTGGTGGTACATAAGTACGTGTGGTGGTACATAAGTACATGTGGTGGTGGTACATAAGTACGTGTGGTGGTGGTACATAAGTACGTGTGGTGGTGGTACATAAGTACATGTGGTGGTACATAAGTACGTGTGGTGATGGTACATAAGTACATGTGGTGGTACATAAGTACATGTGGTGGTGGTACATAAGTACATGTGTTGGTGGTACATAAGTACATGTGGTGGTACATAAGTACGTGTGGTGGTGGTACATAAGTACATGTGTTGGTGGTACATAAGTACATGTGGTGGTACATAAGTACGTGTGGTGATGGTACATAAGTACATGTGGTGGTACATAAGTACATGTGGTGGTGGTACATAAGTACATGTGTTGGTGGTACATAAGTACATGTGGTGGTACATAAGTACGTGTGGTGGTGGTACATAAGTACATGTGTTGGTGGTACATAAGTACATGTGGTGGTACATAAGTACGTGTGGTGGTGGTACATAAGTACATGTGGTGGTACATAAGTACGTGTGGTGGTGGTACATAAGTACATGTGGTGGTGGTACATGTGGTGGTGGTACATAAGTACGTGTGGTGGTGGTACATAAGTACATGTGTTGGTGGTACATAAGTACATGTGGTGGTACATAAGTACGTGTGGTGATGGTACATAAGTACATGTGGTGGTACATAAGTACATGTGGTGGTGGTACATAAGTACATGTGTTGGTGGTACATAAGTACATGTGGTGGTACATAAGTACGTGTGGTGGTGGTACATAAGTACGTGTGGTGATGGTACATAAGTACATGTGGTGGTACATAAGTACGTGTGGTGGTGGTACATAAGTACATGTGGTGGTGGTACATGTGGTGGTGGTACATAAGTACGTGTGGTGGTGGTACATAAGTACATGTGGTGGTACATAAGTACGTGTGGTGGTGGTACATAAGTACGTGTGGTGATGGTACATAAGTACATGTGGTGGTACATAAGTACGTGTGGTGGTGGTACATAAGTACATGTGGTGGTGGTACATGTGGTGGTGGTACATAAGTACGTGTGGTGGTGGTACATAAGTACATGTGGTGGTACATAAGTACGTGTGGTGGTACATAAGTACGTGTGGTGATGGTACATAAGTACATGTGGTGGTACATAAGTACGTGTGGTGGTGGTACATAAGTACATGTGGTGGTACATAAGTACGTGTGGTGGTGGTACATAAGTACGTGTGGTGGTGGTACATAAGTACGTGTGGTGGTACATAAGTACATGTGTTGGTGGTACATAAGTACATGTGGTGGTACATAAGTACGTGTGGTGATGGTACATAAGTACATGTGGTGGTGGTACATAAGTACATGTGTTGGTGGTACATAAGTACATGTGGTGGTACATAAGTACGTGTGGTGGTGGTACATAAGTACATGTGGTGGTACATAAGTACGTGTGGTGATGGTACATAAGTACGTGTGGTGGTACATAAGTACGTGTGGTGGTGGTACATAAGTACGTGTGGTGGTGGTACATAAGTACATGTGGTGGTGGTACATAAGTACGTGTGGTGGTGGTAAGTACATGTGGTGGTGGTACATAAGTACATGTGGTGGTACATAGGTACATGTGGTGGTGGTGGTGGTACATAAGTACGTGTGGTGGTGGTACATAAGTACATGTGGTGGTGGTACATAAGTACGTGTGGTGGTGGTACATAGGTACATGTGGTGGTGGTACTTAAGTACATGTGGTGATGGTACATAAGTACAGTGCCTTGCAAAAGTATTCATACCCCATGAACTTTGTCACATTTTGTCACCTTACAACCACAAACTTAAATGTATTTTATTGAGATTTTAAGTGATAACCAACACAAAGTAGCCGATAATTGTGAAGTGGAACGAAAATGATACAAGGTTTTCAAAATTTTAATCTAATAAGAATCTGAAAAGTGTCATGTGCAAAAGTATTCAGCCCACCTATATTAACACTTTGTAGTGCCACCTTTTGCTGTGATTACAGCTGCAAGCCTTTTGGGGTCTGTCTGTACCAGTTTTGCACATCTAGAGACTGAGATTTTTGCCCCTTCTTCTTTTGCAAAATAGCTCAAGCTCAGCTAGATTGGATGGAGCGTCTGTGATCAGTAATTCTCATGTCTTGCCACAAGATGCTCAATGGGATTTGGGTCTGGACTGTGACTGGGCCATTCTAACACCGGAATATTCTTTGATCTAAACCATTCCATTGTAGATTTTGCTTTATGTTTGGGATCATTGTCTTGCTGGAAGATAAATCTCCGTCCCAGTCTCAGATCTTTTGCAGACTCCAACAGGTTTTCTTCCAGAATGGTCCTGTATTTGGCTCCATCCATCTTCCCGTCAACTCTGAGCAGCTTCCCTGTCCCCCCAGCATGATGCTGCCCCCTATGTGTCACAGTGGGGATGGTGTGTTCAGGGGGATGAGCAGGGTTACTTTTCTGCCACACATAGTGCTTTGCATTTAGGCCAAAAAGTTCAACCTTGGTCTCATCTGAGCAGTGCACCATCTTCCACATGTTTGCTGTGTCCCTTATATGGCTTGTGGCAAACTGTAAACGCCACTTCTTATGTCTTTCTTTCAACAATGGCTTTCTTCTTGCCGCTCCTCCATAAAGGCCAGATTTGTGCAGTGTACGACTTATAGTTGTCCTGTGGACAGACTCTCCCACCTCAGCTGTAGATCTCTGCAGTTCCTCCACAGTGACCATGGGCCTCTTGGCTGCTTCTCTGACCAGCGCTCTCCTTGCTCGATCTGTTAGCTTAGATGGACGGCCATGTCTTGGTAGGTTTGCAGTTGTAGAATACTTTTTCCATTTTTAGATTGTGAATTGAGCAGCGCTCCTTGGGATTCTCAAAGCTTGGGATATGTTTTTATAATCTAACCCTACTTTAAACTTCTCCACAACTTTATCTCTGACCTGTCTGGTGAGTTCCTTGGTCTTCATGATGCTGTTTGTTCACTAGTGTTCTCTAACAAACCACTGACGCCTTCACAGAACAGGAGTATTTATACTGAGACTAAATTACACACAGCCGGACTCTATTAACTAATTAAGTGACTTCTGAAGGCAATTGCCCACACTGGATTTTATTTAGGGGTAACAGAGTACAGGGGGATGAATACTTTTGCACATCACACTTTTCAGATTTTCATTTGATTAAAATTTTGAAAACCATGTATCATTTTCATCCACTTCACAATTATCTGTTACTTTGTGCTGGTCTATCACTTAAAATCTCAATAAGATACATTTAAGTTTGTGGTTATAAGATGACAAAATGTGAAAAAGTTCAAGGGGTATGAATACTTTTGCAAGCCACTGTACATGTGGTGGGGTGGTACATACAGTGGGAAAAAAAAGTATTTAGTCAGCCACCAATTGTGCAAGTTCTCCCACTTATAAAGATGAGGCCGGCCTGTAATTGTCATCATAGGTAGACCTCAACTATGAGAGACAAAATGAGAAAACTAATCCAGAAAATCACATTGTCTGATTTTTAAAGAATTGATTTGCAAATTATGGTGGAAAATAAGTATTTGGTCAATAACAAAAGTTCATCTCAATCCTTTGTTCTATCTCCTTTGTTGGCAATGACAGAGGTGAAACGTTTCCTGTAAGTCTTCACAAGGTTGGCACACACTGTTGCTGGTATGTCGGCCCATTCCTCCATGCAGATCTCCTCTAGAGCAGGGATGTTTTGGGGCTGTCGCTGGGCAACACGGACTTTCAACTCCCTCCAAAGGTTTTCTATGGGGCTGAGATCTGGAGACTGGCTAGGCCACTCCAGGACCTTGAAATGCTTCTTACGAAGCCGCTCCTTCGTTGTCCTGGCGGTGTGCTTGGGATCATTGTCATGCTGAAAGACCCAGCCACGTTTCATCTTCAATGCCCTTGCTGATGGAAGGAGGTTTGCACTCACAATCTCCCCATACATGGCCCCATTCATTCTTTCATGTACACGGATCAGTCGTCCTGGTCCCTTTGCAGAGAAACAGCCCCATACATGATGTTGCCCCCCCCCCCATGCTTCACAGTAGGTATGGTGTTCTCTGGATACAACTCAGCATTCACTCTCCTCCAAACACCACGAGTTGTGTTTCTACCAAACAGTTCTACTTTGGTTTCATCTGACCATATGACATTCTCCCAATACTCTTCTGGAACATCCAAATGCTCTCTAGCAAACTTCAGACGGGCCCGGATATGTACTGGCTTAAGCAGGGGGACACGTCTGGCACTGCAGGATCTGAGTCCCTGGCGGCGTAGTGTGTTACTGACGGTAGCCTTTGTTACGTTAGTCCCAGCTTTCTGCAGGTCAGTCACTAGGTCCCCCCCGTGGGGTTCTGGGATTTTTGCTCACCGTTCTTGTGATCATTTTGACCCCACGGGGTGAGATCTTGCGTGGAGCCCCTGATGGAGGGAGATTATCAGTGGTCTTGTATGTCTTCCATTTTCTAATTATTGCTCCCACAGGTGATTTCTTCACACCAAGCTGCTTGCCTATTGCAGATTCAGTCTTCCCAGCCTGGTGCAGGGCTACCATTTTGTTTCTGGTCCTTCCACAGCTCTTTGGTCTTCCCCATAGTGGAGTTTGGAGTGTGACTGAGGTTGTGGACAGGTGTCTTTTATACTGATAACAATGTCACACAGGAGCCATTACTACAGGTAATGAGTGGAGGACAGAGGAGCCTCTTAAAGAAGTTACAGGGCTGGGAGAGACAGAAATCTTGCTTGTTTATAGGTGACCAAATACTTATTTTCCACCATAATTTGCAAATAAATTTTTAAAAATCAGACAATGTGATTTTCTGGATTAGTTTTCTCATTTTGTCTCTCATAGTTGAGGTCTACTTATGATGACAATTACAGGCCGGCCTCATCTTTATAAGTGGGAGAACTTGCACAATTGGGGGCTGACTAAATACTTTTTTCCCCACTGTAAGTACATGTGGTGGTTGTGGTACATAAGTACATGTGGTGGTACATAAGGGATGTGTGTAGGTATACAGGTCTATGGGGTGGGGCTTGGTGAACTGTAGTATGGGATTTCACAAATCAGTTTTTTGAGTTGCTTAAAAGTTGGGTCACATGGCAAGCCAAGGCGTTCAGCATGTAGATGTCGCTACAAAGTGATTCATTTGACCAGGGTTGTGCAGGGGCAGAGCATCTAATGAATATTGAGGACCTAATAAAATTGAGGATGATCTGTGTAGGATGAGATTTTACAGGGCTGCAGGTCTCTGGGCCCCCACACGTGTACTGTCCATATTCACATCCAGACCCTATTCTATCTTGCACAGATCTGTTCCTGAACCCCCTATAATTAGAACAGAGGTCAGGACCTGACCCCACACTGGTCATCACTGGGGCTCAGTCAGAGTCTGTGTATTAATCTGTGATGTCATCTTTCTCATGGTCAGGTTTGAGGCGTGCCGGTCGGATCTGGTCTGTGTGCGCAACTTTATCACTGACTGGATAATAGATGAGGATGGGAACCACTGCAGGAATGACTGCATCCCCTATGAGCAGGTAAGAGAAGGGGGCACCAAGTGCAACACACCAGTAACATCACATAGTACTGTACTGATAGTATACAGAGAGGTCCGGCCTCAGCCCTGCTATAAGGGACCTCACATACTACTATAATAGTACATAGTACAGTACTAGGTGAGGATACCCCATGTAGATAACCCCTATCTATTATAGTAGTATGTGAGGATACCCCTATATATTATAGTAGTATGTGAGGATACCCCTATATATTATAGTAGTATGTGAGGATACCCCTATAAATTATAGTAGTATGTGAGGATACCCCTATGTATTATAGTAGTATGTGAGGATACCCCTATATATTATAGTAGTATGTGAGGATACCCTTATATATTATAGTAGTATGTGAGGATACCCCTATATATTATAGTAGTATGTGAGGATACCCCTATCTATTATAGTAGTATGTGAGGATACCCCTATGTATTATAGTAGTATGTGAGGATACCCCTATCTATTATAGTAGTATGTGAGGATACCCCTATGTATTATAGTAGTATGTGAGGATACCCCTATATATTATAGTAGTATGTGAGGATACCCTTATATATTATAGTAGTATGTGAGGATACCCCTATATATTATAGTAGTATGTGAGGATACCCCTATCTATTATAGTAGTATGTGAGGATACCCCTATCTATTATAGTAGTATGTGAGGATACCCCTATGTATTATAGTAGTATGTGAGGATACCCCTATATATTATAGTAGTATGTGAGGATACCCCTTATATATTATAGTAGTATGTGAGGATACCCCTATATATTATAGTAGTATGTGAGGATACCCCTATATATTATAGTAGTATGTGAGGATACCCCTATATATTATAGTAGTATGTGAGGATACCCCAAATATATATTATAGTAGTATGTGAGGATACCCCTATATATTATAGTAGTATGTGAGGATACCCCTATATATTATAGTAGTATGTGAGGATACCCCTATATATTATAGTAGTATGTGAGGATACCCTTATATATATATAGTAGTATGTGAGGATACCCCTATATATTATAGTAGTATGTGAGGATACCCCTATATATTATAGTAGTATGTGAGGATACCCCTTATATATTATAGTAGTATGTGAGGATACCCCTATCTATTATAGTAGTATGTGAGGATACCCTTATATATTATAGTAGTATGTGAGGATACCCCTATATATTATAGTAGTATGTGAGGATACCCCTATCTATTATAGTAGTATGTGAGGATACCCCTATATATTATAGTAGTATGTGAGGATACCCCTATATATTATAGTAGTATGTGAGGATACCCCTATCTATTATAGTAGTATGTGAGGATACCCCTATATATTATAGTAGTATGTGAGGATACCCTTATATATTATAGTAGTATGTGAGGATACCCCTATATATTATAGTAGTATGTGAGGATACCCCTATCTATTATAGTAGTATGTGAGGATACCCTTATATATTATAGTAGTATGTGAGGATACCCTTATATATTATAGTAGTATGTGAGGATACCCCTATCTATTATAGTAGTATGTGAGGATACCCTTATATATTATAGTAGTATGTGAGGATACCCCTATCTATTATAGTAGTATGTGAGGATACCCTTATATATTATAGTAGTATGTGAGGATACCCTTATATATTATAGTAGTATGTGGGATACCCCTATATATTATAGTAGTATGTGAGGATACCCCTATATATTATAGTAGTATGTGAGGATACCCCTATATATTATAGTAGTATGTGAGGATACCCCTATATATTATAGTAGTATGTGAGGATACCCTTATATATTATAGTAGTATGTGAGGATACCCCTATATATTATAGTAGTATGTGAGGATACCCCTATATATTATAGTAGTATGTGAGGATACCCCTATATATTATAGTAGTATGTGAGGATACCCTTATATATTATAGTAGTATGTGAGGATACTTATATATTATAGTAGTATGTGAGGATACCCCTATATATTATAGTAGTATGTGAGGATACCCCTATATATTATAGTAGTATGTGAGGATACCCCTATATATTATAGTAGTATGTGAGGATACCCTATATATTATAGTATATGTGAGGACCCTATATATTATAGTAGTATGTGAGGATACCCCTATATATTATAGTAGTATGTGAGGATACCCCTATATATTATAGTAGTATGTGAGGATACCCCTATATATTATAGTAGTATGTGAGGATACCCCTATATATTATAGTAGTATGTGAGGATACCCCTATATATTATAGTAGTATGTGAGGATACCCCTATATATTATAGTAGTATGTGAGGATACCCCTATATATATAGAGTATGGAGGATACCCATATATATAAGATATAGTATGTGAGGATACCCCTATATATTATAGTAGTATGTGAGGATACCCCTATATATTTATAGTATGTGAGGATACCCCTATCTATTATAGTAGTATGTGAGGATACCCTATATATTATAGTAGTATGTGAGGATACCCCTATATATTATAGTAGTATGTAGGATACCCCTATATATTATAGTAGTATGTGAGGATACCCTTATATATTATAGTAGTATGTGAGGATACCCCTATATATTATAGTAGTATGTGAGGATACCCCTATATATTATAGTAGTATGTGAGGATACCCCTATATATTATAGTAGTATGTTAGGATACCCCTATATATTATAGTAGTATGTGAGGATACCCCTATATATTATAGTAGTGTGAGAATACCCTTATATATTATAGTAGTATGTGAGGATACCCCTATATATTATAGTAGTATGTGAGGATACCCCTATATATTATAGTAGTATGTGAGGATACCCCTATATATTATAGTAGTATGTTAGGATACCCCTATATATTATAGTAGTATGTTAGGATACCCCTATATATTATAGTAGTATGTGAGGATACCCCTATATATTATAGTATGTGAGGATACCCCTATATATTATAGTAGTATGTGAGGATACCCCTATATATTATAGTGTGTGAGGATACCCCTATATATTATAGTAGTATGTGAGGATACCCCTATATATTATAGTAGTATGTTAGGATACCCCTATATATTATAGTAGTATGTGAGGATACCCCTATATATTATAGTAGTGTGAGAATACCCTTATATATTATAGTAGTATGTGGATACCCCTATATATTATAGTAGTATGTGAGGATACCCCTATATATTATAGTAGTATGTGAGGATACCCCTATATATTATAGTAGTATGTTAGGATACCCCTATATATTATAGTAGTATGTTAGGATACCCCTATATATTATAGTAGTATGTGAGGATACCCCTATATATTATAGTAGTATGTGAGGATACCCCTATATATTATAGTAGTGTGAGAATACCCTTATATATTATAGTAGTATGTGAGGATACCCCTATATATTATAGTAGTATGTGAGGATACCCCTATATATTATAGTAGTATGTTAGGATACCCCTATATATTATAGTAGTATGTGAGGATACCCTTATATATTATAGTAGTATGTGAGGATATCCCTATATATTATAGTAGTATGTGAGGATACCCTTATATATTATAGTAGTATGTGAGGATACCCTTATATATTATAGTAGTATGTGGATACCCCTATATATTATAGTAGTATGTGAGGATACCCCTATATATTATAGTAGTATGTGAGGATACCCCTATATATTATAGTAGTATGTGAGGATACCCCTATATATTATAGTATGTGAGGGTACCCCTATCTATTATAGTAGTATGTGAGGATACCCTTATATATTATAGTAGTATGTGAGGATACCCTTATATATTATAGTAGTATGTGGATACCCCTATATATTATAGTAGTATGTGAGGATACCCCTATATATTATAGTAGTATGTGAGGATACCCTTATATATTATAGTAGTATGTGAGGATACCCCTATATATTATAGTAGTATGTGAGGATACCCCTATATATTATAGTAGTATGTGAGGATACCCTTATATATTATAGTAGTATGTGAGGATACCTCTATATATTATAGTATGTGAGGATACCCCTATATATTATAGTAGTATGTGAGGATACCCTTATATATTATAGTAGTATGTGAGGATACCTCTATATATTATAGTATGTGAGGATACCCCTATATATTATAGTAGTATGTTAGGATACCCCTATATATTATAGTAGTATGTTAGGATACCCCTATATATTATAGTAGTATGTGAGGATACCCCTATATATTATAGTAGTGTGAGAATACCCTTATATATTATAGTAGTATGTGAGGATACCCCTATATATTATAGTAGTATGTGAGGATACCCCTATATATTATAGTAGTATGTGAGGATACCCCTATATATTATAGTAGTATGTTAGGATACCCCTATATATTATAGTAGTATGTTAGGATACCCCTATATATTATAGTAGTATGTGAGGATACCCCTATATATTATAGTATGTGAGGATACCCCTATATATTATAGTAGTATGTGAGGATACCCCTATATATTATAGTATGTGACGATACCCCTATATATTATAGTAGTATGTGAGGATACCCCTATATATTATAGTAGTGTTAGGATACCCCTATATATTATAGTAGTGTGAGAATACCCTTATATATTATAGTAGTATGTGGATACCCCTATATATTATAGTAGTATGTGAGGATACCCCTATATATTATAGTAGTATGTGAGGATACCCCTATATATTATAGTAGTATGTTAGGATACCCCTATATATTATAGTAGTATGTTAGGATACCCCTATATATTATAGTAGTATGTGAGGATACCCCTATATATTATAGTAGTATGTGAGGATACCCCTATATATTATAGTAGTATGTGAGGATACCCCTATATATTATAGTAGTATGTGAGGATACCCCTATATATTATAGTAGTGTGAGAAAACCCTTATATATTATAGTAGTATGTGAGGATACCCCTATATATTATAGTAGTATGTGAGGATACCCCTATATATTATAGTAGTATGTTAGGATACCCCTATATATTATAGTAGTATGTGAGGATACCCTTATATATTATAGTAGTATGTGAGGATATCCCTATATATTATAGTAGTATGTGAGGATACCCTTATATATTATAGTAGTATGTGAGGATACCCTTATATATTATAGTAGTATGTGGATACCCCTATATATTATAGTAGTATGTGAGGATACCCCTATATATTATAGTAGTATGTGAGGATACCCCTATATATTATAGTAGTATGTTAGGATACCCCTATATATTATAGTAGTATGTGAGGATACCCCTATATATTATAGTAGTGTGAGAATACCCTTATATATTATAGTAGTATGTGAGGATACCCCTATATATTATAGTAGTATGTGAGGATACCCCTATATATTATAGTAGTATGTGAGGATACCCCTATATATTATAGTAGTATGTTAGGATACCCCTATATATTATAGTAGTATGTTAGGATACCCCTATATATTATAGTAGTATGTGAGGATACCCCTATATATTATAGTATGTGAGGATACCCCTATATATTATAGTAGTATGTGAGGATTCCCCTATATATTATAGTATGTGAAGATACCCCTATATATTATAGTAGTATGTGAGGATACCCCTATATATTATAGTAGTGTTAGGATACCCCTATATATTATAGTAGTGTGAGAATACCCTTATATATTATAGTAGTATGTGGATACCCCTATATATTATAGTAGTATGTGAGGATACCCCTATATATTATAGTAGTATGTGAGGATACCCCTATATATTATAGTAGTATGTTAGGATACCCCTATATATTATAGTAGTATGTTAGGATACCCCTATATATTATAGTAGTATGTGAGGATACCCCTATATATTATAGTAGTATGTGAGGATACCCCATGTAGATAACCCCTTCCTATGCAGGCACCTGATATTATACACTCACATGGTTATCAGGCACATGTAGAACACTAAACCCCCAGAAGCTCTGAATGGACGAGGAGTTTCATTTCCCAAATACCCCTTTACTATGCCTGTCCATGTCTGGGGTATTAAAGGCCTGCTGTACTGAGATCTGTAGATGTGTCAGGAGTAGCAGAGACGAGTGTGGCGAGAACATTTCTCTGTGAATATACAGGATGGCTATACAGTAAATCACCGGTCCATAGAGACCTACTAGGGACTTAGTGTCCCGAATTTGTGACTGTATAATAATACAACTGCTGCAGATTAGCCACACCCTTTTTATGTAAGCCACACCCCTTTTTGTTAGAACTCACTGCTTTAGTATCACTCTATAAAGACATGTCTGCAGTGGTATAACATGATGAAGCACAATGACCCTCAGAGCAGTCACTCCTTTGTGCCCTATTCACACTACATGAAGGAAATACCAGTAATAATAAGGCGCCCATAACAGCAGGAGAGCAATAGTGCCCCCATCAGGAAGTTACAGGTATGACATGCCCCCTGGTAATCTGGTTCTATCCTCCACCAGATGTATGGGAATGGCACAGACTTGTGTCAGGCCGCCTGGGGCAGCTCGTTCGTGGTCAGTGACTCTCCATGCCGCTGTCTGGACATGACGCAGACGGACAGGAATGTGGCCAAGTACATTCTGGAGAGTGAGTCGTCAGAGGAGAGTGGAGAGGAGAAGGCCTGCAAACCGCGGCTGCAAGGGGCCCCAGGCAAGACGGGGCCCAACCATGAAGAGGATGATTGAACGCAGGTAATGACATAGCACACCTGATGATGGCAGCTCCGGTGTCAGCACCTCAATACCTCACAGTTCACATGTTTGCTAACATTGGAGCCCCCCTTGCTATCTGCATCATGGAGGGTCCTTCTAGCTGTCATTTTGTCTTACCTCCTCATTTTCATGATCTTTGCTGGCTGTCTGTGGAGGTCCTAAAAATCAGAGGGCAACGTCTACCATAAATTAGTAGAAGGTCCTAAAAATCAGAGGGCAATGTCTAACCACAGAGTAGCAGAAGATCGGAAAAATCAGAGGGCAACGTCTACCATAGAGTAGCAGAAGATCGGAAAAATCAGAGGGCAACGTCTACCATAGAGTAGCAGAAGGTATGAAAAATCAGAGGGCAACGTCTACCATAGAGTAGCAGAAGGTATGAAAAATCAGAGGGCAATGTCTAACCATAAAGTAGCAGAAGATCCAAAAAATCAGAGGGCAACGTCTACCATAGAGTAGCAGAAGATCCAAAAAATCAGAGGGCAACGTCTACCATAGAGTAGCAGAAGATCCAAAAAATCAGAGGGCAACGTCTACCATAGAGTAGCAGAAGATCCAAAAAATCAGAGGGCAACGTCTACCATAGAGTAGCAGAAGATCCAAAAAATCAGAGGGCAACGTCTACCATAGAGTAGAAGAAGGTCCTAAAAATCAGAGGGCAACGTCTACCATAAAGTATTGGAAGGTCCTAAAAATCAGAGGGCAACATCTACCATAGAATAGCAGAAGGTATGAAAAATCAGAGGGCAATGTCTAACCATAGAGTAGCAGAAGATCCGAAAAATCAGAGGGCAACGTCTACCATAAATTAGTAGAAGGTCCTAAAAATCAGAGGGCAATGTCTACCATAAAGTAGTAGAAGGTCCTAAAAATCAGAGGGCAACGTCTACCATAGAATAGCAGAAGGTATGAAAAATAAGAGGGCAATGTCTAACCATAGAGTAGCAGAAGATCCGAAAAATTAGAGGGCAACGTCTACCATAGAGTAGCAGAAGGTCCAAAAAATCAGAGGGCAACGTCTACCATAGAGTAGCAGAAGGTATGAAAAATCAGAGGGCAATGTCTAACCATAAAGTAGCAGAAGATCCAAAAAATCAGAGGGCAACGTCTACCATAGAGTAGCAGAAGATCCAAAAAATCAGAGGGCAACGTCTACCATAGAGTAGCAGAAGATCCAAAAAATCAGAGGGCAACGTCTACCATAAAGTAGTAGAAGGTCCTAAAAATCAGAGGGCAACGTCTACCATAGAATAGCAGAAGGTATGAAAAATAAGAGGGCAATGTCTAACCATAGAGTAGCAGAAGATCCGAAAAATTAGAGGGCAACGTCTACCATAGAGTAGCAGAAGGTCCAAAAAATCAGAGGGCAACGTCTACCATAGAGTAGCAGAAGGTCCAAAAAATCAGAGGGCAACGTCTACCATAAAGTAGTAGAAGGTCCTAAAAATCGGAGGGCAAAGTCTAACCATAGAGTAGCAGAAGGTATGAAAAATCAGAGGGCAACATCTACCATAGAATAGCAGAAGATCCGAAAATTCAGAGGGTAACGTCTACCATAGAGTAGCAGAAGATCCGAAAAATCAGAGGGCAACGTCTACCATAGAGTAGCAGAAGGTCCAAAAAATCAAAGGGCAATGTCTACTATAGAATAGCAGAAGGTATGAAAAATCAGAGGGCAACGTCTACCATAGAGTAGCAGAAGATCCGAAAAATCAGAGGGAAACGTCTACCATAAAGTAGTAGAAGGTCCGAAAAATCAGAGGGCAACGTCTACCATAAAGTAGCAGAAGGTCCTAAAAATCAGAGGGCAACGTCTACCATAAAGTAGCAGAAGGTTCGAAAAATCAGAGGGCAACATCTACCATAGAGTAGCAGAAGATCCGAAAAATCAGAGGGAAACGTCTACCATAAAGTAGTAGAAGGTCCGAAAAATCAGAGGGCAACGTCTACCATAAAGTAGTAGAAGGTCCTAAAAATCAGAGGGCAACGTCTACCATAAAGTAGCAGAAGGTTCGAAAAATCAGAGGGCAACGTCTACCATAGAGTAGCAGAAGATCCAAAAAATCAGAGGGCAACGTCTACCATAGAGTAGCAGAAGATCCAAAAAATCAGAGGGCAACGTCTACCATAGAGTAGAAGAAGGTCCTAAAAATCAGAGGGCAACGTCTACCATAAAGTATTGGAAGGTCCTAAAAATCAGAGGGCAACATCTACCATAGAATAGCAGAAGGTATGAAAAATCAGAGGGCAATGTCTAACCATAGAGTAGCAGAAAATCCGAAAAATCAGAGGGCAACGTCTACCATAAATTAGTAGAAGGTCCTAAAAATCAGAGGGCAATGTCTACCATAAAGTAGTAGAAGGTCCTAAAAATCAGAGGGCAACGTCTACCATAGAATAGCAGAAGGTATGAAAAATAAGAGGGCAATGTCTAACCATAGAGTAGCAGAAGATCCGAAAAATTAGAGGGCAACGTCTACCATAGAGTAGCAGAAGGTCCAAAAAATCAGAGGGCAACGTCTACCATAGAGTAGCAGAAGGTATGAAAAATCAGAGGGCAATGTCTAACCATAAAGTAGCAGAAGATCCAAAAAATCAGAGGGCAACGTCTACCATAGAGTAGCAGAAGATCCAAAAAATCAGAGGGCAACGTCTACCATAGAGTAGCAGAAGATCCAAAAAATCAGAGGGCAACGTCTACCATAAAGTAGTAGAAGGTCCTAAAAATCAGAGGGCAACGTCTACCATAGAATAGCAGAAGGTATGAAAAATAAGAGGGCAATGTCTAACCATAGAGTAGCAGAAGATCCGAAAAATTAGAGGGCAACGTCTACCATAGAGTAGCAGAAGGTCCAAAAAAATCAGAGGGCAACGTCTACCATAGAGTAGCAGAAGGTCCAAAAAATCAGAGGGCAACGTCTACCATAAAGTAGTAGAAGGTCCTAAAAATCGGAGGGCAAAGTCTAACCATAGAGTAGCAGAAGGTATGAAAAATCAGAGGGCAACATCTACCATAGAATAGCAGAAGATCCGAAAATTCAGAGGGTAACGTCTACCATAGAGTAGCAGAAGATCCGAAAAATCAGAGGGCAACGTCTACCATAGAGTAGCAGAAGGTCCAAAAAATCAAAGGGCAATGTCTACTATAGAATAGCAGAAGGTATGAAAAATCAGAGGGCAACGTCTACCATAGAGTAGCAGAAGATCCGAAAAATCAGAGGGAAACGTCTACCATAAAGTAGTAGAAGGTCCGAAAAATCAGAGGGCAACGTCTACCATAAAGTAGTAGAAGGTCCTAAAAATCAGAGGGCAACGTCTACCATAAAGTAGCAGAAGGTTCGAAAAATCAGAGGGCAACATCTACCATAGAGTAGCAGAAGGTTCGAAAAATCAGAGGGCAACGTCTACTAGAGAGTAGCTATACAGTATCTGCAGTAGACTGACTCCCACATGTCATGACTCCACCTCCGGAGCCCCTGTAAATGACAGATGCCCAGCATGACTTCCAGTTACTTGATCTGATTTGTGCTGTCAAGAAGCAACAGATTCTGGATATAGAGAAATGACAGGGAATCTGCCAGGTGTGAACTGCACATAACTGAGGCAACAAATAAGCAAACATTTTTGAGGAGCTGCTGCCAGAACAGAGGACTGGGGGGTGAGGGGAAAGCATGTGGCCTGTGTCTGAGATTACACATAGTCATCTCCTGGTCTGCGCTGATACATTGCTGCTACCATGGTACAAGGGCATCTCAATAAATTAGAATATCCTCAAAATTTTTTTTTTTTTAGTAACAATTTAAAAAACGAAACCCATCTATTATATTATATTATATTGAGTCATTCAAACAGAGGGAACTTTTCCAAGTGTTTCTTTCTGTTAATGTTGAGGATTATGGCACAGCCAAGGAAAACCCAAAAGTCATTATCTCAGAGAATTAGAAGAATTAACCCCAAACAGCTGCAAAGGCTTCCTAAGCATTTAAAAAGATCCCTTAGTCTGGTTCAGTGGGCGACACAATCATGGGGAAGACTGCGGACAGATGTCCAGAAGGCAGTCACTGACACTCCACTAAGAAGGGTAAGGCACAAAAGGCCATTGCTATAGAAGCTGCTCACAGAGCGCTGTATCTAAGCAGATTCATGGAAGGAAAAAGTGTGGTAGAAAAAGGTGCACAAGCAACCGGGATAACCGCAGCCGTGATAGGATTGGTAAGAAAAGGCCATTCAAAAATGTGGGGTAGACTGACAAGGAGAGGACGGCGGCTGGAGTCAGTGCCACAAGAGCCACCACACACAGACATTGTATCCAGGACATGGCTACAAGTGTCACATCCCATGTGTCAGGTCACTCATGGCCAATACACAACACCAGAAGTGTCTTACCTGGGCCAAGGAGAGGAAGGACTGGACTGTGCTCAGTGGTCAAAGGTCCCGGAGTGTGGAGGAAGAGCGGAGAGGCCACAATGCGAGCTGCTGGAGGTCTAGTGTGATGGTTTGGGGAGCCATGTCATCTGCTGGTGTAGCCGTCTGCCAGGAGATTCTCGAGCACTTCATGCTTCCCTCTGCCCACAAGCTTTATGGAGATGGAATCTCATATTCCACCAGGACTTGGCCCCTGTCCACACTGCCAAAAGTACCAATACCTGGTGTAATAACCGCAGCAAACTCGCCTGACCCTAACACCATAGAGAATCTATGATGAGAGACACCAGAGCCAACAATGCAGACGAGTTGACCCCGGGCGTCCATAACCCCTGTGCAGTGCCCCAGGCTGATCCCTCCAGGCCTCGCCGCATTCATGCAGAAGTACTCAGGGCATTTACTGCACAGACTTCTCATTTGGCCAACATTTCTGTGTTAAATCATTTTTTTCCAGTTGGTCTTATATAATATTCTAATTTTCTGAGATAATGAATTGGAAAAGTTCCCTCTGTTTGTAATGACTCATTAATATAATATAATATAATATAATATAATATAATAGACGGGTTTCACTTTTTCAATTGAGTTACTAAAAAAAAAAAAAATCACTTTTTGATATTGTAATTAATGAGCTGCACGTGTGCCATGGTATATGCATGCTGCACTATAACCTAGAAGGAGATGGAAGTGATCAGAATGTCTCTTCTCTCTGAAGGATCAACCAAGACGATGAGCAACATGGCGGTAAATTCACGGAAATCCCTTTACATCCCCCTGAACCCCCTCACGATGAGTGTCAAAACCTGCTTCTGCCTTCATCTTCTGGTGCTGATACCTCAATCTGACACCCCGGCACCCCTGACCACCACAGTGAGCCCAGCGGCCCGCAGACCCCCGCACTGCGCCAATGTCTTATAATATGGGTGTAATAAACATTGCCTTGTCATTGTGTCAATCTCACTCCAGTAGAAAGACTTATAGATACAGCAATATGGCAGCGATCAGTGATCAGATGGCAGGGTGACTGCACCACTGCAGCCTGAGTGATGTAATACTCCAGGTGACACACAATGTATCGGGGCGGCCTCACCCAAAGGTCAATGACAGCAAATCACATGACCAGGGAGGAAATAATCCTGGCCCCTGCGCAGTCAAGAGGTGGCCCCCTAACCGAATATCACAGAGGGCCACCGAGGTGACCCAATGACAGGATGTAGAGGCTATAGAGGTGAGCAGCTCTATATCCTCCACAAAGTGACATCATCGGGTGTGACATCACAGGAGTTCATGCTGTGGCCAGAGGCTGTCACATGGTGCGCAGCAGATATAACAGGTCTGTACTGCCACCTGCTGGCCATGAAGTAATGCTGCGCTATGCTGATACTGACAGGAAGTGTTCCTAATACTGCTCCTAGAGGAAATCACTGCAAGTCACAGCTAAAAATACCCAGAGAAAGAAAAAACCCAAAAATCCATCTCCAGAAATCAATAGCCTGTAATATAACACTCCAGACATCCAAGACGCACTTACTAGTGTTACCATAGAGACCATAGTGGGACGACTCATACAGTATATAGTGTGACCGCTCTTACAGTATACAGTGTGACTGCTCTTACAGTATACAGTATATAGTGTGACCGCTCTTACAGTATACAGTATATAGTGTGACCGCTCTTACAGTATACAGTATATAGTGTGACCGCTCTTCATATACAGTATATAGTGTGACCGCTCTTACAGTATACAGTATATAGTGTGACCGCTCTTACAGTATACAGTATATAGTGTGACCGCTCTTACAGTATACAGTATATAGTGTGACCGCTCTTACAGTATACAGTATATAGTGTGACCGCTCTTACAGTATACAGTATATAGTGTGACCGCTCTTACAGTATACAGTATATAGTGTGACCGCTCTTACAGTATACAGTATATAGTGTGACCGCTCTTACAGTATATAGTATATAGTGTGACCGCTCTTACAGTATACAGTATATAGTGTGACCGCTCTTACAGTATATAGTATATAGTGTGACCGCTCTACAATACAGTATATAGTGTGACCGCTCTTACAGTATACAGTATATAGTGTGACCGCTCTACAGTATACAGTATATAGTGTGACCGCTCTTACAGTATACAGTATATAGTGTGACCGCTCTTACAGTATACAGTATATAGTGTGACCGCTCTTACAGTATACAGTATATAGTGTGACCGCTCTTACAGTATACAGTATATAGTGTGACCGCTCTTACAGTATATAGTATATAGTGTGACCGCTCTTACAGTATACAGTATATAGTGTGACCGCTCTACAATACAGTATATAGTGTGACCGCTCTTACAGTATACAGTATATAGTGTGACCGCTCTTACAGTATACAGTATATAGTGTGACCGCTCTTACAGTATACAGTATATAGTGTGACCGCTCTTACAGTATACAGTATATAGTGTGACCGCTCTTACAGTATACAGTATATAGTGTGACCGCTCTTACAGTATACAGTATATAGTGTGACCGCTCTTACAGTATACAGTATATAGTGTGACCGCTCTTACAGTATACAGTATATAGTGTGACCGCTCTTACAGTATACAGTATATAGTGTGACCGCTCTTACAGTATACAGTATATAGTGTGACCGCTCTTACAGTATACAGTATATAGTGTGACCGCTCTTACAGTATACAGTATATAGTGTGACCGCTCTTACAGTATACAGAATGCCCCACAGTATACAGTATATAGTGTGACCGCTCTTACAGTATATAGTATATAGTGTGACCGCTCTTACAGTATACAGTATATAGTGTGACCGCTCTTACAGTATACAGTATATAGTGTGACCGCTCTTACAGTATACAGTATATAGTGTGACCGCTCTTACAGTATACAGTATATAGTGTGACTGCTCTTACAGTATACAGTATATAGTGTGACCGCTCTTACAGTATACAGTATATAGTGTGACCGCTCTTACAGTATATAGTATATAGTGTGACCGCTCTTACAGTATACAGTATATAGTGTGACCGCTCTTACAGTATACAGTATATAGTGTGACCGCTCTTACAGTATATAGTATATAGTGTGACCGCTCTTACAGTATACAGTATATAGTGTGACCGCTCTTACAGTATACAGTATATAGTGTGACCGCTCTTACAGTATACAGTATATAGTGTGACCGCTCTTACAGTATACAGTATATAGTGTGACCGCTCTTACAGTATACAGTATATAGTGTGACCGCTCTTACAGTATACAGTATATAGTGTGACCGCTCTTACAGTATACAGTATATAGTGTGACCGCTCTTACAGTATATAGTATATAGTGTGACCGCTCTTACAGTATACAGTATATAGTGTGACCGCTCTACAGTATACAGTATATAGTGTGACCGCTCTTACAGTATACAGTATATAGTGTGACCGCTCTTACAGTATACAGTATATAGTGTGACCGCTCTTACAGTATACAGTATATAGTGTGACCGCTCTTACAGTATACAGTATATAGTGTGACCGCTCTTACAGTATACAGTATATAGTGTGACCGCTCTTACAGTATATACAGTATATAGTGTGACCGCTCTTACAGTATACAGTATATAGTGTGACCGCTCTTACAGTATACAGTATATAGTGTGACTCGCTCTTACAGTATACAGTATATAGTGTGACCGCTCTTACAGTATACAGTATATAGTGTGACCGCTCTTACAGTATACAGTATATAGTGTGACCGCTCTTACAGTATACAGTATATAGTGTGACCGCTCTTACAGTATACAGTATATAGTGTGACCGCTCTTACAGTATATAGTATATAGTGTGACCGCTCTTACAGTATACAGTATATAGTGTGACCGCTCTTACAGTATACAGTATATAGTGTGACCGCTCTTACAGTATACAGTATATAGTGTGACCGCTCTTACAGTATACAGTATATAGTGTGACCGCTCTTACAGTATACAGTATATAGTGTGACCGCTCTTACAGTATACAGTATATAGTGTGACCGCTCTACAATACAGTATATAGTGTGACCGCTCTTACAGTATACAGTATATAGTGTGACCGCTCTTACAGTATACAGTATATAGTGTGACCGCTCTTACAGTATACAGTATATAGTGTGACCGCTCTTACAGTATACAGTATATAGTGTGACCGCTCTTACAGTATACAGTATATAGTGTGACCGCTCTTACAGTATACAGTATATAGTGTGACCGCTCTATACAGTATATAGTGTGACCGCTCTTACAGTATACAGTATATAGTGTGACCGCTCTTACAGTATACAGTATATAGTGTGACCGCTCTTACAGTATACAGTATATAGTGTGACCGCTCTTACAGTATACAGTATATAGTGTGACCGCTCTTACAGTATACAGTATATAGTGTGACCGCTCTTACAGTATACAGTATATAGTGTGACCGCTCTTACAGTATACAGTATATAGTGTGACCGCTCTTACAGTATACAGTATATAGTGTGACCGCTCTTACAGTATACAGTATATAGTGTGACCGCTCTTACAGTATACAGTATATAGTGTGACCGCTCTTACAGTATACAGTATATAGTGTGACCGCTCTTACAGTATACAGTATATAGTGTGACCGCTCTTACAGTATACAGTATATAGTGTGACCGCTCTTACAGTATACAGTATATAGTGTGACCGCTCTTACAGTATACAGTATATAGTGTGACCGCTCTTACAGTATACAGTATATAGTGTGACCGCTCTTACAGTATACAGTATATAGTGTGACCGCTCTTACAGTATACAGTATATAGTGTGACCGCTCTTACAGTATACAGTATATAGTGTGACCGCTCTTACAGTATACAGTATATAGTGTGACCGCTCTTACAGTATACAGTATATAGTGTGACCGCTCTTACAGTATACAGTATATAGTGTGACCGCTCTTACAGTATACAGTATATAGTGTGACCGCTCTTACAGTATACAGTATATAGTGTGACCGCTCTTACAGTATACAGTATATAGTGTGACCGCTCTTACAGTATACAGTATATAGTGTGACCGCTCTTACAGTATACAGTATATAGTGTGACTGCTCTTACATACAGTATATAGTGTGACCGCTCTTACAGTATACAGTATATAGTGTGACCGCTCTTACAGTATACAGTATATAGTGTGACCGCTCTTACAGTATATAGTATATAGTGTGACCGCTCTTACAGTATATACAGTATATAGTGTGACCGCTCTTACAGTATACAGTATATAGTGTGACCGCTCTTACAGTATACAGTATATAGTGTGACCGCTCTTACCGTATACAGTATATAGTGTGACCGCTCTTACAGTATACAGTATATAGTGTGACCGCTCTTACAGTATACAGTATATAGTGTGACCGCTCTTACAGTATACAGTATATAGTGTGACCGCTCTTACAGTATACAGTATATAGTGTGACCGCTCTTACAGTATACAGTATATAGTGTGACCGCTCTTACAGTATACAGTATATAGTGTGACCGCTCTTACAGTATATAGTATATAGTGTGACCGCTCTTACAGTATACAGTATATAGTGTGACCGCTCTTACAGTATACAGTATATAGTGTGACCGCTCTTACAGTATACAGTATATAGTGTGACCGCTCTTACAGTATACAGTATATAGTGTGACCGCTCTTACAGTATACAGTATATAGTGTGACCGCTCTTACAGTATACAGTATATAGTGTGACCGCTCTTACAGTATACAGTATATAGTGTGACCGCTCTTACAGTATACAGTATATAGTGTGACCGCTCTTACAGTATACAGTATATAGTGTGACCGCTCTTACAGTATACAGTATATAGTGTGACCGCTCTTACAGTATACAGTATATAGTGTGACCGCTCTTACAGTATACAGTATATAGTGTGACCGCTCTTACAGTATACAGTATATAGTGTGACCGCTCTTACAGTATACAGTATATAGTGTGACCGCTCTTACAGTATACAGTATATAGTGTGACCGCTCTTACAGTATACAGTATATAGTGTGACCGCTCTTACAGTATACAGTATATAGTGTGACCGCTCTTACAGTATACAGTATATAGTGTGACCGCTCTTACAGTATACAGTATATAGTGTGACCGCTCTTACAGTATATAGTATATAGTGTGACCGCTCTTACAGTTATACAGTATATAGTGTGACCGCTCTTACAGTATACAGTATATAGTGTGACCGCTCTTACAGTATATAGTATATAGTGTGACCGCTCTTACAGTATACAGTATATAGTGTGACCGCTCTTACATTGTATACAGTATATAGTGTGACCGCTCTTACAGTATACAGTATATAGTGTGACTGCTCTTACAGTATACAGTATATAGTGTGACCGCTCTTACAGTATACAGTATATAGTGTGACCGCTCTTACAGTATACAGTATATAGTGTGACCGCTCTTACAGTTATACAGTATATAGTGTGACCGCTCTTACAGTATACAGTATATAGTGTGACCGCTCTTACAGTATACAGTATATAGTGTGACCGCTCTTACAGTATACAGTATATAGTGTGACCGCTCTTACAGTATACAGTATATAGTGTGACCGCTCTTACAGTATACAGTATATAGTGTGACCGCTCTTACAGTATACAGTATATAGTGTGACCGCTCTTACAGTATACAGTATATAGTGTGACCGCTCTACAATACAGTATATAGTGTGACCGCTCTTACAGTATACAGTATATAGTGTGACCGCTCTTACAGTATACAGTATATAGTGTGACCGCTCTTACAGTATACAGTATATAGTGTGACCGCTCTTACAGTATACAGTATATAGTGTGACCGCTCTTACAGTATACAGTATATAGTGTGACCGCTCTTACAGTATACAGTATATAGGGAAACAGTATATAGTGTGACCGCTCTTACAGTATACAGTATATAGTGTGACCGCTCTTACAGTATATAGTATATAGTGTGACCGCTCTTACAGTATACAGTATATAGTGTGACCGCTCTTACAGTATATAGTGTGACCGCTCTTACAGTATACAGTATATAGTGTGACCGCTCTTACAGTATACAGTATATAGTGTGACCGCTCTTACTGTATACAGTATATAGTGTGACCGCTCTACAATACAGTATATAGTGTGACCGCTCTTACAGTATACAGTATATAGTGTGACCGCTCTTACAGTATACAGTATATAGTGTGACCGCTCTTACAGTATATACAGGTATATAGTGTGACCGCTCTTACAGTATACAGTATATAGTGTGACCGCTCTTACAGTATACAGTATATAGTGTGACCGCTCTTACAGTATACAGTATATAGTGTGACCGCTCTTACAGTATATAGTATATAGTGTGACCGCTCTTACAGTATATAGTATATAGTGTGACCGCTCTTACAGTATACAGTATATAGTGTGACCGCTCTTACAGTATACAGTATATAGTGTGACCGCTCTTACAGTATACAGTATATAGTGTGACCGCTCTTACATATACAGTATATAGTGTGACCGCTCTTACAGTATACAGTATATAGTGTGACCGCTCTTACAGTATACAGTATATAGTGTGACCGCTCTTACAGTATACAGTATATAGTGTGACCGCTCTTACAGTATACAGTATATAGTGTGACCGCTCTTACAGTATACAGTATATAGTGTGACTGCTCTTACAGTATACAGTATATAGTGTGACCGCTCTTACAGTATACAGTATATAGTGTGACCGCTCTTACAGTATACAGTATATAGTGTGACCGCTCTTACAGTATACAGTATATAGTGTGACCGCTCTTACAGTATACAGTATATAGTGTGACCGCTCTTACAGTATATAGTGTGACCGCTCTTACAGTATATAGTGTGACCGCTCTTACAGTATACAGTATATAGTGTGACCGCTCTTACAGTATACAGTATATAGTGTGACCGCTCTTACAGTATACAGTATATAGTGTGACCGCTCTTACAGTATACAGTATATAGTGTGACCGCTCTTACAGTATACAGTATATAGTGTGACCGCTCTTACAGTATACAGTATATAGTGTGACCGCTCTATACAGTATATAGTGTGACCGCTCTTACAGTATACAGTATATAGTGTGACCGCTCTTACAGTATACAGTATATAGTGTGACCGCTCTTACAGTATATAGTATATAGTGTGACCGCTCTTACAGTATACAGTATATAGTGTGACCGCTCTTACAGTATACAGTATATAGTGTGACCGCTCTTACAGTATACAGTATATAGTGTGACCGCTCTTACAGTATACAGTATATAGTGTGACCGCTCTTACAGTATATAGTATATAGTGTGACTGCTCTTACAGTATATAGTATATAGTGTGACCGCTCTTACAGTATACAGTATATAGTGTGACCGCTCTTACAGTATATACAGTATATAGTGTGACCGCTCTTACAGTATACAGTATATAGTGTGACCGCTCTTACAGTATACAGTATATAGTGTGACCGCTCTTACAGTATACAGTATATAGTGTGACCGCTCTACAATACAGTATATAGTGTGACCGCTCTTACAGTATACAGTATATAGTGTGACCGCTCTTACAGTATACAGTATATAGTGTGACCGCTCTTACAGTATACAGTATATAGTGTGACCGCTCTTACAGTATACAGTATATAGTGTGACCGCTCTTACAGTATACAGTATATAGTGTGACCGCTCTTACAGTATACAGTATATAGTGTGACCGCTCTTACAGTATACAGTATATAGTGTGACCGCTCTTACAGTATACAGTATATAGTGTGACCGCTCTTACAGTATACAGTATATAGTGTGACCGCTCTTACAGTATACAGTATATAGTGTGACCGCTCTTACAGTATACAGTATATAGTGTGACCGCTCTTACAGTATACAGTATATAGTGTGACCGCTCTTACAGTATACAGTATATAGTGTGACCGCTCTTACAGTATACAGTATATAGTGTGACCGCTCTTACAGTATACAGTATATAGTGTGACCGCTCTTACAGTATACAGTATATAGTGTGACCGCTCTTACAGTATACAGTATATAGTGTGACCGCTCTTACAGTATACAGTATATAGTGTGACCGCTCTTACAGTATACAGTATATAGTGTGACCGCTCTTACAGTATACAGTATATAGTGTGACCGCTCTTACAGTATATAGTATATAGTGTGACCGCTCTTACAGTATACAGTATATAGTGTGACCGCTCTTACAGTATACAGTATATAGTGTGACCGCTCTTACAGTATACAGTATATAGTGTGACCGCTCTTACAGTATACAGTATATAGTGTGACCGCTCTTACAGTATACAGTATATAGTGTGACCGCTCTTACAGTATACAGTATATAGTGTGACCGCTCTTACAGTATACAGTATATAGTGTGACCGCTCTTACAGTATACAGTATATAGTGTGACCGCTCTTACAGTATACAGTATATAGTGTGACCGCTCTTACAGTATATAGTATATAGTGTGACCGCTCTTACAGTATACAGTATATAGTGTGACCGCTCTTACAGTATACAGTATATAGTGTGACCGCTCTTACAGTATACAGTATATAGTGTGACCGCTCTTACAGTATACAGTATATAGTGTGACCGCTCTTACAGTATACAGTATATAGTGTGACCGCTCTTACAGTATACAGTATATAGTGTGACCGCTCTTACAGTATACAGTATATAGTGTGACCGCTCTTACAGTATACAGTATATAGTGTGACCGCTCTTACAGTATACAGTATATAGTGTGACCGCTCTTACAGTATACAGTATATAGTGTGACCGCTCTTACAGTTATACAGTATATAGTGTGACCGCTCTTACAGTATACAGTATATAGTGTGACCGCTCTTACAGTATACAGTATATAGTGTGACCGCTCTTACAGTATACAGTATATAGTGTGACCGCTCTTACAGTATACAGTATATAGTGTGACCGCTCTTACAGTATACAGTATATAGTGTGACCGCTCTTACAGTTATACAGTATATAGTGTGACCGCTCTTACAGTATACAGTATATAGTGTGACCGCTCTTACAGTATACAGTATATAGTGTGACCGCTCTTACAGTATACAGTATATAGTGTGACCGCTCTTACAGTATACAGTATATAGTGTGACCGCTCTTACAGTATATAGTATATAGTGTGACCGCTCTTACAGTATACAGTATATAGTGTGACCGCTCTTACAGTATACAGTATATAGTGTGACCGCTCTTACAGTATACAGTATATAGTGTGACCGCTCTTACAGTATACAGTATATAGTGTGACCGCTCTTACAGTATACAGTATATAGTGTGACCGCTCTTACAGTTATACAGTATATAGTGTGACCGCTCTTACAGTATACAGTATATAGTGTGACCGCTCTTACAGTATACAGTATATAGTGTGACCGCTCTTACAGTATACAGTATATAGTGTGACCGCTCTTACAGTATACAGTATATAGTGTGACCGCTCTTACAGTATACAGTATATAGTGTGACCGCTCTTACAGTATACAGTATATAGTGTGACCGCTCTTACAGTATACAGTATATAGTGTGACCGCTCTTACAGTATACAGTATATAGTGTGACCGCTCTTACAGTATACAGTATATAGTGTGACCGCTCTTACAGTATACAGTATATAGTGTGACCGCTCTTACAGTATACAGTATATAGTGTGACCGCTCTTACAGTATACAGTATATAGTGTGACCGCTCTTACAGTTATACAGTATATAGTGTGACCGCTCTTACAGTATACAGTATATAGTGTGACCGCTCTTACAGTATACAGTATATAGTGTGACCGCTCTTACAGTATACAGTATATAGTGTGACCGCTCTTACAGTATACAGTATATAGTGTGACCGCTCTTACAGTATACAGTATATAGTGTGACCGCTCTTACAGTATACAGTATATAGTGTGACCGCTCTTACAGTATACAGTATATAGTGTGACCGCTCTTACAGTATACAGTATATAGTGTGACCGCTCTTACAGTATACAGTATATAGTGTGACCGCTCTTACAGTATACAGTATATAGTGTGACCGCTCTTACAGTATACAGTATATAGTGTGACCGCTCTTACAGTATACAGTATATAGTGTGACCGCTCTTACAGTATATAGTATATAGTGTGACCGCTCTTACAGTATACAGTATATAGTGTGACCGCTCTTACAGTATACAGTATATAGTGTGACCGCTCTTACAGTATACAGTATATAGTGTGACCGCTCTTACAGTATACAGTATATAGTGTGACCGCTCTTACAGTATACAGTATATAGTGTGACCGCTCTTACAGTATACAGTATATAGTGTGACCGCTCTTACAGTATACAGTATATAGTGTGACCGCTCTTACAGTATACAGTATATAGTGTGACCGCTCTTACAGTATACAGTATATAGTGTGACCGCTCTTACAGTATACAGTATATAGTGTGACCGCTCTTACAGTATACAGTATATAGTGTGACCGCTCTTACAGTATACAGTATATAGTGTGACCGCTCTTACAGTATACAGTATATTGTGGGACCGCTCTTACAGTATACAGTATATAGTGTGACCGCTCTTACAGTATACAGTATATAGTGTGACCGCTCTTACAGTATACAGTATATAGTGTGACCGCTCTTACAGTATACAGTATATAGTGTGACCGCTCTTACAGTATACAGTATATAGTGTGACCGCTCTTACAGTATACAGTATATAGTGTGACCGCTCTTACAGTATATAGTATATAGTGTGACCGCTCTTACAGTATACAGTATATAGTGTGACCGCTCTTACAGTATATAGTATATAGTGTGACCGCTCTTACATATACAGTATATAGTGTGACCGCTCTTACAGTATACAGTATATAGTGTGACCGCTCTTACAGTATACAGTATATAGTGTGACCGCTCTTACAGTATACAGTATATAGTGTGACCGCTCTTACAGTATACAGTATATAGTGTGACCGCTCTTACAGTATACAGTATATAGTGTGACCGCTCTTACAGTTATACAGTATATAGTGTGACCGCTCTTACAGTATACAGTATATAGTGTGACCGCTCTTACAGTATACAGTATATAGTGTGACCGCTCTTACAGTATACAGTATATAGTGTGACCGCTCTTACAGTATACAGTATATAGTGTGACCGCTCTTACAGTATACAGTATATAGTGTGACCGCTCTTACAGTATACAGTATATAGTGTGACCGCTCTTACAGTATACAGTATATAGTGTGACCGCTCTTACAGTATACAGTATATAGTGTGACCGCTCTTACAGTATACAGTATATAGTGTGACCGCTCTTACAGTATACAGTATATAGTGTGACCGCTCTTACAGTATACAGTATATAGTGTGACCGCTCTTACAGTATACAGTATATAGTGTGACCGCTCTTACAGTATACAGTATATAGTGTGACCGCTCTTACAGTATACAGTATATAGTGTGACCGCTCTTACAGTATACAGTATATAGTGTGACCGCTCTTACAGTATACAGTATATAGTGTGACCGCTCTTACAGTATACAGTATATAGTGTGACCGCTCTTACAGTATACAGTATATAGTGTGACCGCTCTTACAGTATACAGTATATAGTGTGACCGCTCTTACAGTATACAGTATATAGTGTGACCGCTCTTACAGTATACAGTATATAGTGTGACCGCTCTTACAGTATACAGTATATAGTGTGACCGCTCTTACAGTATACAGTATATAGTGTGACCGCTCTTACAGTATACAGTATATAGTGTGACCGCTCTTACAGTATACAGTATATAGTGTGACCGCTCTTACAGTATACAGTATATAGTGTGACCGCTCTTACAGTATACAGTATATAGTGTGACCGCTCTTACAGTATACAGTATATAGTGTGACCGCTCTTACAGTATACAGTATATAGTGTGACCGCTCTTACAGTATACAGTATATAGTGTGACCGCTCTTACAGTATACAGTATATAGTGTGACCGCTCTTACAGTATACAGTATATAGTGTGACCGCTCTTACAGTATACAGTATATAGTGTGACCGCTCTTACAGTATACAGTATATAGTGTGACCGCTCTTACAGTATACAGTATATAGTGTGACCGCTCTTACAGTATACAGTATATAGTGTGACCGCTCTTACAGTATACAGTATATAGTGTGACCGCTCTTACAGTATACAGTATATAGTGTGACCGCTCTTACAGTATACAGTATATAGTGTGACCGCTCTTACAGTATACAGTATATAGTGTGACCGCTCTTACAGTATACAGTATATAGTGTGACCGCTCTTACAGTATACAGTATATAGTGTGACCGCTCTTACAGTATACAGTATATAGTGTGACCGCTCTTACAGTATACAGTATATAGTGTGACCGCTCTTACAGTATACAGTATATAGTGTGACCGCTCTTACAGTATACAGTATATAGTGTGACCGCTCTTACAGTATACAGTATATAGTGTGACCGCTCTTACAGTATACAGTATATAGTGTGACCGCTCTTACAGTATACAGTATATAGTGTGACCGCTCTTACAGTATACAGTATATAGTGTGACCGCTCTTACAGTATACAGTATATAGTGTGACCGCTCTTACAGTATACAGTATATAGTGTGACCGCTCTTACAGTATACAGTATATAGTGTGACCGCTCTTACAGTATACAGTATATAGTGTGACCGCTCTTACAGTATACAGTATATAGTGTGACCGCTCTTACAGTATACAGTATATAGTGTGACCGCTCTTACAGTATATAGTATATAGTGTGACCGCTCTTACAGTATACAGTATATAGTGTGACCGCTCTTACAGTATACAGTATATAGTGTGACCGCTCTTACAGTATACAGTATATAGTGTGACCGCTCTTACAGTATACAGTATATAGTGTGACCGCTCTTACAGTATACAGTATATAGTGTGACCGCTCTTACAGTATACAGTATATAGTGTGACCGCTCTTACAGTATACAGTATATAGTGTGACCGCTCTTACAGTATACAGTATATAGTGTGACCGCTCTTACAGTATACAGTATATAGTGTGACCGCTCTTACAGTATACAGTATATAGTGTGACCGCTCTTACAGTATACAGTATATAGTGTGACCGCTCTTACAGTATACAGTATATAGTGTGACCGCTCTTACAGTATACAGTATATAGTGTGACCGCTCTTACAGTATACAGTATATAGTGTGACCGCTCTTACAGTATACAGTATATAGTGTGACCGCTCTTACAGTATACAGTATATAGTGTGACCGCTCTTACAGTATACAGTATATAGTGTGACCGCTCTTACAGTATACAGTATATAGTGTGACCGCTCTTACAGTATACAGTATATAGTGTGACCGCTCTTACAGTATACAGTATATAGTGTGACCGCTCTTACAGTATACAGTATATAGTGTGACCGCTCTTACAGTATACAGTATATAGTGTGACCGCTCTTACAGTATACAGTATATAGTGTGACCGCTCTTACAGTATACAGTATATAGTGTGACCGCTCTTACAGTATACAGTATATAGTGTGACCGCTCTTACAGTATACAGTATATAGTGTGACCGCTCTTACAGTATACAGTATATAGTGTGACCGCTCTTACAGTATACAGTATATAGTGTGACCGCTCTTACAGTATACAGTATATAGTGTGACCGCTCTTACAGTATACAGTATATAGTGTGACCGCTCTTACAGTATACAGTATATAGTGTGACCGCTCTTACAGTATATAGTATATAGTGTGACCGCTCTTACAGTATACAGTATATAGTGTGACCGCTCTTACAGTATACAGTATATAGTGTGACCGCTCTTACAGTATACAGTATATAGTGTGACCGCTCTACAGATACAGTATATAGTGTGACCGCTCTACATACAGTATATAGTGTGACCGCTCTTACAGTATACAGTATATAGTGTGACCGCTCTTACAGTATACAGTATATAGTGTGACCGCTCTTACAGTATACAGTATATAGTGTGACCGCTCTTACAGTATACAGTATATAGTGTGACCGCTCTTACAGTATACAGTATATAGTGTGACCGCTCTTACAGTATACAGTATATAGTGTGACCGCTCTTACAGTATACAGTATATAGTGTGACCGCTCTTACAGTATACAGTATATAGTGTGACCGCTCTTACAGTATACAGTATATAGTGTGACCGCTCTTACAGTATACAGTATATAGTGTGACCGCTCTTACAGTATACAGTATATAGTGTGACCGCTCTTACAGTATACAGTATATAGTGTGACCGCTCTTACAGTATACAGTATATAGTGTGACCGCTCTTACAGTATACAGTATATAGTGTGACCGCTCTTACAGTATACAGTATATAGTGTGACCGCTCTTACAGTATACAGTATATAGTGTGACCGCTCTTACAGTATACAGTATATAGTGTGACCGCTCTTACAGTATACAGTATATAGTGTGACCGCTCTTACAGTATACAGTATATAGTGTGACCGCTCTTACAGTATACAGTATATAGTGTGACCGCTCTTACAGTATACAGTATATAGTGTGACCGCTCTTACAGTATACAGTATATAGTGTGACCGCTCTTACAGTATACAGTATATAGTGTGACCGCTCTTACAGTATACAGTATATAGTGTGACCGCTCTTACAGTATACAGTATATAGTGTGACCGCTCTTACAGTATACAGTATATAGTGTGACCGCTCTTACAGTATACAGTATATAGTGTGACCGCTCTTACAGTATACAGTATATAGTGTGACCGCTCTTACAGTATACAGTATATAGTGTGACCGCTCTTACAGTATACAGTATATAGTGTGACCGCTCTTACAGTATACAGTATATAGTGTGACCGCTCTTACAGTATACAGTATATAGTGTGACCGCTCTTACAGTATACAGTATATAGTGTGACCGCTCTTACAGTATACAGTATATAGTGTGACCGCTCTTACAGTATACAGTATATAGTGTGACCGCTCTACAGATACAGTATATAGTGTGACCGCTCTTACAGTATACAGTATATAGTGTGACCGCTCTTACAGTATACAGTATATAGTGTGACCGCTCTTACAGTATACAGTATATAGTGTGACCGCTCTTACAGTATACAGTATATAGTGTGACCGCTCTTACAGTATACAGTATATAGTGTGACCGCTCTTACAGTATACAGTATATAGTGTGACCGCTCTTACAGTATACAGTATATAGTGTGACCGCTCTTACAGTATACAGTATATAGTGTGACCGCTCTTACAGTATACAGTATATAGTGTGACCGCTCTTACAGTATACAGTATATAGTGTGACTGCTCTTACAGTATACAGTATATAGTGTGACCGCTCTTACAGTATACAGTATATAGTGTGACCGCTCTTACAGTATACAGTATATAGTGTGACCGCTCTTACAGTATACAGTATATAGTGTGACCGCTCTTACAGTATACAGTATATAGTGTGACCGCTCTTACAGTATACAGTATATAGTGTGACCGCTCTTACAGTATACAGTATATAGTGTGACCGCTCTTACAGTATACAGTATATAGTGTGACCGCTCTTACAGTATACAGTATATAGTGTGACCGCTCTTACAGTATATAGTATATAGTGTGACCGCTCTTACAGTATACAGTATATAGTGTGACCGCTCTTACAGTATACAGTATATAGTGTGACCGCTCTTACAGTATACAGTATATAGTGTGACCGCTCTTACAGTATACAGTATATAGTGTGACCGCTCTTACAGTATACAGTATATAGTGTGACCGCTCTTACAGTATACAGTATATAGTGTGACCGCTCTTACAGTATACAGTATATAGTGTGACCGCTCTTACAGTATACAGTATATAGTGTGACCGCTCTTACAGTATACAGTATATAGTGTGACCGCTCTTACAGTATACAGTATATAGTGTGACCGCTCTTACAGTATACAGTATATAGTGTGACCGCTCTTACAGTATACAGTATATAGTGTGACCGCTCTTACAGTATACAGTATATAGTGTGACCGCTCTTACAGTATACAGTATATAGTGTGACCGCTCTTACAGTATACAGTATATAGTGTGACCGCTCTTACAGTATACAGTATATAGTGTGACCGCTCTTACAGTATACAGTATATAGTGTGACCGCTCTTACAGTATACAGTATATAGTGTGACCGCTCTTACAGTATACAGTATATAGTGTGACCGCTCTTACAGTATACAGTATATAGTGTGACCGCTCTTACAGTATACAGTATATAGTGTGACCGCTCTTACAGTATACAGTATATAGTGTGACCGCTCTTACAGTATACAGTATATAGTGTGACCGCTCTTACAGTATACAGTATATAGTGTGACCGCTCTTACAGTATACAGTATATAGTGTGACCGCTCTTACAGTATACAGTATATAGTGTGACCGCTCTTACAGTATACAGTATATAGTGTGACCGCTCTTACAGTATACAGTATATAGTGTGACCGCTCTTACAGTATACAGTATATAGTGTGACCGCTCTTACAGTATACAGTATATAGTGTGACTGCTCTTACAGTATACAGTATATAGTGTGACCGCTCTTACAGTATACAGTATATAGTGTGACCGCTCTTACAGTATACAGTATATAGTGTGACCGCTCTTACAGTATACAGTATATAGTGTGACCGCTCTTACAGTATACAGTATATAGTGTGACCGCTCTTACAGTATACAGTATATAGTGTGACCGCTCTTACAGTATACAGTATATAGTGTGACCGCTCTTACAGTATACAGTATATAGTGTGACCGCTCTTACAGTATACAGTATATAGTGTGACCGCTCTTACAGTATATAGTATATAGTGTGACCGCTCTTACAGTATACAGTATATAGTGTGACCGCTCTTACAGTATACAGTATATAGTGTGACCGCTCTTACAGTATACAGTATATAGTGTGACCGCTCTTACAGTATACAGTATATAGTGTGACCGCTCTTACAGTATACAGTATATAGTGTGACCGCTCTTACAGTATACAGTATATAGTGTGACTGCTCTTACAGTATACAGTATATAGTGTGACCGCTCTTACAGTATACAGTATATAGTGTGACCGCTCTTACAGTATACAGTATATAGTGTGACCGCTCTTACAGTATACAGTATATAGTGTGACCGCTCTTACAGTATACAGTATATAGTGTGACCGCTCTTACAGTATATACACGTATAGAGTGTGGCCGCTCTTACAGTATACCGTATATAGTGTGACCTTTTTATGGTTTTGTATTTGTCACTATAAATAGTTGCAGTCGCTCCTACAGTATTTTGTGTCCCTATTATTATGCTGATGACCTCTGCTGGATCTTAGAGGAATGTAGACTAATGCTCGGAGTAGTGACCGCTCCTTGGCTGCACTTGCTGCGACCGACACCATCACTTGTGACGAACGTTTTCCCTCTACAGACTTAGTAGACAATCCCTGCCATAGAATTACTGGCAGTCACCCCACAGACTTAGAGGACAGTCACCCCATAGACTTAGAGGACGGTCACCCCACAGACTTAGAGGACGGTCACCCCACAGACTTAGAGGACGGTCACCCCATAGACTTAGAGGACAGTCACCCCACAGACTTAGAGGACGGTCACCCCATAGACTTAGAGGACAGTCACCCTACAGACTTAGAGGACAGTCACCCCATAGACTTAGAGGACAGTCACCCCACAGACTTAGAGGACGGTCACCCCATAGACTTAGAGGACGGTCACCCCACAAACTTAGAGGACGGTCACCCTACAGACTTAGAGGACAGTCACCCCATAGACTTAGAGGACAGTCACCCCACAGACTTAGAGGACGGTCACCCCATAGACTTAGAGGACGGTCACCCCACCCCATAGACTTAGAGGACAGTCACCCCATAGACTTAGAGGACGGTCACCCTACAGACTTAGAGGACAGTCACCCCATAGACTTAGAGGACAGTCACCCCATAGACTTAGAGGACGGTCATCCCATAGACTTAGAGGACAGTCACCCCATAGACTTAGAGGACGGTCACCCCATAGACTTAGAGGACAGTCACCCCATAGACTTAGAGGACAGTCACCCCATAGACTTAGAGGACAGTCACCCCATAGACTTAGAGGACAGTCACCCCATAGACTTAGAGGACAGTCACCCCATAGACTTAGAGGACAGTCACCTTACAGACTTAGAGGACAGTCACCCCATAGATTTAGAGGACAGTCACCTTACAGACTTAGAGGACAGTCACCTTACAGACTTAGAGGACGGTCACCCCACAGACTTAGAGGACGGTCACCCCACAGACATAGAGGACGGTCATCCCACAGACTTAGAGGACGGTCACCCCATAGACTTAGAGGACGGTCACCCCATAGACTTAGAGGACGGTCACCCCATATACTTAGAGGACAGTCACCCCATTGACTTAGAGGACAGTCACCTTACAGAATTAGAGGACGGTCACCCCACAGACTTAGAGGATGGTCACCCCATAGACTTAGAGGACGGTCACCCCATAGACTTAGAGGACAGTCATCCCACAGACTTAGAGGACGGTCACCCTACAGACTTAGTGGACAGTCACCCCATAGACTTAGAGGACAGTCACCTTACAGACTTAGAGGACAGTCACCCCATAGACTTAGAGGACAGTCACCTTACAGACTTAGAGGACGGTCACCCCACAGACTTAGAGGACGGTCACCCTACAGACTTAGAGGACAGTCACCCCATAGACTTAGAGGACGGTCACCCCACAGACTTAGAGGACAGTCACCTTACAGACTTAGAGGACGGTCACCCCACAGACTTAGAGGACAGTCATCCCACAGACTTAGAGGATGGTCACCCCACAGATTTAGTGAATGGACACCCCATAGACTTAGAGCTTTGTCCACCCATTTTTTTTTACTGTGTAACTAATGTTACAAAAAAAAAGTTTAATAGCAAAATCTGCTTCATGATCCCGACCGCAGACCCATGAGAGGAAATTATAATTATTGCTGGATATTTCTCCAGGTCAAATAGAGTTTCAGGCTGCGTGTACACAATTAGGTTATGCTTCAGGTTTTTCATCCAGTTTTGAGGTAAGGACAGAACACTGAAATTGGTTACCACACAGCCTGTAATCAATTAGTGCTGCAATGAAAGCATCGGTGGCCACAGCACTGACTGCAACTGGTGCCCCATCTGGCACAACCCTGAGAACATGTTTCTTCTTGTCACCCTTAGCACTGGCTGTTCAGGTATTTACGACATCTCCCTGCTCTTAATACTCCTTTGTACTGACTGTTTAGGCAATGACATCCATCTCCCCGCTCCCTGTACTCCTGTACACTGACTGCTCAGGTAATGGTGGCCATCTCCCCGCTCCATGTACTCCTGTACACTGACTGCTCAGGTAATGGTGGCCATCTCCCCGCTCCATGTACTCCTGTACACTGACTGTTCAGGTAATGGTGGTCATCTCCCCGCTCCATGTACTCCTGTACACTGACTGTTCAGGTAATGGTGGTCATCTCTCTGCTCCCTGTACTCCTGTACACTGACTGATCAGGTAATGGTGGCCATCTCCCCGCTCCCTGTACTCCTGTACACTGACTGCTCAGGTAATGGTGGCCATCTCCCCGCTCCATGTACTCCTGTACACTGACTGCTCAGGTAATGGTGGCCATCTCCCTGCTCCCTGTACTCCTGTACACTGACTGTTCAGGTAATGGTGGTCATCTCCCCGCTCCCTGTACTCCTGTACACTGACTGTTCAGGTAATAGTGGTCATCTCCCCGCTCCCTGTACTCCTGTACACTGACTGCTCAGGTAATGATGGCCATCTCCCTGCTCTATGTACTCCTGTACACCGACTGCTCAGGTAACGGTGGTCATCTCTCTGCTCCCTGTACTCATGTATACCGACTGCTCAGGTAATGGTGGTCATCTCCCTGCTCCCTGTACTCAAGTACACCGACTGTTCAGGTAATGGTGGCCATCTCCCCGTTCCATGTACTCCTGTACACTGACTGCTCAGGTAATGGTGGCCATCTCCCTTATCCCTGTACTCCTGTACACTGACTGCTCAGGTAATGGTGGCCATCTCCCCGCTCCATGTACTCCTGTACACTGACTGCTCAGGTAATGGTGGTCATATCCCTGCTCTCTGTACTCCTGTACACTGACTGCTCAGGTAATGATGGCCATCTCCCTTCTCCATGTACTCCTGTACACTGACTGCTCACGTAATGGTGGCCATCTCCCCGCTCCCTGTACTCCTGTACACTGACTGCTCAGGTAATGGTGGCCATCTCCCCGCTCCCTGTACTCCTGTACACTGACTGCTCAGGTAATGGTGGTCATCTCCCTGCTCCCTGTACTCCTGTACACTGACTGCTCAGGTAATGGTGGCCATCTCCCCGCTCCCTGTACTCCTGTACACTGACTGCTCAGGTAATGGTGGCCATCTCCCCGCTCCCTGTACTCCTGTACACTGACTGCTCAGGTAATGGTGGCCATCTCCCCGCTCCCTGTACTCCTGTACACTGACTGCTCAGGTAATGGTGGCCATCTCCCCGCTCCATGTACTCCTGTACACTGACTGCTCAGGTAATGGTGGCCATCTCCCCGCTCCCTGTACTCCTGTACACTGACTGCTCAGGTAATGGTGGCCATCTCCCTGCTCCATGTACTCCTGTACACTGACTGCTCAGGTAATGGTGGCCATCTCCCTGCTCCCTGTACTCATGTACACTGACTGCTCAGGTAATGGTGGTCATCTCCCTACTCTATGTACTCCTGTACACTGACTGCTCAGGTAATGGTGGCCATCTCCCCGCTCCCTGTACTCCTGTACACTGACTGCTCAGGTAATGGTGGCCATCTCCCCGCTCCCTGTACTCCTGTACACTGACTGCTCAGGTAATGGTGGCCATCTCCCCGCTCCATGTACTCCTGTACACTGACTGCTCAGGTAATGGTGGCCATCTCCCCGCTCCCTGTACTCCTGTACACTGACTGCTCAGGTAATGGTGGTCATCTCCCCGCTCCCTGTACTCCTGTACACTGACTGCTCAGGTAATGGTGGCCATCTCCCTGCTCCCTGTACTCCTGTACACTGACTGCTCAGGTAATGGTGGCCATCTCCCCGCTCCCTGTACTCCTGTACACTGACTGCTCAGGTAATGGTGGCCATCTCCCCGCCCCCTGTACTCCTGTACACACGCTCAGGTAATGGGGCCACTGACTGCTCAGGTAATGGTGGCCATCTCCCCGCTCCCTGTACTCCTGTACACTGACTGCTCAGGTAATGGTGGCCATCTCCCCGCTCCCTGTACTCCTGTACACTGACTGCTCAGGTAATGGTGGCCATCTCCCCGCTCCCTGTACTCCTGTACACTGACTGCTCAGGTAATGGTGGCCATCTCCCCGCTCCCTGTACTCCTGTACACTGACTGCTCAGGTAATGGTGGCCATCTCCCCGCTCCCTGTACTCCTGTACACTGACTGCTCAGGTAATGGTGGTCATCTCCCCCCAGACACGACTGCTCAGGTAATGGTGGCCATCTCCCCGCTCCCTGTACTCCTGTACACTGACTGCTCAGGTAATGGTGGCCATCTCCCCGCTCCCTGTACTCCTGTACACTGACTGCTCAGGTAATGGTGGCCATCTCCCCGCTCCCTGTACTCCTGTACACTGACTGCTCAGGTAATGGTGGCCATCTCCCCGCTCCCTGTACTCCTGTACACTGACTGCTCAGGTAATGGTGGCCATCCCCCCCTGTACTCCTGTACACTGACTGTTCAGGTAATGGTGGCCATCTCCCCGCTCCCTGTACTCCTGTACACTGACTGCTCAGGTAATGGTGGCCATCTCCCCGCTCCCATGTACTCCTGTACACTGACTGCTCAGGTAATGGTGGCCATCTCCCGCTCCCTTACTCCGTACACTACTGCTCAGGTAATGGTGGCCATCTCCCCGCTCCCTGTACTCCTGTACACTGACTGCTCAGGTAATGGTGGCCATCTCCCCGCTCCCTGTACTCCTGTACACTGACTGCTCAGGTAATGGTGGTCATCTCCCCGCTCCCTGTACTCCTGTACACTGACTGTTCAGGTAATGGTGGCCATCTCCCCGCTCCCTGTACTCCTGTACACTGACTGCTCAGGTAATGGTGGCCATCTCCCTGCTCCCTGTACTCCTGTACACTGACTGCTCAGGTAATGGTGGCCATCTCCCCGCTCCCTGTACTCCTGTACACTGACTGCTCAGGTAATGGTGGTCATCTCCCCGCTCCCTGTACTCCTGTACACTGACTGCTCAGGTAATGGTGGCCATCTCCCCGCTCCCTGTACTCCTGTACACTGACTGCTCAGGTAATGGTGGCCATCTCCCTGCTCCCTGTACTCCTGTACACTGACTGCTCAGGTAATGGTGGCCATCTCCCTGCTCCCTGTACTCCTGTACACTGACTGCTCAGGTAATGGTGGTCATCTCCCCGCTCCCTGTACTCCTGTACACTGACTGCTCAGGTAATGGTGGCCATCTCCCCGCTCCCATGTACTCCTGTACACTGACTGCTCAGGTAATGGTGGCCATCTCCCCGCTCCCTGTACTCCTGTACACTGACTGCTCAGGTAATGGTGGCCATCTCCCCGCTCCCTGTAATCCTGTACACTGACTGCTCAGGTAATGGTGGCCATCTCCCCGCTCCCTGTACTCCTGTACACTGACTGTTCAGGTAATGGTGGCCATCTCCCTTGCTCCATGTACTCCTGTACACTGACTGCTCAGGTAATGGTGGCCATCTCCCTGCTCCCTGTACTCATGTACACTGACTGCTCAGGTAATGGTGGTCATCTCCCTACTCTATGTACTCCTGTACACTGACTGCTCAGGTAATGGTGGCCATCTCCCTGCTCCCTGTACTCCTGTACACGACGCGGCCGGCCGAGGTAATGGTGGCCATCTCCCCGCTCCCATGTACTCCTGTACACTGACTGCTCAGGTAATGGTGGCCATCTCCCCGCTCCATGTACTCCTGTACACTGACTGCTCAGGTAATGATGGCCATCTCCCCGCTCCATGTACTCCTGTACACTAACTGTTCAGGTAATGGTGGTCATCTCTATGCTACCTGTACTCCTGTACACTGACTGTTCAGGTAATGGTGGTCATCTCCCTGCTCCCTGTACTCCTGTACACTGACTGCTCAGGTAATGGTGGCCATCTCCCCGCTCCCTGTACTCCTGTACACTGACTGCTCAGGTAATGGTGGCCATCTCCCCGCTCCCTGTACTCCTGTACACTGACTGTTCAGGTAATGGTGGCCATCTCCCTGCTCCCTGTACTCCTGTACCACTGACTGCTCAGGTAATGGTGGTCATCTCCCCCGACGCTCAGAACGGCACTCCGACACTGACTGCTCAGGTAATGGTGGCCATCTCTCCCTGTACTCCTGTACACTGACTGTTCAGGTAATGGTGGCCATCTCCCCGCTCCCTGTACTCCTGTACACTGACTGCTCAGGTAATGGTGGCCATCTCCCCGCTCCCTGTACTCCTGTACACTGACTGCTCAGGTAATGGTGGCCATCTCCCCGCTCCCTGTACTCCTGTACACTGACTGCTCAGGTAATGGTGGCCATCTCCCTGCTCCCTGTACTCCTGTACACTGACTGTTCAGGTAATGGTGGCCATCTCCCCGCTCCCTGTACTCCTGTACACTGACTGCTCAGGTAATGGTGGCCATCTCCCCGCTCCCTGTACTCCTGTACACTGACTGCTCAGGTAATGGTGGCCATCTCCCCGCCCCCTGTACTCCTGTACACTGACTGTTCAGGTAATGGTGGTCATCTCTATGCTACCTGTACTCCTGTACACTGACTGTTCAGGTAATGGTGGCCATCTCCCCGCTCCCTGTACTCCTGTACACTGACTGCTCAGGTAGTGGTGGCCATCTCCCTGCTCCCTGTACTCCTGTACACTGACTGCTCAGGTAATGGTGGCCATCTCCCTGCTCCCTGTACTCCTGTACACTGACTGCTCAGGTAATGGTGGTCATCTCCCTGCTCCCTGTACTCCTGTACACTGACTGTTCAGGTAATGGTGGCCATCTCCCCGCTCCCCCCTGTACTCCTGTACACTGACTGCTCAGGTAATGGTGGCCATCTCCCTGCTCCCTGTACTCCTGTACACTGACTGCTCAGGTAATGGTGGTCATCTCCCCGCTCCCTGTACTCCTGTACACTGACTGCTCAGGTAATGGTGGTCATCTCTATGCTACCTGTACTCCTGTACACTGACTGTTCAGGTAATGGTGGCCATCTCCCCGCTCCCTGTACTCCTGTACACTGACTGCTCAGGTAATGGTGGCCATCTCCCCGCTCCCTGTACTCCTGTACACTAACTGCTCAGGTAATGGTGGTCTTCTCCCCGCTCCCTGTACTCCTCTACACTGACTGCTCAGGTAATGGTGGTCATCTCCCCGCTCCCTGTACTCCTGTACACTGACTGCTCAGGTAATGGTGGTCATCTCCCCGCTCCCTGTACTCCTGTACACTGACTGCTCAGGTAATGGTGGCCATCTCCCCGCTCCCTGTACTCCTGTACACTGACTGCTCAGGTAATGGTGGCCATCTCCCGGCTCCCTGTACTCCTGTACACTGACTGCTCAGGTAATGGTGGCCATCTCCCCTCTGTACTCCTGCCACCCAGACCCCCCCCCCTGTACTCCTGTACACTGACTGTTCAGGTAATGGTGGCCATCTCCCTGCTCCCTGTACTCCTGTACACTGACTGCTCAGGTAATGGTGGCCATCTCCCCGCTCCCTGTACTCCTGTACACTGACTGCTCAGGTAATGGTGGCCATCCCTCCCCGCTCCCTGTACTCCTGTACACTGACTGCTCAGGTAATGGTGGCCATCTCCCCGCTCCCTGTACTCCTGTACACTGACTGTTCAGGTAATGGTGGCATCTCCCGCTCCGACTCCTCCCCGCGGGTGGCCCCCCCCCCTGTACTCCTGTACACTGACTGTTCAGGTAATGGTGGCCATCTCCCCGCTCCCTGTACTCCTGTACACTGACTGCTCAGGTAATGGTGGCCATCTCCCCGCTCCCTGTACTCCTGTACACTGACTGCTCAGGTAATGGTGGCCATCTCCCTGCTCCCTGTACTCCTGTACACTGACTGCTCAGGTAATGGTGGTCATCTCCCCGCTCCCTGTACTCCTGTACACTGACTGCTCAGGTAATGGTGGCCATCTCCCCGCTCCCTGTACTCCTGTACACTGACTGCTCAGGTAATGGTGGCCATCTCCCCGCTCCCTGTACTCCTGTACACTGACTGCTCAGGTAATGGTGGCCATCTCCCCGCTCCCTGTACTCCTGTACACTGACTGCTCAGGTAATGGTGGCCATCTCCCCGCTCCCTGTACTCCTGTACACTGACTGCTCAGGTAATGGTGGCCATCTCCCCGCTCCCTGTACTCCTGTACACTGACTGCTCAGGTAATGGTGGCCATCTCCCCGCTCCCTGTACTCCTGTACACTGACTGCTCAGGTAATGGTGGCCATCTCCCCGCTCCCTGTACTCCTGTACACTGACTGCTCAGGTAATGGTGGCCATCTCCCCGCTCCCTGTACTCCTGTACACTGACTGCTCAGGTAATGGTGGTGGGGCCATCTCCCCGCTCCCTGTACTCCTGTACACTGACTGCTCAGGTAATGGTGGCCATCTCCCCGCTCCCTGTACTCCTGTACACTGACTGCTCAGGTAATGGTGGCCATCTCCCCGCTCCCTGTACTCCTGTACACTGACTGTTCAGGTAATGGTGGTCATCTCCCCGCTCCCTGTACTCCTGTACACTGACTGTTCAGGTAATGGTGGCCATCTCCCCGCTCCCTGTACTCCTGTACACTGACTGTTCAGGTAATGGTGGCCATCTCCCCGCTCCCTGTACTCCTGTACACTGACTGCTCAGGTAATGGTGGCCATCTCCCCGCTCCCTGTACTCCTGTACACTGACTGCTCTGGGAATGGTGGCCATCTCCCTGCTCCCTGTACTCCTGTACACTAACTGTTCAGGTAATGGTGGTCATCTCCCCGCTCCCTGTACTCCTGTACACTGACTGTTCAGGTAATGGTGGCCATCTCCCCGCTCCCTGTACTCCTGTACACTGACTGTTCAGGTAATGGTGGCCATCTCCCCGCTCCCTGTACTCCTGTACACTGACTGCTCAGGTAATGGTGGCCATCTCCCCGCTCCCTGTACTCCTGTACACTGACTGCTCTGGGAATGGTGGCCATCTCCCCGCTCCCTGTACTCCTGTACACTGACTGTTCAGGTAATGGTGGCCATCTCCCCGCTCCCTGTACTCCTGTACACTGACTGCTCAGGTAATGGTGGCCATCTCCCCGCTCCATGTACTCCTGTACACTGACCTGCTAGGTAATGGTGGCCATCTCCCTGCTCCCTGTACTCCTGTACACTGACTGTTCAGGTAATGCTGGTCATCTCCCTGCTCCCTGTACTCCTGTACACTAACTGTTCAGGTAATGGTAGTCATCTCTATGCTACCTGTACTCCTGTACACTGACTGTTCAGGTAATGGTGGCCATCTCCCCGCTCCCTGTACTCCTGTACACTGACTGCTCAGGTAATGGTGGCCATCTCCCTGCTCCCTGTACTCCTGTACACTGACTGCTCAGGTAATGGTGGCCATCTCCCCGCTCCATGTACTCCTGTACACTGACTGCTCAGGTAATGGTGGCCATCTCCCCGCTCCCTGTACTCCTGTACACTGACTGCTCAGGTAATGGTGGCCATCTCCCCGCTCCCTGTACTCCTGTACACTGACTGTTCAGGTAATGGTGGTCATCTCTATGCTACCTGTACTCCTGTACACTGACTGTTCAGGTAATGGTGGTCATCTCCCCGCTCCCTGTACTCCTGTACACTGACTGCTCAGGTAGTGGTTGCCATCTCCCTGCTCCCTGTACTCCTGTACACTGACTGCTCAGGTAATGGTGGCCATCTCCATGCTCTCTGTACTCCTGTACACTGACTGCTCAGGTAAATGATGGTCATCTCCCTGCTCCCTGTACTCCTGTACACTGACTGTTCAGGTAATGGTGGTCATCTCCCCGCTCCCTGTACTCCTGTACTCCTGTACACTGACTGCTCAGGTAATGGTGGCCATCTCCCTGCTCCCTGTACTCCTATCCACTGACTGCTCAGGTAATGGTGGTCATCTCCCCGCTCCCTGTACTCCTGTACACTGACTGTTCAGGTAATGGTGGTCATCTCTATGCTACCTGTACTCCTGTACACTGACTGTTCAGGTAATGGTGGCCATCTCCCCGCTCCCTGTACTCCTGTACACTGACTGTTCAGGTAATGGTGGCCATCTCCCCGCTCCCTGTACTCCTGTACACTAACTGCTCAGGTAATGGTGGTCTTCTCCCCGCTCCCTGTACTCCTCTACACTGACTGCTCAGGTAATGGTGGTCATCTCCCCGCTCCATGACTCCTGTACACTGACTGCTCAGGTAATGGTGGTCATCTCCCCGCTCCCTGTACTCCTGTACACTGACTGCTCAGGTAATGGTGGCCATCTCCCCGCTCCCTGTACTCATGTACACTGACTGCTCAGGTAATGATGGCCATCTCCCGGATCCCTGTACTCATGTACACTGACTGCTCAGGTAATGATGGCCATCTCCCCGCTCCCTGTACTCCTGTACACTGACTGTTCAGGTAATGATGGCCATCTCCCTGCTCCATGTACTCCTGTACACTGACTGCTCAGGTAATGGTGGCCATCTCCCTGCTCCCTGTACTCCTGTACACTGACTGCTCAGGTAATGGTGGTCATCTCCCACTCTATCTCCTGTACCTGACTGCTCAGGTAATGGGGCCATTCCCCCCCCTGTACTCCTGTACACTGACTGTTCAGGTAATGGTGGTCATCTCCCTGCTCCCTGTACTCCTGTACACTGACTGCTCAGGTAATGGTGGCCATCTCCCCGCTCCATGTACTCCTGTACACTGACTGCTCAGGTAATGATGGCCATCCCCTCCCCGCTCCATGTACTCCTGTACACTAACTGTCCAGGTAATGGTGGTCATCTCTATGCTACCTGTACTCCTGTACACTGACTGTTCAGGTAATGGTGGTCATCTCCCTGCTCCCTGTACTCCTGTACACTGACTGTTCAGGTAATGGTGGCCATCTCCCCGCTCCCTGTACTCCTGTACACTGACTGCTCAGGTAATGGTGGCCATCTCCCCGCTCCCTGTACTCCTGTACACTGACTGCTCAGGTAATGGTGGTCATCTCCCCGCTCCCTGTACTCCTGTACACTGACTGCTCAGGTAATGGTGGTCATCTCCTCCCCGCTCCCTGTACTCCTGTACACTGACTGCTCAGGTAATGGTGGCCATCTCCCTGCTCCCTGTACTCCTGTACACTGACTGCTCAGGTAATGGTGGCCATCTCCACTGCTCCCTGTACTCCTGTACACTGACTGCTCAGGTAATGGTGGTCATCTCCCCGCTCCCTGTACTCCTGTACACTGACTGCTCAGGTAATGGTGGCCATCTCCCCGCTCCCTGTACTCCTGTACACTGACTGCTCAGGTAATGGTGGCCATCTCCCCGCTCCCTGTACTCCTGTACACTGACTGCTCAGGTAATGGTGGCCATCTCCCCGCTCCCTGTACTCCTGTACACTGACTGCTCAGGTAATGGTGGCCATCTCCCCGCTCCCTGTACTCCTGTACACTGACTGCTCAGGTAATGGTGGCCATCTCCCCGCTCCCTGTACTCCTGTACACTGACTGCTCAGGTAATGGTGGCCATCTCCCCGCTCCCTGTACTCCTGTACACTGACTGCTCAGGTAATGGTGGCCATCTCCATGCTCCCTGTACTCCTGTACACTGACTGCTCAGGTAATGGTGGTCATCTCCCTGCTCCCTGTACTCCTGTACACTGACTGTTCAGGTAATGGTGGCCATCTCCCCGCTCCCGTACTCCTGTACTCCTGTACACTGACTGCTCAGGTAATGGTGGCCATCTCCCTGCTCCCTGTACTCCTATCCACTGACTGCTCAGGTAATGGTGGCCATCTCCCCGCTCCCTGTACTCCTGTACACTGACTGTTCAGGTAATGGTGGTCATCTCCCCGCTACCTGTACTCCTGTACACTGACTGTTCAGGTAATGGTGGCCATCTCCCCGCTCCCTGTACTCCTGTACACTGACTGTTCAGGTAATGGTGGCCATCTCCCCGCTCCCTGTACTCCTGTACACTAACTGCTCAGGTAATGGTGGTCTTCTCCCCGCTCCCTGTACTCCTCTACACTGACTGCTCAGGTAATGGTGGTCATCTCCCCGCTCCATGTACTCCTGTACACTGACTGCTCAGGTAATGGTGGTCATCTCCCCGCTCCCTGTACTCCTGTACACTGACTGCTCAGGTAATGGTGGCCATCTCCCCGCTCCCTGTACTCCTGTACACTGACTGCTCAGGTAATGATGGCCATCTCCCGGCTCCCTGTACTCCTGTACACTGACTGCTCAGGTAATGGTGGCCATCTCCCCGCTCCCTGTACTCCTGTACACTGACTGTTCAGGTAATGGTGGCCATCTCCCTGCTCCATGTACTCCTGTACACTGACTGCTCAGGTAATGGTGGCCATCTCCCTGCTCCCTGTACTCCTGTACACTGACTGCTCAGGTAATGGTGGTCATCTCCCTACTCTATGTACTCCTGTACACTGACTGCTCAGGTAATGGTGGCCATCTCCCTGCTCCCTGTACTCCTGTACACTGACTGTTCAGGTAATGGTGGTCATCTCTCTGCTCCCTGTACTCCTGTACACTGACTGCTCAGGTAATGGTGGCCATCTCCCCGCTCCATGTACTCCTGTACACTGACTGCTCAGGTAATGGTGGCCATCTCCCCGCTCCCTGTACTCCTGTACACTGACTGTTCAGGTAATGGTGGCCATCTCCCCGCTCCCTGTACTCCTGTACACTGACTGTTCAGGTAATGGTGGCCATCTCCCTGCTCCCTGTACTCCTGTACACTGACTGCTCAGGTAATGGTGGTCATCTCCCTGCTCCCTGTACTCCTGTACACTGACTGCTCAGGTAATGGTGGCCATCTCCCCGCTCCCTGTACTCCTGTACACTGACTGCTCAGGTAATGGTGGCCATCTCCCTGCTCCCTGTACTCCTGTACACTGACTGCTCAGGTAATGGTGGTCATCTCCCTGCTCCTGCCCGCACTGACTGCTCAGTAATGGTGGCTCTCCCCGCTCCCTGTACTCCTGTACACTGACTGCTCAGGTAATGGTGACGCCATCTCCGCCCGCTCGGTAATGGTGGCCACTCCTGTACACTGACTGCTCAGGTAATGGTGGCCATCTCCCCGCCCCGTACTCCTGTACACTGACTGCTCAGGTAATGGTGGCCATCTCCCCGCTCCCTGTACTCCTGTACACTGACTGCTCAGGTAATGGTGGCCATCTCCCCGCTCCCTGTACTCCTGTACACTGACTGCTCAGGTAATGGTGGCCATCTCCCTGCTCCCTGTACTCCTGTACACTGACTGCTCAGGTAATGGTGGCCATCTCCCCACTCCTGTACTCCTGTACACTGACTGCTCAGGTAATGGTGGCCATCTCCCCGCTCCCTGTACTCCTGTACACTGACTGTTCAGGTAATGGTGGCCATCTCCCTGCTCCCTGTACTCCTGTACACTGACTGCTCAGGTAATGGTGGCCATCTCCCCGCTCCATGTACTCCTGTACACTGACTGCTCAGGTAATGGTGGCCATCTCCCCGCTCCCTGTACTCCTGTACACTGACTGCTCAGGTAATGGTGGCCATCTCCCCGCTCCCTGTACTCCTGTACACTGACTGTTCAGGTAATGGTGGTCATCTCCCTGCTCCCTGTACTCCTGTACACTGACTGTTCAGGTAATGGTGGCCATCTCCCTGCTCCCTGTACTCCTGACTGACTGCTCAGGTAATGGTGGCCATCTCCCCGCTCCCTGTACTCCTGTACACTGACTGCTCAGGTAATGGTGGCCATCTCCCCGCTCCCTGTACTCCTGTACACTGACTGCTCAGGTAATGGTGGCCATCTCCCCGCTCCCTGTACTCCTGTACACTGACTGCTCAGGTAATGGTGGCCATCTCCCCGCTCCCTGTACTCCTGTACACTGACTGCTCAGGTAATGGTGGTCATCTCCCTGCTCCCTGTACTCCTGTACACTGACTGTTCAGGTAATGGTGGTCATCTCCCCGCTCCCTGTACTCCTGTACACTGACTGCTCAGGTAATGGTGGCCATCTCCCCGCTCCCTGTACTCCTGTACACTGACTGCTCAGGTAATGGTGGCCATCTCCCCGCTCCCTGTACTCCTGTACACTGACTGCTCAGGTAATGGTGGTCATCTCCCCGCTCCCTGTACTCCTGTACACTGACTGTTCAGGTAATGGTGGCCATCTCCCCGCTCCCTGTACTCCTGTACACTGACTGTTCAGGTAATGGTGGCCATCTCCCCGCTCCCTGTACTCCTGTACACTGACTGCTCAGGTAATGGTGGCCATCTCCCGCCCCCTGACCCCTCAACACTGACTGCTCATCATCCCCGCTCCCTGTACTCCTGTACACTGACTGCTCAGGTAATGGTGGCCATCTCCCCGCTCCCTGTACTCCTGTACACTGACTGCTCAGGTAATGGTGGCCATCTCCCCGCTCCCTGTACTCCTGTACACTGACTGCTCAGGTAATGGTGGCCATCTCCCGATCCCTGTACTCCTGTACACTGACTGCTCAGGTAATGGTGGCCATCTCCCCGCTCCCTGTACTCCTGTACACTGACTGTTCAGGTAATGGTGGCCATCTCCCTGCTCCCTGTACTCCTGTACACTGACTGCTCAGGTAATGGTGCCGCCATCTCCCCCGCTGCTCCCTGTACTCCTGTACACTGACTGCTCAGGTAATGGTGGCCATCTCCCCGCTCCCTGACTCCTGTACACTGACTGCTCAGGTAAGGGGTGGCATCTCCCTGCTCCCTGTACTCCTGTACACTGACTGCTCAGGTAATGGTGGCCATCTCCCCGCTCCCTGTACTCCTGTACACTGACTGCTCAGGTAATGGTGGCCATCTCCCCGCTCCCTGTACTCCTGTACACTGACTGCTCAGGTAATGGTGGCCATCCCCCCCACACCTGACTGTCAGGTAATGGTGGCCATCTCCCTGCTCCCTGTACTCCTGTACACTGACTGCTCAGGTAATGGTGGCCATCTCCCTGCTCCCTGTACTCCTGTACACTGACTGCTCAGGTAATGGTGGCCATCTCCCCGCTCCCTGTACTCCTGTACACTGACTGCTCAGGTAATGGTGGCCATCTCCCTGCTCCCTGTACTCCTGTACACTGACTGCTCAGGTAATGGTGGTCATCTCCCGCCCTGACCCCCCTGCTCAGGTAATGGTGGTCATCTCCCCGCTCCCTGTACTCCTGTACACTGACTGCTCAGGTAATGGTGGTCATCTCCCCGCTCCCTGTACTCCTGTACACTGACTGCTCAGGTAATGGTGGCCATCTCCCCGCTCCCTGTACTCCTGTACACTGACTGCTCAGGTAATGGTGGCCATCTCCCTGCTCCCTGTACTCCTGTACACTGACTGCTCAGGTAATGGTGGCCATCTCCCCGCTCCCTGTACTCCTGTACACTGACTGTTCAGGTAATGGTGGCCATCTCCCTGCTCCATGTACTCCTGTACACTGACTGCTCAGGTAATGGTGGCCATCTCCCCGCTCCCTGTACTCCTGTACACTGACTGCTCAGGTAATGGTGGCCATCTCCCTGCTCCCTGTACTCCTGTACACTGACTGCTCAGGTAATGGTGGCCACCTCCCCGCTCCCTGTACTCCTGTACACTGACTGTTCAGGTAATGGTGGTCATCTCCCTGCTCCCTGTACTCCTGTACACTGACTGCTCAGGTAATGGTGGCCATCTCCCCGCTCCATGTACTCCTGTACACTGACTGCTCAGGTAATGGTGGCCATCTCCCCGCTCCATGTACTCCTGTACACTGACTGCTCAGGTAATGGTGGCCATCTCCCCGCTCCCTGTACTCCTGTACACTGACTGTTCAGGTAATGGTGGTCATCTCCCCGCTCCCTGTACTCCTGCACACTGACTGCTCAGGTAATGGTGGCCATCTCCCTGCTCCCTGTACTCCTGTACACTGACTGCTCAGGTAATGGTGGCCATCTCCCCGCTCCCTGTACTCCTGTACACTGACTGCTCAGGTAATGGTGGCCATCTCCCCGCTCCCTGTACTCCTGTACACTGACTGTTCAGGTAATGGTGGCCATCTCCCTGCTCCCTGTACTCCTGTAACCACTGACTGCTCAGGTAATGATGGCCATCTCCCTGCTCCCTGTACTCCTGTACACTGACTGCTCAGGTAATGGTGGCCATCTCCCCGCTCCCTGTACTCCTGTACACTGACTGCTCAGGTAATGGTGGTCATCTCCCCGCTCCCTGTACTCCTGTACACTGACTGTTCAGGTAATGGTGGCCATCTCCCCGCTCCCTGTACTCCTGTACACTGACTGCTCAGGTAATGGTGGCCATCTCCCCGCTCCATGTACTCCTGTACACTGACTGCTCAGGTAATGGTGGCCATCTCCCTGCTCCCTGTACTCCTGTACACTGACTGCTCAGGTAATGGTGGCCATCTCCCTGCTCCCTGTACTCCTGTACACTGACTGCTCAGGTAATGGTGGCCATCTCCCCGCTCCCTGTACTCCTGTACACTGACTGCTCAGGTAATGGTGGCCATCTCCCGCCTGTACTCCTGACACTGACTGCTCAGGTAATGGTGGCCATCCCCCCCCGCCCCGTCACGCGCCAGGAAGGGGCATCTCTCTGTACTCCTGTACACTGACTGCTCAGGTAATGGTGGCCATCTCCCTGCTCCCTGTACTCCTGTACACTGACTGTTCAGGTAATGGTGGTCATCTCCCTGCTCCCTGTACTCCTGTACACTGACTGCTCAGGTAATGGTGGCCATCTCCCCGCTCCCTGTACTCCTGTACACTGACTGCTCAGGTAATGGTGGCCATCTCCCCGCTCCCTGTACTCCTGTACACTGACTGCTCAGGTAATGGTGGCCATCTCCCCGCTCCCTGTACTCCTGTACACTGACTGCTCAGGTAATGGTGGTCATCTCTATGCTACCTGTACTCCTGTACACTGACTGTTCAGGTAATGGTGGCCATCTCCCCGCTCCCTGTACTCCTGTACACTGACTGCTCAGGTAATGGTGGCCATCTCCCCGCTCCCTGTACTCCTGTACACTGACTGCTCAGGTAATGGTGGCCATCTCCCCGCTCCCTGTACTCCTGTACACTGACTGTTCAGGTAATGGTGGCCATCTCCCCGCTCCCTGTACTCCTGTACACTGACTGCTCAGGTAATGGTGGTCATCTCCCTGCTCCCTGTACTCCTGTACACTGACTGCTCAGGTAATGGTGGCCATCTCCCCGCTCCCTGTACTCCTGTACACTGACTGCTCAGGTAATGGTGGTCATCTCCCTGCTCCCTGTACTCCTGTACACTGACTGTTCAGGTAATGGTGGCCATCTCCCCGCTCCCTGTACTCCTGTACACTGACTGCTCAGGTAATGGTGGCCATCTCCCCGCTCCCTGTACTCCTGTACACTGACTGTTCAGGTAATGGTGGTCATCTCCCTGCTCCCTGTACTCCTGTACACTGACTGTTCAGGTAATGGTGGCCATCTCCCCGCTCCCTGTACTCCTGTACACTGACTGCTCAGGTAATGGTGGCCATCTCCCCGCTCCATGTACTCCTGTACACTGACTGCTCAGGTAATGGTGGCCATCTCCCCGCTCCCTGTACTCCTGTACACTGACTGTTCAGGTAATGGTGGCCATCTCCCTGCTCCCTGTACTCCTGTACACTGACTGCTCAGGTAATGGTGGCCATCTCCCTGCTCCCTGTACTCCTGTACACTGACTGCTCAGGTAATGGTGGCCATCTCCCCGCTCCCTGTACTCCTGTACACTGACTGCTCAGGTAATGGTGGCCCCCCGCCATGTACCCTGTACACTGACTGCTCAGGTAATGGTGGTCATCTCCCCGCTCCCTGTACTCCTGTACACTGACTGCTCAGGTAATGGTGGTCATCTCCCCGCTCCCTGTACTCCTGTACACTGACTGCTCAGGTAATGGTGGTCATCTCCCCGCTCCCTGTACTCCTGTACACTGACTGCTCAGGTAATGGTGGCCATCTCCCCGCTCCCTGTACTCCTGTACACTGACTGCTCAGGTAATGGTGGCCATCTCCCTGCTCCCTGTACTCCTGTACACTGACTGCTCAGGTAATGGTGGCCATCTCCCCGCTCCCTGTACTCCTGTACACTGACTGTTCAGGTAATGGTGGCCATCTCCCTGCTCCATGTACTCCTGTACACTGACTGCTCAGGTAATGGTGGCCATCTCCCTGCTCCCTGTACTCCTGTACACTGACTGCTCAGGTAATGGTGGTCATCTCCCTACTCTATGTACTCCTGTACACTGACTGCTCAGGTAATGGTGGCCATCTCCCCGCTCCCTGTACTCCTGTACACTGACTGTTCAGGTAATGGTGGTCATCTCCCTGCTCCCTGTACCCTGTACACTGACTGCTCAGGTAATGGTGGCCATCTCCCCGCTCCATGTACTCCTGTACACTGACTGCTCAGGTAATGGTGGCCATCTCCCCGCTCCATGTACTCCTGTACACTGACTGCTCAGGTAATGGTGGCCATCTCCCCGCTCCATGTACTCCTGTACACTAACTGTTCAGGTAATGGTGGTCATCTCTATGCTACCTGTACTCCTGTACACTGACTGTTCAGGTAATGGTGGTCATCTCCCTGCTCCCTGTACTCCTGTACACTGACTGCTCAGGTAATGGTGGCCATCTCCCCGCTCCCTGTACTCCTGTACACTGACTGCTCAGGTAATGGTGGCCATCTCCCCGCTCCCTGTACTCCTGTACACTGACTGTTCAGGTAATGGTGGCCATCTCCCCGCTCCCTGACCCACCACGACTGCCAGGTAATGTGGTCATCTCCTGCTCCCTGTACTCCTGTACACTGACTGCTCAGGTAATGGTGGCCATCTCCCCGCTCCCTGTACTCCTGTACACTGACTGCTCAGGTAATGGTGGCCATCTCCCCGCTCCCTGTACTCCTGTACACTGACTGTTCAGGTAATGGTGGCCATCTCCCCGCCCCTGTACTCCTGTACACTGACTGCTCAGGTAATGGTGGCCATCTCCCCGCTCCCTGTACACACGCAGGGGGGTCCCCTCCTGTACACTGACTGCTCAGGTAATGGTGGCCATCTCCCTGCTCCCTGTACTCCTGTACACTGACTGCTCAGGTAATGGTGGCCATCTCCCCGCTCCCTGTACTCCTGTACACTGACTGCTCAGGTAATGGTGGCCATCTCCCTGCTCCATGTACTCCTGTACACTGACTGCTCAGGTAATGGTGGCCATCTCCCTGCTCCCTGTACTCCTGTACACTGACTGCTCAGGTAATGGTGGCCATCTCCCCTGCTCCCTGTACTCCTGTACACTGACTGCTCAGGTAATGGTGGCCATCTCCCTGCTCCCTGTACTCCTGTACACTGACTGTTCAGGTAATGGTGGTCATCTCCCCGCTCCCTGTACTCCTGTACACTGACTGCTCAGGTAATGGTGGCCATCTCCCCGCTCCCTGTACTCCTGTACACTGACTGCTCAGGTAATGGTGGCCATCTCCCCGCTCCCTGTACTCCTGTACACTGACTGCTCAGGTAATGGTGGCCATCTCCCCGCTCCCATGTACTCCTGTACACTGACTGCTCAGACCCCCACGGTAATGGTGGCCATCTCCCCGCTCCCTGTACTCCTGTACACTGACTGCTCAGGTAATGGTGGCCATCTCCCCGCTCCCTGTACTCCTGTACACTGACTGCTCAGGTAATGGTGGCCATCTCCCCGCTCCCTGTACTCCTGTACACTGACTGTTCAGGTAATGGTGGCCATCTCCCTGCTCCCTGTACTCCTGTACACTGACTGCTCAGGTAATGGTGGTCATCTCCCTGCTCCCTGTACTCCTGTACACTGACTGCTCAGGTAATGGTGGCCATCTCCCCGCTCCCTGTACTCCTGTACACTGACTGCTCAGGTAATGGTGGTCATCTCCCTGCTCCCTGTACTCCTGTACACTGACTGCTCAGGTAATGGTGGCCATCTCCCCGCCATCTCCCTGTACTCCTGTACACTGACTGCTCAGGTAATGGTGGCCATCTCCCCTCTGCCCCTGTACTCCTGTACACTGACTGTTCAGGTAATGGTGGCCATCTCCCCGCTCCCTGTACTCCTGTACACTGACTGCTCAGGTAATGGTGGCCATCTCCCCGCTCCCTGTACTCCTGTACACTGACTGCTCAGGTAATGGTGGCCATCTCCCCGCTCCCTGTACTCCTGTACACTGACTGTTCAGGTAATGGTGGCCATCTCCCCGCTCCCTGTACTCCTGTACACTGACTGCTCAGGTAATGGTGGCCATCTCCCCGCTCCCTGTACTCCTGTACACTGACTGCTCAGGTAATGGTGGCCATCTCCCCGCTCCCTGTACTCCTGTACACTGACTGCTCAGGTAATGGTGGCCATCTCCCCGCTCCCTGTACTCCTGTACACTGACTGCTCAGGTAATGGTGGCCATCTCCCCTGCTCCCTGTACTCCTGTACACTGACTGCTCAGGTAATGGTGGCCATCTCCCCGCTCCCTGTACTCCTGTACACTGACTGCTCAGGTAATGGTGGCCATCTCCCCGCTCCCTGTACTCCTGTACACTGACTGCTCAGGTAATGGTGGCCATCTCCCTGCTCCCTGTACTCCTGTACACTGACTGCTCAGGTAATGGTGGCCATCTCCCCGCTCCATGTACTCCTGTACACTGACTGCTCAGGTAATGGTGGCCATCTCCCCGCTCCCTGTACTCCTGTACACTGACTGCTCAGGTAATGGTGGCCATCTCCCCGCTCCCTGTACTCCTGTACACTGACTGTTCAGGTAATGGTGGTCATCTCTCTGCTCCCTGTACTCCTGTACACTGACTGTTCAGGTAATGGTGGCCATCTCCCCGCTCCCTGTACTCCTGTACACTGACTGCTCAGGTAATGGTGGCCATCTCCCTGCTCCCTGTACTCCTGTACACTGACTGCTCAGGTAGATGGTGGCCATCTCCCTGCTCCCTGTACTCCTGTACACTGACTGTTCAGGTAATGGTGGCCATCTCCCCGCTCCCTGTACTCCTGTACACTGACTGCTCAGGTAATGGTGGCCATCTCCCTGCTCCCTGTACTCCTATCCACTGACTGCTCAGGTAATGGTGGTCATCTCCCCGCTCCCTGTACTCCTGTACACTGACTGTTCAGGTAATGGTGGTCATCTCTATGCTACCTGTACTCCTGTACACTGACTGTTCAGGTAATGGTGGCCATCTCCCCGCTCCCTGTACTCCTGTACACTGACTGCTCAGGTAATGGTGGCCATCTCCCCGCTCCCTGTACTCCTGTACACTAACTGCTCAGGTAATGGTGGTCTTCTCCCCGCTCCCTGTACTCCTGTACACTGACTGCTCAGGTAATGGTGGTCATCTCCCCGCTCCATGTACTCCTGTACACTGACTGCTCAGGTAATGGTGGTCATCTCCCCGCTCCCTGTACTCCTGTACACTGACTGCTCAGGTAATGGTGGCCATCTCCCCGCTCCCTGTACTCCTGTACACTGACTGCTCAGGTAATGGTGGCCATCTCCCCGCTCCCTGTACTCCTGTACACTGACTGCTCAGCCCGTAATGGTGGCCATCTCCCCGCTCCCTGTACTCCTGTACACTGACTGTTCAGGTAATGGTGGTCATCTCCCTGCTCCCTGTACTCCTGTACACTGACTGCTCAGGTAATGGTGGCCATCTCCCCGCTCCCTGTACCCTGTACACTGACTGCTCAGAAGGCCATCCCCCCCTGCCCTGTACACTGACTGCTCAGGTAATGGTGGCCATCTCCCTGCTCCCTGTACTCCTGTACACTGACTGTTCAGGTAATGGTGGTCATCTCCCTGCTCCCTGTACTCCTGTACACTGACTGTTCAGGTAATGGTGGCCATCTCCCCGCTCCCTGTACTCCTGTACACTGACTGCTCAGGTAATGGTGGCCATCTCCCCGCTCCCTGTACTCCTGTACACTGACTGCTCAGGTAATGGTGGCCATCTCCCCGCTCCCTGTACTCCTGTACACTGACTGCTCAGGTAATGGTGGCCATCTCCCCGCTCCCTGTACTCCTGTACACTGACTGCTCAGGTAATGGTGGCCATCTCCCCGCTCCCTGTACTCCTGTACACTGACTGCTCAGGTAATGGTGGCCATCTCCCTGCTCCCTGTACTCCTGTACACTGACTGCTCAGGTAATGGTGGTCATCTCCCCGCTCCCTGTACTCCTGTACACTGACTGCTCAGGTAATGGTGGCCATCTCCCCGCTCCCTGTACTCCTGTACACTGACTGCTCAGGTAATGGTGGCCATCTCCCCGCTCCCTGTACTCCTGTACACTGACTGCTCAGGTAATGGTGGCCATCTCCCCGCTCCCTGTACTCCTGTACACTGACTGCTCAGGTAATGGTGGCCATCTCCCCGCTCCCTGTACTCCTGTACACTGACTGCTCAGGTAATGGTGGCCATCTCCCCGCTCCCTGTACTCCTGTACACTGACTGCTCAGGTAATGGTGGCCATCTCCCCGCTCCCTGTACTCCTGTACACTGACTGCTCAGGTAATGGTGGCCATCTCCCCGCTCCCTGTACTCCTGTACACTGACTGCTCAGGTAATGGTGGCCATCTCCCCGCTCCCTGTACTCCTGTACACTGACTGCTCAGGTAATGGTGGCCATCTCCCCGCTCCCTGTACTCCTGTACACTGACTGCTCAGGTAATGGTGGTCATCTCCCCGCTCCCTGTACTCCTGTACACTGACTGCTCAGGTAATGGTGGCCATCTCCCCGCTCCCTGTACTCCTGTACACTGACTGCTCAGGTAATGGTGGCCATCTCCCCGCTCCCTGTACTCCTGTACACTGACTGCTCAGGTAATGGTGGCCATCTCCCCGCTCCCTGTACTCCTGTACACTGACTGTCACCCCCCCCCCCCTCCTGTACACTGACTGCTCAGGTAATGGTGGCCATCTCCCCGCTCCCTGTACTCCTGTACACTGACTGCTCAGGTAATGGTGGCCATCTCCCCGCTCCCTGTACTCCTGTACACTGACTGCTCAGGTAATGGTGGCCATCTCCCCGCTCCCTGTACTCCTGTACACTGACTGCTCAGGTAATGGTGGTCATCTCCCCGCTCCCTGTACTCCTGTACACTGACTGCTCAGGTAATGGTGGCCATCTCCCCGCTCCCTGTACTCCTGTACACTGACTGCTCAGGTAATGGTGGCCATCTCCCCGCTCCCTGTACTCCTGTACACTGACTGCTCAGGTAATGGTGGCCATCTCCCCGCTCCCTGTACTCCTGTACACTGACTGCTCAGGTAATGGTGGCCATCTCCCCGCTCCCTGTACTCCTGTACACTGACTGCTCAGGTAATGGTGGCCATCTCCCCGCTCCCTGTACTCCTGTACACTGACTGCTCAGGTAATGGTGGCCATCTCCCTGCTCCCTGTACTCCTGTACACTGACTGCTCAGGTAATGGTGGTCATCTCCCTGCTCCCTGTACTCCTGTACACTGACTGTTCAGGTAATGGTGGCCATCTCCCCGCTCCCTGTACTCCTGTACACTGACTGCTCAGGTAATGGTGGCCATCTCCCCGCTCCCTGTACTCCTGTACACTGACTGCTCAGGTAATGGTGGCCATCTCCCTGCTCCCTGTACTCCTGTACACTGACTGCTCAGGTAATGGTGGCCATCTCCCCGCTCCCTGTACTCCTGTACACTGACTGCTCAGGTAATGGTGGCCATCTCCCCGCTCCCTGTACTCCTGTACACTGACTGCTCAGGATGGTGGCCCCCACTCCCCGCCTCCCTGTACTCCTGTACACTGACTGCTCAGGTAATGGTGGCCATCTCCCCGCTCCCTGTACTCCTGTACACTGACTGCTCAGGTAATGGTGGTCATCTCCCTGCTCCCTGTACTCCTGTACACTGACTGCTCAGGTAATGGTGGCCATCTCCCCGCTCCCTGTACTCCTGTACACTGACTGCTCAGGTAATGGTGGCCATCTCCCCGCTCCCTGTACTCCTGTACACTGACTGCTCAGGTAATGGTGGCCACTCCGATCCCCGCTCCCTGTACTCCTGTACACTGACTGCTCAGGTAATGGTGGCCATCTCCCTGCTCCCTGTACTCCTGTACACTGACTGCTCAGGTAATGGTGGCCATCTCCCGCACAGGATCTCCCTGCTCCCTGTACTCCTGTACACTGACTGTTCAGGTAATGGTGGCCATCTCCCCGCTCCCTGTACTCCTGTACACTGACTGCTCAGGTAATGGTGGCCATCTCCCCGCTCCCTGTACTCCTGTACACTGACTGCTCAGGTAATGGTGGCCATCTCCCCGCTCCATGTACTCCTGTACACTGACTGCTCAGGTAATGGTGGCCATCTCCCTGCTCCCTGTACTCCTGTACACTGACTGTTCAGGTAATGGTGGTCATCTCCCTGCTCCCTGTACTCCTGTACACTGACTGTTCAGGTAATGGTGGCCATCTCCCCGCTCCCTGTACTCCTGTACACTGACTGCTCAGGTAATGGTGGCCATCTCCCCGCTCCCTGTACTCCTGTACACTGACTGCTCAGGTAATGGTGGCCATCTCCCCGCTCCCTGTACTCCTGTACACTGACTGCTCAGGTAATGGTGGCCATCTCCCCGCTCCCTGTACTCCTGTACACTGACTGCTCAGGTAATGGTGGCCATCTCCCTGCTCCCTGTACTCCTGTACACTGACTGCTCAGGTAATGGTGGCCATCTCCCTGCTCCCTGTACTCCTGTACACTGACTGCTCAGGTAATGGTGGCCATCTCCCCGCTCCCTGTACTCCTGTACACTGACTGCTCAGGTAATGGTGGCCATCTCCCCGCTCCCTGTACTCCTGTACACTGACTGCTCAGGTAATGGTGGCCATCTCCCCGCTCCCTGTACTCCTGTACACTGACTGCTCAGGTAATGGTGGCCATCTCCCCGCTCCCTGTACTCCTGTACACTGACTGCTCAGGTAATGGTGGCCATCTCCCCGCTCCCTGTACTCCTGTACACTGACTGCTCAGGTAATGGTGGCCATCTCCCCGCTCCCTGTACTCCTGTACACTGACTGCTCAGGTAATGGTGGCCATCTCCCCGCTCCCTGTACTCCTGTACACTGACTGCTCAGGTAATGGTGGCCATCTCCCCGCTCCCTGTACTCCTGTACACTGACTGCTCAGGTAATGGCCATCCCCCCCCCCCCCCCCCCTGGCCATGGCGGCCATCTCCCCGCTCCCTGTACTCCTGTACACTGACTGCTCAGGTAATGGTGGCCATCTCCCTGCTCCCTGTACTCCTGTACACTGACTGCTCAGGTAATGGTGGTCATCTCCCCGCCCCGACTCCCTGTACTCCTGTACACTGACTGCTCAGGTAATGGTGGCCATCTCCCTGCTCCCTGTACTCCTATCCACTGACTGCTCAGGTAATGGTGGTCATCTCCCCGCTCCCTGTACTCCTGTACACTGACTGTTCAGGTAATGGTGGCCATCTCTATGCTACCTGTACTCCTGTACACTGACTGTTCAGGTAATGGTGGCCATCTCCCCGCTCCCTGTACTCCTGTACACTGACTGCTCAGGTAATGGTGGCCATCTCCCCGCTCCCTGTACTCCTGTACACTGACTGCTCAGGTAATGGTGGTCATCTCCCCGCTCCCTGTACTCCTGTACACTGACTGCTCAGGTAATGGTGGCCATCTCCCCGCTCCCTGTACTCCTGTACACTGACTGCTCAGGTAATGGTGGCCATCTCCCCGCTCCCTGTACTCCTGTACACTGACTGCTCAGGTAATGGTGGCCATCTCCCCGCTCCCTGTACTCCTGTACACTGACTGCTCAGGTAATGGTGGCCATCTCCCCGCTCCCTGTACTCCTGTACACTGACTGCTCAGGTAATGGTGGCCATCTCCCTGCTCCCTGTACTCCTGTACACTGACTGCTCAGGTAATGGTGGCCATCTCCCCCTCCCTGTACTCCTGTACACTGACTGCTCAGGTAATGGTGGCCATCTCCCCGCTCCCTGTACTCCTGTACACTGACTGCTCAGGTAATGGTGGCCATCTCCCCGCTCCCTGTACTCCTGTACACTGACTGTTCAGGTAATGGTGGCCATCTCCCCGCTCCCTGTACTCCTGTACACTGACTGCTCAGGTAATGGTGGCCATCTCCCCGCTCCCTGTACTCCTGTACACTGACTGCTCAGGTAATGGTGGCCATCCCCCCGCTCCCTGTACTCCCTGTACACTGACTGCTCAGGTAATGGTGGCCATCCCTCCCCGCTCCCTGTACTCCTGTACACTGACTGCTCAGGTAATGGTGGCCATCTCCCTGCTCCCTGTACTCCTGTACACTGACTGCTCAGGTAATGGTGGCCATCTCCCCGCTCCCTGTACTCCTGTACACTGACTGCTCAGGTAATGGTGGCCATCTCCCCCCCCCCCCGGCCTCCCTGTACTCCTGTACACTGACTGCTCAGGTAATGGTGGCCTCCCGCCCTGCTCAGGTAATGGTGGCCATCTCCCCGCTCCCTGTACTCCTGTACACTGACTGCTCAGGTAATGGTGGCCATCTCCCCGCTCCCTGTACTCCTGTACACTGACTGCTCAGGTAATGGTGGCCATCTCCCCGCTCCCACTCCTACCACTGCTCAGGTAATGGTGGTCATCTCTCTGCTCCTGTACTCCTGACACTGACTGCTCAGGTAATGGTGGCCATCTCCCCGCTCCCTGTACTCCTGTACACTGACTGCTCAGGTAATGGTGGCCATCTCCCTGCTCCCTGTACTCCTGTACACTGACTGCTCAGGTAATGGTGGCCATCTCCCCGCTCCCTGTACTCCTGTACACTGACTGCTCAGGTAATGGTGGCCATCTCCCCGCTCCCTGTACTCCTGTACACTGACTGCTCAGGTAATGGTGGCCATCTCCCTGCTCCCTGTACTCCTGTACACTGACTGCTCAGGTAATGGTGGTCATCTCCCCGCTCCCTGTACTCCTGTACACTGACTGTTCAGGTAATGGTGGCCATCTCGCCCGTCCGTACCTGCTGTTCCCGCTCCCTGTACTCCTGTACACTGACTGCTCAGGTAATGGTGGCCATCTCCCTGCTCCCTGTACTCCTGTACACTGACTGCTCAGGTAATGGTGGCCATCTCCCTGCTCCCTGTACTCCTGTACACTGACTGCTCAGGTAATGGTGGTCATCTCCCTGCTCCCTGTACTCCTGTACACTGACTGTTCAGGTAATGGTGGTCATCTCCCCGCTCCCTGTACTCCTGTACACTGACTGCTCAGGTAATGGTGGCCATCTCCCTGCTCCCTGTACTCCTGTACACTGACTGCTCAGGTAATGGTGGCCATCTCCCCGCTCCCTGTACTCCTGTACACTGACTGCTCAGGTAATGGTGGCCATCTCCCTGCTCCCTGTACTCCTGTACACTGACTGCTCAGGTAATGGTGGCCATCTCCCCGCTCCCTGTACTCCTGTACACTGACTGCTCAGGTAATGGTGGCCATCTCCCCGCTCCCTGTACTCCTGTACACTGACTGCTCAGGTAATGGTGGTCATCTCCCCGCTCCCTGTACTCCTGTACACTGACTGTTCAGGTAATGGTGGTCATCTCCCCGCTCCCTGTACTCCTGTACACACTGCTGCTCAGGTAATGGTGGCCATCTCCCTCCCCGCTCCCTGTACTCCTGTACACTGACTGCTCAGGTAATGGTGGCCATCTCCCTGCTCCCTGTACTCCTGTACACTGACTGCTCAGGTAATGGTGGCCATCTCCCTGCTCCCTGTACTCCTGTACACTGACTGCTCAGGTAATGGTGGCCATCTCCCTGCTCCCTGTACTCCTGTACACTGACTGCTCAGGTAATGGTGGCCATCTCCCCGCTCCCTGTACTCCTGTACACTACTGCCAGGAATGGACCCCAGACTGTTCAGGTAATGGTGGCCATCTCCCCGCTCCCTGTACTCCTGTACACTGACTGCTCAGGTAATGGTGGCCATCTCCCCGCTCCCTGTACTCCTGTACACTGACTGCTCAGGTAATGGTGGCCATCTCCCTGCTCCCTGTACTCCTGTACACTGACTGCTCAGGTAATGGTGGTCATCTCCCCGCTCCCTGTACTCCTGTACACTGACTGCTCAGGTAATGGTGGTCATCTCCCCGCTCCCTGTACTCCGTACTCCTGTACACTGACTGCTCAGGTAATGGTGGCCATCTCCCCGCTCCCTGTACTCCTGTACACTGACTGCTCAGGTAATGGTGGCCATCTCCCTGCTCCCTGTACTCCTGTACACTGACCACTGACTGCTCAGGTAATGGTGGCCATCTCCCCGCTCCTTACTCCTGTACTCCTGTACACTGACTGCTCAGGTAATGGTGGCCATCTCCCCGCTCCCTGTACTCCTGACACGACTGCTCAGGTAATGGTGGCCATCTCCCCGCTCCCTGTACTCCTGTACACTGACTGCTCAGGTAATGGTGGCCATCTCCCCGCTCCCTGTACTCCTGTACACTGACTGCTCAGGTAATGGTGGCCATCTCCCTCCCGCTCCCTGTACTCCTGTACACTGACTGCTCAGGTAATGGTGGCCATCTCCCCGCTCCCTGTACTCCTGTACACTGACTGCTCAGGTAATGGTGGCCATCTCCCCGCTCCCTGTACTCCTGTACACTGACTGCTCAGGTAATGGTGGCCATCTCCCCGCTCCCTGTACTCCTGTACACTGACTGCTCAGGTAATGGTGGCCATCTCCCCGCTCCCTGTACTCCTGTACACTGACTGCTCAGGTAATGGTGGCCATCTCCCCGCTCCCTGTACTCCTGTACACTGACTGCTCAGGTAATGGTGGCCATCTCCCTGCTCCCTGTACTCCTGTACACTGACTGCTCAGGTAATGGTGGCCATCTCCCCGCTCCCTGTACTCCTGTACACTGACTGCTCAGGTAATGGTGGCCATCTCCCCGCTCCCTGTACTCCTGTACACTGACTGCTCAGGTAATGGTGGCCATCTCCCCGCTCCCTGACCCGAACACGAGGAAGGGGCACCCCCGCCCTGACCCTGACACTGACTGCTCAGGTAATGGTGGCCATCTCCCCCCGCCCACCGCGCGTACACTGACTGCTCAGGTAATGGTGGCCATCTCCCCGCTCCCTGTACTCCTGTACACTGACTGCTCAGGTAATGGTGGCCATCTCCCCGCTCCCTGTACTCCTGTACACTGACTGCTCAGGTAATGGTGGTCATCTCCCCGCTCCCTGTACTCCTGTACACTGACTGCTCAGGTAATGGTGGTCATCTCTCCCTGCTCCCTGTGACTCCTGTACACTGACTGCTCAGGTAATGGTGGCCATCTCCCCGCTCCCTGTACTCCTGTACACTGACTGCTCAGGTAATGGTGGCCATCTCCCTGCTCCCTGTACTCCTGTACACTGACTGCTCAGGTAATGGTGGCCATCTCCCTGCTCCCTGTACTCCTGTACACTGACTGTTCAGGTAATGGTGGCCATCTCCCCGCTCCCTGTACTCCTGTACACTGACTGCTCAGGTAATGGTGGCCATCTCCCTGCTCCCTGTACTCCTGTACACTGACTGCTCAGGTAATGGTGGTCATCTCCCCGCTCCCTGTACTCCTGTACACTGACTGTTCAGGTAATGGTGGCCATCTCTCTGCTCCCTGTACTCCTGTACACTGACTGCTCAGGTAATGGTGGCCATCTCCCCGCTCCCTGTACTCCTGTACACTGACTGCTCAGGTAATGGTGGCCATCTCCCCGCTCCCTGTACTCCTGTACACTGACTGCTCAGGTAATGGTGGTCATCTCCCCGCTCCCTGTACTCCTGTACACTGACTGCTCAGGTAATGGTGGTCATCTCCCCGCTCCATGTACTCCTGTACACTGACTGCTCAGGTAATGGTGGCCATCTCCCCGCTCCCTGTACTCCTGTACACTGACTGCTCAGGTAATGGTGGCCATCTCCCCGCTCCCTGTACTCCTGTACACTGACTGCTCAGGTAATGGTGGCCATCTCCCCGCTCCCTGTACTCCTGTACACTGACTGCTCAGGTAATGGTGGCCATCTCCCCGCTCCCTGTACTCCTGTACACTGACTGTTCAGGTAATGGTGGTCATCTCCCCGCTCCCTGTACTCCTGTACACTGACTGTTCAGGTAATGGTGGCCATCTCCCCGCTCCCTGTACTCCTGTACACTGACTGCTCAGGTAATGGTGCCTCTCCCTGTACTCCTGTACACTGACTGCTCAGGTAATGGTGGCCATCTCCCCGCTCCCTGTACTCCTGTACTCCTGTACACTGACTGCTCAGGTAATGGTGGCCATCTCCCCGCTCCCTGTACTCCTGTACACTGACTGCTCAGGTAATGGTGGCACCCCCCCCGACTCAGGTAAGGGCCACCCCGCTCCCTGTACTCCTGTACACTGACTGCTCAGGTAATGGTGGCCATCTCCCCGCTCCCTGTACTCCTGCTACACTGACTGCTCAGGTAATGGTGGCCATCTCCCCGCTCCCTGTACTCCTGTACACTGACTGCTCAGGTAATGGTGGCCATCTCCCTGCTCCCTGTACTCCTGTACACTGACTGCTCAGGTAATGGTGGCCATCCCCTCCCCGCTCCCTGTACTCCTGTACACTGACTGCTCAGGTAATGGTGGCCATCTCCCCGCTCCCTGTACTCCTGTACACTGACTGCTCAGGTAATGGTGGCCATCTCCCTGCTCCCTGTACTCCTGTACACTGACTGCTCAGGTAATGGTGGTCATCTCCCCGCTCCCTGTACTCCTGTACACTGACTCAGGTAATGGTGGCCATCTCCCTGCTCCCTGTACTCCTGTACACTGACTGCTCAGGTAATGGTGGCCATCTCCCCGCTCCCTGTACTCCTGTACACTGACTGCTCAGGTAATGGTGGCCATCTCCCTGCTCCCTGTACTCCTGTACACTGACTGCTCAGGTAATGGTGGCCATCTCCCTGCTCCCTGTACTCCTGTACACTGACTGCTCAGGTAATGGTGGCCCCCCCCCATCTCCCCCCTACTCCTGTACACTGACTGCTCAGGTAATGGTGGCCATCTCCCCGCTCCCTGTACTCCTGTACACTGACTGCTCAGGTAATGGTGGCCATCTCCCTGCTCCCTGTACTCCTGTACACTGACTGCTCAGGTAATGGTGGCCATTCCCTCCTACTCCTGACACTACTCTCAGGTAATGGTGGCCACTCCCATGTACTCCTGTACACTGACTGCTCAGGTAATGGTGGCCATCTCCCCGCTCCCTGTACTCCTGTACACTGACTGCTCAGGTAATGGTGGCCATCTCCCCGCTCCCTGTACTCCTGTACACTGACTGCTCAGGTAATGGTGGCCATCTCCCCGCTCCCTGTACTCCTGTACACTGACTGCTCAGGTAATGGTGGCCATCTCCCCGCTCCCTGTACTCCTGTACACTGACTGCTCAGGTAATGGTGGCCATCTCCCCGCTCCCTGTACTCCTGTACACTGACTGCTCAGGTAATGGTGCCATCTCCCCCCCGTCCCGACACGACGCTCAGGTAATGGTGGCCATCTCCCCGCTCCCTGTACTCCTGTACACTGACTGCTCAGGTAATGGTGGCCATCTCCCTGCTCCCTGTACTCCTGTACACTGACTGCTCAGGTAATGGTGGCCATCTCCCCCCCCGGTCCCTGTACTCCTGTACACTGACTGCTCAGGTAATGGTGGCCATCTCCCCGCTCCCTGTACTCCTGTACACTGACTGCTCAGGTAATGGTGGCCATCTCCCCGCTCCCTGTACTCCTGTACACTGACTGCTCAGGTAATGGTGGCCATCTCCCCCGCCCCTGTACTCCTGTACACTGACTGCTCAGGTAATGGTGGCCATCTCCCCGCTCCCTGTACTCCTGTACACTGACTGCTCAGGTAATGGTGGCCATCTCCCCGCTCCCTGTACTCCTGTACACTGACTGCTCAGGTAATGGTGGCCATCCTCCCCGCTCCCTGTACTCCTGTACACTGACTGCTCAGGTAATGGTGGCCATCTCCCCCCCCCTGTACTCCTGTACCTACTCTGTATGCTCCTCTCCCGCTCCCTGTACTCCTGTACACTGACTGCTCAGGTAATGGTGGCCATCTCCCCGCTCCCTGTACTCCTGTACACTGACTGCTCAGGTAATGGTGGTCATCTCCCCGCTCCCTGTACTCCTGTACACTGACTGTTCAGGTAATGGTGGTCATCTCCCCGCTCCCTGTACTCCTGTACACTGACTGCTCAGGTAATGGTGGCCATCTCCCCTGCTCCCTGTACTCCTGTACACTGACTGCTCAGGTAATGGTGGCCATCTCCCTGCTCCCTGTACTCCTGTACACTGACTGCTCAGGTAATGGTGGCCATCTCCCTGCTCCCTGTACTCCTGTACACTGACTGCTCAGGTAATGGTGGTCATCTCCCTGCTCCCTGTACTCCTGTACACTGACTGCTCAGGTAATGGTGGCCATCTCCCTGCTCCCTGTACTCCTGTCCACTGACTGCTCAGGTAATGGTGGTCATCTCCCCGCTCCCTGTACTCCTGTACACTGACTGCTCAGGTAATGGTGGTCATCTCTCTGCTCCCTGTACTCCTGTACACTGACTGTTCAGGTAATGGTGGCCATCTCCCCGCTCCCTGTACTCCTGTACACTGACTGTTCAGGTAATGGTGGCCATCTCCCTGCTCCCTGTACTCCTGTACACTGACTGCTCAGGTAATGGTGGTCTTCTCCCCGCTCCCTGTACTCCTCTACACTGACTGCTCAGGTAATGGTGGTCATCTCCCCGCTCCATGTACTCCTGTACACTGACTGCTCAGGTAATGGTGGTCATCTCCCCGCTCCCTGTACTCCTGTACACTGACTGCTCAGGTAATGGTGGTCATCTCCCCGCTCTATGTACTCCTGTACACTGACTGCTCAGGTAATGGTGGCCATCTCCCTGCTCCCTGTACTCCTGTACACTGACTGTTCAGGTAATGGTGGTCATCTCCCCGCTCCCTGTACTCCTGTACACTGACTGCTCAGGTAATGGTGGCCATCTCACTGCTCCCTGTACTCCTGTACACTGACTGCTCAGGTAATGGTGGTCATCTCCCCGCTCCCTGTACTCCTGTACACTGACTGCTCAGGTAATGGTGGCCATCTCCCCGCTCCCTGTACTCCCGTACAACTGACTGCTCAGGTAATGGTGGTCATCTCCCCGCTCCATGTACTCCTGTACACTGACTGCTCAGGTAATGGTGGCCATCTCCCCGCTCCATGTACTCCTGTACACTAACTGTTCAGGTAATGGTGGTCATCTCTCTGCTCCCTGTACTCCTGTACACTGACTGCTCAGGTAATGGTGGCCATCTCCCCGCTCCATGTACTCCTGTACACTGACTGCTCAGGTAATGGTGGCCATCTCCCCGCTCCATGTACTCCTGTACACTAACTGTTCAGGTAATGGTGGTCATCTCCTAGCCTGTACTCCTGTACACTGACTGCCAGGTAATGGTGGCCATCTCCCCGCTCCCTGTACTCCTGTACACTGACTGCTCAGGTAATGGTGGCCATCTCCCTGCTCCCTGCCGTACTCCTGTACACTGACTGCTCAGGTAATGGTGGCCATCTCCCCGCTCCCTGACCCTTCACTGACTGCCAGGTAATGGTGGCATCTCCCCCCCCTGTACTCCTGTACACTGACTGCTCAGGTAATGGTGGCCATCTCTCCCGCTCCCTGTACTCCTGTACACTGACTGCTCAGGTAATGGTGGCCATCTCCCCGCTCCCTGTACTCCTGTACACTGACTGCTCAGGTAATGGTGGCCATCTCCCCGCTCCCTGTACTCCTGTACACTGACTGCTCAGGTAATGGTGGCCATCTCCCCGCTCCCTGTACTCCTGTACACTGACTGCTCAGGTAATGGTGGTCATCTCCCTGCTCCCTGTACTCCTGTACACTGACTGCTCAGGTAATGGTGGCCATCTCCCTGCTCCCTGTACTCCTGTACACTGACTGCTCAGGTAATGGTGGCCATCTCCCCGCTCCCTGTACTCCTGTACACTGACTGCTCAGGTAATGGTGGCCATCTCCCCGCTCCCTGTACTCCTGTACACTGACTGCTCAGGTAATGGTGGCCATCTCCCCGCTCCCTGTACTCCTGTACACTGACTGCTCAGGTAATGGTGGCCATCTCCCCGCTCCCTGTACTCCTGTACACTGACTGCTCAGGTAATGGTGGCCATCTCCCCGCTCCCTGTACTCCTGTACACTGACTGCTCTGAGGTAATGGTGGCCATCTCCCCGCTCCCTGTACTCCTGTACACTGACTGCTCAGGTAATGGTGGCCATCTCCCCGCTCCCTGTACTCCTGTACACTGACTGCTCAGGTAATGGTGGCCATCTCCCTGCTCCCTGTACTCCTGTACACTGACTGCTCAGGTAATGGTGGTCATCTCCCCGCTCCCTGTACTCCTGTACACTGACTGTTCAGGTAATGGTGGTCATCTCCCTGCTCCCTGTACTCCTGTACACTGACTGCTCAGGTAATGGTGGCCATCTCCCCGCTCCCTGTACTCCTGTACACTGACTGCTCAGGTAATGGTGGCCATCTCCCCGCTCCCTGTACTCCTGTACACTGACTGCTCAGGTAATGGTGGCCATCTCCCCGCTCCCTGTACTCCTGTACACTGACTGCACTGACCTCAGGTAATGGTGGCCATCTCCCCGCTCCCTGTACTCCTGTACACTGACTGCTCAGGTAATGGTGGCCATCTCCCCGCTCCCTGTACTCCTGTACACTGACTGCTCAGGTAATGGTGGCCATCTCCCCGCTCCCTGTACTCCTGTACACTGACTGCTCAGGTAATGGTGGCCATCTCCCCGCTCCCTGTACTCCTGTACACTGACTGCTCAGGTAATGGTGGCCATCTCCCCGCTCCCTGTACTCCTGTACACTGACTGCTCAGGTAATGGTGGTCATCTCCCCGCTCCCTGTACTCCTGTACACTGACTGCTCAGGTAATGGTGGCCATCTCCCCGCTCCCTGTACTCCTGTACACTGACTGCTCAGGTAATGGTGGCCATCTCCCCGCTCCCCTGTACTCCTGTACACTGACTGCTCAGGTAATGGTGGCCATCTCCCCGCTCCCTGTACTCCTGTACACTGACTGCTCAGGTAATGGTGGCCATCTCCCCGCTCCCTGTACTCCTGTACACTGACTGTCAGGAAGGGGCATCTCCCTGCTCCCTGTACTCCTGTACACTGACTGCTCAGGTAATGGTGGCCATCTCCCCGCTCCCTGTACTCCTGTACACTGACTGCTCAGGTAATGGTGGCCATCTCCCTGCTCCCTACCCTGTCACTGCCTCAGGTAATGGTGGCCATCTCCCCGCTCCCTGTACTCCTGTACACTGACTGCTCAGGTAATGGTGGCCATCTCCCTGCTCCCTGTACTCCTGTACACTGACTGCTCAGGTAATGGTGGCCATCTCCCCGCTCCCTGTACTCCTGTACACTGACTGCTCAGGTAATGGTGGCCATCTCCCCGCTCCCTGTACTCCTGTACACTGACTGCTCAGGTAATGGTGGCCATCTCCCCGCTCCCTGTACTCCTGTACACTGACTGCTCAGGTAATGGTGGCCATCTCCCCGCTCCCTGTACTCCTGTACACTGACTGCTCAGGTAATGGTGGCCATCTCCCCGCTCCCTGTACTCCTGTACACTGACTGCTCAGGTAATGGTGGCCATCTCCCCGCTCCCTGTACTCCTGTACACTGACTGCTCAGGTAATGGTGGCCATCTCCCCGCTCCCTGTACTCCTGTACACTGACTGCTCAGGTAATGGTGGCCATCTCCCCGCCATGGTCCCTGTACTCCTGTACACTGACTGCTCAGGTAATGGTGGCCATCTCCCCGCTCCCTGTACTCCTGTACACTGACTGCTCAGGTAATGGTGGCCATCTCCCCGCTCCCTGTACTCCTGTACACTGACTGCTCAGGTAATGGTGGCCATCTCCCCGCTCCCTGTACTCCTGTACACTGACTGCTCAGGTAATGGTGGTCATCTCCCCGCTCCCTGTACTCCTGTACACTGACTGTTCAGGTAATGGTGGTCATCTCCCCGCTCCCTGTACTCCTGTACACTGACTGCTCAGGTAATGGTGGCCATCTCCCCGCTCCCTGTACTCCTGTACACTGACTGCTCAGGTAATGGTGGCCATCTCCCCGCTCCCTGTACTCCTGTACACTGACTGCTCAGGTAATGGTGGCCATCTCCCCGCTCCCCCGACACAGGGGCCCCTCCCTGTACTCCTGTACACTGACTGCTCAGGTAATGGTGGCCATCTCCCCGCTCCCTGTACTCCTGTACACTGACTGCTCAGGTAATGGTGGCCATCTCCCCGCTCCCTGTACTCCTGTACACTGACTGTTCAGGTAATGGTGGCCATCTCCCTGCTCCCTGTACTCCTGTACACTGACTGCTCAGGTAATGGTGGCCATCTCCCCGCTCCCTGTACTCCTGTACACTGACTGCTCAGGTAATGGTGGCCATCTCCCGCCTCCCTGTACTCCTGTACACTGACTGCTCAGGTAATGGTGGCCATCTCCCCGCTCCCTGTACTCCTGTACACTGACTGCTCAGGTAATGGTGGCCATCTCCCCGCTCCCTGTACTCCTGTACACTGACTGCTCAGGTAATGGTGGCCATCTCCCTGCTCCCTGTACTCCTGTACACTGACTGCTCAGGTAATGGTGGCCATCTCCCCGCTCCCTGTACTCCTGTACACTGACTGCTCAGGTAATGGTGGCCATCTCCCCGCTCCCTGTACTCCTGTACACTGACTGCTCAGGTAATGGTGGCCATCTCCCCGCTCCCTGTACTCCTGTACACTGACCTCAGGTATGGTGGCCATCTCCCTGCTCCCTGTACTCCTGTACACTGACTGCTCAGGTAATGGTGGCCATCTCCCCGCTCCCTGTACTCCTGTACACTGACTGCTCAGGTAATGGTGGCCATCTCCCTGCTCCCTGTACTCCTGTACACTGACTGCTCAGGTAATGGTGGCCATCTCCCCGCTCCCTGTACTCCTGTACACTGACTGCTCAGGTAATGGTGGCCATCTCCCTGCTCCCTGTACTCCTGTACACTGACTGCTCAGGTAATGGTGGCCATCTCCCTGCTCCCTGTACTCCTGTACACTGACTGCTCAGGTAATGGTGGCCATCCCTCCCCGCTCCCTGTACTCCTGTACACTGACTGTTCAGGTAATGGTGGTCATCTCTCTGCTCCCTGTACTCCTGTACACTGACTGTTCAGGTAATGGTGGCCATCTCCCCGCTCCCTGTACTCCTGTACACTGACTGTTCAGGTAATGGTGGCCATCTCCCTGCTCCCTGTACTCCTGTACACTGACTGCTCAGGTAATGGTGGCCATCTCCCCGCTCCCTGTACTCCTGTACACTGACTGCTCAGGTAATGGTGGTCATCTCCCCGCTCCATGTACTCCTGTACACTGACTGCTCAGGTAATGGTGGTCATCTCCCCGCTCCCTGTACTCCTGTACACTGACTGCTCAGGTAATGGTGGCCATCTCCCCGCTCCCTGTACTCCTGTACACTGACTGCTCAGGTAATGGTGGCCATCTCCCTGCTCCCTGTACTCCTGTACACTGACTGTTCAGGTAATGGTGGCCATCTCCCCGCCCCGCCCGACACTGACTGCTCAGGAAGGGGCCATCTCACTGCTCCCTGTACTCCTGTACACTGACTGCTCAGGTAATGGTGGCCATCTCCCCGCTCCCTGTACTCCTGTACACTGACTGCTCAGGTAATGGTGGCCATCTCCCCGCTCCCTGTACTCCTGTACACTGACTGCTCAGGTAATGGTGGCCATCTCCCCGCTCCCTGTACTCCTGTACACTGACTGCTCAGGTAATGGTGGCCATCTCCCCGCTCCATGTACTCCTGTACACTGACTGTTCAGGTAATGGTGGTCATCTCCCTGCTCCCTGTACTCCTGTACACTGACTGCTCAGGTAATGGTGGCCATCTCCCCGCTCCCTGTACTCCTGTACACTGACTGCTCAGGTAATGGTGGCCATCTCCCCGCTCCCTGTACTCCTGTACACTGACTGCTCAGGTAATGGTGGTCATCTCCCTGCTCCCTGTACTCCTGTACACTGACTGCTCAGGTAATGGTGGCCATCTCCCTGCTCCCTGTACTCCTGTACACTGACTGCTCAGGTAATGGTGGCCATCTCCCTGCTCCCTGTACTCCTGTACACTGACTGCTCAGGTAATGGTGGCCATCTCCCCCCCCCACTCCCCGCTCCCTGTACTCCTGTCCACTGACTGCTCAGGTAATGGTGGCCATCTCCCCGCTCCCTGTACTCCTGTACACTGACGCTCAGGTAAGGGGCACTCCCCCCCTGACACTGACTGCTCAGGTAATGGTGGCCATCTCCCCGCTCCCTGTACTCCTGTACACTGACTGTTCAGGTAATGGTGGTCATCTCCCTGCTACCTGTACTCCTGTACACTGACTGTTCAGGTAATGGTGGCCATCTCCCCGCTCCCTGTACTCCTGTACACTGACTGCTCAGGTAATGGTGGCCATCTCCCTGCTCCCTGTACTCCTGTACACTGACTGCTCAGGTAATGGTGGCCATCTCCCCGCTCCCTGTACTCCTGTACACTGACTGCTCAGGTAATGGTGGCCATCTCCCCGCTCCCTGTACTCCTGTACACTGACTGCTCAGGTAATGGTGGTCATCTCCCCGCTCCCGACCCGTACACGACTGCTCCAGGAAGGGGCACCCCCGCCCCCCCGCACGACGCAGGTAATGGTGGCCATCTCCCCGCTCCCTGTACTCCTGTACACTGACTGCTCAGGTAATGGTGGCCATCTCCCCGCTCCCTGTACTCCTGTACACTGACTGCTCAGGTAATGGTGGCCATCTCCCCGCTCCCTGTACTCCTGTACACTGACTGCTCAGGTAATGGTGGTCATCTCCCCGCTCCCTGTACTCCTGTACACTGACTGCTCAGGTAATGGTGGTGGCATCTCATCTCCCTGCTCCCTGTACTCCTGTACACTGACTGCTCAGGTAATGGTGGCCATCTCCCCGCTCCCTGTACTCCTGTACACTGACTGCTCAGGTAATGGTGGCCATCTCCCTGCTCCCTGTACTCCTGTACACTGACTGCTCAGGTAATGGTGGCCATCTCCCCGCTCCCTGTACTCCTGTACACTGACTGCTCAGGTAATGGTGGCCATCTCCCCGCTCCCTGTACTCCTGTACACTGACTGCTCAGGTAATGGTGGTCATCTCCCCGCTCCCTGTACTCCTGTACACTGACTGCTCAGGTAATGATGGCCATCTCCCCGCTCCATGTACTCCTGTACACTGACTGCTCAGGTAATGGTGGCCACTCTCCCGCTCCCTGTACTCCTGTACACTGACTGCTCAGGTGGATTGGCCATCTCCCCGCTCCCTGTACTCCTGTACACTGACTGCTCAGGTAATGGTGGCCATCTCCCCGCTCCCTGTACTCCTGTACACTGACTGCTCAGGTAATGGTGGTCATCTCCCCGCTCCCTGTACTCCTGTACACTGACTGCTCAGGTAATGGTGGCCATCTCTCCCTGCTCCCTGTACTCCTGTACACTGACTGCTCAGGTAATGGTGGCCATCTCCCCGCTCCCTGTACTCCTGTACACTGACTGCTCAGGTAATGGTGGCCATCTCCCTGCTCCCTGTACTCCTGTACACTGACTGCTCAGGTAATGGTGGCCATCTCCCCGCTCCCTGTACTCCTGTACACTGACTGCTCAGGTAATGGTGGCCATCTCCCTGCTCCCTGTACTCCTGTACACTGACTGCTCAGGTAATGGTGGCCATCTCCCCGCTCCCTGTACTCCTGTACACTGACTGCTCAGGTAATGGTGGCCATCTCCCTGCTCCCTGTACTCCTGTACACTGACTGCTCAGGTAATGGTGGCCATCTCCCCGCTCCCTGTACTCCTGTACACTGACTGCTCAGGTAATGGTGGTCATCTCCCCGCTCCATGTACTCCTGTACACTGACTGCTCAGGTAATGGTGGCCATCTCCCCGCTCCCTGTACTCCTGTACACTGACTGCTCAGGTAATGGTGGCCATCTCCCTGCTCCCTGTACTCCTGTACACTGACTGCTCAGGTAATGGTGGCCATCTCCCCGCTCCCTGTACTCCTGTACACTGACTGTTCAGGTAATGGTGGTCATCTCCCCGCTCCCTGTACTCCTGTACACTGACTGCTCAGGTAATGGTGGCCATCTCCCTGCTCCCTGTACTCCTGTACACTGACTGCTCAGGTAATGGTGGCCATCTCCCCGCTCCCTGTACTCCTGTACACTGACTGCTCAGGTAATGGTGGCCATCTCCCCGCTCCCTGTACTCCTGTACACTGACTGCTCAGGTAATGGTGGCCATCTCCCCGCTCCCTGTACTCCTGTACACTGACTGCTCAGGTAATGGTGGCCATCTCCCCCCCGCCACGAGGAGGGCCCTCCCTGTACCCTGTACACTGACTGCTCAGGTAATGGTGGCCATCTCCCCGCTCCCTGTACTCCTGTACACTGACTGCTCAGGTAATGGTGGCCATCTCCCCGCTCCCTGTACTCCTGTACACTGACTGTTCAGGTAATGGTGGTCATCTCCCCGCTCCCTGTACTCCTGTACACTGACTGTTCAGGTAATGGTGGCCATCTCCCTGCTCCCTGTACTCCTGTACACTGACTGCTCAGGTAATGGTGGCCATCTCCCCGCTCCCTGTACTCCTGTACACTGACTGCTCAGGTAATGGTGGCCATCTCCCTGCTCCCTGTACTCCTGTACACTGACTGCTCAGGTAATGGTGGCCATCTCCCCGCTCCCTGTACTCCTGTACACTGACTGCTCAGGTAATGGTGGCCATCTCCCCGCTCCCTGTACTCCTGTACACTGACTGCTCAGGTAATGGTGGCCATCTCTCCCGCTCCCTGTACTCCTGTACACTGACTGCTCAGGAATGGTGGCCATCCCCCGCCTGTACACTGACTGCTCAGGTAATGGTGGTCCATCTCCCCGCTCCCTGTACTCCTGTACACTGACTGCTCAGGTAATGGTGGCCATCTCCCCGCTCCCTGTACTCCTGTACACTGACTGCTCAGGTAATGGTGGTCATCTCCCCGCTCCCTGTACTCCTGTACACTGACTGCTCAGGTAATGGTGGTCATCTCCCCGCTCCCTGTACTCCTGTACACTGACTGCTCAGGTAATGGTGGCCATCTCCCCGCTCCCTGTACTCCTGTACACTGACTGCTCAGGTAATGGTGGCCATCTCCCCGCTCCCTGTACTCCTGTACACTACTGCTCACCCCCCCCCACACTGACTGCTCAGGTAATGGTGGCCATCTCCCCGCTCCCTGTACTCCTGTACACTGACTGCTCAGGTAATGGTGGCCATCTCCCCGCTCCCTGTACTCCTGTACACTGACTGCTCAGGTAATGGTGGCCTCCATCTCCCCGCTCCCTGTACTCCTGTACACTGACTGCTCAGGTAATGGTGGCCATCTCCCCGCTCCATGTACTCCTGTACACTGACTGCTCAGGTAATGGTGGCCATCTCCCCGCTCCCTGTACTCCTGTACACTGACTGTTCAGGTAATGGTGGTCATCTCCCTGCTCCCTGTACTCCTGTACACTGACTGCTCAGGTAATGGTGGCCATCTCCCCGCTCCCTGTACTCCTGTACACTGACTGCTCAGGTAATGGTGGCCATCTCCCCGCTCCCTGTACTCCTGTACACTGACTGCTCAGGTAATGGTGGTCATCTCCCCGCTCCCTGTACTCCTGTACACTGACTGCTCAGGTAATGGTGGCCATCTCCCTGCTCCCTGTACTCCTGTACACTGACTGCTCAGGTAATGGTGGCCATCTCCCCGCTCCCTGTACTCCTGTACACTGACTGCTCAGGTAATGGTGGTCATCTCCCCGCTCCCTGTACTCCTGTACACTGACTGCTCAGGTAATGGTGGCCATCTCCCCGCTCCCTGTACTCCTGTACACTGACTGCTCAGGTAATGGTGGCCATCTCCCCGCTCCCTGTACTCCTGTACACTGACTGCTCAGGTAATGGTGGCCATCTCCCCGCTCCCTGTACTCCTGTACACTGACTGCTCAGGTAATGGTGGCCATCTCCCCGCTCCCTGTACTCCTGTACACTGACTGCTCAGGTAATGGTGGTCATCTCCCCGCTCCCTGTACTCCTGTACACGACGCTCTGTACACTGACTGCTCAGGTAATGGTGGCCATCTCCCCGCTCCCTGTACTCCTGTACACTGACTGCTCAGGTAATGGTGGCCATCTCCCCGCTCCCTGTACTCCTGTACACTGACTGCTCAGGTAATGGTGGCCATCTCCCCGCTCCCTGTACTCCTGTACACTGACTGCTCAGGTAATGGTGGCCATCTCCCCGCTCCCTGTACTCCTGTACACTGACTGCTCAGGTAATGGTGGCCATCTCCCCGCTCCCTGTACTCCTGTACACTGACTGCTCAGGTAATGGTGGCCATCTCCCCGCTCCCTGTACTCCTGTACACTGACTGCTCAGGTAATGGTGGCCATCTCCCCGCTCCCTGTACTCCTGTACACTGACTGCTCAGGTAATGGTGGCCATCTCCCCGCTCCCTGACTCCTGTACACGACTGCTCAGGTAAGGTGGCCATCCCCCGCTCCCTGCCCTGTACACTGACTGCTCAGGTAATGGTGGCCATCTCCCCGCTCCCTGTACTCCTGTACACTGACTGCTCAGGTAATGGTGGCCATCTCCCCCCTGCACCGCGGGGCTCCCTGTACTCCTGTACACTGACTGCTCAGGTAATGGTGGCCATCTCCCCGCTCCCTGTACTCCTGTACACTGACTGCTCAGGTAATGGTGGCCATCTCCCCGCTCCCTGTACTCCTGTACACTGACTGCTCAGGTAATGGTGGCCATCTCCCCGCTCCCTGTACTCCTGTACACTGACTGCTCAGGTAATGGTGGCCATCTCCCCGCTCCCTGTACTCCTGTACACTGACTGCTCAGGTAATGGTGGCCATCTCCCCGCTCCCTGTACTCCTGTACACTGACTGCTCAGGTAATGGTGGCCATCTCCCTGCTCCCTGTACTCCTGTACACTGACTGCTCAGGTAATGGTGGTCATCTCCCTGCTCCCTGTACTCCTGTACACTGACTGCTCAGGTAATGGTGGCCATCTCCCCGCTCCCTGTACTCCTGTACACTGACTGCTCAGGTAATGGTGGCCATCTCCCCGCTCCCTGTACTCCTGTACACTGACTGCTCAGGTAATGGTGGCCATCTCCCCGCTCCCTGTACTCCTGTACACTGACTGCTCAGGTAATGGTGGCCATCTCCCCGCTCCCTGTACTCCTGTACACTGACTGCTCAGGTAATGGTGGTCATCTCCCCGCTCCCTGTACTCCTGTACACTGACTGCTCAGGTAATGGTGGCCATCTCCGCCGCTCCCTGTACTCCTGTACACTGACTGCTCAGGTAATGGTGGCCATCTCCCCGCTCCCTGTACTCCTGTACACTGACTGCTCAGGTAATGGTGGCCATCTCCCCGCTCCCTGTACTCCTGTACACTGACTGCTCAGGTATGGTGGCCATCTCCCCGCTCCCTGTACTCCTGTACACTGACTGCTCAGGTAATGGTGGCCATCTCCCTGCTCCCTGTACTCCTGTACACTGACTGCTCAGGTAATGGTGGCCATCTCCCCGCTCCCTGTACTCCTGTACACTGACTGCTCAGGTAATGGTGGCCATCTCCCCGCTCCCTGTACTCCTGTACACTGACTGCTCAGGTAATGGTGGCCATCTCCCTGCTCCCTGTACTCCTGTACACTGACTGCTCAGGTAATGGTGGCCATCTCCCCGCTCCCTGTACTCCTGTACACTGACTGCTCAGGTAATGGTGGCCATCTCCCCGCTCCCTGTACTCCTGTACACTGACTGCTCAGGTAATGGTGGCCATCTCCCCGCTCCCTGTACTCCTGTACACTGACTGCTCAGGTAATGGTGGCCATCTCCCTGCTCCCTGTACTCCTGTACACTGACTGCTCAGGTAATGGTGGCCATCTCCCCGCTCCCTGTACTCCTGTACACTGACTGCTCAGGTAATGGTGGCCATCTCCCTGCTCCCTGTACTCCTGTACACTGACTGCTCAGGTAATGGTGGTCATCTCCCCGCTCCCTGTACTCCTGTACACTGACTGCTCAGGTAATGGTGGTCATCTCCCCGCTCCCTGTACTCCTGTACACTGACTGCTCAGGTAATGGTGGCCATCTCCCCGCTCCCTGTACTCCTGTACACTGACTGCTCAGGTAATGGTGGCCATCTCCCCGCTCCCTGTACTCCTGTACACTGACTGCTCAGGTAATGGTGGCCATCTCCCCGCTCCCTGTACTCCTGTACACTGACTGCTCAGGTAATGGTGGCCATCTCCCCGCTCCCTGTACTCCTGTACACTGACTGCTCAGGTAATGGTGGCCCCACTCCTGTACACTGACTGCTCAGGTAATGGTGGCCATCTCCCCGCTCCCTGTACTCCTGTACACTGACTGCTCAGGTAATGGTGGCCATCTCCCCGCTCCCTGTACTCCTGTACACTGACTGCTCAGGTAATGGTGGCCATCTCCCCGCTCCCTGTACTCCTGTACACTGACTGCTCAGGTAATGGTGGTCATCTCCCCGCTCCCTGTACTCCTGTACACTGACTGCTCAGGTAATGGTGGCCATCTCCCCGCTCCCTGTACTCCTGTACACTGACTGCTCAGGTAATGGTGGCCATCTCCCCGCTCCCTGTACTCCTGTACACTGACTGCTCAGGTAATGGTGGCCATCTCCCCGCTCCCTGTACTCCTGTACACTGACTGCTCAGGTAATGGTGGCCATCTCCCCTGCTCCCTGTACTCCTGTACACTGACTGCTCAGGTAATGGTGGCCATCTCCCCGCTCCCTGTACTCCTGTACACTGACTGCTCAGGTAATGGTGGCCATCTCCCCGCTCCCTGTACTCCTGTACACTGACTGCTCAGGTAATGGTGGCCATCTCCCTGCTCCCTGTACTCCTGTACACTGACTGCTCAGGTAATGGTGGCCATCTCCCCGCTCCCTGTACTCCTGTACACTGACTGTTCAGGTAATGGTGGCCATCTCCCCGCGCCCTGTACTCCTGTACACTGACTGCTCAGGTAATGGTGGCCATCTCCCCGCTCCCTGTACTCCTGTACACTGACTGCTCAGGTAATGGTGGCCATCTCCCCGCTCCCTGTACTCCTGTACACTGACTGCTCAGGTAATGGTGGCCATCTCCCCGCTCCCTGTACTCCTGTACACTGACTGCTCAGGTAATGGTGGCCATCTCCCCGCTCCCTGTACTCCTGTACACTGACTGCTCAGGTAATGGTGGCCATCTCCCCGCTCCCTGTACTCCTGTACACTGACTGCTCAGGTAATGGTGGCCATCTCCCCGCTCCCTGTACTCCTGTACACTGACTGCTCAGGTAATGGTGGCCATCTCCCCGCTCCCTGTACTCCTGTACACTGACTGCTCAGGTAATGGTGGCCATCTCCCCGCTCCCTGTACTCCTGTACACTGACTGCTCAGGTAATGGTGGCCATCTCCCCGCTCCCTGTACTCCTGTACACTGACTGCTCAGGTAATGGTGGCCATCTCCCTGCTCCCTGTACTCCTGTACACTGACTGCTCAGGTAATGGTGGCCATCTCCCCGCTCCCTGTACTCCTGTACACTGACTGCTCAGGTAATGGTGGCCATCTCCCCGCTCCCTGTACTCCTGTACACTGACTGCTCAGGTAATGGTGGCCATCTCCCCGCTCCCTGTACTCCTGTACACTGACTGCTCAGGTAATGGTGGCCATCTCCCTGCTCCCTGTACTCCTGTACACTGACTGCTCAGGTAATGGTGGCCATCTCCCCGCTCCCTGTACTCCTGTACACTGACTGCTCAGGTAATGGTGGCCATCTCCCCGCTCCCTGTACTCCTGTACACTGACTGCTCAGGTAATGGTGGCCATCTCCCCGCTCCCTGTACTCCTGTACACTGACTGCTCAGGTAATGGTGGCCATCTCCCCGCTCCCTGTACTCCTGTACACTGACTGCTCAGGTAATGGTGGCCATCTCCCTGCTCCCTGTACTCCTGTACACTGACTGCTCAGGTAATGGTGGCCACTCCCTGCTCCTGTACCCGTACACTGACTGCTCAGGTAATGGTGGCCATCTCCCCGCTCCCTGTACTCCTGTACACTGACTGCTCAGGTAATGGTGGCCATCTCCCCGCTCCCTGTACTCCTGTACACTGACTGCTCAGGTAATGGTGGCCATCTCCCCCTGCCCTGTACTCCTGTACACTGACTGCTCAGGTAATGGTGGCCATCTCCCCTGCACTCCTGTACACTGACTGCTCAGGTAATGGTGGCCATCTCCCCGCTCCCTGTACTCCTGTACACTGACTGCTCAGGTAATGGTGGCCATCTCCCCGCTCCCTGTACTCCTGTACACTGACTGCTCAGGTAATGGTGGCCATCTCCCCGCTCCCTGTACTCCTGTACACTGACTGCTCAGGTAATGGTGGCCATCTCCCCGCTCCCTGTACTCCTGTACACTGACTGCTCAGGTAATGGTGGCCATCTCCCTGCTCCCTGTACTCCTGTACACTGACTGCTCAGGTAATGGTGGCCATCTCACCGCTCCCTGTACCCGACCACTGACTCTCAGGTAATGGTGGCCATCTCCCCGCTCCCTGTACTCCTGTACACTGACTGCTCAGGTAATGGTGGCCATCTCCCCGCTCCCTGTACTCCTGTACACTGACTGCTCAGGTAATGGTGGCCATCTCCCCGCTCCCTGTACTCCTGTACACTGACTGCTCAGGTAATGGTGGCCATCTCCCCGCTCCCTGTACTCCTGTACACTGACTGCTCAGGTAATGGTGGCCATCTCCCCGCTCCCTGTACTCCTGTACACTGACTGCTCAGGTAATGGTGGCCATCTCCCCGCTCCCTGTACTCCTGTACACTGACTGCTCAGGTAATTGGTGGCCATCTCCCCTGCTCCCTGTACTCCTGTACACTGACTGCTCAGGTAATGGTGGCCATCTCCCCGCTCCATGTACTCCTGTACACTGACTGCTCAGGTAATGGTGGCCATCTCCCCGCTCCCTGTACTCCTGTACACTGACTGCTCAGGTAATGGTGGCCATCTCCCCGCTCCCTGTACTCCTGTACACTGACTGCTCAGGTAATGGTGGCCATCTCCCCGCTCCCTGTACTCCTGTACACTGACTGCTCAGGAAGGGCCCCCCCTCAGGTAATGGTGGCCATCTCCCCTCCCTGTACTCCTGTACACTGACTGCTCAGGTAATGGTGGCCATCTCCCCGCTCCCTGTACTCCTGTACACTGACTGCTCAGGTAATGGTGGCCATCTCCCCGCTCCCTGTACTCCTGTACACTGACTGCTCAGGTAATGGTGGCCATCTCCCCGCTCCCTGTACTCCTGTACACTGACTGCTCAGGTAATGGTGGCCATCTCCCCGCTCCCTGTACCCTGTACACTGACTGCTCAGGTAATGGTGGCCATCCCCCCCCGCCCCCCAGGAAGGGGCACCCCCCCGACCCTGCACTACTGCTCAGGTAATGGTGGCCATCTCCCCGCTCCCTGTACTCCTGTACACTGACTGCTCAGGTAATGGTGGCCATCTCCCCGCTCCCTGTACTCCTGTACACTGACTGTTCAGGTAATGGTGGCCATCTCCCCACCTATGTACCCTGTACACGACTGCTCAGGTAAGGCGGCCATCTCCCTTCATCTTAAGTGGATATCATAGACAAGTTAGTAGATTTGACAGTTTATATATTTGCCATTAGATCGGCACAATTTCCAGGATTATCTCCTCACCGGGGTTGGTGACTTGCCCTCAATATCATTTCTCTGAGATCCCTCGCACTTCATGAAGACGTCACATTAGCCGCTGTCACCTTGCTTTCCTCTGTGTTAGTGTTAGTGCTACGTTTTTTTGGCTTTGATTAAATCATAAGTTTGGAACATCCAATTGGAAATCGGGCCCAGGTTTCTGCTCGGCCTAGAGGTGAACACTTTTATGAACTACGAAATGTCGCAATTTTTTTACACAATCTCACACTAGTGGGCGGGTGGGATACAAACTGAAGGAACAGCTCTAGATATATTTAGTAGTGACAAATTTCTTAAAATTGAGCTATGTTGCTAATAACAATTGACTCCAGTTTTCCTATATAAGTTGTCCCTTCCAATGTTCTGGCGTCTTCCTTGGTCTTCCCATACATTCTCCTTTTATATCGTTTCCATTCTGTTTCTACTTGACCTATATTGTACACATAGCGATCAGGAAATTTCCAGGAAACTTCTTTTTTACTATATTCTTATCTCTCTTGTTGGGGTTATGTTTGCTTTGACTCGCCAGGTCCAGCAGCTCGGGGAGGAGGGTGAGATTTCTGCAGCCTAAAAGCCATTTTTACAAATCCAGATGATTGGATGAATCCAGGTTCTTCCGATCTTTGCCCCATCTAAATTTGGCCAGCGATCGGCCAACAGACCAGAACACTCTCATTTCTCATTTGTCTTAATATCATTTATCCGGCACATACATCATTGCTAGTTGACTGCATATGGCAAACTGCATGTAAGCAGAGCAGCTTGTAAACCCCTGATGTCTCCCTCATGTAAATAGAGATTCATCGAGCAACGATCAATGGACTATGTTGTCAGTCGGCACTCGTGGCAGGCAGCAGACCCTACTTTGCTTTCCAGACTTGTGCCAGATGACAAGGAGATTGCATAGGTTTCACTTTACTTGATCTAGAAAAGCATAAATTATTACTTCAATAACTTACTTAGTTTCAGGTATGAATTGTGCCATATGTGATTCACATAAAACCTACAACGTGTGAGGAATCCTTTATTTTTTCCAGCATTTAATACGACAGCTCCATATTGTGACCGCTCTTACAGTATACAGTATATAGTGTGACCGCTCTTACAGTATACAGTATATAGTGTGACCGCTCTTACAGTATACAGTATATAGTGTGACCGCTCTTACAGTATACAGTATATAGTGTGACCGCTCTTACAGTATACAGTATATAGTGTGACCTCTCTTACAGTATACAGTATATAGTGTGACCGCTCTTACAGTATATAGTATATAGTGTGACCGCTCTTACAGTATACAGTATATAGTGTGACCGCTCTTACAGTATACAGTATATAGTGTGACCGCTCTTACAGTATACAGTATATAGTGTGACCGCTCTTACAGTATACAGTATATAGTGTGACCGCTCTTACAGTATACAGTATATAGTGTGACCGCTCTTACAGTATACAGTATATAGTGTGACCGCTCTTACAGTATACAGTATATAGTGTGACCGCTCTTACAGTATACAGTATATAGTGTGACCGCTCTTACAGTATATAGTGTGACCGCTCTTACAGTATACAGTATATAGTGTGACCGCTCTTACAGTATACAGTATATAGTGTGACCGCTCTTACAGTATACAGTATATAGTGTGACCGCTCTTACAGTATACAGTATATAGTGTGACCGCTCTTACAGTATACAGTATATAGTGTGACCGCTCTTACAGTATATACAGTATATAGTGTGACTGCTCTTCGAAAGGGCCTACAGTATATAGTGTGACCGCTCTTACAGTATACAGTATATAGTGTGACCGCTCTTACAGTATACAGTATATAGTGTGACCGCTCTTACAGTATACAGTATATAGTGTGACCGCTCTTACAGTATACAGTATATAGTGTGACCGCTCTTACAGTATACAGTATATAGTGTGACCGCTCTTACAGTATACAGTATATAGTGTGACCGCTCTTACAGTATACAGTATATAGTGTGACCGCTCTTACAGTATACAGTATATAGTGTGACCGCTCTTACAGTATACAGTATATAGTGTGACCGCTCTTACAGTATACAGTATATAGTGTGACCGCTCTTACAGTATACAGTATATAGTGTGACCGCTCTTACAGTATACAGTATATAGTGTGACCGCTCTTACAGTATACAGTATATAGTGTGACCGCTCTTACAGTATATAGTATATAGTGTGACCGCTCTTACAGTATACAGTATATAGTGTGACCGCTCTTACAGTATACAGTATATAGTGTGACCGCTCTTACAGTATACAGTATATAGTGTGACCGCTCTTACAGTATACAGTATATAGTGTGACCGCTCTTACAGATACAGTATATAGTGTGACCGCTCTTACAGTATACGGCTATATAGTGTGACCGCTCTTACAGTATACAGTATATAGTGTGACCGCTCTTACAGTATACAGTATATAGTGTGACCGCTCTTACAGTATATAGTATATAGTGTGACCGCTCTTACAGTATACAGTATATAGTGTGACCGCTCTTACAGTATATAGTATATAGTGTGACCGCTCTTACAGTATATAGTATATAGTGTGACCGCTCTTACAGTATACAGTATATAGTGTGACCGCTCTTACAGTATACAGTATATAGTGTGACCGCTCTTACAGTATACAGTATATAGTGTGACCGCTCTTACAGTATACAGTATATAGTGTGACCGCTCTTACAGTATATAGTGTGACCGCTCTTACAGTATACAGTATATAGTGTGACCGCTCTTACAGTATACAGTATATAGTGTGACCGCTCTTACAGTATACAGTATATAGTGTGACCGCTCTTACAGTATACAGTATATAGTGTGACCGCTCTTACAGTATACAGTATATAGTGTGACCGCTCTTACAGTATACAGTATATAGTGTGACCGCTCTTACAGTATACAGTATATAGTGTGACCGCTCTTACAGTATATAGTATATAGTGTGACCGCTCTTACAGTATACAGTATATAGTGTGACCGCTCTTACAGTATACAGTATATAGTGTGACCGCTCTTACAGTATATAGTATATAGTGTGACCGCTCTTACAGTATATAGTATATAGTGTGACCGCTCTTACAGTATACAGTATATAGTGTGACCGCTCTTACAGTATACAGTATATAGTGTGACCGCTCTTACAGTATACAGTATATAGTGTGACCGCTCTTACAGTATACAGTATATAGTGTGACCGCTCTTACAGTATATAGTATATAGTGTGACCGCTCTTACAGTATACAGTATATAGTGTGACCGCTCTTACAGTATACAGTATATAGTGTGACCGCTCTTACAGTATACAGTATATAGTGTGACCGCTCTTACAGTATACAGTATATAGTGTGACCGCTCTTACAGTATACAGTATATAGTGTGACCGCTCTTACAGTATACAGTATATAGTGTGACCGCTCTTACAGTATACAGTATATAGTGTGACCGCTCTTACAGTATACAGTATATAGTGTGACCGCTCTTACAGTATACAGTATATAGTGTGACCGCTCTTACAGTATACAGTATATAGTGTGACCGCTCTTACAGTATACAGTATATAGTGTGACCGCTCTTACAGTATACAGTATATAGTGTGACCGCTCTTACAGTATACAGTATATAGTGTGACCGCTCTTACAGTATACAGTATATAGTGTGACCGCTCTTACAGTATACAGTATATAGTGTGACCGCTCTTACAGTATACAGTATATAGTGTGACCGCTCTTACAGTATACAGTATATAGTGTGACCGCTCTTACAGTATACAGTATATAGTGTGACCGCTCTTACAGTATACAGTATATAGTGTGACCGCTCTTACAGTATACAGTATATAGTGTGACCGCTCTTACAGTATACAGTATATAGTGTGACCGCTCTTACAGTATACAGTATATAGTGTGACCGCTCTTACAGTATACAGTATATAGTGTGACCGCTCTTACAGTATACAGTATATAGTGTGACCGCTCTTACAGTATATAGTATATAGTGTGACCGCTCTTACAGTATACAGTATATAGTGTGACCGCTCTTACAGTCAGTATATAGTATATAGTGTGACCGCTCTTACAGTATACAGTATATAGTGTGACCGCTCTTACAGTATACGGCTCCTGATGTGACTGTGACAGTAGGTATATGTAATATGTAGTAATATTCACCAATCCTGATTTATCTATAGGGTGTAGATTAGAGACAAGATTAAAAAATTTCATTAGAGAGGGGGCGGACGGAGATGTCTCTATCTCTTTTAGGTTGTGGCAGGGACAACAAATTCCCAGGCACACTAGTCAGGCGGATGTTTCCCAGCTGTCACCAGAGGAATGACCCTTTGTGTCTTTATAGTGAAGGTTAAAGAAGAGCAGAGGGTTAATTGATGTCACTGAATGGGTGGATGCAAAAGGGCAACTGGGAGGATGAGGGGCAAGATAGGGAGGTAGTAGCCACTGTTCTCTCACACATATTAAATACCATCAAGTGGCCACCTCTGTAGACAGTAACAGTAAGACATCTCCTCTATGTGTCCGTGTGTGCTGTCATCCACATGAAGGAGATATCATCCATGTGCTGTCACTGTGGTGACAAGAAGGATCTGTTGTTTAATTGAAGGTGCTGTCATCCACATGAAGGTGCCGTCACTCACATGAATCTACTGTCATCCACACGAAGGTGCCGTCACTCACATGAATCTACTGTCATCCACACGAAGGTGCCGTCACTCACATGAATCTACTGTCATCCACACGAAGGTGCCGTCACTCACATGAATCTACTGTCATCCACACGAAGGTGCCGTCACTCACATGAATCTACTGTCATCCACACGAAGGTGCCGTCACTCACATGAATCTACTGTCATCCACACGAAGGTGCCGTCACTCACATGAATCTACTGTCATCCACACGAAGGTGCCGTCACTCACATGAATCTACTGTCATCCACACGAAGGTGCCGTCACTCACATGAATCTACTGTCATCCACACGAAGGTGCCGTCACTCACATGAATCTACTGTCATCCACACGAAGGTGCCGTCACTCACATGAATCTACTGTCATCCACACGAAGGTGCCGTCACTCACATGAATCTACTGTCATCTACACGAAGGTGCCGTCACTCACATGAATCTACTGTCATCTACACGAAGGTGCCGTCACTCACATGAATCTACTGTCATCTACACGAAGGTGCCGTCACTCACATGAATCTACTGTCATCTACATGAAGGAGTTGTCATCCACATGTGAAAAAGTGCCAAATTTTTCTAAAAACCATTTTTGCACAAAATTTTGCAACCTTTATATAGTAGAAGAATGGAAAACTGTGTAACATTGTATCAATAACAAACAGTATGTAATAACATGTAGAAGTGGGCAATATTATATACACTCCTTGACAAAAAAAACTCCAGCCTAAGAATTTGTTGCTGGGATGGAATAAATCTTTCTCAATGTGAATGTAATGATGATATCAGTAGCGATTACAATATTAGAGCATACGGAGAAATTTATTGGGGAACACTCTACAATTAGGTGGAGGCTCTAGTAACTGTTGGATCGCCTCTACCCTGGTTACAAGGCGAGAGACATTGGCCATGCCAGATGGTCCACTAAATGTTTGATTGGCAATAATTCTGGCGATCAGGCAGGCCAAGGAAGTTTTGCAAACAGCTGGGGTGGGTGAGCATTATCCTGCTGATAAATGCCGGCTGGGATTCCTGCCACGAGAGGCAGCACATGTGGCCGCAAGATGTCTTGTACAGATCACTGAGCTTTTAGTGTCCCTCATATCACTACTAGGGCCGACTGTCTCTTGCAGTGGCTCCCCAGATCATCACAACACAGAGGCAGGATTGAAGCACTCACCGCGAGACCTCCATACTGAAAACAGACTGTCATCGGATCCTAAAGAGAACCTGGGTTCGTTGCTGAAGATAATACATTTTCATTCTGTAGCAGTCCAGGTTTCTCATTCACAATACTACTGTAAACAGAGGTAACGGTTGCCGGCTGTCAATGGCAGGACACAAAGTGTGTAATGAAGACGCCACCTGTGTCTGGATGGTGGACAAAGAAACTGCGGGAGATGCTCGTGCTTGTCAGTGGATCAAATGATCCTCTCTACTGGTGGTCTGCCTGGGCTGCCCATGTCCTGTTTACTGTGTGTGTTCCCTCATGTAACAGCTAGGTCAGAACAGCCGGGCAGTTTGTAAAAACGACCCTCCAGATTAAGTCAGTCCAATGATGCGCCAACCCTCATAGTCTGTCAACTTAGCAAAATGACTTTGAGTTCATGGTAGACGCATGTCTAGCAGTCAACGATCTCTCTACAAGAGGTACACTACCCAAAAGTAGCCTCTGAGAGCCTTTTATAGGTCAGTGGGAAGCACTTTTTATGCCCTCTTGAGTCCAGATCCAGGGTCTAATTATAATCATTTGCATATCTGCAGGACACGTTTTGCAGCAATCTGACATTTCTATCTGGGTGTAGTATTTTTTTTTTTTGGTCAAAATGGGGGTTATTTATCATTTGCTCCTTTTTTGGCCATATTTTTCACAGGAGTGCCTTTTTTAGTGTTTTTTTATGATTTCGGTGCACTCCTTGTTACATGTTGTGCACGTGTTAGTTTAGGTTCCCCTTCTTAAGCTTATACATGAGGACAAAATTGTTGGTCCCCCCTCTTTTAATGAAAGAAAACCCCACAATGGTCACAGAAATAACTGGAATCTGACAAAAGTAATTGGCCAAACTCCATGCTGACAAGCCACAAAGCTTCTGGGAGAATGTCCTATGGACAGATGAGACAAAAATCAAAATTTTTGGCAAGGCACATCAGCTCTATGTTCACAGACGGAAAAATGAAGCCTATCTAGCAAAAGAACACTGTCCCTACTGTGACACATGGAGGAGGCTCTGTTATGTTCTGGGGCTGCTTTGCTGCATCTGGCACAGGGTGTCTTGAATCTGTGCAGGGTACAATGAAATCTCAAGACTATCAAGGGATTCTAGAGAGAAATGTGCTGCCCAGTGTCAGAAAGCTTGGTCTCAGTCGCAGGTCATGGGTCTTGTAACAGGATAATGACCCAAAACACAGCTAAAAACCCCCAAGAATGGCTAAGAGGGAAACATTGGACTATTCTGAAGTGGCCTTCTATGAGCCCGGACCTAAATCCTATTGGAAGGAGCTGAAACATGCCGTCTGGAAAAGGCACCCTTCACACCCGAGACAACTGGAGCAGTTTGCTCATGAGGAGCGGCCAAAATCCCTGCTGAGAGGTGCAGAAGTCTCATTGACAGTTACAGGAATCGTCTGATTGCAGGGATTGCCTCAAAAGGTTGTGCAACTAAATATTAAGGGAACCCTCATTTCTGTCCAGGCCTGTGTCATGTTGCAGCCTGGTTGGAAAGCAATGTCTGACTTTCATTGGTTCATTTTCATAGAATTTTTATATATTATTACTTTTGTCAGATTCAAGTTATTTCTGTGACCATTGTGGGGTTTTCTTTCATTAAATGAGGGAGGGACCAACAATTGTGTCCACGTGTGTATGTGCACTTTGCCACTTTTTAATACTGTCTGAACTGACAGGCTTTTTTTCTGATGGCCGTGTACCAGAGGGCATTTACATCTTTTCTGTCATACATACAGCATGAAAAAGATTTCCATTTAGGTCACACCCGCTTTCTCCCCAAAAAAAGTAAAAGTGTCGAGGGCAACAAATGCTTTGTAAATAAAGTGCAGCGCAGAAAAAGGCCAGAAAAAGGCACAATTTACACCAAACAATGCGCAAGTAGCTTAATAAATGTGCCCCAATGAGTGTAATATTATACACCAGTGTGTAATCGTCTGTAACAGTATATACGTATCAGTATATGATATATTATGTAGACATATGTTGTAATATGTAACAGTTTACAACAGCATATAATAGTATGTAGCAGTGTGTAACGGTATGTATTAGTATGCAAACAGTATGGAGCAGTGTCTAATAGTATATAACAGGGTGTAATAATGTGTAGATAGTATCACCGTCTGAGCTGTGATACGGAGTCTGAGGTCAGGGTGACTGATAATTGTGGGGGGCTTGAGGGAGGGGAATTTGGTGCCCGTCCTGAACATTATTTCAGGGTTACTGATTATATTTGTACGTGTGAGTATTGTGTGCCGCAGTACAGCCCGATCCTCCGTCAGTAACAGCTGTGTACCCCCCACACTCCTCTCCACTGTTCCCGTGTAACTCAATTGCTTTGGCGTTCTGGATGTGTCTACGTAACACACACTGACTCAGCACACAGATGGCAGACAGAGCTTAACATAGGAACACTCTACCTGCGGATCATAACCACACAAGAACACTCCATCTGCGGACCATCTCCATATAAGAACACTCCACATACAGACCATCTCCACACAGAAACACTCCACCTGCAGATCATCTCCACTCAGGAACACTCCGCCTGTAGACCATCTCCGCATAAGCACTCTACCTGCGTGCCATCTCCACATAGGAACACTCTCCTTGCAGACCGTCTACACACAGTAACACTCCACCTGCTCACAAACTTTGTTACAAGGCATCACTTTTATTCCAATTTGTACACTATCACCCAATTGCTAATAAAGCTCAGACGATGGAGCTGCCCCCCTCCCCGACCCATCTCTACCATTCCCACCGCCTCACCTCGGCCACCGATTCCTCTTCCATCGATGCCCCTTTCCTGCCAGCCACTTCTGTCTTTTCCCATTGCCCACGCCACTACTCTGCCAATTGCTTTCGCCACCTCCCCCCTTGCTCCTGGACAAGCCAAGCAATAAAGGGCAGGATCAGCCAAGCAGTTCAGGGTGGCCATTGCTAGAGAGGCGTGGTATGCTGGGAACAGCCGCTCCTCCAGGGCACAGCTTTCACCTGCTGCTACTGAACCTCCTCCAATCAAAAACACTAGACTGCGCAGAAGGAGCAGGGCATGATAAGGCCCATAGCAGAGCAGTGCCACACAAGGAAGCCCCAGGGCCAGCCGACGCACCCGTCTCTTTTCTCTTCTCTCACAGGATGCACTGCCCCGCAGAGCACGGAGCAACCCGGCATAACACAATAGCATTATCCCCCAGGGCAATAAAAATCCAGCTAACACCCTCCCCACATTGGCCAGGGCATCTCCCTTTCCAGATAGGGGATAACTTTCGTAGCAGAAGGTGTGGTTGTACCGGTCTCTGGTGATAGCGTCTCTGAACAAGGGAGGGGCATTAGCTGCCAGTTCTAGGACCCAAACCAGTACAGAGACAGCAGCAGCAGAGCGGATGGGCCGGGCACCAGGGAACCTCAAAGGATGTGCCACCGCCAGGTACCGGTCAGCTGAGACACAAGACAGGAAGGCAGCACCCACGTACAGATTAGTATAGAAGATGAAGCCAAAAAGGCGGCAGGCCCCTGGCCCATATCCCCATACGTCCCTCCTCAAGTAGTAGTCCGTCCATGGTGGTAGTGCACAAATCAACAGTAGATCCGACAGGCTGAGGTTTAGAAGGTAAACTCCAAGTTCTTTTCCTTTGCGTACCTGCAACCAGGCAGCCCAGAGAGCCAGAAGATTGGCCGGAAGTCCCACTACGAAGACCACCGCGTATAGCGATGGAGGAAGCACGCTATCCAGGTCAGAGTCAACGTTGCAGGCCTCCGGGGTGATGTTAGACATGTTAGATGAAAGGGTATGTGCTACCAGAGAGATTCTCTTCTGGTTCCTATTAAACTCACTTCTTTAGCATACATTAAACTCTTGACAAGCCCATCTCTCCGGCTCCTCCTTGTGGGGGGCTCAGCATTGCCCGGGTCCTTGGGAAGGTTGTGCATGGTGGCTCATAGTTCTGGAACACTACACCATCATGATTCCCAATGGCAAGCTCTGTGTTGAGAGAAATAAGACTATAAGAACCAGCAAAGACTGTAGGAATAACATACAAATACAGAAGACTATAGTCATGTAATATGGTGGCACCAAATCGAGGGGGGACCTAACAACACATGAAATAGCCAAGTCCCAGGCATAAGAAGTGTTGCCCTGTCTCTGGCCATCTGATAGTCTCAAGCAATGTCAGCACCTGTTACGAACTATTACCTCCCCTTCTGGCTTTACTTCCCTCCACTTTAAGGGACACACAGGTGACTCCAAGGCATTACTGTTACTCCTGCGACTTTCTTTGTATGTATAAATTCAAATGGAGTCAGGTTTGAGTGTGTAGAATGTTGATTTTGACATTTTACTTAGACAGGGCACCGCCATGGGGACGTACTGTGCCCCTAAAATTAAGAATCGTTTGTGGTGCTAGGAAAATGTGCTTGTTTCTTCTTCACATTTACTTTTTTACATGAGTCACATTATTTTTGGGGCAGATATATTGACAATATTCTTATTTTATTGGTCGGGGACAGATGCAGACATGTCATTTATGCTTGAGATTTCCGTTTAGATCATTTGTTTTTGTGAGATTTCTCTCAGAAGTGTTCTGCAGCCAACAGTCTTCACTGGGGTAGTTGGCACCCTAATCCTGCTTGGACAGTATCATAAGGGCCTATAGAAATTGTTCAAAGGAGCAAAAATTTGAGGAGTTGAGTGCCAACTTCTATACAGCACATTACAAACAAGAGAAAGTTCTAAAAAGTGTCAGGATGACAAATCTTCAAGATCTTCTTGACACCAACATACTAATGAATGGGAAGAGTTACAAGGTCAGACAATTATCTGGATGTGGAAAATGCAGTGTGGTGTACAAACCCTAAAACCTATGAGGAGAAAGATCTTAAATCATAACAGCTCTATGAAAATGTGTAATGACACTCCCCTATAAGGACACATGAGACGTGAGTTTGTAAATGCTGTGTGAGTGTGTAAATGTTGTGGGTAAAGGACATTAATGTGAGTAACTGCTGAATGTGAGCCTAAGGGACACTGATGTGAGTGTGTAACTGCTGAGTGTGAGCCTGAGGGACACTGATGTGAGTGTGTAACTGCTGAGTGTGAGCCTGAGGGACACTGATGTGAGTGTGTAACTGCTGAGTGTGAGCCTGAGGGACACTGATGTGAGTGTGTAACTGCTGAGTGTGAGCCTGAGGGACACTAATGTGAGTGTGTAACTGCTGAGTGTGAGCCAAAGGGACATGGATGTGAGTGTATAACTGCTGAGTGTGAGCCTGAGGGACACTGATGTGAGTGTATAACTGCTGAGTGTGAGCCTGAGGGACACTGATGTGAGTGTGTAACTGCTGAGTGTGAGCCTGAGGGACACTGATGTGAGTGTGTAACTGCTGAGTGTGAGCCTGAGGGACACTGATGTGCGTGTATAACTGCAGAGTGTGAGCCTGAGGGACACTGATGTGAGTGTGTAACTGCTGAGTGTGAGCCTGAGGGACACTGATGTGAGTGTGTAACTGCTGAGTGTGAGCCTGAGGGACACTAATGTGAGTGTGTGACTGCTGAGTGTGAGCCAAAGGGACACTGATGTGAGTGTATAACTGCTGAGTGAGCCTGAGGGACGCTGATGTGAGTGTATAACTGCTGAGTGTGAGCCTGAGGGACACTGATGTGAGTGTATAACTGCTGAGTGTGAGCCTAAGGGACACTGATGTGAGTGTATAACTGCTGAGTGTGAGCCTAAGGGACACTGATGTGAGTGTATAACTGCTGAGTGTGAGCCTGAGGGACACTGATGTGAATGTAACTGCTGAGTGTGAGCCTGAGGGACACTGATGTCAGTGTATAACTGCTGAGTGTGAGCCTGAGGGACACTGATGTGAGTGTATAACTGCTGAGTGTGAGCCTGAGGGACACTGATGTGAGTGTATAACTGCTGAGTGTGAGCCTGAGGGACACTGATGTGAGTGTATAACTGCTGAGTGTGAGCCTGAGGGACACTGATGTGAGTGTATAACTGCTGAGTGTGAGCCTGAGGGACACTGATGTGAGTGTATAACTGCTGAGTGTGAGCCTGAGGGACACTGATGTGAGTGTATAACTGCTGAGTGTGAGCCTGAGGGACACTGATGTGAGTGTATAACTGCTGAGTGTGAGCCTAAGGGACACTGATGTGAGTGTGTAACTGCTGAGTGTGAGCCTGAGGGACACCGATGTGAGTGTATAACTGCTGAGTGTGAGCCTGAGGAACACTGATGAGTGTATAACTGCTGAGTGTGAGCCTAAGGGACACTGATGTGAGTGTATAACTGCTGAGTGTGAGCCTGAGGGACACTGATGTGAGTGTATAACTGCTGAGTGTGAGCCTAAGGGACACTGATGTGAGTGTATAACTGCTGAGTGTGAGCCTGAGGGACACTGATGTGAGTGTATAACTGCTGGGTGTGAGCCTGAGGGACACTGATGTGAGTGTATAACTGCTGAGTGTGAGCCTAAGACAATTAGGTGAGTGTATAACTGCTGAGTGTGAGCCTGAGGGACACTGATGTGAGTGTATAACTGCTGAGTGTGAGCCTAAGGACAATTATGTGAGTGTATAACTGCTGAGTGTGAGCCTAATGGACCCTGATGTGAGTGTATAACTGCTGAGTGTGAGCCTAAGGGACACTGATGTGAGTGTATAACTGCTGAGTGTGAGCCTGAGGGACACTGATGTGAGTGTGTAACTGCTGAGTATGAGCCTGAGGGACACTGATGTGAGTGTATAACTGCTGAGTGTGTGCCTGAGGGACACCGATGTGGGTGTATAACTGCTGAGTGTGAGCCTAATGGACACCGATGTGAGTGTATAACTGCTGAGTGTGAGCCCGAGGGACAACGATGTGAGTGTATAACTGCTGAGTGTGAGCCTAAGACAATTATGTGAGTGTATAACTGCTGAGTGTGAGCCTAAGGGACACTGATGTGAGTGTGTAACTGCTGAGTGTGAGCCTGAGGGACACTGATGTGAGTGTATAACTGCTGAGTGTGTGCCTGAGGGACACCGATGTGAGTGTATAACTGCTGAGTGTGAGCCTAAGGGACACCGATGTGAGTGTATAACTGCTGAGTGTGAGCCTGAGGGACACTGATGGTGAACCTGCTGGGTGTGTAGGGATAGGGCACTGATGTGAGTGTATAACTGCTAAGTTTGGCCTGAGGGACACTGATGTGAGTGTATAACTGCTGAGTGTGAGCCTGAGGGACACTGATGTGAGTGTATAACTGCTGAGTGTGAGCCTGAGGGACACTGATGTGAGTGTATAACTGCTGAGTGTGAGCCTAATGGACCCTGATGTGAATTTATAACTGCTGAGTGTGAGCCTGAGGGACACTGATGTGAGTGTATAACTGCTGATGTGAGCCTGAGGGACACTGATGTGAGTGTATAACTGCTGAGTGTGAGCCTGAGGGACACTGATGTGAATATAACTGCTGAGTGTGAGCCTGAGGGACACTGATGTGAGTGTGTAACTGCTGAATGTGAGCCTGAGGGACACTGATGTGAGTGTATAACTGCTGAGTGTGAGCCTAAGGGACACTGATGTGAGTGTGTAACTGCTGAGTGTGAGCCTGAGGGACACTGATGTGAGTGTGTAACTGCTGAGTGTGAGCCTGAGGGACACTAATGTGAGTGTGTAACTGCTGAGTGTGAGCCTGAGGGACACCGATGTGAGTGTATAACTGCTGAGTGTGAGCCTGAGGGACACTGATGTGAGTGTATAACTGCTGAGTGTGAGCCTGAGGGACACTAATGTGAGTGTGTAACTGCTGAGTGTGAGCCTGAGGGACACCGATGTGAGTGTAATAACTGCTGAGTGTGAGCCTGAGGGACACCGATGTGAGTGTATAACTGCTGAGTGTGAGCCTGAGGGACACTGATGGTGAACCTGCTGGGTGTGTAGGGATAGGGCACTGATGTGAGTGTATAACTGCTGAGTGTGAGCCTGAGGGACACTGATGTGAGTGTATAACTGCTGAGTGTGAGCCTGAGGGACACTGATGTGAGTGTATAACTGCTGAGTGTGAGCCTGAGGGACACTGATGTGAGTGTATAACTGCTGAGTGTGAGCCTGAGGGACACTGATGTGAGTGTATAACTGCTGAGTGTGAGCCTAATGGACCCTGATGTGAATGTATAACTGCTGAGTGTGAGCCTGAGGGACACTGATGTGAGTGTATAACTGCTGATGTGAGCCTGAGGGACACTGATGTGAGTGTATAACTGCTGAGTGTGAGCCTGAGGGACACTGATGTGAGTATAACTGCTGAGTGTGAGCCTGAGGGACACTGATGTGAGTGTGTAACTGCTGAATGTGAGCCTGAGGAACACTGATGTGAGTGTATAACTGCTGAGTGTGAGCCTGAGGGACACTGATGTGAGTGTGTAACTGCTGAGTGTGAGCCTGAGGGACACTGATGTGAGTGTGTAATTGCTGAGTGTGAGCCTGAGGGACACTAATGTGAGTGTGTAACTGCTGAGTGTGAGCCTGAGGGAACCGATGTGAGTGTATAACTGCTGAGTGTGAGCCTGAGGGACACTGATGTGAGTGTATAACTGCTGAGTGTGAGCCTGAGGGACACTAATGTGAGTGTGTAACTGCTGAGTGTGAGCCTGAGGGACACCGATGTGAGTGTATAACTGCTGAGTGTGAGCCTGAGGGACACCGATGTGAGTGTATAACTGCTGAGTGTGAGCCTGAGGGACACTGATGGTGAACCTGCTGGGTGTGTAGGGATAGGGCACTGATGTGAGTGTATAACTGCTGAGTGTGAGCCTGAGGGACACTGATGTGAGTGTATAACTGCTGAGTGTGAGCCCGAGGGACACTGATGTGAGTGTATAACTGCTGAGTGTGAGCCTGAGGGACACTGATGTGAGTGTATAACTGCTGAGTGTGAGCCTGAGGGACACCGATGTGAGTGTCTAACTGCTGAGTGTGAGCCTAATGGACACCGATGTGAGTGTATAACTGCTGAGTGTGAGCCTGAGGGACACTGATGTGAGTGTGTAACTGCTGAGTGTGAGCCTGAGGGACACTAATGTGAGTGTGTAACTGCTGAGTGTGAGCCTGAGGGACACCGATGTGAGTGTATAACTGCTGAGTGTGTGCCTGAGGGACACCGATGTGAGTGTATAACTGCTGAGTGTGAGCCTAATGGACACCGATGTGAGTGTATAACTGCTGAGTGTGAGCCTGAGGGACACTGATGTGAGTGTATAACTGCTGAGTGTGAGCCTGAGGGACACTGATGTGAGTGTGTACCTGAACTGCTGAATGTGAGCCTGAGGGACACCGATGTGAGTGTATAACTGCTGAGTGTGAGCCTGAGGGACACCGATGTGAGTGTATAACTGCTGAGTGTGAGCCTGAGGGACACTGATGTGAGTGTATAACTGCTGATTGTGAGCCTAAGGGACCCTGATGTGAGTGTATAACTGCTGAGTGTGAGCCTGAGGGACACTGATGTGAGTGTATAACTGCTGAGTGTGAGCCTGAGGGACACTGACGTGAGTGTATAACTGCTGAGTGTGAGCCTGAGGGACACCGATGTGAGTGTGTAACTGCTGAGTGTGAGCCTGAGGGACACTGATGTGAGTGTGTAACTGCTGAGTGTGAGCCTGAGGGACACTAATGTGAGTGTGTAACTGCTGAGTGTGAGCCTGAGGGACACCGATGTGAGTGTATAACTGCTGAGTGTGTGCCTGAGGGACACCGATGTGAGTGTATAACTGCTGAGTGTGAGCCTAATGGACACCGATGTGAGTGTATAACTGCTGAGTGTGAGCCTGAGGGACACTGATGTGAGTGTATAACTGCTGAGTGTGAGCCTGAGGGACACTGATGTGAGTGTGTAACTGCTGAGTGTGAGCCTGAGGGACACCGATGTGAGTGTATAACTGCTGAGTGTGAGCCTGAGGGACACCGATGTGAGTGTATAACTGCTGAGTGTGAGCCTGAGGGACACTGATGTGAGTGTATAACTGCTGAGTGTGAGCCTGAGGGACACTGATGTGAGTGTATAACTGCTGAGTGTGAGCCCGAGGGACACTGATGTGAGTGTATAACTGCTGAGTGTGAGCCTGAGGGACACTGATGTGAGTGTATACCTGCTGAGTGTGAGCCTAATGGACCCTGATGTGAATGTATAACTGCTGAGTGTGAGCCTGAGGGACACTGATGTGAGTGTATAACTGCTGAGTGAGCCTGAGGGACACTGATGTGAGTGTATAACTGCTGAGTGTGAGCCTGAGGGACACTGATGTGAATATAACTGCTGAGTGTGAGCCTGAGGGACACTGATGTGAGTGTGTAACTGCTGAATGTGAGCCTGAGGGACACTGATGTGAGTGTATAACTGCTGAGTGTGAGCCTAAGGGACACTGATTTGAGTGTGTAACTGCTGAGTGTGAGCCTGAGGGACACTGATGTGAGTGTGTAACTGCTGAGTGTGAGCCTGAGGGACACTAATGTGAGTGTGTAACTGCTGAGTGTGAGCCTGAGGGACACCGATGTGAGTGTAAAACTGCTGAGTGTGAGCCTGAGGGACACCGATGTGAGTGTATAACTGCTGAGTGTGAGCCTGAGGGACACTGATGGTGAACCTGTGGGTGTGTAGGGATAGGGCACTGATGTGAGTGTATAACTGCTGAGTGTGAGCCTGAGGGACACTGATGTGAGTGTATAACTGCTGAGTGTGAGCCCGAGGGACACTGATGTGAGTGTATAACTGCTGAGTGTGAGCCTGAGGGACACTGATGTGAGTGTATAACTGCTGAGTGTGAGCCTGAGGGACACCGATGTGAGTGTCTAACTGCTGAGTGTGAGCCTAATGGACACCGCATGTGAGTGTATAACTGCTGAGTGTGAGCCTGAGGGACACTGATGTGAGTGTGTAACTGCTGAGTGTGAGCCTGAGGGACACTAATGTGAGTGTGTAACTGCTGAGTGTGAGCCTGAGGGACACCGATGTGAGTGTATAACTGCTGAGTGTGAGCCTGAGGGACACCGATGTGAGTGTATAACTGCTGAGTGTGAGCCTGAGGGACACTGATGTGAGTGTATAACTGCTGAGTGTGAGCCTGAGGGACACTGATGTGAGTGTGTAACTGCTGAATGTGAGCCTGAGGGACACCGATGTGAGTGTATAACTGCTGAGTGTGAGCCTGAGGGACACCGATGTGAGTGTATAACTGCTGAGTGTGAGCCTGAGGGACACTGATGGTGAACCTGCTGGGTGTGTAGGGATAGGGCACTGATGTGAGGTATAACTGCTAAGTGTGAGCCTGAGGGACACTGATGTGAGTGTATAACTGCTGAGTGTGAGCCCGAGGGACACTGATGTGAGTGTATAACTGCTGAGTGTGAGCCTGAGGGACACTGATGTGAGTGTATAACTGCTGAGTGTGAGCCTGAGGGACACTGATGTGAGTGTGTAACTGCTGAGTGTGAGCCTGAGGGACACTGATGTGAGTGTGTAACTGCTGAGTGTGAGCCTGAGGGACACCGATGTGAGTGTATAACTGCTGAGTGTGAGCCTGAGGGACACCGATGTGAGTGTATAACTGCTGAGTGTGAGCCTGAGGGACACCGATGTGAGTGTATAACTGCTGAGTGTGAGCCTGAGGGACACTGATGTGAGTGTATAACTGCTGAGTGTGAGCCTGAGGGACACTGATGTGAGTGTGTAACTGCTGAGTGTGAGCCTGAGGGACACCGATGTGAGTGTATAACTGCTGAGTGTGAGCCTGAGGGACACCGATGTGAGTGTATAACTGCTGAGTGTGAGCCTGAGGGACACTGATGTGAGTGTATAACTGCTGAGTGTGAGCCTGAGGGACACTGATGTGAGTGTATAACTGCTGAGTGTGAGCCTGAGGGACACTGATGTGAGTGTATAACTGCTGAGTGTGAGCCTGAGGGACACCGATGTGAGTGTATAACTGCTGAGTGTGAGCCTGAGGGACACCGATGTGAGTGTATAACTGCTGAGTGTGAGCCTGAGGGACACCGATGTGAGTGTATAACTGCTGAGTGTGAGCCTGAGGGACACTGATGTGAGTGTGTAACTGCTGAGTGTGAGCCTGAGGGACACTGATGTGAGTGTGTAACTGCTGAGTGTGAGCCTGAGGGACACCGATGTGAGTGTATAACTGCTGAGTGTGTGCCTGAGGGACACCGATGTGAGTGTATAACTGCTGAGTGTGAGCCTGAGGGACACCGATGTGAGTGTATAACTGCTGAGTGTGAGCCTGAGGGACACTGATGTGAGTGTATAACTGCTGAGTGTGAGCCCGAGGGACACTGATGTGAGTGTATAACTGCTGAGTGTGAGCCTGAGGGACACTGATGTGAGTGTATAACTGCTGAGTGTGAGCCTGAGGGACACTGATGTGAGTGTATAACTGCTGAGTGTGAGCCTAATGGACACCGCAGTGAGTGTATAACTGCTGAGTGTGAGCCTGAGGGACACTGATGTGAGTGTGTAACTGCTGAGTGTGAGCCTGAGGGACACTAATGTGAGTGTGTAACTGCTGAGTGTGAGCCTGAGGGACACCGATGTGAGTGTATAACTGCTGAGTGTGTGCCTGAGGGACACCGATGTGAGTGTATAACTGCTGAGTGTGAGCCTAATGGACACCGATGTGAGTGTATAACTGCTGAGTTTGAGCCTGAGGGACACTGATGTGAGTGTATAACTGCTGAGTGTGAGCCCGAGGGACACTGATGTGAGTGTATAACTGCTGAGTGTGAGCCTGAGGGACACTGATGTGAGTGTATAACTGCTGAGTGTGAGCCTGAGGGACACTGATGTGAGTGTGTAACTGCTGAATGTGAGCCTGAGGGACACCGATGTGAGTGTTTAACTGCTGAGTGTGAGCCTGAGGGACACCGATGTGAGTGTATAACTGCTGAGTGTGAGCCTGAGGGACACCGATGTGAGTGTAAAACTGCTGAGTGTGAGCCTGAGGGACACTGATGGTGAACCTGCTGGGTGTGTAGGGATAGGGCACTGATGTGAGTGTATAACTGCTGAGTGTGAGCCTGAGGGACACTGATGTGAGTGTATAACTGCTGAGTGTGAGCCTGAGGGACACTGATGTGAGTGTATAACTGCTGAGTGTGAGCCTGAGGGACACTGATGTGAGTGTATAACTGCTGAGTGTGAGCCTGAGGGACACTGATGTGAGTGTATAACTGCTGAGTGTGAGCCTGAGGGACACTGATGTGAGTGTATAACTGCTGAGTGTGAGCCTGAGGGACACTGATGTGAGTGTATAACTGCTGAGTGTGAGCCTGAGGGACACTGATGTGAGTGTATAACTGCTGAGTGTGAGCCTGAGGGACACCTGATGTGAGTGTGTAACTGCTGAGTGCCTGAGCCTGAGGGACACTGAGCCTGAGACCGTGAGTGTATAACTGCTGAGTGTGAGCCTGAGGGACACCGATGTGAGTGTATAACTGCTGAGTGTGAGCCTGAGGGACACTGATGTGAGTGTATAACTGCTGAGTGTGAGCCTGAGGGACACTGATGTGAGTGTATAACTGCTGAGTGTGAGCCTGAGGGACACTGATGTGAGTGTATAACTGCTGAGTGTGAGCCTGAGGGACACTGATGTGAGTGTGTAACTGCTGAGTGTGAGCCTGAGGGACACTGATGTGAGTGTATAACTGCTGAGTGTGAGCCTGAGGGACACCTGATGTGAGTGTATAACTGCTGAGTGTGAGCCTGAGGGACACCGATGTGAGTGTATAACTGCTGAGTGTGAGCCTGAGGGACACTGATGGTGAACCTGCTGGGTGTGTAGGGATAGGGCACTGATGTGAGTGTATAACTGCTAAGTGTGAGCCTGAGGGACACTGAGTGTATAACTGCTGAGTGTGAGCCCGAGGGACACTGATGTGAGTGTATAACTGCTGAGTGTGAGCCTGAGGGACACTGATGTGAGTGTATAACTGCTGAGTGTGAGCCTGAGGGACACTGATGTGAGTGTATAACTGCTGAGTGTGAGCCTGAGGGACACTGATGTGAGTGTGTAACTGCTGAGTGTGAGCCTGAGGGACACCGATGTGAGTGTATAACTGCTGAGTGTGAGCCTGAGGGACACTGATGTGAGTGTATAACTGCTGAGTGTGAGCCTGAGGGACACTGATGTGAGTGTGTAACTGCTGAGTGTGAGCCTGAGGGACACTGATGTGAGTGTATAACTGCTGAGTGTGAGCCTGAGGGACACTGATGTGAGTGTGTAACTGCTGAGTGTGAGCCTGAGGGACACTGATGTGAGTGTATAACTGCTGAGTGTGAGCCTGAGGGACACTGATGTGAGTGTATAACTGCTGAGTGACCTGAGCCAGGACACTGATGTGAGTGTATAACTGCTGAGTGTGAGCCTGAGGGACACTGATGTGAGTGTATAACTGCTGAGAGTGAGTGTATAACTGCTGAGTGTGAGCCTGAGGGACACTGATGTGAGTGTATAACTGCTGATGTGCCTGAGCCAGGACACTGATGTGAGTGTATAACTGCTGAGTGTGAGCCTGAGGGACACTGATGTGAGTGTATAACTGCTGAGTGTGAGCCTGAGGGACACTGATGTGAGTGTATAACTGCTGAGTGTGAGCCTGAGGGACACCGATGTGAGTGTATAACTGCTGAGTGTGAGCCTGAGGGACACTGATGTGAGTGTGTAACTGCTGAGTGTGAGCCTGAGGGACACTGATGTGAGTGTGTAACTGCTGAGTGTGAGCCTGAGGGACACCGATGTGAGTGTATAACTGCTGAGTGTGAGCCTGAGGGACACTGATGTGAGTGTATAACTGCTGAGTGTGAGCCTGAGGGACACTGATGTGAGTGTATAACTGCTGAGTGTGAGCCTGAGGGACACTGATGTGAGTGTATAACTGCTGAGTGTGAGCCTGAGGGACACCGATGTGAGTGTATAACTGCTGAGTGTGAGCCTGAGGGACACCGATGTGAGTGTATAACTGCTGAGTGTGAGCCTGAGGGACACCGAGTGAGTGATAACGGAGGGAGCCGGACTGATGTGAGTGTGTAACTGCTGAGTGTGAGCCTGAGGGACACTAATGTGAGTGTGTAACTGCTGAGTGTGAGCCTGAGGGACACCGATGTGAGTGTATAACTGCTGAGTGTGTGCCTGAGGGACACCGATGTGAGTGTATAACTGCTGAGTGTGAGCCTAATGGACACCGATGTGAGTGTATAACTGCTGAGTGTGAGCCTGAGGGACACTGATGTGAGTGTATAACTGCTGAGTGTGAGCCTGAGGGACACTGATGTGAGTGTATAACTGCTGAGTGTGAGCCTGAGGGACACTGATGTGAGTGTATAACTGCTGAGTGTGAGCCTGAGGGACACTGATGTGAGTGTATAACTGCTGAGTGTGAGCCTGAGGGACACTGATGTGAGTGTATAACTGCTGAGTGTGAGCCTGAGGGACACCGATGTGAGTGTATAACTGCTGAGGGACCGGTGGCCCTGAGGGACACTGATGTGAGTGTATAACTGCTGAGTGTGAGCCTGAGGGACACTGATGTGAGTGTATAACTGCTGAGTGTGAGCCTGAGGGACACTGATGTGAGTGTATAACGGGGGACTGCTGAGTGTGAGCCTGAGGGACACTGATGTGAGTGTATAACTGCTGAGTGTGAGCCTGAGGGACACTGATGTGAGTGTATAACTGCTGAGTGTGAGCCTAACACGGAGGGACACTGATGTGAGTGTATAACTGCTGAGTGTGAGCCTGAGGGACACTGATGTGAGTGTATAACTGCTGAGTGTGAGCCTGAGGGACACTGATGTGAGTGTGTAACTGCTGAGTGTGAGCCTGAGGGACACTGATGTGAGTGTATAACTGCTGAGTGTGAGCCTGAGGGACACTGATGTGAGGAACGCTGAGTGTGAGCCTGAGGGACACGAGTGAGTGTGTAACTGCTGAGTGTGAGCCTGAGGGACACTGATGTGAGTGTATAACTGCTGAGTGTGAGCCTGAGGGACACCGATGTGAGTGTATAACTGCTGAGTGTGAGCCTAGACCGATGTGAGTGTATAACTGCTGAGTGTGAGCCTGAGGGACACTGATGGTGAACCTGCTGGGTGTGTAGGGATAGGGCACTGATGTGAGTGTATAACTGCTGAGTGTGAGCCTGAGGGACACTGATGTGAGTGTATAACTGCTGAGTGTGAGCCCGAGGGACACTGATGTGAGTGTATAACTGCTGAGTGTGAGCCTGAGGGACACTGATGTGAGTGTATAACTGCTGAGTGTGAGCCTGAGGGACACTGATGTGAGTGTATAACTGCTGAGTGTGAGCCTGAGGGACACTGATGTGAGTGTATAACTGCTGAGTGTGAGCCTGAGGGACACTGATGTGAGTGTATAACTGCTGAGTGTGAGCCTGAGGGACACTGATGTGAGTGTATAACTGCTGAGTGTGAGCCTGAGGGACACCATGATGTGAGTGTATAACTGCTGAGTGTGAGCCTGAGGGACACTGATGTGAGTGTATAACTGCTGAGTGTGAGCCTGAGGGACACCGATGGAGTGATAACCGGGGCCGGGGACACTGATGTGAGTGTATAACTGCTGAGTGTGAGCCTGAGGGACACTGATGTGAGTGTATAACTGCTGAGTGTGAGCCTGAGGGACACTGATGTGAGTGTATAACTGCTGAGTGTGAGCCTGAGGGACACTGATGTGAGTGTATTAACTGCTGAGTGTGAGCCTGAGGGACACTGATGTGAGTGTATAACTGCTGAGTGTGAGCCTGAGGGACACTGATGTGAGTGTATAACTGCTGAGTGTGAGCCTGAGGGACACTGATGTGAGTGTATAACTGCTGAGTGTGAGCCTGAGGGACACTGATGTGAGTGTATAACTGCTGAGTGTGAGCCTGAGGGACACTGATGTGAGTGTATAACTGCTGAGTGTGAGCCTGAGGGACACTGATGTGAGTGTGTAACTGCTGAGTGTGAGCCTGAGGGACACTGATGTGAGTGTGTAACTGCTGAGTGTGAGCCTGAGGGACACTGATGTGAGTGTGTAACTGCTGAGTGTGAGCCTGAGGGACACCGATGTGAGTGTATAACTGCTGAGTGTGAGCCTGAGGGACACCGATGTGAGTGTATAACTGCTGAGTGTGAGGCCTGAGGGACACTGATGTGAGTGTATAACTGCTGAGTGTGAGCCTGAGGGACACTGATGTGAGTGTGTAACTGCTGAGTGTGAGCCTGAGGGACACTGATGTGAGTGTATAACTGCTGAGTGTGAGCCTGAGGGACACTGATGTGAGTGTATAACTGCTGAGTGTGAGCCTGAGGGACACTGATGTGAGTGTACGCGGTGGGGGACACTGATGTGAGTGATAACTGCTGAGTGTGAGCCTGAGGGACACTGATGTGAGTGTATAACTGCTGAGTGTGAGCCTGAGGGACACTGATGTGAGTGTATAACTGCTGAGTGTGAGCCTGAGGGACACTGATGTGAGTGTATAACTGCTGAGTGTGAGCCTGAGGGACACGATGTGAGTGTTAACTGCTGAGTGTGAGCCTGAGGGACACTGATGTGAGTGTATAACTGCTGAGTGTGAGCCTGAGGGACACTGATGTGAGTGTATAACTGCTGAGTGTGAGCCTGAGGGACACTGATGTGAGTGTATAACTGCTGAGTGTGAGCCTGAGGGACACTGATGTGAGTGTATAACTGCTGAGTGTGAGCCTGAGGGACACCGATGTGAGTGTATAACTGCTGAGTGTGAGCCTGAGGGACACTGATGTGAGTGTATAACTGCTGAGTGTGAGCCTGAGGGACACTGATGTGAGTGTATAACTGCTGAGTGTGAGCCTGAGGGACACTGATGTGAGTGTATAACTGCTGAGTGTGAGCCTGAGGGACACTGATGTGAGTGTATAACTGCTGAGTGTGAGCCTGAGGGACACTGATGTGAGTGTATAACTGCTGAGTGTGAGCCTAAGGGACACCGATGTGAGTGTATAACTGCTGAGTGTGAGCCTGAGGGACACTGATGTGAGTGTGTAACTGCTGAGTGTGAGCCTGAGGGACACTGATGTGAGTGTGTAACTGCTGAGTGTGAGCCTGAGGGACACCGATGTGAGTGTATAACTGCTGAGTGTGAGCCTGAGGGACACCGATGTGAGTGTATAACTGCTGAGTGTGAGCCTGAGGGACACCGATGTGAGTGTATAACTGCTGAGTGTGAGCCTGAGGGACACTGATGTGAGTGTATAACTGCTGAGTGTGAGCCTGAGGGACACTGATGTGAGTGTATAACTGCTGAGTGTGAGCCTGAGGGACACTGATGTGAGTGTATAACTGCTGAGTGTGAGCCTGAGGGACACTGATGTGAGTGTGTAACTGCTGAGTGTGAGCCTGAGGGACACCGATGTGAGTGTATAACTGCTGAGTGTGAGCCTGAGGGACACCGATGTGAGGGGTTAACTGCTGAGTGTGAGCCTGAGGGACACTGATGGTGAGTGTATAACTGCTGAGTGTGAGCCTGAGGGACACTGATGTGAGTGTATAACTGCTGAGTGTGAGCCTGAGGGACACTGATGTGAGTGTATAACTGCTGAGTGTGAGCCTGAGGGACACTGATGTGAGTGTATAACTGCTGAGTGTGAGCCTGAGGGACACTGATGTGAGTGTATAACTGCTGAGTGTGAGCCTGAGGGACACTGATGTGAGTGTATAACTGCTGAGTGTGAGCCTGAGGGACACTGATGTGAGTGTATAACTGCTGAGTGTGAGCCTGAGGGACACTGATGTGAGTGTATAACTGCTGAGTGTGAGCCTGAGGGACACTGATGTGAGTGTATAACTGCTGAGTGTGAGCCTAGGACCGATGTGAGTGTATAACTGCTGAGTGTGAGCCTGAGGGACACTGATGTGAGTGTGTAACTGCTGAGTGTGAGCCTGAGGGACACTGATGTGAGTGTGTAACTGCTGAGTGTGAGCCTGAGGGACACTAATGTGAGTGTGTAACTGCTGAGTGTGAGCCTGAGGGACACCGATGTGAGTGTATAACTGCTGAGTGTGTGCCTGAGGGACACCGATGTGAGTGTATAACTGCTGAGTGTGAGCCTAATGGACACCGATGTGAGTGTATAACTGCTGAGTGTGAGCCTGAGGGACACTGATGTGAGTGTATAACTGCTGAGTGTGAGCCCGAGGGACACTGATGTGAGTGTATAACTGCTGAGTGTGAGCCTGAGGGACACTGATGTGAGTGTATAACTGCTGAGTGTGAGCCTGAGGGACACTGATGTGAGTGTGTAACTGCTGAGTGTGAGCCTGAGGGACACCGATGTGAGTGTATAACTGCTGAGTGTGAGCCTGAGGGACACCGATGTGAGTGTATAACTGCTGAGTGTGAGCCTGAGGGACACCGATGTGAGTGTATAACTGCTGAGTGTGAGCCTGAGGGACACTGATGGTGAACCTGCTGGGTGTGTAGGGATAGGGCACTGATGTGAGTGTATAACTGCTGAGTGTGAGCCTGAGGGACACTGATGTGAGTGTATAACTGCTGAGTGTGAGCCCGAGGGACACTGATGTGAGTGTATAACTGCTGAGTGTGAGCCTGAGGGACACTGATGTGAGTGTATAACTGCTGAGTGTGAGCCTGAGGGACACTGATGTGAGTGTATAACTGCTGAGTGTGAGCCTGAGGGACACTGATGTGAGTGTATAACTGCTGAGTGTGAGCCTGAGGGACACTGATGTGAGTGTATAACTGCTGAGTGTGAGCCTGAGGGACACTGATGTGAGTGTGTAACTGCTGAGTGTGAGCCTGAGGGACACTGATGTGAGTGTATAACTGCTGAGTGTGAGCCTGAGGGACACTGATGTGAGTGTGTAACTGCTGAGTGTGAGCCTGAGGGACACTGATGTGAGTGTGTAACTGCTGAGTGTGGCGCCTGAGGGACACTGATGTGAGTGTATAACTGCTGAGTGTGAGCCTGAGGGACACTGATGTGAGTGTATAACTGCTGAGTGTGAGCCTGAGGGACACTGATGTGAGTGTATAACTGCTGAGTGTGAGCCTGAGGGACACTGATGTGAGTGTGTAACTGCTGAGTGTGAGCCGAGGGACACGGAACGAGTGTGAGCCTGAGGGACACTGATGTGAGTGTATAACTGCTGAGTGTGAGCCGGCCTGATGTGAGTGTATAACTGCTGAGTGTGAGCCTGAGGGACACTGATGTGAGTGTATAACTGCTGAGTGTGAGCCTGAGGGACACTGATGTGAGTGTATAACTGCTGAGTGTGAGCCTGAGGGACACTGATGTGAGTGTATAACTGCTGAGTGTGAGCCTGAGGGACACTGATGTGAGTGTGTAACTGCTGAGTGTGAGCCTGAGGGACACTGATGTGAGTGTATAACTGCTGAGTGTGAGCCTGAGGGACACTGATGTGAGTGTATAACTGCTGAGTGTGAGCCTGAGGGACACTGATGTGAGTGTATAACTGCTGAGTGTGAGCCTGAGGGACACTGATGTGAGTGTATAACTGCTGAGTGTGAGCCTGAGGGACACTGATGTGAGTGTATAACTGCTGAGTGTGAGCCTGAGGGACACTGATGTGAGTGTGTAACTGCTGAGTGTGAGCCTGAGGGACACTGATGTGAGTGTATAACTGCTGAGTGTGAGCCTGAGGGACACTGATGTGAGTGTAAACTGGAGGGAGCCTGAGGGACACTGATGTGAGTGTGTAACTGCTGAGTGTGAGCCTGAGGGACACCGATGTGAGTGTATAACTGCTGAGTGTGAGCCTGAGGGACACCGATGTGAGTGTATAACTGCTGAGTGTGAGCCTGAGGGACACTGATGTGAGTGTATAACTGCTGAGTGTGAGCCTGAGGGACACTGATGTGAGTGTATAACTGCTGAGTGTGAGCCTGAGGGACACTGATGTGAGTGTATAACTGCTGAGTGTGAGCCTGAGGGACACTGATGTGAGTGTATAACTGCTGAGTGTGAGCCTGAGGGACACTGATGTGAGTGTATAACTGCTGAGGGTGAGTGTATAACTGCTGAGTGTGAGCCTGAGGGACACTGATGTGAGTGTGTAACTGCTGAGTGTGAGCCTGAGGGACACTGATGTGAGTGTGTAACTGCTGAGTGTGAGCCTGAGGGACACCGATGTGAGTGTATAACTGCTGAGTGTGAGCCTGAGGGACACTGAGTGAGTGATAACTGCTGAGTGTGAGCCTGAGGGACACTGATGTGAGTGTATAACTGCTGAGTGTGAGCCTGAGGGACACTGATGTGAGTGTATAACTGCTGAGTGTGAGCCTGAGGGACACTGATGTGAGTGTATAACTGCTGAGTGTGAGCCTGAGGGACACTGATGTGAGTGTATAACTGCTGAGTGTGAGCCTGAGGGACACTGATGTGAGTGTATAACTGCTGAGTGTGAGCCTAGGGACACTGATGTGAGTGTGTAACTGCTGAGTGTGAGCCTGAGGGACACTGATGTGAGTGTGTAACTGCTGAGTGTGAGCCTGAGGGACACTGATGTGAGTGTATAACTGCTGAGTGTGAGCCTGAGGGACACCGATGTGAGTGTATAACTGCTGAGTGTGAGCCTGAGGGACACTGATGTGAGTGTATAACTGCTGAGTGTGAGCCTGAGGGACACTGATGTGAGTGTATAACTGCTGAGTGTGAGCCTGAGGGACACTGATGTGAGTGTATAACTGCTGAGTGTGAGCCTGAGGGACACTGATGTGAGTGTATAACTGCTGAGTGTGAGCCTGAGGGACACTGATGTGAGTGTGTAACTGCTGAGTGTGAGCCTGAGGGACACTGATGTGAGTGTATAACTGCTGAGTGTGAGCCTGAGGGACACTGATGTGAGTGTGTAACTGCTGAGTGTGAGCCTGAGGGACACTGATGTGAGTGTGTAACTGCTGAGTGTGAGCCTGAGGGACACCGATGTGAGTGTATAACTGCTGAGGGGGGGTGTGAGCCTGAGGGACGCGAGTGTGAGCCTGACGACGTGGTGACCTGCTGGGTGTGTAGGGATGGGCACTGATGTGAGTGTATAACTGCTGAGTGTGAGCCTGAGGGACACTGATGTGAGTGTATAACTGCTGAGTGTGAGCCTGAGGGACACTGATGTGAGTGTATAACTGCTGAGTGTGAGCCTGAGGGACACTGATGTGAGTGTATAACTGCTGAGTGTGAGCCTACTGAGGGACACTGATGTGAGTGTATAACTGCTGAGTGTGAGCCTGAGGGACACTGATGTGAGTGTATAACTGCTGAGTGTGAGCCTGAGGGACACTGATGTGAGTGTATAACTGCTGAGTGTGAGCCTGAGGGACACTGATGTGAGTGTATAACTGCTGGGTGGCCCCTGAGTGTGAGCCTGAGGGACACTGATGTGAGTGTGTAACTGCTGAGTGTGAGCCTGAGGGACACTGATGTGAGTGTGTAACTGCTGAGTGTGAGCCTGAGGGACACTGATGTGAGTGTATAACTGCTGAGTGTGAGCCTGAGGGACACTGATGTGAGTGTATAACTGCTGAGTTCCCTGTGAGCCTGAGGGACACTGATGTGAGTGTATAACTGCTGAGTGTGAGCCTGAGGGACACTGATGTGAGTGTGTAACTGCTGAGTGTGAGCCTGAGGGACACTGATGTGAGTGTGTAACTGCTGAGTGTGAGCCTGAGGGACACTGATGTGAGTGTATAACTGCTGAGTGTGAGCCTGAGGGACACTGATGTGAGTGTATAACTGCTGAGTGTGAGCCTGAGGGACACTGATGTGAGTGTATAACTGCTGAGTGTGAGCCTGAGGGACACTGATGTGAGCCGGGAGCTGGAACGGGTGTATAACTGCTGAGTGTGAGCCTGAGGGACACTGATGTGAGTGTATAACTGCTGAGTGTGAGCCTGAGGGACACTGATGTGAGTGTATAACTGCTGAGTGTGAGCCTGAGGGACACTGATGTGAGTGTATAACTGCTGAGTGTGAGCCTGAGGGACACCGATGTGAGTGTATAACTGCTGAGTGTGAGCCTGAGGCTGAGTGTGAGCCTGAGGGACACTGATGTGAGTGTATAACTGCTGAGTGTGAGCCTGAGGGACACTGATGTGAGTGTATAACTGCTGAGTGTGAGCCTGAGGGACACTGATGTGAGTGTATAACTGCTGAGTGTGAGCCTGAGGGACACTGATGTGAGTGTGTAACTGCTGAGTGTGAGCCTGAGGGACACTGATGTGAGTGTATAACTGCTGAGTGTGAGCCTGAGGGACACTGATGTGAGTGTATAACTGCTGAGTGTGAGCCTGAGGGACACTGATGTGAGTGTATAACTGCTGAGTGTGAGCCTGAGGGACACTGATGTGAGTGTATAACTGCTGAGTGTGAGCCTGAGGGACACTGATGTGAGTGTATAACTGCTGAGTGTGAGCCTGAGGGACACTGATGTGAGTGTATAACTGCTGAGTGTGAGCCTGAGGGACACTGATGTGAGTGTATAACTGCTGAGTGTGAGCCTGAGGGACACTGATGTGAGTGTATAACTGCTGAGTGTGAGCCTGAGGGACACTGATGTGAGTGTATAACTGCTGAGTGTGAGCCTGAGGGACACTGATGTGAGTGTATAACTGCTGAGTGTGAGCCTGAGGGACACTGATGTGAGTGTATAACTGCTGAGTGTGAGCCTGAGGGACACTGATGTGAGTGTATAACTGCTGAGTGTGAGCCTGAGGGACACTGATGTGAGTGTATAACTGCTGAGTGTGAGCCTGAGGGACACTGATGTGAGTGTATAACTGCTGAGTGTGAGCCTGAGGGACACTGATGTGAGTGTATAACTGCTGAGTGTGAGCCTGAGGGACACTGATGTGAGTGTATAACTGCTGAGTGTGAGCCTGAGGGACACTGATGTGAGTGTATAACTGCTGAGTGTGAGCCTGAGGGACACTGATGTGAGTGTGTAACTGCTGAGTGTGAGCCTGAGGGACACTGATGTGAGTGTGTAACTGCTGAGTGTGAGCCTGAGGGACACTGATGTGAGTGATAACTGCTGAGTGTGAGCCTGAGGGACACTGATGTGAGTGTATAACTGCTGAGTGTGAGCCTGAGGGACACTGATGTGAGTGTATAACTGCTGAGTGTGAGCCTGAGGGACACTGATGTGAGTGTATAACTGCTGAGTGTGAGCCTGAGGGACACTGATGTGAGTGTATAACTGCTGAGTGTGAGCCTGAGGGACACTGATGTGAGTGTATAACTGCTGAGTGTGAGCCTGAGGGACACTGATGTGAGTGTATAACTGCTGAGTGTGAGCCTGAGGGACACTGATGTGAGTGTATAACTGCTGAGGGGCCGGGGACACCGAGTGAGACTGCTGAGTGTGAGCCTGAGGGACACTGATGTGAGTGTATAACTGCTGAGTGTGAGCCTGAGGGACACTGATGTGAGTGTATAACTGCTGAGTGTGAGCCTGAGGGACACTGATGTGAGTGTATAACTGCTGAGTGTGAGCCTGAGGGACACTGATGTGAGTGTATAACTGCTGAGTGTGAGCCTGAGGGACACTGATGTGAGTGTGTAACTGCTGAGTGTGAGCCTGAGGGACACTGATGTGAGTGTATAACTGCTGAGTGTGAGCCTGAGGGACACTGATGTGAGTGTATAACTGCTGAGTGTGAGCCTGAGGGACACTGGGGGGGGGGGCACTGATGTGAGTGTATAACTGCTGAGTGTGAGCCTGAGGGACACTGATGTGAGTGTATAACTGCTGAGTGTGAGCCTGAGGGACACTGATGTGAGTGTATAACTGCTGAGTGTGAGCCTGAGGGACACTGATGTGAGTGTATAACTGCTGAGTGTGAGCCTGAGGGACACTGATGTGAGTGTATAACTGCTGAGTGTGAGCCTGAGGGACACCGATGTGAGTGTATAACTGCTGAGTGTGAGCCTGAGGGACACTGATGTGAGTGTATAACTGCTGAGTGTGAGCCTGAGGGACACTGATGTGAGTGTATAACTGCTGAGTGTGAGCCTGAGGGACACTGATGTGAGTGTATAACTGCTGAGTGTGAGCCTGAGGGACACTGATGTGAGTGTATAACTGCTGAGTGTGAGCCTGAGGGACACTGATGTGAGTGTGTAACTGCTGAGTGTGAGCCTGAGGGACACTGATGTGAGTGTGTAACTGCTGAGTGTGAGCCTGAGGGACACTGATGTGAGTGTATAACTGCTGAGTGTGAGCCTGAGGGACACCGATGTGAGTGTATAACTGCTGAGTGTGAGCCTGAGGGACACTGATGTGAGTGTGTAACTGGCTGAGTGTGAGCGCTGAGGGACACTGATGTGAGTGTATAACTGCTGAGTGTGAGCCTGAGGGACACTGATGTGAGTGTATAACTGCTGAGTGTGAGCCTGAGGGACACTGATGTGAGTGTATAACTGCTGAGTGTGAGCCTGAGGGACACTGATGTGAGTGTATAACTGCTGAGTGTGAGCCTGAGGGACACTGATGTGAGTGTGAGGTAACTGCTGAGTGTGAGCCTGAGGGACACCGATGTGAGTGTATAACTGCTGAGTGTGAGCCTGAGGGACACTGATGTGAGTGTATAACTGCTGAGTGTGAGCCTGAGGGACACTGATGTGAGTGTATAACTGCTGAGTGTGAGCCTGAGGGACACTGGGGGAGGGGGGCACTGATGTGAGTGTATAACTGCTGAGTGTGAGCCTGAGGGACACTGATGTGAGTGTATAACTGCTGAGTGTGAGCCTGAGGGACACTGATGTGAGTGTATAACTGCTGAGTGTGAGCCTGAGGGACACTGATGTGAGTGTATAACTGCTGAGTGTGAGCCTGAGGGACACCGATGTGAGTGTATAACTGCTGAGTGTGAGCCTGAGGGACACTGATGTGAGTGTATAACTGCTGAGTGTGAGCCTGAGGGACACTGATGTGAGTGTGTAACTGCTGAGTGTGAGCCTGAGGGACACTGATGTGAGTGTGTAACTGCTGAGTGTGAGCCTGAGGGACACCGATGTGAGTGTATAACTGCTGAGTGTGTGCCTGGCCCGATGTGAGTGTATAACTGCTGAGTGTGAGCCTGAGGGACACCGATGTGAGTGTATAACTGCTGAGTGTGAGCCTGAGGGACACTGATGTGAGTGTATAACTGCTGAGTGTGAGCCTGAGGGACACTGATGTGAGTGTATAACTGCTGAGTGTGAGCCTGAGGGACACTGATGTGAGTGTATAACTGCTGAGTGTGAGCCTGAGGGACACTGATGTGAGTGTATAACTGCTGAGTGTGAGCCTGAGGGACGCTGATGTGAGTGGCTGAGTGTGAGCCTGAACACGATGTGAGTGGAGCCTGAGGGACACTGATGTGAGTGTATAACTGCTGAGTGTGAGCCTGAGGGACACTGATGTGAGTGTATAACTGCTGAGTGTGAGCCTGAGGGACACTGATGTGAGTGTATAACTGCTGAGTGTGAGCCACCGCCTGAGGGACACTGATGTGAGTGTATAACTGCTGAGTGTGAGCCTGAGGGACACCGATGTGAGTGTATAACTGTTGCTGAGTGTGAGCCTGAGGGACACTGATGTGAGTGTATAACTGCTGAGTGTGAGCCTGAGGGACACGTGGGACACCGATGTGAGTGTATAACTGCTGAGTGTGAGCCTGAGGGACACTGCTGAGTGTGAGCCTGAGGGACACTGATGTGAGTGTATAACTGCTGAGTGTGAGCCTGAGGGACACTGATGTGAGTGTGTAACTGCTGAGTGTGAGCCTGAGGGACACTGATGTGAGTGTATAACTGCTGAGTGTGAGCCTGAGGGACACTGATGTGAGTGTATAACTGCTGAGTGTGAGCCTGAGGGACACTGATGTGAGTGTATAACTGCTGAGTGTGAGCCTGAGGGACACTGATGTGAGTGTATAACTGCTGAGTGTGAGCCTGAGGGACACTGATGTGAGTGTATAACTGCTGAGTGTGAGCCTGAGGGACACTGATGTGAGTGTATAACTGCTGAGTGTGAGCCTGAGGGACACTGATGTGAGTGTATAACTGCTGAGTGTGAGCCTGAGGGACACTGATGTGAGTGTATAACTGCTGAGTGTGAGCCTGAGGGACACTGATGTGAGTGTATAACTGCTGAGTGTGAGCCTGAGGGACACTGATGTGAGTGTATAACTGCTGAGTGTGAGCCTGAGGGACACTGATGTGAGTGTATAACTGCTGAGTGTGAGCCTGAGGGACACTGATGTGAGTGTAACTGCTGAGTGTGAGCCGGACACGATGTGTGTAACTGCTGAGTGTGAGCCTGAGGGACACTGATGTGAGTGTATAACTGCTGAGTGTGAGCCTGAGGGACACTGATGTGAGTGTGTAACTGCTGAGTGTGAGCCTGAGGGACACTGATGTGAGTGTGTAACTGCTGAGTGTGAGCCTGAGGGACACTGATGTGAGTGTGTAACTGCTGAGTGTGAGCCTGAGGGACACTGATGTGAGTGTATAACTGCTGAGTGTGAGCCTGAGGGAACACTGATGTGAGTGTTAACTGCTGAGTGTGGATAACTGCTGAGTGTGAGCCTGAGGGACACTGATGTGAGTGTATAACTGCTGAGTGTGAGCCTGAGGGACACTGATGTGAGTGTATAACTGCTGAGTGTGAGCCTGAGGGACACTGATGTGAGTGTAACTGCTGAGTGTGAGCCTGAGGGACACTGATGTGAGTGTATAACTGCTGAGTGTGAGCCTGAGGGACACTGATGTGAGTGTATAACTGCTGAGTGTGAGCCTGAGGGACACTGATGTGAGTGAACTGATGTGAGTGTATAACTGCTGAGTGTGAGCCTGAGGGACACTGATGTGAGTGTATAACTGCTGAGTGTGAGCCTGAGGGACACTGATGTGAGTGTATAACTGCTGAGTGTGAGCCTGAGGGACACTGATGTGAGTGTATAACTGCTGAGTGTGAGCCTGAGGGACACTGATGTGAGTGTATAACTGCTGAGTGTGAGCCTGAGGGACACTGATGTGAGTGTATAACTGCTGAGTGTGAGCCTGAGGGACACTGATGTGAGTGTATAACTGCTGAGTGTGAGCCTGAGGGACACTGATGTGAGTGTATAACTGCTGAGTGTGAGCCTGAGGGACACTGATGTGAGTGTATAACTGCTGAGTGTGAGCCTGAGGGACACTGATGTGAGTGTATAACTGCTGAGTGTGAGCCTGAGGGACACTGATGTGAGTGTATAACTGCTGAGTGTGAGCCTGAGGGACACTGATGTGAGTGTGTAACTGCTGAGTGTGAGCCTGAGGGACACTGATGTGAGTGTATAACTGCTGAGTGTGAGCCTGAGGGACACTGATGTGAGTGTATAACTGCTGAGTGTGAGCCTGAGGGACACTGATGTGAGTGTGTAACTGCTGAGTGTGAGCCTGAGGGACACTGATGTGAGTGTATAACTGCTGAGTGTGAGCCTGAGGGACACTGATGTGAGTGTATAACTGCTGAGTGTGAGCCTGAGGGACACTGATGTGAGTGTATAACTGCTGAGTGTGAGCCTGAGGGACACTGATGTGAGTGTGTAACTGCTGAGTGTGAGCCTGAGGGACACTGATGTGAGTGTATAACTGCTGAGTGTGAGCCTGAGGGACACCGATGTGAGTGTATAACTGCTGAGTGTGAGCCTGAGGGACACTGATGTGAGTGTATAACTGCTGAGTGTGAGCCTGAGGGACACTGATGTGAGTGTATAACTGCTGAGTGTGAGCCTGAGGGACACGACCGCGGGGTGAGGGGGGCACTGATGTGAGTGTATAACTGCTGAGTGTGAGCCTGAGGGACACTGATGTGAGTGTATAACTGCTGAGTGTGAGCCTGAGGGACACTGATGTGAGTGTATAACTGCTGAGTGTGAGCCTGAGGGACACTGATGTGAGTGTATAACTGCTGAGTGTGAGCCTGAGGGACACCGATGTGAGTGTCTAACTGCTGAGTGTGAGCCTAATGGACACCGATGTGAGTGTATAACTGCTGAGTGTGAGCCTGAGGGACACTGATGTGAGTGTGTAACTGCTGAGTGTGAGCCTGAGGGACACTAATGTGAGTGTGTAACTGCTGAGTGTGAGCCTGAGGGACACCGATGTGAGTGTATAACTGCTGAGTGTGTGCCTGAGGGACACCGATGTGAGTGTATAACTGCTGAGTGTGAGCCTAATGGACACCGATGTGAGTGTATAACTGCTGAGTGTGAGCCTGAGGGACACTGATGTGAGTGTATAACTGCTGAGTGTGAGCCTGAGGGACACTGATGTGAGTGTATAACTGCTGAGTGTGAGCCTGAGGGACACTGATGTGAGTGTATAACTGCTGAGTGTGAGCCTGAGGGACACTGATGTGAGTGTATAACTGCTGAGTGTGAGCCTGAGGGACACCGATGTGAGTGTATAACTGCTGAGTGTGAGCCTGAGGGACACTGATGTGAGTGTTAACTGCTGAGTGTGAACACGGAGCCTGAGGGACACTGATGTGAGTGTATAACTGCTGAGTGTGAGCCTGAGGGACACTGATGTGAGTGTATAACTGCTGAGTGTGAGCCTGAGGGACACTGATGTGAGTGATACGCTGAGTGTGAGCCGGGGCCCGAGTGTATAACTGCTGAGTGTGAGCCTGAGGGACACTGATGTGAGTGTATAACTGCTGAGTGTGAGCCTGAGGGACACTGATGTGAGTGTATAACTGCTGAGTGTGAGCCTGAGGGACACTGATGTGAGTGTATAACTGCTGAGTGTGAGCCTGAGGGACACTGATGTGAGTGTGTAACTGCTGAGTGTGAGCCTGAGGGACACTGATGTGAGTGTATAACTGCTGAGTGTGAGCCTGAGGGACACTGATGTGAGTGTGTAACTGCTGAGTGTGAGCCTGAGGGACACTGATGTGAGTGTGTAACTGCTGAGTGTGAGCCTGAGGGACACTGATGTGAGTGTGTAACTGCTGAGTGTGACCGCTGAGGTGGCCTGAGGGACACTGATGTGAGTGTATAACTGCTGAGTGTGAGCCTGAGGGACACTGATGTGAGTGTATAACTGTGTTGCTGAGTGTGAGCCTGAGGGACACTGATGTGAGTGTATAACTGCTGAGTGTGAGCCTGAGGGACACTGATGTGAGTGTATAACTGCTGAGTGTGAGCCTGAGGGACACTGATGTGAGTGTGTAACTGCTGAGTGTGAGCCTGAGGGACACTGATGTGAGTGTATAACTGCTGAGTGTGAGCCTGAGGGACACTGATGTGAGTGTATAACTGCTGAGTGGCTGAGGGACACTGATGTGAGTGTATAACTGCTGAGTGTGAGCCTGAGGGACACTGATGTGAGTGTATAACTGCTGAGTGTGAGCCTGAGGGACACTGATGTGAGTGTATAACTGCTGAGTGTGAGCCTGAGGGACACTGATGTGAGTGTGTAACTGCTGAGTGTGAGCCTGAGGGACACTGATGTGAGTGTATAACTGCTGAGTGTGAGCCTGAGGGACACCGATGTGAGTGTATAACTGCTGAGTGTGAGCCTGAGGGACACTGATGTGACGCGGGGGGGGGGGCACTGATGTGAGTGTATAACTGCTGAGTGTGAGCCTGAGGGACACTGATGTGAGTGTATAACTGCTGAGTGTGAGCCTGAGGGACACTGATGTGAGTGTATAACTGCTGAGTGTGAGCCTGAGGGACACTGATGTGAGTGTATAACTGCTGAGTGTGAGCCTGAGGGACACTGATGTGAGTGTATAACTGCTGAGTGTGAGCCTGAGGGACACTGATGTGAGTGTATAACTGCTGAGTGTGAGCCTGAGGGACACTGATGTGAGTGTGTAACTGCTGAGTGTGAGCCTGAGGGACACTGATGTGAGTGTGTAACTGCTGAGTGTGAGCCTGAGGGACACTGATGTGAGTGTATAACTGCTGAGTGTGAGCCTGAGGGACACCGATGTGAGTGTATAACTGCTGAGTGTGAGCCTAAGGGACACTGATGTGAGTGTATAACTGCTGAGTGTGAGCCTGAGGGACACTGATGTGAGTGTGTAACTGCTGAGTGTGAGCCTGAGGGACACTGATGTGAGTGTGTAACTGCTGAGTGTGAGCCTGAGGGACACTGATGTGAGTGTATAACTGCTGAGTGTGAGCCTGAGGGACACGAGTGAGTGATAACTGCTGAGTGTGAGCCTGAGGGACACGAACGGAGAGGTGAACCTGCTGGGTGTGAGGGATGGGCACTGATGTGAGTGTATAACTGCTGAGTGTGAGCCTGAGGGACACTGATGTGAGTGTATAACTGCTGAGTGTGAGCCTGAGGGACACTGATGTGAGTGTATAACTGCTGAGTGTGAGCCTGAGGGACACTGATGTGAGTGTATAACTGCTGAGTGTGGCCGACCGGTAACTGCTGAGTGTGAGCCTGAGGGACACTGATGTGAGTGTATAACTGCTGAGTGTGAGCCTGAGGGACACTGATGTGAGTGTATAACTGCTGAGTGTGAGCCTGAGGGACACTGATGTGAGTGTGTAACTGCTGAGTGTGAGCCTGAGGGACACTGATGTGAGTGTATAACTGCTGAGTGTGAGCCTGAGGGACACTGATGTGAGTGTGTAACTGCTGAGTGTGAGCCTGAGGGACACTGATGTGAGTGTATAACTGCTGAGTGTGAGCCTGAGGGACACTGATGTGAGTGTATAACTGCTGAGTGTGAGCCTGAGGGACACTGATGTGAGTGTATAACTGCTGAGTGTGAGCCTGAGGGACACTGATGTGAGTGTATAACTGCTGAGTGTGAGCCTGAGGGACACTGATGTGAGTGTATAACTGCTGAGTGTGAGCCTGAGGGACACCTGATGTGAGTGTATAACTGCTGAGTGTGAGCCTGAGGGACACTGATGTGAGTGTATAACTGCTGAGTGTGAGCCTGAGGGACACTGATGTGAGTGTATAACTGCTGAGTGTGAGCCTGAGGGACACTGATGTGAGTGTGTAACTGCTGAGTGTGAGCCTGAGGGACACTGATGTGAGTGTATAACTGCTGAGTGTGAGCCTGAGGGACACTGATGTGAGTGTATAACTGCTGAGTGTGAGCCTGAGGGACACTGATGTGAGTGTGTAACTGCTGAGTGTGAGCCTGAGGGACACTGATGTGAGTGTATAACTGCTGAGTGTGAGCCTGAGGGACACTGATGTGAGTGTAAACTCTGAACTGATGTGAGTGTATAACTGCTGAGTGTGAGCCTGAGGGACACTGATGTGAGTGTGTAACTGCTGAGTGTGAGCCTGAGGGACACTGATGTGAGTGTGTAACTGCTGAGTGTGAGCCTGAGGGACACTGATGTGAGTGTATAACTGCTGAGTGTGAGCCTGAGGGACACTGATGTGAGTGTGTAACTGCTGAGTGTGAGCCTGAGGGACACTGATGTGAGTGTGTAACTGCTGAGTGTGAGCCTGAGGGACACCGATGTGAGTGTATAACTGCTGAGTGTGAGCCTGAGGGACACTGATGTGAGTGTATAACTGCTGAGTGTGAGCCTGAGGGACACCGATGTGAGTGTATAACTGCTGAGTGTGAGCCTGAGGGACACTGATGTGAGTGTATAACTGCTGAGTGTGAGCCTGAGGGACACTGATGTGAGTGTGTAACTGCTGAGTGTGAGCCTGAGGGACACTGATGTGAGTGTATAACTGCTGAGTGTGAGCCTGAGGGACACCGATGTGAGTGTATAACTGCTGAGTGTGAGCCTGAGGGACACCGATGTGAGTGTATAACTGCTGAGTGTGAGCCTGAGGGACACTGATGGTGAACCTGCTGGGTGTGCTAGGTAGGGCACTGATGTGAGTGTATAACTGCTGAGTGTGAGCCTGAGGGACACTGATGTGAGTGTATAACTGCTGAGTGTGAGCCTGAGGGACACTGATGTGAGTGTATAACTGCTGAGTGTGAGCCTGAGGGACACTGATGTGAGTGTATAACTGCTGAGTGTGAGCCTGAGGGACACTGATGTGAGTGTATAACTGCTGAGTGTGAGCCTGAGGGACACCGATGTGAGTGTATAACTGCTGAGTGTGAGCCTGAGGGACACTGATGTGAGTGTGTAACTGCTGAGTGTGAGCCTGAGGGACACTGATGTGAGTGTGTAACTGCTGAGTGTGAGCCTGAGGGACACCGATGTGAGTGTATAACTGCTGAGTGTGAGCCTGAGGGACACCGATGTGAGTGTATAACTGCTGAGTGTGAGCCTGAGGGACACTGATGTGAGTGTATAACTGCTGAGTGTGAGCCTGAGGGACACTGATGTGAGTGTATAACTGCTGAGTGTGAGCCTGAGGGACACTGATGTGAGTGTATAACTGCTGAGTGTGAGCCTGAGGGACACTGATGTGAGTGTATAACTGCTGAGTGTGAGCCTGAGGGACACTGATGTGAGTGTGTAACTGCTGAGTGTGAGCCTGAGGGACACCGATGTGAGTGTATAACTGCTGAGTGTGAGCCTGAGGGACACCGATGTGAGTGTATAACTGCTGAGTGTGAGCCTGAGGGACACTGATGGTGATACCTGCTGAGTGTGCCTGTAGGGAGGCACTGATGTGAGTGTATAACTGCTGAGTGTGAGCCTGAGGGACACTGATGTGAGTGTATAACTGCTGAGTGTGAGCCTGAGGGACACTGATGTGAGTGTATAACTGCTGAGTGTGAGCCTGAGGGACACTGATGTGAGTGTATAACTGCTGAGTGTGAGCCTGAGGGACACTGATGTGAGTGTGTAACTGCTGAGTGTGAGCCTGAGGGACATGAGGGACACTGATGTGAGTGTATAACTGCTGAGTGTGAGCCTGAGGGACACTGATGTGAGTGTATAACTGCTGAGTGTGAGCCTGAGGGACACTGATGTGAGTGTGTAACTGCTGAGTGTGAGCCTGAGGGACACTGATGTGAGTGTGTAACTGCTGAGTGTGAGCCTGAGGGACACTGATGTGAGTGTGTAACTGCTGAGTGTGAGCCTGAGGGACACTGATGTGAGTGTGTAACTGCTGAGTGTGAGCCTGAGGGACACTGATGTGAGTGTTAACTGCTGAGTGTGAGCCTGAGGGACACTGATGTGAGTGTATAACTGCTGAGTGTGAGCCTGAGGGACACTGATGTGAGTGTATAACTGCTGAGTGTGAGCCTGAGGGACACTGATGTGAGTGTATAACTGCTGAGTGTGAGCCTGAGGGACACTGATGTGAGTGTGTAACCACTGCTGAGTGTGAGCCTGAGGGACACTGATGTGAGTGTATAACTGCTGAGTGTGAGCCTGAGGGACACTGATGTGAGTGTATAACTGCTGAGTGTGAGCCTGAGGGACACTGATGTGAGTGTGTAACTGCTGAGTGTGAGCCTGAGGGCACTGATGTGAGTGTGTAACTGCTGAGTGTGAGCCTGAGGGACACTGATGTGAGTGTATAACTGCTGAGTGTGAGCCTGAGGGACACTGATGTGAGGAGTAACTGCTGAGTGTGAGCCTGAGGGACACTGATGTGAGTGTATAACTGCTGAGTGTGAGCCTGAGGGACACTGATGTGAGTGTATAACTGCTGAGTGTGAGCCTGAGGGACACTGATGTGAGTGTATAACTGCTGAGTGTGAGCCTGAGGGACACTGATGTGAGTGTATAACTGCTGAGTGTGAGCCTGAGGGACACTGATGTGAGTGTGTAACTGCTGAGTGTGAGCCTGAGGGACACTGATGTGAGTGTATAACTGCTGAGTGTGAGCCTGAGGGACACTGATGTGAGTGTATAACTGCTGAGTGTGAGCCTGAGGGACACTGATGTGAGTGTATAACTGCTGAGTGTGAGCCTGAGGGACACTGATGTGAGTGTGTATAACTGCTGAGTGTGAGCCTGAGGGACACTGATGTGAGTGTATAACTGCTGAGTGTGAGCCTGAGGGACACTGATGTGAGTGTATAACTGCTGAGTGTGACCCTGAGGGACACTGATGTGAGTGTATAACTGCTGAGTGTGAGCCTGAGGGACACTGATGTGAGTGTATAACTGCTGAGTGTGAGCCTGAGGGACACTGATGTGAGTGTGTAACTGCTGAGTGTGAGCCTGAGGGACACTGATGTGAGTGTGTAACTGCTGAGTGTGAGCCTGAGGGACACTGATGTGAGTGTATAACTGCTGAGTGTGAGCCTGAGGGACACTGATGGGGGACGCTGAGTGTGAGCCTGAGGGACACTGATGTGAGTGTATAACTGCTGAGTGTGAGCCTGAGGGACACTGATGTGAGTGTATAACTGCTGAGTGTGAGCCTGAGGGACACTGATGTGAGTGTATAACTGCTGAGTGTGAGCCTGAGGGACACTGATGTGAGTGTATAACTGCTGAGTGTGAGCCTGAGGGACACTGATGTGAGTGTATAACTGCTGAGTGTGAGCCTGAGGGACACTGATGTGAGTGTATAACTGCTGAGTGTGAGCCTGAGGGACACTGATGTGAGTGTATAACTGCTGAGTGTGAGCCTGAGGGACACTGATGTGAGTGTGTAACTGCTGAGTGTGAGCCTGAGGGACACTGATGTGAGTGTATAACTGCTGAGTGTGAGCCTGAGGGACACTGATGTGAGTGTGTAACTGCTGAGTGTGAGCCTGAGGGACACTGATGTGAGTGTGTAACTGCTGAGTGTGAGCCTGAGGGACACTGATGTGAGTGTATAACTGCTGAGTGTGAGCCTGAGGGACACTGATGTGAGTGTGTAACTGCTGAGTGTGAGGCCTGAGGGACACTGATGTGAGTGTGTAACTGCTGAGTGTGAGCCTGAGGGACACTGATGTGAGTGTGTAACTGCTGAGTGTGAGCCTGAGGGACACTGATGTGAGTGTATAACTGCTGAGTGTGAGCCTGAGGGACACCGATGTGAGTGTATAACTGCTGAGTGTGAGCCTGAGGGACACTGATGTGAGTGTATAACTGCTGAGTGTGAGCCTGAGGGACACTGATGGTGACCTGAGGCACTGATGTGAGTGTATAACTGCTGAGTGTGAGCCTGAGGGACACTGATGTGAGTGTATAACTGCTGAGTGTGAGCCTGAGGGACACTGATGTGAGTGTATAACTGCTGAGTGTGAGCCTGAGGGACACTGATGTGAGTGTATAACTGCTGAGTGTGAGCCTGAGGGACACTGATGTGAGTGTATAACTGCTGAGTGTGAGCCTGAGGGACACTGATGTGAGTGTATAACTGCTGAGTGTGAGCCTGAGGGACACTGATGTGAGTGTGTAACTGCTGAGTGTGAGCCTGAGGGACACTGATGTGAGTGTGTAACTGCTGAGTGTGAGCCTGAGGGACACCGATGTGAGTGTATAACTGCTGAGTGTGAGCCTGAGGGACACTGATGTGAGTGTATAACTGCTGAGTGTGAGCCTGAGGGACACTGATGTGAGTGTATAACTGCTGAGTGTGAGCCTGAGGGACACTGATGTGAGTGTATAACTGCTGAGTGTGAGCCTGAGGGACACTGATGTGAGTGTATAACTGCTGAGTGTGAGCCTGAGGGACACTGATGTGAGTGTATAACTGCTGAGTGTGAGCCTGAGGGACACTGATGTGAGTGTGTAACTGCTGAGTGTGAGCCTGAGGGACACGAGGAGTGATAACGCTGAGTGTGAGCCTGAGGGACACTGAGGGAAGCTGGTGGACCGCGAGGGAGGCACTGATGTGAGTGTATAACTGCTGAGTGTGAGCCTGAGGGACACTGATGTGAGTGTATAACTGCTGAGTGTGAGCCTGAGGGACACTGATGTGAGTGTATAACTGCTGAGTGTGAGCCTGAGGGACACTGATGTGAGTGTATAACTGCTGAGTGTGAGCCTGAGGGACACTGATGTGAGTGTATAACTGCTGAGTGCCGGGACACTGTGAGCCTGAGGGACACTGATGTGAGTGTATAACTGCTGAGTGTGAGCCTGAGGGACACCGATGTGAGTGTATAACTGCTGAGTGTGAGCCTGAGGGACACTGATGTGAGTGTGTAACTGCTGAGTGTGAGCCTGAGGGACACTGATGTGAGTGTATAACTGCTGAGTGTGAGCCTGAGGGACACTGATGTGAGTGTATAACTGCTGAGTGTGAGCCTGAGGGACACTGATGTGAGTGTATAACTGCTGAGTGTGAGCCTGAGGGACACTGATGTGAGTGTGTAACTGCTGAGTGTGAGCCTGAGGGACACTGATGTGAGTGTATAACTGCTGAGTGTGAGCCTGAGGGACACGGTGGTGTGTAACTGCTGAGTGTGAGCCTGAGGGACACTGATGTGAGTGTGTAACTGCTGAGTGTGAGCCTGAGGGACACTGATGTGAGTGTATAACTGCTGAGTGTGAGCCTGAGGGACACTGATGTGAGTGTATAACTGCTGAGTGTGAGCCTGAGGGACACTGATGTGAGTGTATAACTGCTGAGTGTGAGCCTGAGGGACACTGATGTGAGTGTATAACTGCTGAGTGTGAGCCTGAGGGACACTGATGTGAGTGTGTAACTGCTGAGTGTGAGCCTGAGGGACACTGATGTGAGTGTATAACTGCTGAGTGTGAGCCTGAGGGACACTGATGTGAGTGTATAACTGCTGAGTGTGAGCCTGAGGGACACTGATGTGAGTGTGTAACTGCTGAGTGTGAGCCTGAGGGACACTGATGTGAGTGTATAACTGCTGAGTGTGAGCCTGAGGGACACTGATGTGAGTGTATAACTGCTGAGTGTGAGCCTGAGGGACACTGATGTGAGTGTATAACTGCTGAGTGTGAGCCTGAGGGACACTGATGTGAGTGTATAACTGCTGAGTGTGAGCCTGAGGGACACTGATGTGAGTGTATAACTGCTGAGTGTGAGCCTGAGGGACACCGATGTGAGTGTATAACTGCTGAGTGTGAGCCTGAGGGACACCGATGTGAGTGTATAACTGCTGAGTGTGAGCCTGAGGGACACTGATGTGAGTGTGTAACTGCTGAGTGTGAGCCTGAGGGACACCGATGTGAGTGTGTAACTGCTGAGTGTGAGCCTGAGGGACACCGATGTGAGTGTATAACTGCTGAGTGTGAGCCTGAGGGACACCGATGTGAGTGTATAACTGCTGAGTGTGAGCCTGAGGGACACTGATGTGAGTGTATAACTGCTGAGTGTGAGCCTGAGGGACACTGATGTGAGTGTATAACTGCTGAGTGTGAGCCTGAGGGACACTGATGTGAGTGTATAACTGCTGAGTGTGAGCCTGAGGGACACTGATGTGAGTGTATAACTGCTGAGTGTGAGCCTGAGGGACACTGATGTGAGTGTATAACTGCTGAGTGTGAGCCTGAGGGACACTGATGGTGAACCTGCTGGGTGTGTAGGGATAGGGCACTGATGTGAGTGTATAACTGCTGAGTGTGAGCCTGAGGGACACTGATGTGAGTGTATAACTGCTGAGTGTGAGCCGGACACTGATGTGAGTGTATAACTGCTGAGTGTGAGCCTGAGGGACACTGATGTGAGTGTATAACTGCTGAGTGTGAGCCTGAGGGACACTGATGTGAGTGTATAACTGCTGAGTGTGAGCCTGAGGGACACTGATGTGAGTGTATAACTGCTGAGTGTGAGCCTGAGGGACACTGATGTGAGTGTGTAACTGCTGAGTGTGAGCCTGAGGGACACTGATGTGAGTGTGTAACTGCTGAGTGTGAGCCTGAGGGACACTGATGTGAGTGTGTAACTGCTGAGTGTGAGCCTGAGGGACACAGGTGAGGGACACCGATGTGAGTGTATAACTGCTGAGTGTGAGCCTGAGGGACACTGATGTGAGTGTGTAACTGCTGAGTGTGAGCCTGAGGGACACTGATGTGAGTGTATAACTGCTGAGTGTGAGCCTGAGGGACACTGATGTGAGTGTATAACTGCTGAGTGTGAGCCTGAGGGACACTGATGTGAGTGTATAACTGCTGAGTGTGAGCCTGAGGGACACGATGTGAGTGTATAACTGCTGAGTGTGAGCCTGAGGGACACTGATGTGAGTGTATAACTGCTGAGTGTGAGCCTGAGGGACACTGATGTGAGTGTATAACTGCTGAGTGTGAGCCTGAGGGACACTGATGTGAGGTTGAGTGTATAACTGCTGAGTGTGAGCCTGAGGGACACTGATGTGAGTGTATAACTGCTGAGTGTGAGCCTGAGGGACACCGATGTGAGTGTATAACTGCTGAGTGTGAGCCTGAGGGACACTGATGTGAGTGTATAACTGCTGAGTGTGAGCCTGAGGGACACTGATGTGAGTGTGTAACTGCTGAGTGTGAGCCTGAGGGACACTGATGTGAGTGTATAACTGCTGAGTGTGAGCCTGAGGGACACTGATGTGAGTGTATAACTGCTGAGTGTGAGCCTGAGGGACACTGATGTGAGTGTGTAACTGCTGAGTGTGAGCCTGAGGGACACTGATGTGAGTGTATAACTGCTGAGTGTGAGCCTGAGGGACACTGATGTGAGTGTATAACTGCTGAGTGTGAGCCTGAGGGACACTGATGTGAGTGTATAACTGCTGAGTGTGAGCCTGAGGGACACTGATGTGAGTGTGTAACTGCTGAGTGTGAGCCTGAGGGACACTGATGTGAGTGTGTAACTGCTGAGTGTGAGCCTGAGGGACACTGATGTGAGTGTGTAACTGCTGAGTGTGAGCCTGAGGGACACTGATGTGAGTGTGTAACTGCTGAGTGTGAGCCTGAGGGACACTGATGTGAGTGTGTAACTGCTGAGTGTGAGCCTGAGGGACACTGATGTGAGTGTGTAACTGCTGAGTGTGAGCCTGAGGGACACTGATGTGAGTGTATAACTGCTGAGTGTGAGCCTGAGGGACACTGATGTGAGTGTATAACTGCTGAGTGTGAGCCTGAGGGACACTGATGTGAGTGTATAACTGCTGAGTGTGAGCCTGAGGGACACTGATGTGAGTGTGTAACTGCTGAGTGTGAGCCTGAGGGACACTGATGTGAGTGTGTAACTGCTGAGTGTGAGCCTGAGGGACACTGATGTGAGTGTGTAACTGCTGAGAGTGTGAGCCTGAGGGACACCGATGTGAGTGTATAACTGCTGAGTGTGAGCCTGAGGGACACTGATGTGAGTGTATAACTGCTGAGTGTGAGCCTGAGGGACACCGATGTGAGTGTATAACTGCTGAGTGTGAGCCTGAGGGACACTGATGTGAGTGTATAACTGCTGAGTGTGAGCCTGAGGGACACCGATGTGAGTGTATAACTGCTGAGTGTGAGCCTGAGGGACACTGATGTGAGTGTATAACTGCTGAGTGTGAGCCTGAGGGACACTGATGTGAGTGTATAACTGCTGAGTGTGAGCCTGAGGGACACTGATGTGAGTGTATAACTGCTGAGTGTGAGCCTGAGGGACACTGATGTGAGTGTATAACTGCTGAGTGTGAGCCTGAGGGACACTGATGTGAGTGTATAACTGCTGAGTGTGAGCCTGAGGGACACTGATGTGAGTGTATAACTGCTGAGTGTGAGCCTGAGGGACACTGATGTGAGTGTGTAACTGCTGAGTGTGAGCCTGAGGGACACTGATGTGAGTGTATAACTGCTGAGTGTGAGCCTGAGGGACACTGAGTGCCTGATGTGAGTGTATAACTGCTGAGTGTGAGCCTGAGGGACACTGATGTGAGTGTATAACTGCTGAGTGTGAGCCTGAGGGACACTGATGTGAGTGTATAACTGCTGAGTGTGAGCCTGAGGGACACTGATGTGAGTGTATAACTGCTGAGTGTGAGCCTGAGGGACACTGATGTGAGTGTATAACTGCTGAGTGTGAGCCTGAGGGACACTGATGTGAGTGTGTAACTGCTGAGTGTGAGCCTGAGGGACACTGATGTGAGTGTGTAACTGCTGAGTGTGAGCCTGAGGGACACTGATGTGAGTGTGTAACTGCTGAGTGTGAGCCTGAGGGACACCAGAACTGAGGGACACTGATGTGAGTGTATAACTGCTGAGTGTGAGCCTGAGGGACACTGATGTGAGTGTATAACTGCTGAGTGTGAGCCTGAGGGACACTGATGTGAGTGTTAACTGCTGGGCCTGGGTGCTGCTGAGTGTGAGCCTGAGGGCACTGATGTGAGTGTATAACTGCTGAGTGTGAGCCTGAGGGACACTGATGTGAGTGTATAACTGCTGAGTGTGAGCCCGAGGGACACTGATGTGAGTGTGTAACTGCTGAGTGTGAGCCTGAGGGACACCGATGTGAGTGTATAACTGCTGAGTGTGAGCCTGAGGGACACTGATGTGAGTGTATAACTGCTGAGTGTGAGCCTAAGGGACCCTGATGTGAGTGTATAACTGCTGAGTGTGAGCCTGAGGGACACTGATGTGAGTGTATAACTGCTGAGTGTGAGCCTGAGGGACACTGATGTGAGTGTATAACTGCTGAGTGTGAGCCTGAGGGACACCGATGTGAGTGTGTAACTGCTGAGTGTGAGCCTGAGGGACACTGATGTGAGTGTGTAACTGCTGAGTGTGAGCCTGAGGGACACCGATGTGAGTGTATAACTGCTGAGTGTGAGTCTGAGGGACACTGATGTGAGTGTATAACTGCTGAGTGTGAGCCTAAGGGACCCTGATGTGAGTGTATAACTGCTGAGTGTGAGCCTGAGGGACACTGATGTGAGTGTATAACTGCTGAGTGCTGAGCCTGAGCGGACACTGACGTGAGTGTATAACTGCTGAGTGTGAGCCTGAGGGACACCGATGTGAGTGTGTAACTGCTGAGTGTGAGCCTGAGGGACACTGATGTGAGTGTGTAACTGCTGAGTGTGAGCCTGAGGGACACTGATGTGAGTGTGTAACTGCTGAGTGTGAGCCTAAGACACTGATGTGAGTGTAACTGCTGAGTGTGAGCCTGAGGGACACTGATTTGAGTGTATAACTGCTGAGTGTGAGCCTGAGGGACACTGATGTGAGTGTTAACTGCTGAGAGTGAGCCTGAGGGACATGGATGTGAGTGTATAACTGCTGAGTGTGAGCCTGAGGGACACTGATGTGAGTGTATAACTGCTGAGTGTGAGCCTGAGGGACACTGATGTGAGTGTGTAACTGCTGAGTGTGAGCCTGAGGGACACTGATGTGAGTGTGTAACTGCTGAGTGTGAGCCTGAGGGACACTGATGTGAGTGTGTAACTGCTGAGTGTGAGCCTGAGGGACACTGATGTGAGTGTGTAACTGCTGAGTGTGAGCCTGAGGGACACTGATGTGAGTGTATAACTGCTGAGTGTGAGCCTGAGGGACACCGAAGTGAGTGTATAACTGCTGAGTGTGAGCCTGAGGGACACCGATGTGAGTGTATAACTGCTGAGTGTGAGCCTGAGGGACACTGATGTGAGTGTATAACTGCTGAGTGCCTGAGCCTGAGGGACACTGATGTGAGTGTGTAACTGCTGAGTGTGAGCCTGAGGGACACTGATGTGAGTGTATAACTGCTGAGTGTGAGCCTGAGGGACACCGATGTGAGTGTATAACTGCTGAGTGTGAGCCTGAGGGACACCGATGTGAGTGTATAACTGCTGAGTGTGAGCCTGAGGGACACCGATGTGAGTGTATAACTGCTGAGTGTGAGCCTGAGGGACACCGATGTGAGTGTATAACTGCTGAGTGTGAGCCTGAGGGACACTGATGGTGAACCTGCTGGGTGTGTAGGGATAGGGCACTGATGTGAGTGTATAACTGCTGAGTGTGCAGCCTGAGGGACACTGATGTGAGTGTATAACTGCTGAGTGTGAGCCTGATGGACACTGATGTGAGTGTATAACTGCTGAGTGTGAGCCTGAGGGACACTGATGTGAGTGTATAACTGCTGAGTGTGAGCCTGAGGGACACTGATGTGAGTGTATAACTGCTGAGTGTGAGCCTGAGGGACACCGATGTGAGTGTGTAACTGCTGAGTGTGAGCCTGAGGGACACTGATGTGAGTGTGTAACTGCTGAGTGTGAGCCTGAGGGACACTGATGTGAGTGTGTAACTGCTGAGTGTGAGCCTGAGGGACACCGATGTGAGTGTATAACTGCTGAGTGTGAGCCTGAGGGACACTGATGTGAGTGTATAACTGCTGAGTGTGAGCCTGAGGGACACTGATGTGAGTGTATAACTGCTGAGTGTGAGCCTGAGGGACACTGATGTGAGTGTATAACTGCTGAGTGTGAGCCTGAGGGACACTGATGTGAGTGTATAACTGCTGAGTGTGAGCCTGAGGGACACCGATGTGAGTGTATAACTGCTGAGTGTGAGCCTGAGGGACACCGATGTGAGTGTAACGCTGAGTGTGAGCCGGGACACTGACGTGAGTGTGTAACTACTGAGTGTGAGCCTGAGGGACACCGATGTGAGTGTATAACTGCTGAGTGTGAGCCTGAGGGACACTGATGGTGAACCTGCTGGGTGTGTAGGGATAGGGCACTGATGTAAGTATATTACACAGCTAGCGATGATCACTCACTTGTAGGGGGTTATGAATATGTGATAATAAAATGGGGATCCTCATTAGTTACACTGGCAGTGACAGGAGGAGCACAATGGCACGGTGCAGCACTACAATCTACTATCATATTTCCTTTTTATGTCTTTCCTCTGCATGGACACAATGATGGCTAATGGATCATTATTAATTAATTACAGGCAAGTATTCAGAAGAACACTAATTATGTGTGAGACTCCCCAACCAATCACATTGCAGCTTCAGTGAGGAAACGGCAAAACTAAAAAGTATTATTATCGATCAATAAACTATTTATAGATCAATGTCTGAATCTATGTAGAAGAAAAAATAGAATGATCCTCCTATGGTCAAAACTATATGGCTGGGCAATTAATCGAAAAATAATCAAAAACTGCGATCAAAAGTCAGCTCCAATAATCCATGTGCACCTGCCCGCATCGATTATTTCTATTATTTTACATCCATTTCATTCTGTCTCACACTGGCATTGCCTACAGGAAATGTCACTTGCTGTACACTATCGAAAACCAAGATTCAGTGGTATATAAATAGGGGGTATGGCTGATGTTTGGCGCAGTATTTAGGGACAGATCTAAGGAGAGATTCAGGAAGACGTAGAGTCACTTACTGTCACTTCTATCCTCTGACTACCACCAACATTCCAATCCAGCCATCTTTTTGTCTGTTCTTATTTCCTTCCATTCTTTTGACCTGCTCGTGTTGTCTTACTGTGTGTTGCTTCAACTCTCTTATTTATTTGTCTGTCACATTGCTGCATAAGTTGGCCCTGGGGATTACTGAGTACACGGACACACCGTTAGCACCTGTGAGAGGACATTTCTATAGGAGAAGTTTGGTACCAATGTTTAGTGTCTGGCTGGCATCATTACAAAGGCTTTATGGGGCACTAATGCTGGGTACAAATAAGCAGTGTGAGAAGTGATGGGGCATTGATGCTGGGTATACATGAGCAGGTGAGAAGTGACGGGGCACTGATGCTGGGTATACATGAGCAGGTGAGAGGAGAAAGGACAGTAATTCTAGGTACAGATGAACAGGGCGATAGTGTGACAGCACAATAATGTTGGGTACAGCTTGGCAGGTTGAGGGGTGACAGAGCAGTAATACTGGGTGTACATGAACAGGGTGAGTAGTAATGATGAGTACAGATTCTCTGGGTAAGGGGGTGAGGGGGCAGTAATTCTGGGTACAGATGAGCAGGGTGAGGGGGCAGTAATGCTGGGTACAGGTGAGCAGGTGAGGGGGCAGTAATGCTGGGTACAGGTGAGCAGGGTGAGTGGTCAGTAATGCTGGGTACAGATGGGAATAGTGAGGGGGCAGTAATGCTGGTTACAGATGCGCATAGTGAGGGGGCAGTAATGCCGGGTACAGATGAGCAGGGTGAGGGGGCAGTAATGTTGGGTACAGATGAGCAGGGTGAGGGGGCAGTAATGCTGGGTACAGATGAGCAGGGTGAGGGGGCAGTAATGCTGGGTACAGATGAGCAGGGTGAGGGGGCAGTAATGCTGGGTACAGATGAGCAGGGTGAAGGGGCAGTAATGTTGGGTACAGGTGAGCAGGGTGAGTGGGCAGTAATGCTGGGTACAGATGAGCAGGGTGAGGGGGCAGTAATGCTGGGTACAGATGGGAATAGTGAGGGGGCAGTAATGCTGGTTACAGATGAGCATAGTGAGGGGGCAGTAATGCTGGGTACAGATGAGCAGGGTGAGGGGGCAGTAATGCTGGGTACAGATGAGCAGGGTGAGGGGGCAGTAATTCTGGGTACAGATGAGCAGGGTGAGGGGGCAGTAATGCTGGGTACAGATGAGCAGGGAGAGGGGGCAGTAATGCTGGGTACAGATGAGCAGGGAGAGGGGGCAGTAATGCTGGGTACAGATGAGCATAGTGAGGGGGCAGTAATGCTAGGTACAGATGAGCAGGGTGAGTGGGCAGTAATTCTGGGTACAGATGAGCAGGGTGAGGGGGCAGTAATGCTGGGTACAGATGAGCAGGGTGAGTGGGCAGTAATGCTGGGTACAGATGAGCAGGGTGAGGGGGCAGTAATGCTGGGTACAGATGAGCAGGGTGAGTGGGCAGTAATGCTGGGTACAGATGAGCAGGGTGAGTGGGCAGTAATACTGGGTACAGATGAGCAGGGTGAGGGGGCAGTAATGCTGGGTACAGGTAAGCAGGGTGAGGGGGCAGTAATGCTGGGTACAGATGAGCAGGGTGAGGGGGCAGTAATGCTGGGTACAGGTAAGCAGGGTGAGGGGACAGTAATGCTGGGTACAGGTGAGCAGGGTGAGGGGGCAGTAATTCTGGGTACAGATGAGCAGGGTGAGTGGGCAGTAATTCTGGGTACAGATGAGCAGGGTGAGTGGGCAGTAATGCTGGGTACAGGTGAGCAGGGTGAGGGGGCAGTAATGCTGGGTACAGGTGAGCAGGGTGAGTGGGCAGTAATTCTGGGTACAGATGAGCAGGGTGAGGGGGCAGTAATGCTGGGTACAGATGAGCAGGGTGAGTGGGCAGTAATGCTGGGTACAGGTAAGCAGGGTGAGGGGGCAGTAATGCTGGGTACAGATGAGCAGGGTGAGTGGGCAGTAATGCTGGGTACAGATGAGCAGGGTGAGTGGGCAGTAATGCTAGGTACAGGTGAGAAGGGTGAGGGGGCAGTAATGCTGGGTACAGATGAGCAGGGTGAGTGGGCAGTAATGCTGGGTACAGGTGAGAAGGGTGAGGGGGCAGTAATGCTGGGTACAGATGAGCAGAGTGAGTGGGCAGTAATGCTGGGTACAGATGAGAAGGGTGCGGGGGCAGTAATGCTGGGTACAGATGAGCAGGGTGAGGGGGCAGTAATGCTGGGTACAGATCAGCAGGGTGAGGGGGCAGTAATGCTGGGTACAGATGAGCAGGGTGAGGGGGCAGTAATGCTGGGTACAGATGAGCAGGGTGAGTGGGCAGTAATACTGGGTACAGATGAGCAGGGTGCGGGGGCAGTAATGCTGGGTACAGATGAGCAGGGTGAGGGGGCAGTAATTCTGGGTACAGATGAACAGGGTGAGGGGGCAGTAATGCTGGGTACAGATGAGAAGGGTGAGGGGGCAGTAATGCTGGGTACAGATGAGCAGGGTGAGTGGGCAGTAATGCTGGGTACAGATGAGCAGGGTGAGGGGGCAGTAATGCTGGGTACAGATGAGCAGGGTGAGGGGGCAGTAATGATGGGTACAGATGAGCAGGGTGAGGGGGCAGTAATGCTGGGTACAGTTGAGCAGGGTGAGGGGGCAGTAATGCTGGGTACAGATGAGAAGGGTGAGGGGGCAGTAATGCTGGGTACAGATGAGCAGGGTGAGTGGGCAGTAATGCTGGGTACAGATGAGCAGGGTGTGGGGGCAGTAATGCTGGGTACAGATGAGCAGGGTGAGGGGGCAGTAATTCTGGGTACAGATGAGCAGGGTGAGGGGGCAGTAATGCTGGGTACAGGTGAGAAGGGTGAGGGGGCAGTAATGCTGGGTACAGATGAGCAGGGTGAGGGGGCAGTAATCCTGGGTACAGATGAGCATAGTGAGGGGGCAGTAATGCTAGGTACAGATGAGCAGGGTGAGTGGGCAGTAATGCTGGGTACAGATGAGCAGGGTGAGGGGGCAGTAATGCTGGGTACAGATGAGCAGGGTGAGGGGGCAGTAATGATGGGTACAGATGAGCAGGGTGAGGGGGCAGTAATGCTGGGTACAGGTGAGCAGGGTGAGGGGGCAGTAATGCTGGGTACAGATGAGCAGGGTGAGGGGGCAGTAATGCTGGGTACAGATGAGCAGGATGAGGGGGCAGTAATGCTGGTTACAGATGAGCATAGTGAGGGGGCAGTAATGCTAGGTACAGATGAGCAGGGTGAGGGGGCAGTAATGTTGGGTACAGATGAGCAGGGTGAGGGGGCAGTAATGCTAGGTACAGATGAGCAGGGTGAGGGGGCAGTAATGCTGGGTACAGATTAGCAGGGTGAGGGGGCAGTAATGCTGGGTACAGATGAGCAGGGTGAGGGGGCAGTAATGCTGGGTACAGATGAACAGGGTGAGGGGGCAGTAATGCTGGGTACAGATGGGAATAGTGAGGGGGCAGTAATGCTGGTTACAGATGAGCATAGTGAGGGGGCAGTAATGCTGGGTACAGGTGAGCAGGGTGAGGGGGCAGTAATGCTGGGTACAGGTGAGCAGGGTGAGTGGGCAGTAATGCTGGGTACAAATGAACAGGGTGAGGGGGCAGTAATTCTGGGTACAGATGGGAATAGTGAGGGGGCAGTAATGCTGGTTACAGATGAGCATAGTGAGGGGGCAGTAATTCTGGGTACAGATGAGCAGGGTGAGGGGGCAGTAATGTTGGGTATAGATGAGCAGGGTGAGGGGGCAGTAATGCTAGGTACAGATGAGCAGGGTGAGGGGGCAGTAATGCTGGGTACAGATGAGCAGGGTGAGGGGGCAGTAATGCTGGGTACAGATGAGCAGGGTGAGGGGGCAGTAATGCTGGGTACAGGTGAGCAGGGTGAGTGGGCAGTAATGCTGGGTACAGATGAACAGGGTGAGGGGGCAGTAATGCTGGGTACAGATGGGAATAGTGAGGGGGCAGTAATGCTGGTTACAGATGAGCATAGTGAGGGGGCAGTAATGCTGGGTACAGGTGAGCAGGGTGAGGGGGCAGTAATGCTGGGTACAGGTGAGCAGGGTGAGGGGGCAGTAATGCTGGGTACAGATGAACAGGGTGAGGGGGCAGTAATGCTGGGTACAGGTGAGCAGGGTGAGTGGGCAGTAAATCTGGGTACAGATGAGCAGGGTGAGGGGGCAGTAATGCTGGGTACAGGTGAGAAGGGTGAGGGGGCAGTAATACTGGGTACAGATGAGCAGGGTGAGGGGGCAGTAATTCTGGGTACAGATGAGCAGGGTGAGGGGGCAGTAATGCTGGGTACAGATGAGCATAGTGAGGGGGCAGTAATGCTGGGTACAGATGAGCAGGGTGAGGGGGCAGTAATGCTGGGTACAGATGAGCAGGGTGAGGGGGCAGTAATGCTGGGTACAGATGAGAAGGGTGAGGGGGCAGTAATGCTGGGTACAGATGAGAAGGGTGAGGGGGCAGTAATGCTGGGTACAGATGAGCAGGGTGAGGGGGCAGTAATGTTGGGTACAGATGAGCAGGGTGAGGGGGCAGTAATGCTGGGTACAGATGAGCATAGTGAGTGGGCAGTAATTCTGGGTACAGATGAGCAGGGTGAGGGGGCAGTAATTCTGGGTACAGATGAGCAGGGTGAGGGGGCAGTAATGCTGGGTACAGATGAGCATAGTGAGCGGGCAGTAATTCTGGGTACAGATGAGCATAGTGAGGGGGAAGTAATGCTGGGTACAGGTGAGCAGGGTGAGGGGGCAGTAATGCTGTGTACAGGTGAGCACGGTGAGTGGGCAGTAATACTGGGTACAGATGAGCAGGGTGAGGGGGCAGTAATGCTGGGTACAGATGAGCAGGGTGAGGGGGCAGTAATGCTGGGTACAGATGAGCAGGGTGAGGGGGCAGTAATGCTGGATACAGGTGAGCAGGGTGAGGGGGCAGTAATACTGGGTACAGATGAGCAGGGTGAGGGGGCAGTAATGCTGGGTACAGGTGAGCAGGGTGAGGGGGCAGTAATGCTGGGTACAGGTGAGCATAGTGAAGGGGCAGTAATACTGGGTACAGGTGAGCAGGGTGAGGGGGCAGTAATGCTGGGTACAGATGAGCAGGGTGAGGGGGCAGTAATGCTGGGTACAGGTGAGCAGGGTGAGGGGGCAGTAATGCTGGGTACAGATGAGCATAGTGAGGGGGCAGTAATGCCGGGTACAGATGAGCAGGGTGAGGGGGCAGTAATTCTGGGTACAGATGAGCATAGTGAGGGGGCAGTAATGCTGGGTACAGGTGAGCAGGGTGAGGGGGCAGTAATGCTGGGTACAGGTGAGCATAGTGAGGGGGCAGTAATGCCGGGTACAGATGAGCAGGGTGAGGGGGCAGTAATGCCGGGTACAGATGAGCAGGGTGAGGGGGCAGTAATTCTGGGTACAGATGAGCATAGTGAGGGGGCAGTAATGCTGGGTACAGATGAGCATAGTGAGGGGGCAGTAATGCTGGGTACAGATGAGCATAGTGAGGGGGCAGTAATACTGGGTACAGATGAGCAGGGTGAGGGGGCAGTAATGCTGGGTACAGATGAGCAGGGTGAGGGGGCAGTAATGCTGAGTACAGATGAGCAGGGTGAGTGGGCAGTAATACTGGGTACAGATGAGCAGGGTGAGGGGACAGTAATGTTGGGTACAGGTGAGCAGGGTGAGGGGGCAGTAATGCTGGGTACAGATGAGCAGGGTGAGGGGGCAGTAATGCTGGGTACAGATGAGCAGGGTGAGGGGGCAGTAATGCTGGGTACAGATGAGCAGGGTGAGGGGGCAGTAATGCTGGGTACAGATGAGCATAGTGAGGGGGCAGTAATTCTGGGTAAAGATGAGAAGGGTGAGGGGGCAGTAATGCTGGGTACAGATGAGAAGGGTGAGGGGGCAGTAATTCTGGGTACAGATGAGCAGGGTGAGGGGGCAGTAATGTTGGGTACAGGTGAGCAGGGTGAGGGGGCAGTAATGCTGGGTACAGATGAGCAGGGTGAGGGGGCAGTAATGCTGGGTACAGATGAGCAGGGTGAGGGGGCAGTAATGTTGGGTACAGGGGAGCAGGGTGAGGGGGCAGTAATGCTGGGTACAGATGAGCAGGGTGAGGGGGCAGTAATGCTGGGTACAGATGAGCATAGTGAGGGGGCAGTAATGCTGGGTACAGATGAGCATAGTGAGGGGGCAGTAATGCTGGGTACAGATGAGCAGGGTGAGGGGGCAGTAATGCTGGGTACAGATGAGCAGGGTGAGGGGGCAGTAATGCTGGGTACAGATGAGCAGGGTGAGGGGGCAGTAATGCTGGGTACAGATGAGCAGGGTGAGGGGGCAGTAATGTTGGGTACAGATGAGCAGGGTGAGGGGGCAGTAATGTTGGGTACAGGTGAGCAGGGTGAGGGGGCAGTAATGCCGGGTACAGATGAGCATAGTGAGGGGGCAGTAATGCTGGGTACAGATGAGCAGGGTGAGGGGGCAGTAATGCTGGGTACAGATGAGCAGGGTGAGGGGGCAGTAATGCTGGGTACAGGTGAGCAGGGTGAGGGGGCAGTAATACTGGGTACAGGTGAGCAGGGTGAGGGGGCAGTAATGCTGGGTACAGATGAGCAGGGTGAGGGGGCAGTAATGCTGGGTACAGATGAGCAGGGTGAGGGGGCAGTAATGCTGGGTACAGATGAGCAGGGAGAGGGGGCAGTAATGCTGGGTACAGGTGAGCAGGGTGAGGGGGCAGTAATGCTGGGTACAGATGAGCAGGGAGAGGGGGCAGTAATGCTGGGTACAGATGAGCATAGTGAGGGGGCAGTAATGCTAGGTACAGATGAGCAGGGTGAGTGGGCAGTAATTCTGGGTACAGATGAGCAGGGTGAGGGGGCAGTAATGCTGGGTACAGATGAGCAGGGTGAGTGGGCAGTAATGCTGGGTACAGATGAGCAGGGTGAGGGGGCAGTAATGCTGGGTACAGGTGAGCAGGGTGAGGGGGCAGTAATGCTGGGTACAGATGAACAGGGTGAGGGGGCAGTAATGCTGGGTACAGGTGAGCAGGGTGAGTGGGCAGTAAATCTGGGTACAGATGAGCAGGGTGAGGGGGCAGTAATGCTGGGTACAGGTGAGAAGGGTGAGGGGGCAGTAATACTGGGTACAGATGAGCAGGGTGAGGGGGCAGTAATTCTGGGTACAGATGAGCAGGGTGAGGGGGCAGTAATGCTGGGTACAGATGAGCATAGTGAGGGGGAAGTAATGCTGGGTACAGGTGAGCAGGGTGAGGGGGCAGTAATGCTGTGTACAGGTGAGCACGGTGAGTGGGCAGTAATACTGGGTACAGATGAGCAGGGTGAGGGGGCAGTAATGCTGGGTACAGATGAGCAGGGTGAGGGGGCAGTAATGCTGGGTACAGATGAGCAGGGTGAGGGGGCAGTAATGCTGGATACAGGTGAGCAGGGTGAGGGGGCAGTAATACTGGGTACAGATGAGCAGGGTGAGGGGGCAGTAATGCTGGGTACAGGTGAGCAGGGTGAGGGGGCAGTAATGCTGGGTACAGGTGAGCATAGTGAAGGGGCAGTAATGCTGGGTACAGGTGAGCAGGGTGAGGGGGCAGTAATGCTGGGTACAGATGAGCAGGGTGAGGGGGCAGTAATGCTGGGTACAGGTGAGCAGGGTGAGGGGGCAGTAATGCTGGGTACAGATGAGCATAGTGAGGGGGCAGTAATGCCGGGTACAGATGAGCAGGGTGAGGGGGCAGTAATTCTGGGTACAGATGAGCATAGTGAGGGGGCAGTAATGCTGGGTACAGGTGAGCAGGGTGAGGGGGCAGTAATGCTGGGTACAGGTGAGCATAGTGAGGGGGCAGTAATGCCGGGTACAGATGAGCAGGGTGAGGGGGCAGTAATGCCGGGTACAGATGAGCAGGGTGAGGGGGCAGTAATTCTGGGTACAGATGAGCATAGTGAGGGGGCAGTAATGCTGGGTACAGATGAGCATAGTGAGGGGGCAGTAATACTGGGTACAGATGAGCAGGGTGAGGGGGCAGTAATGCTGGGTACAGATGAGCAGGGTGAGGGGGCAGTAATGCTGAGTACAGATGAGCAGGGTGAGTGGGCAGTAATACTGGGTACAGATGAGCAGGGTGAGGGGACAGTAATGTTGGGTACAGGTGAGCAGGGTGAGGGGGCAGTAATGCTGGGTACAGATGAGCAGGGTGAGGGGGCAGTAATGCTGGGTACAGATGAGCAGGGTGAGGGGGCAGTAATGCTGGGTACAGATGAGCATAGTGAGGGGGAGTAATTCTGGGTACAGATGAGAAGGGTGAGGGGGCAGTAATGCTGGGTACAGATGAGAAGGGTGAGGGGGCAGTAATTCTGGGTACAGATGAGCAGGGTGAGGGGGCAGTAATGTTGGGTACAGGTGAGCAGGGTGAGGGGGCAGTAATGCTGGGTACAGATGAGCAGGGTGAGGGGGCAGTAATACTGGGTACAGATGAGCAGGGTGAGGGGGCAGTAATGTTGGGTACAGGGGAGCAGGGTGAGGGGGCAGTAATGCTGGGTACAGATGAGCAGGGTGAGGGGGCAGTAATGCTGGGTACAGATGAGCATAGTGAGGGGGCAGTAATGCTGGGTACAGATGAGCATAGTGAGGGGGCAGTAATGCTGGGTACAGATGAGCAGGGTGAGGGGGCAGTAATGCTGGGTACAGATGAGCAGGGTGAGGGGGCAGTAATGCTGGGTACAGATGAGCAGGGTGAGGGGGCAGTAATGCTGGGTACAGATGAGCAGGGTGAGGGGGCAGTAATGTTGGGTACAGATGAGCAGGGTGAGGGGGCAGTAATGTTGGGTACAGGTGAGCAGGGTGAGGGGGCAGTAATGCCGGGTACAGATGAGCATAGTGAGGGGGCAGTAATGCTGGGTACAGATGAGCAGGGTGAGGGGGCAGTAATACTGGGTACAGATGAGCAGGGTGAGGGGGCAGTAATACTGGGTACAGATGAGCATAGTGAGGGGGCAGTAATGCTGGGTACAGGTGAGCAGGGTGAGGGGGCAGTAATGCTGGGTACAGGTGAGCATAGTGAGGGGGCAGTAATGCCGGGTACAGATGAGCAGGGTGAGGGGGCAGTAATGCCGGGTACAGATGAGCAGGGTGAGGGGGCAGTAATTCTGGGTACAGATTAGCATAGTGAGGGGGCAGTAATGCTGGGTACAGATGAGCATAGTGAGGGGGCAGTAATACTGGGTACAGATGAGCAGGGTGAGGGGGCAGTAATGCTGGGTACAGATGAGCAGGGTGAGGGGGCAGTAATGCTGAGTACAGATGAGCAGGGTGAGTGGGCAGTAATACTGGGTACAGATGAGCAGGGTGAGGGGACAGTAATGTTGGGGGTGACAGGGGTGAGCAGGGTGAGGGGGCAGTAATGCTGGGTACAGATGAGCAGGGTGAGGGGGCAGTAATGCTGGGTACAGATGAGCAGGGTGAGGGGGCAGTAATTCTGGGTACAGATGAGCATAGTGAGGGGGCAGTAATTCTGGGTACAGATGAGAAGGGTGAGGGGGCAGTAATGCTGGGTACAGATGAGAAGGGTGAGGGGGCAGTAATTCTGGGTACAGATGAGCAGGGTGAGGGGGCAGTAATGTTGGGTACAGGTGAGCAGGGTGAGGGGGCAGTAATGCTGGGTACAGATGAGCAGGGTGAGGGGGCAGTAATACTGGGTACAGATGAGCAGGGTGAGGGGGCAGTAATGTTGGGTACAGGGGAGCAGGGTGAGGGGGCAGTAATGCTGGGTACAGATGAGCAGGGTGAGGGGGCAGTAATGCTGGGTACAGATGAGCATAGTGAGGGGGCAGTAATGCTGGGTACAGATGAGCATAGTGAGGGGGCAGTAATGCTGGGTACAGATGAGCAGGGTGAGGGGGCAGTAATGCTGGGTACAGATGAGCAGGGTGAGGGGGCAGTAATGCTGGGTACAGATGAGCAGGGTGAGGGGGCAGTAATGCTGGGTACAGATGAGCAGGGTGAGGGGGCAGTAATGTTGGGTACAGATGAGCAGGGTGAGGGGGCAGTAATGTTGGGTACAGGTGAGCAGGGTGAGGGGGCAGTAATGCCGGGTACAGATGAGCATAGTGAGGGGGCAGTAATGCTGGGTACAGATGAGCAGGGTGAGGGGGCAGTAATACTGGGTACAGATGAGCAGGGTGAGGGGGCAGTAATACTGGGTACAGGTGAGCAGGGTGAGGGGGCAGTAATGCTGGGTACAGATGAGCAGGGTGAGGGGGCAGTAATGTTGAGTACAGGTGAGCAGGGTGAGGGGGCAGTAATGCTGGGTACAGATGAGCAGGGTGAGGGGGCAGTAATCCTGGGTACAGATGAGCAGGGTGAGGGGGCAGTAATGCTGGGTACAGATGAGCAGGGTGAGTGGGCAGTAATGCTGGGTACAGATGAGCAGGGTGAGGGGGCAGTAATGCTGGGTACAGATGTGCAGGGTGAGGGGGCAGTAATGCTGGGTACAGATGAGCAGGGTGAGGGGGCAGTATTTCAGGGTGCAAGTGAGTGTTTGAGGCCATATGTGAGAGATTAGACGGGGCCGCAGGATTGCTGGTGTCAGCTGCCTTGTGGTCTTGGTTAATTTGTCTAGACACTTTTTCAAATGAGACTGCTCCTTTGACTGTCTCTTTTTGTGACAGATCATTAGGATTCGTCATGGGAGAGAGACAGAAGCAGATGGGGGGGAGTAATAGTGTGATTAATGTGCTGTCTACTTTACATACAAATATTTACATATTGGAAGCGATTAGAAAGCGAGACAATTCTAGAAAATGCAGCAAAGACAGTGCACAGAGAAAAGAGACAGAGCTGATAAGAGAGCCATAGAAATAAGCCGGCACAGGACAAAGTGCAGAAGAGACAGGAGTAGTATTAGACAGAGCAGAGATATCATACAGGAGAGACAGGAGTAGTATTAGACAGAGTAGAGATACCGTACAGGAGAGACAGGAGTAGTATTAGAGACAGAGCAGAGATACCGTACAGGAGAGACAGGAGTAGTATTAGAGACAGAGCAGAGATATCGTACAGGAGAGACAGGAGTAGTATTAGACAGAGCAGAGATATCATACAGGAGAGACAGGAGTAGTATTAGACAGAGCAGAGATATCATACAGCAGAGACAGGAGTAGTATTAGAGACAAAGCAGAGATATCATATAGGAGATAAAGGAGTAGTATTAGACAGAGCAGAGATATCGTACAGGAGAGACAGGAGTAGTATTAGACAGAGCAGAGATATCGTACAGGAGAGACAGGAGTAGTATTAGACAGAGCAGAGATATCGTACAGGAGAGACAGGAGTAGTATTAGACAGAGCAGAGATATCGTACAGGAGAAACAGGAGTAGTATTAGAGACAGAGCAGAGATATCGTACAGCAGAGACAGGAGTAGTATTAGAGACAGAGCAGAGATACCGTACAGGAGAGACAGGAGTAGTATTAGAGACAGAGCAGAGATACTGTACAGGAGAGACAGGAGTAGTATTAGAGACAGAGCAGAGATACTGTACAGGAGAGACGAGTAGTATTAGAGACAGAGCAGAGATATCATACAAGAGAGACAGGAGTAGTATTAGACAGAGCAGAGATATCGTACAGGAGAGACAGGAGTAGTATTAGAGACAGAGAAGAGATATCGTACAGGAGAGACAGGAGTAGTATTAGAGACAGAGCAGAGATACCGGACAGGAGAGACAGGAGTAGTATTAGAGACAGAGCAGAGATATCGTACAGGAGAGACAGGAGTAGTATTAGAGACAGAGCAGAGATATCATACAGGAGAGACAGGAGTAGTATTAGAGACAGAGCAGAGATATCATACAGGAGAGACAGGAGTAGTATTAGAGACAGAGCAGAGATATCGTACAGGAGAGACAGGAGTAGTATTAGAGACAACAGAGATATCGTACAGGAGAGACAGAAGTAGTATTAGACAGACCAGAGATATCATACAGGAGAGACAGGAGTAGTATTAGACAGAGCAGAGATATCGTACAGGAGAGACAGGAGTAGTATTCGAGACAGAGAAGAGATACTGGACAGGAGAGACAGTAGTAGTATTAGAGACAGAGCAGAGATATCGTACAGGAGAGGCAGGAGTAGTATTAGAGACAGAGCAGAGATATCGTACAGGAGAGACAGGAGTAGTATTAGAAAGAGCAGAGATATCGTACAGGAGAGAGAGGAGTAGTATTAGACAGAGAAGAGATATCGTACAGGAGAGACAGGAGTAGTATTAGACAGAGCAGAGATATCGTACAGGAGAGACAGGAGTAGTATTAGACAGAGCAGAGATATCGTACAGGAGAGACAGGAGTAGTATTCGAGACAGAGAAGAGATACTGGACAGGAGAGACAGGAGTAGTATTAGACAGAACAGAGATATCATACAGGAGAGACAGGAGTAGTATTAGAGACAGAGCAGAGATATCGTACAGCAGAGACAGGAGTAGTATTAGAGACAGAGCATAGATATCATACAGGAGAGACAGGAGTAGTATTAGAGACAGAGCAGAGATATCGTACAGCAGAGACAGGAGTAGTATTAGAGACAGAGCAGAGATATCGTACAGGAGAGGCAGGAGTAGTATTAGAGACAGAGCAGAGATATCGTACAGGAGAGACAGGAGTAGTATTAGACAGAGCAGAGATATCGTACAGGAGAGACAGGAGTAGTATTAGACAGAGCAGAGATATCGTACAGGAGAGAGAGGAGTAGTATTAGACAGAGCAGAGATATCGTACAGGAGAGACAGGAGTAGTATTAGACAGAGCAGAGATATCGTACAGGAGAGACAGGAGTAGTATTAGAGACAGAGAAGAGATATCGTACAGGAGAGACAGGAGTAGTATTAGAGACAGAGCAGAGATATCATACAGGAGAGACAGGAGTAGTATTAGAGACAGAGCAGAGATATCGTACAGGAGAGACAGGAGTAGTATTAGAGGCAGAGCAGAGATATCATTCAGGAGAGACAGGAGTAGTATTAGAGACAGAGCAGAGATAGCGAACAGGAGAGACAGGAGTAGTATTAGAGACAGAGCAGAGATATTGTACAGGAGAGACAGGAGTAGTATTAGAGACAGAGCAGAGATACCATACAGGAGAGACAGGAGTAGTATTAGAGACAGAGCAGAGATATCGTATAGGAGAGACAGGAGTAGTATTAGAGACAGAGCAGAGATATCGTACAGTAGAGACAGGAGTAGTATTAGAGACAGAGCAGAGATATCGTACAGGAGAGACAGGAGTAGTATTAGACAGAACAGAGATATCATACAGGAGAGACAGGAGTAGTATTAGAGACAGAGCAGAGATATCGTACAGCAGAGACAGGAGTAGTATTAGAGACAGAGCAGAGATATCGTACAGGAGAGACAGGAGTAGTATTAGAGACAGAGCAGAGATATCGTACAGGAGAGACAGGAGTAGTATTAGACAGAGAAGAGATATCGTACAGGAGAGACAGGAGTAGTATTAGAGACAGGAGACAGCCAGAGATATCATACAGGAGAGACAGGAGTAGTATTAGAGACAGAGCAGAGATATCATACAGGAGAGACAGGAGTAGTATTGAGAGAGACAGCAGAGATATCATACAGGAGAGACAGGAGTAGTATTAGAGACAGAGCAGAGATACCGACAGGCAGCAGTAGTATTAGAGACAGAGCAGAGATATCATACAGGAGAGACAGGAGTAGTATTAGAGACAGAGCAGAGATATCATACAGGAGAGACAGGAGTAGTATTAGAGACAGAGCAGAGATATCGTACAGGAGAGACAGGAGTAGTATTAGAGACAGAGCAGAGATATAGTACAGGAGAGACAGGAGTAGTATTAGAGACAGAGCAGAGATCATCGTACAGGAGAGACAGAGATAGAGACAGAGCAGAGATATCGTACAGGAGAGACAGGAGTAGTATTAGAGACAGAGCAGAGATATCGTACAGGAGAGACAGGAGTAGTATTAGAGACAGAGCAGAGATATCGTACAGGAGAGAGAGGAGTAGTAATAGACAGAGAAGAGATATCGTACAGGAGAGACAGGAGTAGTATTAGACAGAGCAGAGATATCGTACAGGAGAGACAGGAGTAGTATTAGAGACAGAGAAGAGATATCGTACAGGAGAGACAGGAGTAGTATTAGAGACAGAGCAGAGATAAACCAGACAGGAGAGACAGGAGTAGTATTAGAGACAGAGCAGAGATATCGTACAGGAGAGACAGGAGTAGTATTAGAGACAGAGCAGAGATATCATACAGGAGAGACAGGAGTAGTATTAGAGACAGAGCAGAGATATCATACAGGAGAGACAGGAGTAGTATTAGAGACAGAGCAGAGATATCGTACAGGAGAGACAGGAGTAGTATTAGAGACAGCAGAGATATCGTACAGGAGAGACAGAAGTAGTATTAGACAGAGCAGAGATATCATACAGGAGAGACAGGAGTAGTATTAGACAGAGCAGAGATATCGTACAGGAGAGACAGGAGTAGTATTCGAGACAGAGAAGAGATACTGGACAGGAGAGACAGGAGTAGTATTAGAGACAGAGCAGAGATATAATACAGGAGAGACAGGAGTAGTATTAGAGACAGAGCAGAGATATCGTACAGGAGAGACAGGAGTAGTATTAGACAGAACAGAGATATCATACAGGAGAGACAGGAGTAGTATTAGAGACAGAGCAGAGATATCGTACAGGAGAGACAGGAGTAGTATTAGAGACAGAGCATAGATATCATACAGGAGAGACAAGAGTAGTATTAGAGACAAAGCAGAGATATCGTACAGCAGAGACAGGAGTAGTATTAGAGACAGAGCAGAGATATCGTACAGGAGAGACAGGAGTAGTATTAGAGACAGAGCATAGATATCGTACAGGAGAGACAGGAGTAGTATTAGAGACAGAGCAGAGATATCGTACAGGAGAGACAGGAGTAGTATTAGAGACAGAGCAGAGATATCGTACAGGAGAGGGGGACAGGAGAGGCAGGAGTAGTATTAGAGACAGAGCAGAGATATCGTACAGGAGAGACAGGAGTAGTATTAGACAGAGCAGAGATATCGTACAGGAGAGAGAGGAGTAGTATTAGACAGAGCAGAGATATCGTTCAGGAGAGACAGGAGTAGTATTAGACAGAGCAGAGATATCGTACAGGAGAGACAGGAGTAGTATTAGAGACAGAGAAGAGATATCGTACAGGAGAGACAGGAGTAGTATTAGAGACAGAGCAGAGATATCGTACAGGAGAGACAGGAGCAGTATTAGAGGCAGAGCAGAGATATCATTCAGGAGAGACAGGAGTAGTATTAGAGACAGAGCAGAGATACCGGACAGGAGAGACAGGAGTAGTATTAGAGACAGAGCAGAGATATTGTACAGGAGAGACAGGAGTAGTATTAGAGACAGAGCAGAGATACCATACAGGAGAGACAGGAGTAGTATTAGAGACAGAGCAGAGATATCGTACAGTAGAGACAGGAGTAGTATTAGAGACAGAGCAGAGATATCGTACAGGAGAGACAGGAGTAGTATTAGACAGAACAGAGATATCATACAGGAGAGACAGGAGTAGTATTAGAGACAGAGCAGAGATATCGTACAGCAGAGACAGGAGTAGTATTAGAGACAGAGCAGAGATATCGTACAGGAGAGACAGGAGTAGTATTAGAGACAGAGCAGAGATATCGTACAGGAGAGACAGGAGTAGTATTAGACAGAGAAGAGATATCGTTACAGGAGAGACAGGAGTAGTATTAGACAGAGCAGAGATATCATACAGGAGAGACAGGAGTAGTATTAGAGACAGAGCAGAGATATCGTACAGCAGAGACAGGAGTAGTATTAGAGACAGAGCAGAGATATCATACAGCAGAGACAGGAGTAGTATTAGAGACAGAGCAGAGATATCATACAGGAGAGACACGAGTAGTATTAGAGACAGAGCAGAGATACCGTACAGGAGAGACAGGAGTAGTATTAGAGACAGAGCAGAGATATCGTACAGGAGAGACAGGAGTAGTATTAGAGACAGAGCAGAGATACTGTACAGGAGAGAACGAGTAGTATTAGAGACAGAGCAGAGAAATCATACAGGAGAGACAGGAGTAGTATTAGATAGAGCAGAGATATCATACAGGAGAGACAGGAGTAGTATTAGAGACAGAGCAGAGATATCATACAGGAGAGACAGGAGTAGTATTAGAGACAGAGCAGAGATACCATACAGGAGAGACAGGAGTAGTATTAGAGACAGAGCAGAGATATCATACAGGAGAGACAGGAGTAGTATTAGAGACAGAGCAGAGATATCATACAGGAGAGACAGGAGTAGTATTAGAGACAGCAGAGATATCGTACAGGAGAGACAGAAGTAGTATTAGACAGAGCAGAGATATCATACAGAAGAGACAGGAGTAGTATTATACAGAGCAGAGATATCGTACAGGAGAGACAGGAGTAGTATTAGAGACAGAGCAGAGATATCATACAGAGAGACAGGAGTAGTATTAGAGACAGAGCAGAGATATCGTACAGGAGAGACAGGAGTAGTATTAGAGACAGAGCAGAGATACCGGACAGGAGAGACAGGAGTAGTATTAGAGACAGAGCAGAGATATCGTACAGGAGAGACAGGAGTAGTATTAGACAGAGAAGAGATATCGTACAGGAGAGACAGGAGTAGTATTAGACAGAGCAGAGATATCATACAGGAGAGACAGGAGTAGTATTAGACAGAGCAGAGATATCATACAGGAGAGACAGGAGTAGTATTAGAGACAGAGCAGAGATATCATACAGCAGAGACAGGAGTAGTATTAGAGACAGAGCAGAGATACCAAGAGACAAAACCGTACAGGAGAGACAGGAGTAGTATTAGAGACAGAGCAGAGATATCATACAGCAGAGACAGGAGTAGTATTAGAGACAGAGCAGAGATATCGTACAGGAGAGACAGGAGTAGTATTAGAGACAGAGCAGAGATATCATACAGGAGAGACAGGAGTAGTATTAAGACAGAGCAGAGATACCGTACAGGAGAGACAGGAGTAGTATTAGAGACAGAGCAGAGATATCATACAGCAGAGACAGGAGTAGTATTAGACAGAGCAGAGATATCATACAGGAGAGACAGGAGTAGTATTAGAGACAGAGCAGAGATATCATACAGCAGAGACAGGAGTAGTATTAGAGACAGAGCAGAGATATCATACAGGAGAGACACGAGTAACTATTAGAGACAGAGCAGAGATACCGTACAGGAGAGACAGGAGTAGTATTAGAGACAGAGCAGAGATATCGTACAGGAGAGACAGGAGTAGTATTAGAGACAGAGCAGAGATACTGTACAGGAGAGACGAGTAGTATTAGAGACAGAGCAGAGATATCATACAGGAGAGACAGGAGTAGTATTAGACAGAGCAGAGATATCATACAGGAGAGACAGGAGTAGTATTAGAGACAGAGCAGAGATATCATACAGGAGAGACAGGAGTAGTATTAGAGACAGAGCAGAGATACCGTACAGGAGAGACAGGAGTAGTATTAGAGACAGAGCAGAGATATCATACAGGAGAGACAGGAGTAATATTAGAGACAGAGCAGAGATATCATACAGGAGAGACAGGAGTAGTATTAGAGACAGCAGAGATATCGTACAGGAGAGACAGAAGTAGTATTAGACAGAGCAGAGATATCATACAGGAGAGACAGGAGTAGTATTATACAGAGCAGAGATATCGTACAGGAGAGACAGGAGTAGTATTAGAGACAGAGCAGAGATATCATACAGGAGAGACAGGAGTAGTATTAGAGACAGAGCAGAGATATCGTACAGGAGAGACAGGAGTAGTATTAGAGACAGAGCATAGATATCGTACAGGAGAGACAGGAGTAGTATTAGAGACAGAGCAGAGATATCGTACAGGAGAGGCAGGAGTAGTATTAGAGACAGAGCAGAGATATCGTACAGGAGAGACAGGAGTAGTATTAGAAAGAGCAGAGATATCGTACAGGAGAGAGAGGAGTAGTATTAGACAGAGCAGAGATATCGTACAGGAGAGACAGGAGTAGTATTAGAGACAGAGAAGAGATATCGTACAGGAGAGACAGGAGTAGTATTAGAGACAGAGCAGAGATACCGGACAGGAGAGACAGGAGTAGTATTAGAGACAGAGCAGAGATATCGTACAGGAGAGACAGGAGTAGTATTAGAGACAGAGCAGAGATATCATACAGGAGAGACAGGAGTAGTATTAGAGACAGAGCAGAGATATCGTACAGGAGAGACAGGAGTAGTATTAGAGACAGCAGAGATATCGTACAGGAGAGACAGAAGTAGTATTAGACAGAGCAGAGATATCATACAGGAGAGACAGGAGTAGTATTAGACAGAGCAGAGATATCGTACAGGAGAGACAGGAGTAGTATTCGAGACAGAGAAGAGATACTGGACAGGAGAGACAGGAGTAGTATTAGAGACAGAGCAGAGATATAATACAGGAGAGACAGGAGTAGTATTAGAGACAGAGCAGAGATATCGTACAGGAGAGACAGGAGTAGTATTAGACAGAACAGAGATATCATACAGGAGAGACAGGAGTAGTATTAGAGACAGAGCAGAGATATCGTACAGCAGAGACAGGAGTAGTATTAGAGACAGAGCATAGATATCATACAGGAGAGACAGGAGTAGTATTAGAGACAAAGCAGAGATATCGTACAGCAGAGACAGGAGTAGTATTAGAGACAGAGCAGAGATATCGTACAGGAGAGACAGGAGTAGTATTAGAGACAGAGCATAGATATCGTACAGGAGAGACAGGAGTAGTATTAGAGACAGAGCAGAGATATCGTACAGGAGAGACAGGAGTAGTATTAGAGACAGAGCAGAGATATCGTACAGGAGAGGCAGGAGTAGTATTAGAGACAGAGCAGAGATATCGTACAGGAGAGACAGGAGTAGTATTAGACAGAGCAGAGATATCGTACAGGAGAGAGAGGAGTAGTATTAGACAGAGCAGAGATATCGTTCAGGAGAGACAGGAGTAGTATTAGACAGAGCAGAGATATCGTACAGGAGAGACAGGAGTAGTATTAGAGACAGAGAAGAGATATCGTACAGGAGAGACAGGAGTAGTATTAGAGACAGAGCAGAGATATCATACAGGGAGACAGGAGTAGTATTAGAGACAGAGCAGAGATATCGTACAGGAGAGACAGGAGCAGTATTAGAGGCAGAGCAGAGATATCATTCAGGAGAGACAGGAGTAGTATTAGAGACAGAGCAGAGATACCGGACAGGAGAGACAGGAGTAGTATTAGAGACAGAGCAGAGATATTGTACAGGAGAGACAGGAGTAGTATTAGAGATAGAGCAGAGATACCATACAGGAGAGACAGGAGTAGTATTAGAGACAGAGCAGAGATATCGTACAGTAGAGACAGGAGTAGTATTAGAGACAGAGCAGAGATATCGTACAGGAGAGACAGGAGTAGTATTAGACAGAACAGAGATATCATACAGGAGAGACAGGAGTAGTATTAGAGACAGAGCAGAGATATCGTACAGCAGAGACAGGAGTAGTATTAGAGACAGAGCAGAGATATCGTACAGGAGAGACAGGAGTAGTATTAGAGACAGAGCAGAGATATCGTACAGGAGAGACAGGAGTAGTATTAGACAGAGAAGAGATATCGTACAGGAGAGACAGGAGTAGTATTAGACAGAGCAGAGATATCATACAGGAGAGACAGGAGTAGTATTAGAGACAGAGCAGAGATATCGTACAGCAGAGACAGGAGTAGTATTAGAGACAGAGCAGAGATATCATACAGCAGAGACAGGAGTAGTATTAGAGACAGAGCAGAGATATCATACAGGAGAGACACGAGTAGTATTAGAGACAGAGCAGAGATACCGTACAGGAGAGACAGGAGTAGTATTAGAGACAGAGCAGAGATATCGTACAGGAGAGACAGGAGTAGTATTAGAGACAGAGCAGAGATACTGTACAGGAGAGACGAGTAGTATTAGAGACAGAGCAGAGAAATCATACAGGAGAGACAGGAGTAGTATTAGATAGAGCAGAGATATCATACAGGAGAGACAGGAGTAGTATTAGAGACAGAGCAGAGATATCATACAGGAGAGACAGGAGTAGTATTAGAGACAGAGAAGAGATACCGTACAGGAGAGACAGGAGTAGTATTAGAGACAGAGCAGAGATATCATACAGGAGAGACAGGAGTAGTATTAGAGACAGAGCAGAGATATCATACAGGAGAGACAGGAGTAGTATTAGAGACAGCAGAGATATCGTACAGGAGAGACAGAAGTAGTATTAGACAGAGCAGAGATATCATACAGAAGAGACAGGAGTAGTATTATACAGAGCAGAGATATCGTACAGGAGAGACAGGAGTAGTATTAGAGACAGAGCAGAGATATCATACAGAGAGACAGGAGTAGTATTAGAGACAGAGCAGAGATATCGTACAGGAGAGACAGGAGTAGTATTAGAGACAGAGCAGAGATACCGGACAGGAGAGACAGGAGTAGTATTAGAGACAGAGCAGAGATATCGTACAGGAGAGACAGGAGTAGTATTAGACAGAGAAGAGATATCGTACAGGAGAGACAGGAGTAGTATTAGACAGAGCAGAGATATCATACAGGAGAGACAGGAGTAGTATTAGACAGAGCAGAGATATCATACAGGAGAGACAGGAGTAGTATTAGAGACAGAGCAGAGATATCATACAGCAGAGACAGGAGTAGTATTAGAGACAGAGCAGAGATACCGTACAGGAGAGACAGGAGTAGTATTAGAGACAGAGCAGAGATATCATACAGCAGAGACAGGAGTAGTATTAGAGACAGAGCAGAGATATCGTACAGGAGAGACAGGAGTAGTATTAGAGACAGAGCAGAGATATCATACAGGAGAGACAGGAGTAGTATTAGACAGAGCAGAGATACCGTACAGGAAAGACAGGAGTAGTATTAGAGACAGAGCAGAGATATCATACAGCAGAGACAGGAGTAGTATTAGAGACAGAGCAGAGATATCATACAGGAGAGACAGGAGTAGTATTAGACAGAGCAGAGATACCGTACAGGAGAGACAGGAGTAGTATTAGAGACAGAGCAGAGATATCATACAGCAGAGACAGGAGTAGTATTAGAGACAGAGCAGAGATACATACAGGAGAGACAGGAGTAGTATTAGAGACAGAGCAGAGATATCGTACAGGAGAGACAGGAGTAGTATTAGACAGAGAAGAGATATCGTACAGGAGAGACAGGAGTAGTATTAGACAGAGCAGAGATATCATACAGGAGAGACAGGAGTAGTATTAGACAGAGCAGAGATATCATACAGGAGAGACAGGAGTAGTATTAGAGACAGAGCAGAGATATCATACAGCAGAGACAGGAGTAGTATTAGAGACAGAGCAGAGATACCGTACAGGAGAGACAGGAGTAGTATTAGAGACAGAGCAGAGATATCATACAGCAGAGACAGGAGTAGTATTAGAGACAGAGCAGAGATATCGTACAGGAGAGACAGGAGTAGTATTAGAGACAGAGCAGAGATATCATACAGGAGAGACAGGAGTAGTATTAGACAGAGCAGAGATACCGTACAGGAAAGACAGGAGTAGTATTAGAGACAGAGCAGAGATATCATACAGCAGAGACAGGAGTAGTATTAGAGACAGAGCAGAGATATCATACAGGAGAGACAGGAGTAGTATTAGACAGAGCAGAGATACCGTACAGGAAAGACAGGAGTAGTATTAGAGACAGAGCAGAGATATCATACAGCAGAGACAGGAGTAGTATTAGAGACAGAGCAGAGATATACAGGAGACAGGAGTATTAGTGTTCTTGCAGCCAAGTTTCATAAGAGTTTTGTAAAATGCTGGATGTTGTGAGAAGTATGAAATAGATAAATGAGAGCGGAGAAAAGCTATGTGCAGTACAAAGGAGAGGATGGAAAAGAAAGGAGAGATAATGCAGGAACAGAAGAGACAACATCAAACTAGAGACGTTGCAGTGACAGGGAATGTATTACAGGGGAGTGTTGTTGGGTTAGTGATGAAAGTGCAGCATTAGAGGGTTGAGTTTAGGGTGAGTCAAGAGAGTACAACATTACAGAAGGGTGTGCAGGATTAGTGATGAGAGTGCAGCATTACAAAAGAGAGCTCAGAGTTAGTGATGAGAGTGCAGCATTACAAAAGAGAGTGCAGGGTGAGTGACGAGAGTGCAGCATTACAGAAGAGAGTTCAAGGTGAGTGACTAGAGTGCAGCATTACAGAAGAGACTTCAGAGTTAGTGACGAGAGTGCAGCATTACAGAAGAGAGTTCAGAGTTAGTGACGAGAGTGCAGCATGACAGAAGAGAGTTCAGAGTTAGTGGCGAGAGTGCAGCATTACAGAAGAGAGTTCAAGGTGAGTGATGAGAGTGCAGCATTACAAAAGAGAGTTCAAAGTTAGTGATGAGAGTGCAGCATTACAAAAGAGAGTTCAGAGTTAGTGATGAGAGTGCAGCATTACAAAAGAGAGTTCAGAGTTAGTGATGAGAGTGTAGCATTACAAAAGAGAGTTCAGAGTTAGTGATGAGAGTGTAGCATTACAAAAAAGAGCACAGGGTGATTGATGAGTGACAAGAGTGTAACATTACAGAAGAGAGTTCAGGGCAAGTGAGGAGAATACATCATTAGAGAAGAGAGTGCAGGGTATGTGATGAAAGTGCAGCATTACAGAAGAGAGTTCACAGTTAGTGGCGAGAGTACAGCATTACAGAAGAGAGTTCAAGGTGAGTGACTAGAGTGCAGAATTACAGAAGAGACTTCAGAGTTAGTGACGAGAGTGCAGCATTACAGAAGAGAGTGCAGGGTGAGTGACGAGAGTGCAGCATTAGAGAAGAGAGTTCGGTATGAGTGATGCGAGTGCAGCATTACAGAAGAGAGTTCTGTATGAGTGATGAGAGTGCAGCATTACAGAAGAGAGCTCAGGGTGAGTGTAGAGAGTGCAGCATTACAGAAGACAGTTCAGAGTTAGTGATGAGAGTGCAGCATTACAGAACCCCATGGGGTGACACAGAGACAGGCACACTCACTCTTTGGCTGGTAGACTGCCTCCAGCTGTATACTTGATGAATTATTGAGAGGTCTCATCAGAGTGGAGTAGTCAGGTTGTCTCTCTGCTGTAATGTGATACAGACTGGTGTTCTCACCTGCCTTAGAGAGTGCAGCTGTCAGGAGATGGGGAACAGCCTGGACTCTGGTAGATGATGGGAGCCGATAGAGTGTGAGCTCTCTTGGTTGCGGAGTGTGCTCTGCACAGTGCTGGACTCTTCTCCATACAGCATGGCTCTGAGATGGAGATAGACCCAAGGGTTGGGCTAAATATTAACCATTCCCAGAGCAGAACCTTACAGAGACTGTGCAGTAGAGATCGAAAAGAGTAGACAAGAACATCTAGTATATATAGCCAGTATATATACAGGGTAATATAGGAAACCAGGACAAGACAGCACAGAAGTGTATGGAGTGTGTAGTGACAGGTACACAGAGTAATGAGAGATATATGGAGTGTGCAGTGACAGGTACACACAGTGATGAGGTGTATGGAGTGTGCAGTGACAGGTACACACAGTGATGAGGTGTATGGAGTGTGCAGTGACAGTTACACACAGTGATGAGGTGTATGGAGTGTGCAGTGACAGGTACACACAGTGATGAGGTGTATGGAGTGTGTAGTGACAGGTACACACAGTGATGAGGTGTATGGAGTGTGCAGTGACAGGTACACAGAGTAATGAGAGATATATGGAGTGTGCAGTGACAGGTACACACAGTGATGAGGTGTATGGAGTGTGCAGTGACAGGTACACACAGTGATGAGGTGTATGGAGTTTGCAGTGTCAGGTACACACAGTGATGAGGTGTATGGAGTGTGCAGTGACAGGTACACACAGTGATGAGGTGTATGGAGTGTGCAGTGATAGGTACACAGAGTAATGAAAGATATATGGAGTGTGCAGTGACAGGTACACACAGTGATGAGGTGTATGGAGTGTGCAGTGACAGGTACACAGAGTAATGAAAGATATATGGAGTGTGCAGTGACAGGTACACACAGTGATGAGGTGTATGGAGTGTGCAGTGACAGGTACACAAAGTGATGAGGTGTATGGAGTGTGCATTGACAGGTACACACAGTGATGAGGTGTATGGAGTGTGCAGTGACAGGTACACACAGTGATGAGGTGTATGGAGTGTGCAGTGACAGTTACACACAGTGATGAGGTGTATGGAGTGTGCAGTGACAGGTACACACAGTGATGAGGTGTATGGAGTGTGCAGTGACAGTTACACACAGTGATGAGGTGTATGGAGTGTACAGTGACAGGTACACACAGTGATGAGGTGTATGGAGTGTGCAGTGACAGGTACACACAGTGATGAGGTGTATGGAGTGTGCAGTGACAGTTACACACAGTGATGAGGTGTATGGAGTGTGCAGTGACAGGTACACACAGTGATGAGGTGTATGGAGTGTGTAGTGACAGGTACACACAGTGATGAGGCAGTGTATGGAGTGTGCAGTGACAGGTACACAGAGTAATGAGAGATATATGGAGTGTGCAGTGACAGGTACACACAGTGATGAGGTGTATGGAGTGTGCAGTGACAGGTACACACAGTGATGAGGTGTATGGAGTTTGCAGTGTCAGGTACACACAGTGATGAGGTGTATGGAGTGTGCAGTGACAGGTACACACAGTGATGAGGTGTATGGAGTGTGCAGTGATAGGTACACAGAGTAATGAAAGATATATGGAGTGTGCAGTGACAGGTACACACAGTGATGAGGTGTATGGAGTGTGCAGTGACAGGTACACAGAGTAATGAAAGATATATGGAGTGTGCAGTGACAGGTACACACAGTGATGAAGGTGTATGGAGTGTGCAGTGACAGGTACACAAAGTGATGAGGTGTATGGAGTGTGCATTGACAGGTACACACAGTGATGAGGTGTATGGAGTGTGCAGTGACAGGTACACACAGTGATGAGGTGTATGGAGTGCGCAGTGACAGGTACACACAGTGATGAGGTGTATGGAGTGTGCAGTGACAGGTACACACAGTGATGAGGTGTATGGAGTGTGCAGTGACAGTTACACACAGTGATGAGGTGTATGGAGTGTGCAGTGACAGGTACACACAGTGATGAGGTGTATGGAGTGTGTAGTGACAGGTACACACAGTGATGAGGTGTATGGAGTGTGCAGTGACAGGTACACAGAGTAATGAGAGATATATGGAGTGTGCAGTGACAGGTACACACAGTGATGAGGTGTATGGAGTGTGCAGTGACAGGTACACACAGTGATGAGGTGTATGGAGTTTGCAGTGTCAGGTACACACAGTGATGAGGTGTATGGAGTGTGCAGTGACAGGTACACACAGTGATGAGGTGTATGGAGTGTGCAGTGACAGGTACACACAGTGATGAGGTGTATGGAGTGTGCAGTGACAGGTACACACAGTGATGAGGTGTATGGAGTGTGTAGTGACAGGTACACACAGTGATGAGGTGTATGGAGTGTGCAGTGACAGGTACACAGAGTAATGAGAGATATATGGAGTGTGCAGTGACAGGTACACACAGTGATGAGGTGTATGGAGTGTGCAGTGACAGGTACACACAGTGATGAGGTGTATGGAGTTTGCAGTGTCAGGTACACAGAGTAATGAGAGATATATGGAGTGTGCAGTGACAGGTACACACAGTGATGAGGTGTATGGAGTGTGCAGTGACAGGTACACACAGTGATGAGGTGTATGGAGTTTGCAGTGTCAGGTACACACAGTGATGAGGTGTATGGACTGTGCAGTGACAGGTACACACAGTGATGAGGTGTATGGAGTGTGCAGTGATAGGTACACAGAGTAATGAAAGATATATGGAGTGTGCAGTGATAGGTACACACAGTGATGAGGTGTATGGAGTGTGCAGTGACAGGTACACAGAGTAATGAAAGATATATGGAGTGTGCAGTGACAGGTACACACAGTGATGAGGTGTATGGAGTGTGCAGTGACAGGTACACAAAGTGATGAGGTGTATGGAGTGTGCATTGACAGGTACACACAGTGATGAGGTGTATGGAGTGTGCAGTGACAGGTACACACAGTGATGAGGTGTATGGAGTGTGCAGTGACAGTTACACACAGTGATGAGGTGTATGGAGTGTGCAGTGACAGGTACACACAGTGATGAGGTGTATGGAGTGTGCAGTGACAGTTACACACAGTGATGAGGTGTATGGAGTGTGCAGTGACAGGTACACACAGTGATGAGGTGTATGGAGTGTGTAGTGACAGGTACACACAGTAATGAGTTGTATGGAGTGTGAAGTGACAGGTACACACAGTGATGAGGTGTATGGAGTGTGCAGTGACAGGTACACACAGTGATGAGGTGTACGGAGTGTGCAGTGACAGGTACACACAGTGATGAGTTGTATGGAGTGTGTAGTGACAGGTACACACAGTGATGAGTTGTATGGAGTGTGCAGTGACAGGTACACACAGTGATGAGGTGTATGGAGTGTGTAGTGACAGGTACACAGAGTAATGAGAGATATATGGAGTGTGCAGTGACAGGTACACACAGTGATGAGGTGTATGGAGTGTGCAGTGACAGGTACACACAGTGATGAGGTGTATGGATTGTGTAGTGACAGGTACACACAGTGATGAGGTGTATGGAGTGTGCAGTGACAGGTACATACAGTGATGAGGTGTATGGAGTGTGCAGTGACAGGTACACACAGTGATGAGGTGTATGGAGTGTGTAGTGACAGGTACACACAGTGATGAGGTATACGGAGTGTGCAGTGACAGGTACACAGAGTAATGAAAGATATATGGAGTGTGCAGTGACAGGTACACAAAGTGATGAGGTGTATGGAGTGTGCAGTGACAGGTACACACAGTGATGAGGTGTATGGAGTGTGCAGTGACAGTTACACACAGTGATGAGGTGTATGGAGTGTGCAGTGACAGGTACACACAGTGATGAGGTGTATGGAGTGTGCAGTGACAGGTACACACAGGGATGAGGTGTATGGAGTGTGCAGTGACAGGTACACACAGTGATGAGGTATATGGAGTGTGCAGTGATAGGTACACAGAGTAATGAGAGATATATGGAGTGTGCAGTGACAGGTACACACAGTGATGAGGTGTATGGAGTGTGCAGTGACAGGTACACACACAGTGATGAGGTGTATGGAGTGTGCAGTGACAGGTAAACACAGTGATGAGGTGTATGGAGTGTGCAGTGACAGGTACACACAGTGATGAGGTGTACGTAGTGTGTAGTGACAGGTACACACAGTGATGAGGTGTATGGAGTGTGCAGTGACAGGTACACACAGTGATGAGGTGTATGGAGTGTGCAGTGACAGGTACACACAGTGATGAGGTGTATGGAGTGTGCAGTGACAGGTACACACAGTGATGAGGTGTATGGAGTGTGCAGTGACAGGTACACACAGTGATGAGGTGTATGGAGTGGCAGTGATAGGTACACAGAGTAATGAGAGATATATGGAGTGTGCAGTGACAGGTGCACACAGTGATGAGGTGTATGGAGTGTGCAGTGACAGGTACACACAGTGATGAGGTGTATGGAGTGTGCAGTGACAGGTACACACAGTGATGAGGTGTATGGAGTGTGCAGTGACAGGTACACACAGTGATGAGGTGTATGGAGTGTGCAGTGACAGGTACACACAGTGATGAGGTGTATAGAGTGTGCAGTGACAGGTACACACAGGGATGAGGTGTATGGAGTGTGCAGTGACAGGTACACACAGTGATGAGGTGTATGGAGTGTGCAGTGACAGGTACACACAGTGATGAGGCGTATGGAGTGTATAGTGACAGGTGCACACAGTGATGAGGTGTATGGAGTGTGCAGTGACAGGTACACACAGTGATGAGGTGTATGGAGTGTGCAGTGACAGGTACACACAGTAATGAGGTGTATGGAGTGTGCAGTGATAGGTACACAGAGTAATGAGAGATATATGGAGTGTGCAGTGACAGGTACACACAGTGATGAGGTGTATGAAGTGTGCAGTGACAGGTACACACAGTGATGAGGTGTATGGAGTGTGCAGTGACAGGTACACACAGTGATGAGGTGTATGGAGTGTGCAGTGACAGGTACACACAGTGATGAGGTGTACGTAGTGTGTAGTGACAGGTACACACAGTGATGAGGTGTATGGAGTGTGCAGTGACAGGTACACACAGTGATGAGGTGTATGGAGTGTGCAGTGACAGGTACACACAGTGATGAGGTGTATGGAGTGTGCAGTGACAGTTACACACAGTGATGAGGTGTATGGAGTGTGCAGTGACAGGTACACACAGTGATGAGGTGTATGGAGTGTGCAGTGACAGGTACACACAGTGATGAGGTGTATGGAGTGTGTAGTGACAGGTACACACAGTGATGAGGTGTATGGAGTGTGCTGTGACAGGTACACACAGTGATGAGGTGTATGGAGTGTGCAGTGACAGGTACACACAGTGATGAGGTGTATGGAGTGTGCAGTGATAGGTACACAGAGTAATGAGAGATATATGGAGTGTGCAGTGACAGGTGCACACAGTGATGAGGTGTATGGAGTGTGCAGTGACAGGTACACACAGTGATGAGGTGTATGGAGTGTGCAGTGACAGTTACACACAGTGATGAGGTGTATGGAGTGTGCAGTGACAGGTACACACAGTGATGAGGTGTATGGAGTGTGCAGTGACAGGTACACACAGTGATGAGGTGTATGGAGTGTGTAGTGACAGGTACACACAGTGATGAGGTGTATGGAGTGTGCAGTGACAGGTACACACAGTGATGAGGTGTATGGAGTGTGCAGTGACAGGTACACACAGTGATGAGGTGTATGGAGTGTGCAGTGATAGGTACACAGAGTAATGAGAGATATATGGAGTGTGCAGTGACAGGTGCACACAGTGATGAGGTGTATGGAGTGTGCAGTGACAGGTACACACAGTGATGAGGTGTATGGAGTGTGCAGTGACAGGTACACACAGTGATGAGGTGTATGGAGTGTGTAGTGACAGGTACACACAGTGATGAGGTGTATGGAGTGTGCATTGACAGGTACACACAGTGATGAGGTGTATGGAGTGTGCAGTGATAGGTACACAGAGTAATGAGAGATATATGGAGTGTGCAGTGACAGGTGACACAGTGATGAGGTGTAAGAAGTGCAGTGACAGGACACACAGTGATGAGGTGTATGGAGTGTGCAGTGACAGGTACACACAGTGATGAGGTGTATGGAGTGTGCAGTGACAGTTACACACAGTGATGAGGTGTATGGAGTGTGCAGTGACAGGTACACACAGTGATGAGGTGTATGGAGTGTGCAGTGACAGGTACACACAGTGATGAGGTGTATGGAGTGTGCAGTGATAGGTACACAGAGTAATGAGAGATATATGGAGTGTGCAGTGACAGGTACACACAGTGGTGAGGTGTATGGAGTGTGCAGTGACAGGTACACACAGTAATGAGGTGTATGGAGTGTGCAGTGATAGGTACACAGAGTAATGAGAGATATGGAGTGTGCAGTGACAGGTACACACAGTGATGAGGTGTATGGAGTGTGCAGTGACAGGTACACACAGTGATGAGGTGTATGGAGTGTGCAGTGACAGGTACACATAGTGATGAGGTGTATGGAGTGTGCAGTGACAGGTACACACAGTGATGAGGTGTATGGAGTGTGCAGTGTTATGGTTATTGAATTATTGATTAACCCCTTCCAGACCAGACATATTTTTGAGTTTTTTGTATGTGCGGTTTTGAGGGCTGTAACATTTTTATTATTTGGGTTATTCAACTAATTTCTGCGTCTTTTTTCGGTGACACAGAGGGCCTTATTTTTATGTTGTTTTTATTTTTGCATGTTTTTTCATTTTTTTTTTTATATCTGGGAAAATATAAACAAAAGAGGAGGGGGAGGGGTCTGTTTTTCACTTTTCATTTTTTTTATTTAATAACACAAAGTGCTACTAAAATACTTTATAAAATAGTTTTTACTCTCCATTACGGTAATTTTCATTTTGTATGGTTTAGTCGGGGGGTGGGGCTATAACCTTTAATGACGGTGTTTTATTATTTTATTTATTTTTTTAATTATTTTATTTACTTTTTTTTTTTTTTTTTTTTACACTGTGTCCCCATAAGGTGATAATAGACCTTTGGGGACATCTGATGACTTTTTTTGTTGTTGGGGAGACTGATTTCCCCTGTAACTGGGGCTGGTACATTTAGCCTCCTGCCAGTTACCATAGAGCTGATCTGGGTCCTGGCCGATCATGTGACCGCTGGGTTAGAGGGCAGCCGCAAGATGGTGGCGCCCATAGCGCTGTATACACAGTGATAATAAACCTTCCCTGCCTTCTGTCTGGGAGCTCCGCCTGAAGTTACAGCCGCCTCCCCGATTTCGCGCAGCTGCTGAATTCTGCTTGGAAATACCGGTACGTCCTTGCAGAAATAGACAACCACCTTCCGGACGTACAGTATACAGTCTATGGGCGGTCCGGAAGTGCTTAAGCAATATTTTTTGCATTCTCTTCTTATAATGATTATAATGACTGTGTCCGGTGGGTCATTCCGATTGTAGCGATACCAGATTTATGTTGGTTTTATTATATTTTACTTCTTTTCAATAAAACGCCAATTTCCAATCATGAATGATTTTCCCATATTCTGACGGCTATAACCTTATTACTGTTTTGTTGACAGAGCTATGTGAGGGATCTTTTTTGCGGGATAAGTTTTAGTTTTTGTTTGTACCCACTTTTGGTATGTACAACTTTTTAATCACTTTTTATTGCTATTTTGGCAGAGGTGACCAAAACACATTGATTTACTCATTGTGGAAATTTTTTTTTTTTTTTTTTTTACAATGCTCACGTACATTATTTTTAGACTTCTACGCACATCGGGATACCTAATATGTTTGTTGACTTTGTTTCCATTATGCAGTTTTTCAATTCTAAAGGCTATTTCTCGTTCTCGGCCCCTATCCTGCCAGATGCTGTGATCGCCTGTGCAGTGCTGAGCGTTAACTGTGCTCAGTGCAACGTAATCGTATGGCACAGAGTGGGAAAGCGTTAAAGCCATGGCTGTGATCAGTTCTGGACTGAAGGAATGGATTAAGATAGTCAGGAGATTCCACAGATATTGAGATTCCTAACAGTGTAGTGACTGGTACACACAGTGATTAGGTGTATGGGGTGTGCAGTGAGGCCCAGACACTGGCTGCAGTGTTGCAAGCTGAATGGTGGAGTAGGAAGCAGGCAGCTCCCTGCTTCACCATTACATTTAGCTCAAGTTGAAGCAGGAGCCTACTGCCCGGTGCCCAGGACAGTGGGATAGCACCCAAATTTGGTCCCACCAAATCATGGAAAATTGGTGATGTCATAAAAAAGGGGCCAGGATCACCTAGGTGGAGCCGTAAATATCAGAGAGGGAAAGGTTTAACTGATCATGACACAATCTAAGGGTTAAGTCTATATGAGAAATTTTGGTAAAGTCACTGTATAACACTGCTAGAGCCACAGAGTAGGGGACAGGTTTATCTCGGTAATGCTGGTGATGTCAAACCTAGCCCTGACATAGAATAGAGCTCATCTTGTTTTTTGCACTGTAAAATCCTGGAGTGATGCTATCTGTCCTGCGGGGAGGGAGACTCCCTCTCCTACACTGTGTTTCCCAATTATCATCTATAGAGCATCTACCTGCAGGTGGACACCAACATCAATCTCTTTCTCCCACATTTACAATCTACAAATCCACATAGGCACCACTATGCTACACTGGTCCTAGTGACCAAGGTTCTACTCCATAGCTGTAAGGAGAACTACACACATACATTGGGTCACAGCAACAATCATTTGTTCATACTCCACCGCAGTATACAAGGTCAAATCACACTAAGGGTACATCTACTTCTGTAACACAACAAGTTCACCCAAGCTACTCATAGGACACATATGAGGCCCAAGCTACACATAGAACCTAAGACACACAAGCTCTGAGATACTCACATGGCCTAACACACATGAGGCCCAAGCTACACATAGAACCTAAGACACACAAGGTCCGAGATACTCACAGGATCTAACACACATGAGGCCCAAGCTACACATAGAACCTAAGACACACAAGGTCCGAGATACTCACAGGGTCTAACACACATGAGGCCCAAGATACACATAGAACCTAAGACACACAAGCTCCGAGATACTCACAGGGCCTAACACACATGAGGCCCAAGATACACATAGAACCTAAGACACACAAGCTCTGAGATACTCACAGGGCCTAACACACATGAGGCCCAAGATACACATAGAACCTAAGACACACAAGGTCCGAGATACTCACAGGGTCTAACACACATGAGGCCCAAGATACACATAGAACCTAAGACACACAAGGTCCGAGATACTCACAGGGTCTAACACACATGAGGCCCAAGCTACACATAGAACCTAAGACACACAAGGTCCGAGATACTCACAGGATCTAACACACATGAGGCCCAAGATACACATAGAACCTAAGACACACAAGGTCCGAGATACTCACAGGGTCTAACACACATGAGGCCCAAGCTACACATAGAACCTAAGACACACAAGGTCCGAGATACTCACAGGATCTAACACACATGAGGCCCAAGCTACACATAGAACCTAAGACACACAAGGTCCGAGATATTCACAGGGCCTAACACACATGAGGCCCAAGCTACACATAGAACCTAAGACACACAAGCTCCGAGATACTCACAGGGCCTAACACACATGAGGCCCAAGCTACACATAGAACCTAAGACACACAAGGTCCGAGATATTCACAGGGCCTAACACACATGAGGCCCAAGCTACACATAGAACCTAAGACACACAAGGTCCGAGATACTCACAGGATCTAACACACATGAGGCCCAAACTACACATAGAACCTAAGACACACAAGGTCCGAGATACTCACAGGGTCTAACACACATGAGGCCCAAGATACACATAGAACCTAAGACACACAAGGTCCGAGATACTCACAGGATCTAACACACATGAGGCCCAAGCTACACATAGAACCTAAGACACACAAGGTCCGAGATATTCACAGGGCCTAACACACATGAGGCCCAAGCTACACATAGAACCTAAGACACACAAGCTCCGAGATACTCACAGGGCCTAACACACATGAGGCCCAAGCTACACATAGAACCTAAGACACACAAGGTCCGAGATATTCACAGGGCCTAACACACATGAGGCCCAAGCTACACATAGAACCTAAGACACACAAGGTCCGAGATACTCACAGGATCTAACACACATGAGGCCCAAACTACACATAGAACCTAAGACACACAAGGTCCGAGATACTCACAGGGTCTAACACACATGAGGCCCAAGATACACATAGAACCTAAGACACACAAGGTCCGAGATACTCACAGGGTCTAACACACATGAGGCCCAAGATACACATAGAACCTAAGACACACAAGCTCTGAGATACTCACAGGGTCTAACACACATGAGGCCCAAGCTACACATAGAACCTAAGACACACAAGGTCCGAGATACTCACAGGGTCTAACACACATGAGGCCCAAGATACACATAGAACCTAAGACACACAAGCTCCGAGATACTCACAGGGCCTAGCACACATGAGGCCCAAGATACACATAGAACCTAAGACACAAAAGGTCCGAGATACTCACAGGGTCTAACACACATGAGGCCCAAGCTACACATAGAACCTAAGACACACAAGCTCCGAGATACTCACAGGGCCTAACACACATGAGGCCCAAGATACACATAGAACCTAAGACACACAAGCTCTGAGATACTCACAGGGTCTAACACACATGAGGCCCAAGATACACATAGAACCTAAGACACACAAGCTCCGAGATACTCACAGGGCCTAACACACATGAGGCCCAAGCTACACATAGAACCTAAGACACACAGGGTCCGAGATATTCACAGGGCCTAAGACACATGAGGCCCAAGCTACACATAGAACCTAAGACACACAAGCTCCGAGATACTCACAGAGCCTAACACACATGAGGCCCAAGCTACACATAGAACCTAAGACACACAAGGTCCGAGATACTCACATGGCCTTACACACATGAGGCCCAAGATACACATAGAACCTAAGACACACAAGGTCCGAGATACTCACAGGGCCTAAACACATGAGGCCCAAGCTACACATAGAACCTAAGACACACAAGGTCCGAGATACTCACAGGGTCTAACACACATGAGGCCCAAGCTACACATAGAACCTAAGACACACAAGGTCCGAGATACTCACAGGGTCTAACACACATGAGGCCCAAGATACACATAGAACCTAAGACACACAAGGTCCGAGATACTCACAGGATCTAACACACATGAGGCCCAAGCTACACATAGAACCTAAGACACACAAGGTCCGAGATACTCACAGGGTCTAACACACATGAGGCCCAAGATACACATAGAACCTAAGACACACAAGCTCTGAGATACTCACAGGGCCTAACACACATGAGGCCCAAGATACACATAGAACCTAAGACACACAAGCTCTGAGATACTCACAGGGCCTAACACACATGAGGCCCAAGATACACATAGAACCTAAGACACACAAGGTCCGAGATACTCACAGGGTCTAACACACATGAGGCCCAAGATACACATAGAACCTAAGACACACAAGGTCCGAGATACTCACAGGGTCTAACACACATGAGGCCCAAGCTACACATAGAACCTAAGACACACAAGGTCCGAGATACTCACAGGGTCTAACACACATGAGGCCCAAGATACACATAGAACCTAAGACACACAAGGTCCGAGATACTCACAGGGTCTAACACACTTGAGGCCCAAGCTACACATAGAACCTAAGACACACAAGGTCCGAGATACTCACAGGGTCTAACACACATGAGGCCCAAGATACACATAGAACCTAAGACACACAAGGTCCAGATACTCACAGGATCTAACACACATGAGGCCCAAACTACACATAGAACCTAAGACACACAAGGTCCGAGATACTCACAGGGTCTAACACACATGAGGCCCAAGATACACATAGAACCTAAGACACACAAGGTCCGAGATACTCACAGGGTCTAACACACATGAGGCCCAAGATACACATAGAACCTAAGACACACAAGCTCTGAGATACTCACAGGGTCTAACACACATGAGGCCCAAGCTACACATAGAACCTAAGACACACAAGCTCTGAGATACTCACATGGCCTAACACACATGAGGCCCAAGCTACACATAGAACCTAAGACACACAAGCTCTGAGATACTCACAGGGTCTAACACACATGAGGCCCAAGATACACATAGAACCTAAGACACACAAGGTCCGAGATATTCACAGGGCCTAACACACATGAGGCCCAAGATACACATAGAACCTAAGACACACAAGGTCCGAGATACTCACAGGGTCTAACACACATGAGGCCCAAGATACACATAGAACCTAAGACACACAAGGTCCGAGATACTCACAGGGTCTAACACACATGAGGCCCAAGATACACATAGAACCTAAGACACACAAGCTCTGAGATACTCACAGGGCCTAACACACATGAGGCCCAAGATACACATAGAACCTAAGACACACAAGCTCTGAGATACTCACATGGCCTAACACACATGAGGCCCAAGCTACACATAGAACCTAAGAACACAAGCTCTGAGATACTCACAGGGTCTAACACACATGAGGCCCAAGATACACATAGAACCTAAACACACAAGCTCCGAGATACTCACAGGGTCTAACACACATGAGGCCCAAGCTACACATAGAACCTAAACACACAACTCCAGATACTCACAGGGCCTAGCACACATGAGGCCCAAGATACACATAGAACCTAAGAACACAAGGTCCAGATACTCACAGGGTCTAACACACATGAGGCCCAAGATACGCATAGAACCTAAGACACACAAGCTCCGAGATACTCACAGGGCCTAGCACACATGAGGCCCAAGATACACATAGAACCTAAGACACACAAGGTCCGAGATACTCACAGGGTCTAACACACATGAGGCCCAAGATACACATAGAACCTAAGACACACAAGCTCTGAGATACTCACATGGCCTAACACACATGAGGCCCAAGCTACACATAGAACCTAAGACACACAACTCCGAGATACCCATGGCCTAACACACATGAGGCCCAAGCTACACAAGAACCTAAGACACACAACTCCGAGATACCACATGGCCTAAACACATGAGGCCCAAGCTACACATAGAACCTAAGACACACAAGCTCCGAGATAATCAAGGGCCAAACACACATGAGGCCCAAGCTACACATAGAACCTAAACACACAAGTCCGAGATATTCACAGGGCCTAACACACATGAGGCCCAAGATACACATAGAACCTAAGACACACAAGGTCCAATACTCACAGGGTCTAACACACATGAGGCCCAAGATACACATAGAACCTAAGACAAAAGCTCTGTGCTACTCATAGGACACATGAGGCCCAAGCTACACATAGAACCTAAGACACACAAGCTCCGAGATACCACATGGCCTAAACACATGAGGCCAAGCTACACATAGAACCTAAGACACACAACTCTGAGATACCACAGGGTCTAACACACATGAGGCCCAAGCTACACATAGAACCTAAGACACACAACTCTGAGATACTCACAGGCCTAACACACATGAGGCCCAAGCTACACATAGAACCTAAGACACACAAGGTCCAATACCACGGCCTAACACACATGTGGCCCAAGATACACATAGAACCTAAGACAACAAGTCCAGATACCACATGGCCTAACACACATGAAGCCCAAGCTACACTTAGAACCTAAGACACACAAGGTCCAGATACTCACAGGGCTAACACACATGAGGCCCAAGCTACACATAGAACCTAAGACACACAAGGTCCGAGATACTCACAGGATCTAACACACATGAGGCCCAAGCTACACATAGAACCTAAGACACACAAGGTCCGAGATATCACAGGATCTAACACACATGAGGCCCAAGCTACACATAGAACCTAAGACACACAAGGTCCGAGATACTCACAGGATCTAACACACATGAGGCCCAAGCTACACATAGAACCTAAGACACACAAGCTCTGAGATACTCACAGGGCTAACACACATGAGGCCCAAGCTACACATAGAACCTAAGAACACAAGCTCTGAGATACTCACAGGGTCTAACACACATGAGGCCCAAGCTACACATAGAACCTAAGACACACAAGCTCCGAGATACTCACAGGGCCTAACACACATGAGGCCCAAGCTACACATAGAACCTAAGACACACAAGGTCCGAGATATTCACAGGGCCTAACACACATGAGGCCCAAGCTACACATAGAACCTAAGACACACAAGGTCCGAGATACTCACAGGATCTAACACACATGAGGCCCAAACTACACATAGAACCTAAGACACACAAGGTCCGAGATACTCACAGGGTCTAACACACATGAGGCCCAAGATACACATAGAACCTAAGACACACAAGGTCCGAGATACTCACAGGATCTAACACACATGAGGCCCAAGCTACACATAGAACCTAAGACACACAAGGTCCGAGATATTCACAGGGCCTAACACACATGAGGCCCAACTACACATAGAACCTAAGACACACAAGCTCCGAGATACTCACAGGGCCTAACACACATGAGGCCCAAGCTACACATAGAACCTAAGACACACAAGGTCCGAGATATTCACAGGGCCTAACACACATGAGGCCCAAGCTACACATAGAACCTAAGACACACAAGGTCCGAGATACTCAAGGATCTAACACACATGAGGCCCAAACTACACATAGAACCTAAGACACACAAGGTCAGAGATACTCACAGGGTCTAACACACATGAGGCCCAAGATACACATAGAACCTAAGACACACAAGGTCCGAGATACTCACAGGGTCTAACACACATGAGGCCCAAGATACACATAGAACCTAAGACACACAAGCTCTGAGATACTCACAGGGTCTAACACACATGAGGCCCAAGCTACACATAGAACCTAAGACACACAAGGTCCGAGATACTCACAGGGTCTAACACACATGAGGCCCAAGATACACATAGAACCTAAGACACACAAGCTCCGAGATACTCACAGGGCCTAGCACACATGAGGCCCAAGATACACATAGAACCTAAGACACAAAAGGTCCGAGATACTCACAGGGTCTAACACACATGAGGCCCAAGCTACACATAGAACCTAAGACACACAAGCTCCGAGATACTCACAGGGCCTAACACACATGAGGCCCAAGATACACATAGAACCTAAGACACACAAGCTCTGAGATACTCACAGGGTCTAACACACATGAGGCCCAAGATACACATAGAACCTAAGACACACAAGCTCCGAGATACTCACAGGGCCTAACACACATGAGGCCCAAGCTACACATAGAACCTAAGACACACAGGGTCCGAGATATTCACAGGGCCTAAGACACATGAGGCCCAAGCTACACATAGAACCTAAGACACACAAGCTCCGAGATACTCACAGAGCCTAACACACATGAGGCCCAAGCTACACATAGAACCTAAGACACACAAGGTCCGAGATACTCACATGGCCTTACACACATGAGGCCCAAGATACACATAGAACCTAAGACACACAAGGTCCGAGATACTCACAGGGCCTAACACACATGAGGCCCAAGCTACACATAGAACCTAAGACACACAAGGTCCGAGATACTCACAGGGTCTAACACACATGAGGCCCAAGCTACACATAGAACCTAAGACACACAAGGTCCGAGATACTCACAGGGTCTAACACACATGAGGCCCAAGATACACATAGAACCTAAGACACACAAGGTCCGAGATACTCACAGGATCTAACACACATGAGGCCCAAGCTACACATAGAACCTAAGACACACAAGGTCCGAGATACTCACAGGGTCTAACACACATGAGGCCCAAGATACACATAGAACCTAAGACACACAAGCTCTGAGATACTCACAGGGCCTAACACACATGAGGCCCAAGATACACATAGAACCTAAGACACACAAGCTCTGAGATACTCACAGGGCCTAACACACATGAGGCCCAAGATACACATAGAACCTAAGACACACAAGGTCCGAGATACTCACAGGGTCTAACACACATGAGGCCCAAATACACATAGAACCTAAGACACACAAGGTCCGAGATACTCACAGGGTCTAACACACATGAGGCCCAAGCTACACATAGAACCTAAGACACACAAGGTCCGAGATACTCACAGGGTCTAACACACATGAGGCCCAAGATACACATAGAACCTAAGACACACAAGGTCCGAGATACTCACAGGGTCTAACACACTTGAGGCCCAAGCTACACATAGAACCTAAGACACACAAGGTCCGAGATACTCACAGGGTCTAACACACATGAGGCCCAAGATACACATAGAACCTAAGACACACAAGGTCCGAGATACTCACAGGATCTAACACACATGAGGCCCAAACTACACATAGAACCTAAGACACACAAGGTCCGAGATACTCACAGGGTCTAACACACATGAGGCCCAAGATACACATAGAACCTAAGACACACAAGGTCCGAGATACTCACAGGGTCTAACACACATGAGGCCCAAGATACACATAGAACCTAAGACACACAAGCTCTGAGATACTCACAGGGTCTAACACACATGAGGCCCAAGCTACACATAGAACCTAAGACACACAAGCTCTGAGATACTCACATGGCCTAACACACATGAGGCCCAAGCTACACATAGAACCTAAGACACACAAGCTCTGAGATACTCACAGGGTCTAACACACATGAGGCCCAAGATACACATAGAACCTAAGACACACAAGGTCCGAGATATTCACAGGGCCTAACACACATGAGGCCCAAGATACACATAGAACCTAAGACACACAAGGTCCGAGATACTCACAGGGTCTAACACACATGAGGCCCAAGATACACATAGAACCTAAGACACACAAGGTCCGAGATACTCACAGGGTCTAACACACATGAGGCCCAAGATACACATAGAACCTAAGACACACAAGCTCTGAGATACTCACAGGGCCTAACACACATGAGGCCCAAGATACACATAGAACCTAAGACACACAAGCTCTGAGATACTCACATGGCCTAACACACATGAGGCCCAAGCTACACATAGAACCTAAGACACACAAGCTCTGAGATACTCACAGGGTCTAACACACATGAGGCCCAAGATACACATAGAACCTAAGACACACAAGCTCCGAGATACTCACAGGGTCTAACACACATGAGGCCCAAGCTACACATAGAACCTAAGACACACAAGCTCCGAGATACTCACAGGGCCTAGCACACATGAGGCCCAAGATACACATAGAACCTAAGACACACAAGGTCCGAGATACTCACAGGGTCTAACACACATGAGGCCCAAGATACGCATAGAACCTAAGACACACAAGCTCCGAGATACTCACAGGGCCTAGCACACATGAGGCCCAAGATACACATAGAACCTAAGACACACAAGGTCCGAGATACTCACAGGGTCTAACACACATGAGGCCCAAGATACACATAGAACCTAAGACACACAAGCTCTGAGATACTCACATGGCCTAACACACATGAGGCCCAAGCTACACATAGAACCTAAGACACACAAGCTCCGAGATACTCACATGGCCTAACACACATGAGGCCCAAGCTACACATAGAACCTAAGACACACAAGCTCCGAGATACTCACATGGCCTAACACACATGAGGCCCAAGCTACACATAGAACCTAAGACACACAAGCTCCGAGATAATCACAGGGCCAAACACACATGAGGCCCAAGCTACACATAGAACCTAAGACACACAAGGTCCGAGATATTCACAGGGCCTAACACACATGAGGCCCAAGATACACATAGAACCTAAGACACACAAGGTCCGAGATACTCACAGGGTCTAACACACATGAGGCCCAAGATACACATAGAACCTAAGACACACAAGCTCTGTGCTACTCATAGGACACACATGAGGCCCAAGCTACACATAGAACCTAAGACACACAAGCTCCGAGATACTCACATGGCCTAACACACATGAGGCCCAAGCTACACATAGAACCTAAGACACACAAGCTCTGAGATACTCACAGGGTCTAACACACATGAGGCCCAAGCTACACATAGAACCTAAGACACACAAGCTCTGAGATACTCACAGGGCCTAACACACATGAGGCCCAAGCTACACATAGAACCTAAGACACACAAGGTCCGAGATACTCACACGGCCTAACACACATGTGGCCCAAGATACACATAGAACCTAAGACACACAAGGTCCGAGATACTCACATGGCCTAACACACATGAAGCCCAAGCTACACTTAGAACCTAAGACACACAAGGTCCGAGATACTCACAGGGTCTAACACACATGAGGCCCAAGCTACACATAGAACCTAAGACACACAAGGTCCGAGATACTCACAGGATCTAACACACATGAGGCCCAAGCTACACATAGAACCTAAGACACACAAGGTCCGAGATACTCACAGGATCTAACACACATGAGGCCCAAGCTACACATAGAACCTAAGACACACAAGGTCCGAGATACTCACAGGATCTAACACACATGAGGCCCAAGCTACACATAGAACCTAAGACACACAAGCTCTGAGATACTCACAGGGTCTAACACACATGAGGCCCAAGCTACACATAGAACCTAAGACACACAAGCTCTGAGATACTCACAGGGTCTAACACACATGAGGCCCAAGCTACACATAGAACCTAAGACACACAAGCTCTGAGATACTCACAGGGTCTAACACACATGAGGCCCAAGCTACACATAGAACCTAAGACACACAAGCTCCGAGATACTCACAGGGCCTAACACACATGAGGCCCAAGCTACACATAGAACCTAAGACACACAAGCTCTGAGATACTCACATGGCCTAACACACATGAGGCCCAAGCTACACATAGAACCTAAGACACACAAGGTCCGAGATACCCACAGAGCCTAACACACATGAGGCCCAAGCTACACATAGAACCTAAGACACACAAGGTCCGAGATATTCACAGGGCCTAACACACATGAGGCCCAAAGCTACACATAGAACCTAAGACACACAAGGTCCGAGATATTCACAGGGCCTAACACACATGAGGCCCAAGATACACATAGAACCTAAGACACACAAGCTCTGAGATACTCACATGGTCTAACACACATGAGGCCCAAGCTACACATAGAACCTAAGACACACAAGCTCCGAGATACTCACAGGGTCTAACACACATGAGGCCCAAGCTACACATAGAACCTAAGACACACAAGCTCTGAGATACTCACATGGCCTAACACACATGAGGCCCAAGATACACATAGAACCTAAGACACACAAGGTCCGAGATACTCACAGGATCTAACACACATGAGGCCCAAGCTACACATAGAACCTAAGACACACAAGGTCCGAGATACTCACAGGGTCTAACACACATGAGGCCCAAGATACACATAGAACCTAAGACACACAAGCTCTGAGATACTCACAGGGCCTAACACACATGAGGCCCAAGATACACATAGAACCTAAGACACACAAGCTCTGAGATACTCACAGGGCCTAACACACGTGAGGCCCAAGATACACATAGAACCTAAGACACACAAGGTCCGAGATACTCACAGGGCCTAACACACATGAGGCCCAAGCTACACATAGAACCTAAGACACACAAGCTCCGAGATACTCACAGGGTCTAACACACATGAGGCCCAAGATACACATAGAACCTAAGACACACAAGGTCCGAGATACTCACAGGGTCTAACACACATGAGGCCCAAGCTACACATAGAACCTAAGACACACAAGCTCCGAGATACTCACAGGGCCTAGCACACATGAGGCCCAAGATACACATAGAACCTAAGACACACAAGGTCCGAGATACTCACAGGGTCTAACACACATGAGGCCCAAGATACACATAGAACCTAAGACACACAAGCTCTGAGATACTCACAGGGCCTAACACACATGAGGCCCAAGCTACACATAGAACCTAAGACACACAAGGTCCGAGATACTCACAGGGTCTAACACACATGAGGCCCAAGATACACATAGAACCTAAGACACACAAGCTCTGAGCTACCCATAGGGTCTAACACACATGAGGCCCAAGCTACACATAGAACCTAAGACACACAAGGTCCGAGATACTCACAGGGTCTAACACACATGCGGCCCAAGCTACACATAGAACCTAAGACACACAAGGTCCGAGATACCCACAGGGCCTAACACACATGAGGCCCAAGCTACACATAGAACCTAAGACACACAAGGTCCGAGATACTCACAGGGCCTAACACACATGAGGCCCAAAGCTACACATAGAACCTAAGACACACAAGGTCCGAGATATTCACAGGGCCTAACACACATGAGGCCCAAGATACACATAGAACCTAAGACACACAAGCTCTGAGATACTCACATGGCCTAACACACATGAGGCCCAAGCTACACATAGAACCTAAGACACACAAGCTCCGAGATACTCACAGGGTCTAACACACATGAGGCCCAAGCTACACATAGAACCTAAGACACACAAGCTCTGAGATACTCACATGGCCTAACACACATGAGGCCCAAGATACACATAGAACCTAAGACACACAAGGTCCGAGATACTCACAGGATCTAACACACATGAGGCCCAAGATACACATAGAACCTAAGACACACAAGGTCCGAGATACTCACAGGGCTAAAAATGGGCCCAGCAAGCCAGGCACAGGGTCTAACACACATGAGGCCCAAGATACACATAGAACCTAAGACACACAAGCTCTGAGATACTCACAGGGCCTAACACACATGAGGCCCAAGATACACATAGAACCTAAGACACACAAGCTCTGAGATACTCACATGGCCTAACACACGTGAGGCCCAAGATACACATAGAACCTAAGACACACAAGGTCCGAGATATTCACAGGGCCTAACACACATGAGGCCCAAGCTACACATAGAACCTAAGACACACAAGCTCCGAGATACTCACAGGGTCTAACACACATGAGGCCCAAGATACACATAGAACCTAAGACACACAAGGTCCGAGATACTCACAGGGTCTAACACACATGAGGCCCAAGCTACACATAGAACCTAAGACACACAAGCTCCGAGATACTCACAGGGCCTAGCACACATGAGGCCCAAGATACACATAGAACCTAAGACACACAAGGTCCGAGATACTCACAGGGTCTAACACACATGAGGCCCAAGATACACATAGAACCTAAGACACACAAGCTCTGAGATACTCACATGGCCTAACACACATGAGGCCCAAGCTACACATAGAACCTAAGACACACAAGGTCCGAGATACTCACAGGGTCTAACACACATGAGGCCCAAGATACACATAGAACCTAAGACACACAAGCTCTGTGCTACCCATAGGACACACATGAGGCCCAAGCTACACATAGAACCTAAGACACACAAGGTCCGAGATACTCACAGGGTCTAACACACATGAGGCCCAAGCTACACATAGAACCTAAGACACACAAGCTCCGAGATACTCACAGGGCCTAGCACACATGAGGCCCAAGCTACACATAGAACCTAATACACACAAGCTCTGAGATACTCACAGGGTCTAACACACATGAGGCCCAAGATACACATAGAACCTAAGACATACAAGCTCTGTGCTACTCATAGGACACACATGAGGCCCAAGCTACCATAGATCTGTGAGCCATGGCTGTCAGCTTCCACCTGGGGCACATTCTTCACCAGCAGCCCTGCTGCTGGCATCTTCCACTTTCCTGCTCTTCCTCCCATGACAGAGAACAACTAACCACATGTACTCTCATTATATCTCCTCCTCCATGCTCTAGCTAAAGCAGCAGGCTTTTTTACGCTAGTTTCACACTAGGGTTTTGTCCTTTGGGTCCGCATGGGGACCCGAAAGACGGAGACCCTGTCCACTTAAAAAGATCTGCGGAAAACCCTATAGACTATAATGGGGTCCACCTGGTTTCTGCCAGTTTTATACCGAAATCGGCTCAGAGAAAAGTCCTCCTTAAGACTCCAACACAAGTTTGAATCCAGCCTTAGACACAACCAGCACCACTACTTCTATGCATTAACCCCTCCAAAACTAACTAACAGCAATGACTCAGCACATTTCAGTCCACACTATGAATCCACAAGGTGGCAGTAAAGCACCAGGAATGCAACAACAGAATACAACTATGTTATACATTCATACAGTTTCTGGCTGCAAGTCTAAGATATCCAAAGTGAGGATTTCTATCACCTTACAATGTCACCAAGCAGGGGCAGGTTTATCTGGGTAGGGCTGCTGATGTCACCAAGCAGGGGCAGGTTTATCTGGGTACGGCTGCTGATGTCACAGAGCAGGGGCAGGTTTTTCTGGGTAGGGATGCTGATGTCACAGAGCAGGGACAGGTTTTTCTGGGTAGGGCTGCTGATGTCACAGAGCAGGGGGCAGGTTTATATGGGTAGGGCTGCTGATGTCACAGAGTAGGGGCAGGTTTAATGTGGGTTGGGCTGCTGATGTCACAGAGCAGGGGGCAGGTTTATATGGGTAGGGCTGCTGATGTCACAGAGCAGGGGACAGGTTTATCTGGGTAGGGATGCTGATGTCACAGAGCAGGGGGCAGGTTTATCTGGTTAGGGCTGCTGATGTCACAGAGCAGGGGGCAGGTTTATATGGGTAGGGCTGCTGATGTCACAGAGTAGGGGCAGGTTTAATGTGGGTAGGGCTGCTGATGTCACAGAGCAGGGGCAGGTTTAATGTAGGTAGGGCTGCTGATGTCACAGATCAGGGGGCAGGTTTATCTGGGTAGGGCTGCTGATGTCAAAGAGCAAGGGGCTGGGTTATCTTGGTAGGCTGCTGATGTCACAGAGTAGGGGGCTGGTTTATCTGGGTAGGGCTGCTGATGTCACAGAGCAGGGGCAGGTTTATCTGGGTAGAGGGGGGGGGGGAGGGGCTGCTGATGTCACAGAGCAGGGGACAGGTTTATCTGGGTAGGGCTGCTGATGTCACAGAGCAGGCGGCAGGTTTATCTGGGTAGGGCTGCTGATATCACAGAGCAGGGGCAGGTTTATATGGGTAGGGCTGCTGATGTCACAGAGCAGGGGCAGGTTTACCTGGGTAGGGCTGGTGATGTCACAGGGTAGGGGACAGGTTTATCTGGGTAGGGCTGCTGATGTCACAGAGCAGGCGGCAGGTTTATCTGGGTAGGGTTGCTGATGTCACAGAGCAGGGGCAGGTTTATCTGGGTAGGGCTGCTGATGTCACAGAGCAGGGGACAGGTTTATCTGGGTAGGGCTGCTGATGTCACAGAGCAGGCGGCAGGTTTATCTGGGTAGGGTTGCTGATGTCACAGAGCAGGGGCAGGTTTATATGGGTAGGGCTGCTGATGTCACAGAGCAGGGGCAGGTTTACCTGGGTAGGGCTGGTGATGTCACAGAGTAGGGGGCTGGTTTATCTGGGTAGGGCTGCTGATGTCACAGAGCAGGGGCTGGTTTATATGGGTAGGGCTGCTGATGTCACAGAGCAGGGGCAGGTTTATCTGGGTAGGGCTGGTGATGTCACAGAGTAGGGGGCTGGTTTATCTGGGTAGGGCTGCTGATGTCACAGAGCAGGGGTTGGTTTATATGGGTAGGGCTGCTGATGTCACAGAGCAGGGGACAGGTTTATCTGGGTAGGACTGCTGATGTCACAGAGCAGGGGACAGGTTTATCTGGGTAGGGCTGCTGATGTCACAGAGTATGGGGCTGGTTTATCTGGGTAGGGCTGCTGATGTCACAGAGAAGGGGGCTGGTTTATCTGGGTAGGACTGCTGATGTCACAGAGTAGGGGGTTGGTTTATCTGGGTAGGGCTGCTGATGTCACAGAGCAGGGGACAGGTTTATCTGGGTAGAGCTGCTGATGTCACAGAGCAGGGGCAGGTTTATATGGGTAGGGCTGCTGATGTCACAGAGCAGGGGCAGGTTTACCTGGGTAGGGCTGGTGATGTCACAGAGTAGGGGGCTGGTTTATCTGGGTAGGGCTGCTGATGTCACAGAGCAGGGGCAGGTTTATATGGGTAGGGCTGGTGATGTCACAGAGCAGGGGCAGGTTTATCTGGGTAGGGCTGCTGATGTCACAGAGCAGGGGGCAGGTTTATCTGGGTAGGACTGCTGATGTCACAGAGCAGGGGACAGGTTTATCTGGGTAGGGCTGCTGATGTCACAGAGCAGGGTTAGGTTTATCTGGGTAGGGCTGCTGATGTCACAGAGTAGGGGGCTGGTTTATCTGGGTAGGGCTGCTGATGTCACAGAGCAGGGGCAGGTTTATCTGGGTAGGGCTGCTGATGTCACAGAGCAGGGTTAGGTTTATCCGGGTAGGGCTGCTGATGTCACAGAGTATGGGGCTGGTTTATCTGGGTAGGACTGCTGATGTCACAGAGTATGGGGTTGGTTTATCTGGGTAGGGCTGGTGATGTCACAGAGCAGGGGACAGGTTTATCTGGGTAGGGCTGGTGATGTCACAGAGCAGGGGACAGGTTTATCTGGGTAGGGCTGCTGATGTCACAGAGCAGGGGACAGGTTTATCTGGGTAGGGCTGCTGATGTCACAGAGCAGGGTTAGGTTTATCTGGGTAGGGCTGCTGATGTCACAGAGTATGGGGCTGGTTTATCTGGGTAGGGCTGCTGATGTCACAGAGTATGGGGTTGGTTTATCTGGGTAGGGCTGCTGATGTCACAGAGTATGGGGTTGGTTTATCTGGGTAGGGCTGCTGATGTCACAGAGCAGGGTAAGGTTTATCTGGGTAGGGCTGCTGATGTCACAGAGTAGGGGGCTGGTTTATCTGGGTAGGGCTGCTGATGTTACAGAGCAGGGGCAGGTTTATCTGGGTAGGGCTGGTGATGTCACAGAGTAGGGGGCTGGTTTATCTGGGTAGGGCTGCTGATGTCACAGAGTAGGGGGCTGGTTTATCTGGGTAGGGCTGCTGATGTCACAGAGCAGGGGACAGGTTTATCTGGGTAGAGCTGCTGATGTCACAGAGCAGGGGCAGGTTTACCTGGGTAGGGCTGGTGATGTCACAGAGTAGGGGGCTGGTTTATCTGGGTAGGGCTGCTGATGTCACAGAGCAGAGGCAGGTTTATCTGGGTAGGGCTGCTGATGTCACAGAGCAGGGTTAGGTTTATCTGGGTAGGGCTGCTGATGTCACAGAGTAGGGGGCTGGTTTATCTGGGTAGGGCTGCTGATGTCACAGAGCAGGGGCAGGTTTATCTGGGTAGGACTGGTGATGTCACAGAGTATGGGGTTGGTTTATCTGGGTAGGGCTGGTGATGTCACAGAGCAGGGGACAGGTTTATCTGGGTAGGGCTGCTGATGTCACAGAGTAGGGGGCTGGTTTATCTGGGTAGAGCTGCTGATGTCACAGAGTAGGGGGCTGGTATATCTGGGTAGAGCTGCTGATGTCACAGAGTAGGGGGCTGGTTTATCTGGGTAGGGCTGGTTGATGTCACAGAGTAGGGGGCTGGTTTATCTGGGTAGGGCTGGTTGATGTCATGGAGTTGGTGGCAGATTTATCTAGGTAAGTCAGGTACTGGAGCAAATAAAGGAGCCTTGTGAGAAGTCCCTATGAAAATAGAGTTAAAAATGTGACATTTAACATTGAGATGTCCCTAAAATCCATCCAATTGTGACTGACTGAATGAATTGAATGAAATGTTATCAGGACAGTTTGTCTTTTTTTGCCCCTATACCTAGTTAAGATTTTTCACCAGGACCAAAACTCAGATATTTTGCCAGTGATGGTGATGACAGTAAAGATCAACAATAAATTAAAGGGGTTGTCCAGGCAAAAATGGGTCACCACTGAGGTCAATCAGCGGCCTCAGCAGGCCTAAGGAAGAAGACCAGTGATGTCACAGGTAGTGACATCGCATGCCATTCGCTGATTGGCCTCTGTGGTCACATGACCGCTGAGGCCAATCAGCCACTTCAGTGGAACTCCAGAAGAGACCCAGGAAAAGCCGCCACCGGGACGACACCGGAGCATCGGGGACAGGTGAGTATGCATTTTTTTATTTTTTTCGATGCCCCGGCTGATTTAAAAGTTGAAAGGGTTGTCCATTTTTGCCTGGACAACCCCTTTAAAATTGTCTTCCATATTTGTGACATGAGTTGCCCTGCTCAGATAACTGCCCCACACACAACAGCACCGTTTATCAGAGCAAACAGCAAGGGCTCCGACATGGGAACCATCTGATTCCCATACTGACATGCTTGATATAGAGGAAGATAAGCACTTCCCAGACATCTTTGCCACCACTTATCCTAAGGAAGACAACTACATGTTGATGGGAAGAAGTGAAGCACAAATCTCAGAGATGGAGAAGCCTGGCCCAGTATGGCGGGGCGTCCCAATACAACTTTAATCTCTAGATCTCGGCTTGTTCCTTGCTGCCCATCTCCCGTTCCTGGCTGTCTCTCCAGCTCAGGACAGTCTCATCTGGTTTCAGCTGAATCTTATCTATCTTATCTTTCGTGGAGAGTCTGGCTGGAAATTGGAGATTAGAGAACAAGGGAGAGAAAAACAGTTACCAGGAGACCCAGCGAAGGCAAACACCAGCGAGGACTGATAGGAGGTGGTAAGCCCATAGCTATAGGCACGCCACATGCAGCCCTTGTGCCCGTCCTCCTCTACACCCTGTGAGAGCAGTCACTGTGAGCACCTCAGCAGGTTGGCACCTGACTCCGACTCGCTTCCCACAGAGAAGGTAGAGGACGGAAATGTCCAGAATGGTCACTGCTTCTTCATGATAACAACTTCCTTTGGCCACGCATATAACCCCTCAGATGGTCCCCCAGTGACATCACAGGTGACACCTCACACAAAGACATGGCTGTCATCCTCTATTGGTGCTGTGACTGCCATGGTGGCCCCAGTAACATATAACAGATCGGCCATAGTCACTAAACACGGCAGGATAGATAAGAAGCATCTCAAAGTCATGGACGCGTTTTACTTTAGGGGGAAACTTTATTGTATTGTGATGTATATAGGTATGTGATATATACTGTATAGGATGTATATGGGTATGTGATATATATAGATGTGTGATGTATATAGGTATGTGATATATACTGTATAGGATGTATATGGGTATGTGATATATATAGATGTGTGATGTATATAGGTATGTGATATATACTGTATAGGATGTACAGTATATGGGTATGTGATATATACTGTATAGGATGTATATGGGTATATGATTTATATAGGTGTGTGATATATACAGGTATGTGATATATATAGGTATGTGATGTATATGGGTATGTGATGTATATACAGTGCTGGCCAAAAGTATTGGCACCCCTGCAATTCTGTCAGATAATACTCAATTTCTTCCAGAAAATGATTGCAATCACAAACGCTTTGGTAATAAGATCTTCATTTATTTTGCTTGCAATGAAAAAACACAAAAGAGAATGAAAAAAAAAAAAAAGTCAAATCATTGATCATTTTACACAAAAGTATTGGCACCCTCAGCCTAATACTTGGTAGCACAACCTTTAGACAAAATAACTGCGAACAACCGCTTCCGGTAACCATCAATGAGTTTCTTCCAATGCTCTGCTGGAATTTCTCCAGGTCCCTGAGATGTGAAGGGCGCCTTCTCCAAACTGCCATTGTGAGATCTCTCCTTGGGTGTTCTATGGGATTCAGGTCTGGACTCATTGCTGCCACTTTACAAGTCTCCAGTGCTTTCTCTCAAACCATTTTCTAGTGCTTTTTGAAGTGTGTTTTGGGTCATTGTCCTGCTGGAAGACCCATGACCTCTGAGGGAGACCCAGCTTTCTCACACTGGGCCCTACATTATGCTGCAGACTTCATAATGCCATGCACACGGTCAAGCAGTCCAGTGCCAGAGGCAGCAAAGCAACCCCAAAACATCAGGGAACCTCCGCCATGTCTGACTGTAGGGACCGTGTTCTTTTCTTTGAAGGCCTCTTTTTTTTCCTGTAAACTCTATGTTGATGCCTTTTCCCAGAAAGCTCTACTTTTGTCTCATCTGACCAGAGAACATTCTTCCAAAAAGTTTTTGGCTTTCTCAGGTAAGTTTTGGCTTTTTTCTGTCTTTGGGTCAGAAGTGGGGTCTTCCTGGGTATCCTACCATAGAGTCCCTTTTCATTCAGACGCCGACGGATAGTACGGGCTGACACTGTTGTACCCTCGGACTGCAGGGCAGCGAGAACTTGTTTGGATGTTAGTCGAGGTTCTTTAGCCACCATCCGCACAATCTTTCTTTTGCGTCCACATCTAGGGAGGTTAGCCACAGTGCCATGGGCTTTACACTTCTTGATGACACTGCGCACGGTAGACACAGGAACATTCAGGTCTTTGGAGATGGACTTGTAGCCTTGAGATTGCTCATGCTTCCTCACAATTTTGCTTCTCAAGTCCTCAGACAGTTCTTTGGTCTTCTTTCTTTTCTCCATGCTCAATGTGGTACACACAAGGACACAGGACAGAGGTTGAGTCAACTTTAATCCATTTCAACTGGCTGCAAGTGTGATTTAGTTATTGCCGCCACCTGTTATGTGCCACAGGTAAGTAACAGGTGCTGTTAATTACACTAATTAGAGAAGCATCACATGATTTTTCAAAGGGTGCCAATACTTTTGTCCACCCCCTTTTTTATGTTTGGTGTGGAATTATATCCAATTTGGCTTTTTGACAATTCCTTTTGTGGTTTTCCATTGACGACAAAATAAATGAAGATATTATTACCAAAGCATTTGTGATTGCAATCATTTTCTGGAAGAAATGGAGTATTATCTGACAGAATTGCAGGGGTGCCAATACTTTTGGCCAGCACTGTATACAGGTAAGTGATGTACATAGATGTGTGATGTCTATAGGTGTGCGATGTATATAGATGTGGGATGTATTTGGGTATGTTAGATATATATTGGTGTGTGATGTATAGATGTAGCAGAGGTAACCCGAACTTCTGCAATTGGTTAAACTGCTGCAGCAATGTGATATCTAATTACAGAAGACAATAAATATCAATGAAAAGTCATTAGAAAAACATTTTTAATGACTTTTCATTGGTTTCTATTGTCTTCTGTAATTAGATATCACATTGCTGCAGCAGTTTAACCAATTGCAGAAGTTCAGGTTACCTCTGCTACATGTGTTTGTAGATGTGTGATGTATATAGGTATGTGATATATACTGTATAGGATGTATATGGGTATGTGATGTATATATGTATGTGATGTATATAGGTGTGTGATATATACAGGTATGTGATATATATAGGTATGTGATGTATATAGGTATGTGATATATACTGTATAGGATGTATATAGGTATGTGATATATATGATGTATGATGTCTATAGGTGTTCAATGTATTATAGATGTGTGATGTATATAGGTATGTGATGTATAGAGATGTGTGATGTATATAGGTATGTGATATATACTGTATAGGATGTATATAGGTATGTGATGTATAGAGATGTGTGATGTATATAGGTATGTGATATATACTGTATAGGATGTATATGGGTATGTGATGTATATATGTATGTGATGTATATAGGTGTGTGATATATACAGGTATGTGATATATATAGGTATGTGATGTATATAGGTATGTGATATATATGATGTATGATGTCTATAGGTGTTCAATGTATTATAGATGTGTGATGTATATAGGTATGTGATGTATAGAGATGTGTGATGTATATAGGTATGTGATGTATAGAGATGTAACTATTCACCCAATATGTATAATTCTGCCAGTATTACCTTATTCAGTCATTCTATTCGGGGATCATGTGATCTCTCGGTTACCCTGTCTTTCTGTTATTGCCTGGCTTCCTGTATGATAATACTTCATGGACTGTACCACACAGCCTCTCCATTGGGGGAGCACAATCTCCTATCACCGGTACTGTTGCTGATTAGACAGCTCCTGTCACATAGTCTGTGTCCGCCCAGCAGGCAGAGGAGGCTGCACAGCAGGGAGATGAGCGCAGTAAACGGAAGTGTAATAGACAATCAGATGAGGTGGAAAGTTGTGTTTCCTGGAGGTCACCTTTAAGGCTATGTTCACATCCGCGCTGAGCGTTTGCAAATCCATCTAAAAAAGCAACGGAACGTAAAAAAAAGGAGACCCAAAAACGGTTACACAACACATACAATAATCCATCGTTTTTGACGGATCTGTCAACCGCTATCTGGCGCTAAAGTGTCCGTTTTTGGCAGGTGAGTTTTTTTTTTTTTTTTCCGGTCAGTAATCTCCACTGACGTGTTCATGATCTGACAGACAGTAGTGCTCTGATGTCCCTCCAGTCAGTGACTGACGGTGGCGCTCTCATGTCCTGTCCTCTCAGTGACATGGCTATACATACTGTTATTGGCATATTGCAGACCCCTTTCCAATAGATGGCAGGGCAGGGGAGGTGACTGAAAACAATAAACACAAATTCTCACCTCTCCGGGGCGCAGCGTCCTCTCCGGCGCTCCTCCGTCATGTGACTGAGGCCTGTGATTAGGCCCCAGCAGTCACACGGGGCGCAGCCACGTAATGACGTCAGTGCGCCCCCACATGACCGCTGAGGCCCAATCACAGGCCTTAGCAGCGACGTCGGAAAAGGGCCTGAAGACAGCAGGATGGAGCGAGGATGCCAAGGAAAGGTAAGGCAAGGTGAGTATGAATGTTTGTTATTTTTAATCACCTTCCCTGGGCCTCCGATTATTATACTCTGGGGTCTGAGGAGACCCCAAAGTATAATAATAGCACCAAAGCGGAGGGGGGGCTGTTGGGAGCTTATAATACTGGGTGGGGGCCACTGTGGGGAGCATATAATACTGTATGGGGCCACTGTGGGAAGCATATTATACTGTGTGTGGGGGGAGCAATATAGATTATATAATACTGGGTGGGGGCCACTGTGGGGAGCATATAATACTGGGTGGGGCCCACTGTGGGGGGCATATAATACTGGGTGGGGCCACTGTGGGGAGCATATTATACTGTGTGTGGGGGGAGCAATATAGAGTATATAATACTGTGTGGGGGCCACTGTTGAGCATATAATACTATCTGGGGCCACTGTTGAGCATATTTTACTGTTTGGGGACCCGTAACCAGTTCAGGGGGGGCCCATGTCAAACGTTCACCTTGGGGCCCAGCCATTCCTAGTTACGCCACTGAGCTGCAGCATCTTTGACTAGATATGTAGGGCCTTTATCCAGCAGATGGTGCACAGAGCTAGCCTGGCGGCATATTGTTGAGCCCCACATGTAGCATATATCCACCAGGAGCTGAACTTATCCATAGGGCATCATTCACCTGACAGAGGCTACCCAAGTGTCTTTAAGGCCTTCGCCCAGCTCTTACCGATCTATACCTTATTACTGAGTGTACTAAAAAAATTGTATGCTCCATGGTTACGTATTTAGATGATATATTCCATTGTACATCTTTATAATGGCATCTTGCATAGGGAGCATACATCAGGCGATAATCCAAGTGTATACGGCTGAGATGTGCTGTCCTTGTCCTGCTGCCACATATGAAGATGGCCAGGACTGGTCTCACTTCTCTGGATGGCCATTATGGATAATGTTATAAGAGAAGGAACCACAGCAGGATGTCCTGGAGACACCAGAGAGGTAAAGGAGAGGACAGCAGGAAGACAACGCCTATAGGGGAAGGTACTGTTGAAAGCATTGTCATAACATTGCCGAGTGCCTGGTTGTCACCACAGATAGGTCAGGGTGTGGTGCCAGTTTATGAATCGTGGTAACCCCTCATCTGTGTGCCTTAATCTGGTCACCATCTCCTACTACAACCTTTGAAAGCACCCTGCCGTGCCCCCATGACTAACGTCAAAAGCATATCCTCAATGATGGGGCTGGCCAGTGTCTCCATAGGACATGTGATAAATATGTGATCAGTAGGGGCCAAGGAAGCTACTGAATACAAGAACAAGGATCCACATCTCCCATGTGAATGCACCATCGAGTGACCAAGAGCAGTGAGCGCCGTATTTATCTCAGTCAGTAGTGCACATGCGTCATCAGCAGGAAACATGGGGCCCCCGGGGCTCAGAATCAGTGCTCGGACCCCCAGCAAACAGGCATAGAGCACCTGCCATGTGGATAGAGGATAAAGGTTTTCTTGTTGAACCCCCATTGCTCCACATTGTGGCAGACCACTGTTAAGTGCCAGCATCACAGCGATATGGTACCTAGCGACTGCAACATCTACCTGATTAAAACAAGGGGCTACATTTATCCTTTTTTCCACCCTCCCCAGTAAACCCTGTAACAAATCTAGACACATCAGGTATATCTGAATTGCAAAAGTGCTGTGAAATAACCCAAAAAACACGTCATACATGTATAGAAATGGAAAAAAAACCTGGCACAACGGCTAACAGGCGGCAAGTCCTTGAATTAAAATAACATGACAGTGCGAGCCACACAGGGCTCTGGGCCTTACATGCCATAACCTGTTACATGCAGTGGCTGGAGTTACATGGTGGACATATCACACACGGTTTCTCTCGGGCAGGACGCCAGTGACATTTCAGGCCAGTTCCTCCCATTGTCCTCTCATGTGCTTCCTCCTCCGCAGCGTCTCCTCTGATATCTATCAGCTTTATAGAGTTTGCTTAGCCGACTGTGTGTAAGAGGGCAAGTCCGGTCAGTGACCACCAGTGACGTGTCCAGGATATGACTGACAGTAGTGCTCTCATGTCTTTTCTAGTCAGTGACCAACGGTGGCGCTCTCATGTCCTGTCCACTCAGTGATCATCAGTGATGTGTCTAGGTACGACTGACAGTGGTGCTCACATATCCTGTTCTCTCAGTGACTTGTTCAGGATCTGACTGACAGTGGCGCTCTCTTGTTCTGTCAGTGTCACGTCCAGGATCTGACTGACAGTGGTGCTCTCTTGTCCTCTCAGTGTCACGTCCAGGATCTGACTGACAGTGGCGCTCTCTTGTCCTCTCAGTGTAACGTCCAGGATCTGACTGACGGTGGCGCTCTCTTGTCCTGTCAGTGTCACGTCCAGGATCTGACTGACGGTGGCGCTCTCTTGTCCTCTCAGTGTCACGTCCAGGATCTGACTGGCGGTGGCGCTCTCTTGTCCTGTCAGTGTCACGTCCAGGATCTGACTGACGGTGGCACTCTCTTGTCCTGTCAGTGTCAGGTCCAGGATCTGACTGATGGTGGCGCTCTCTTGTCCTGTCCTCTCAGTGTAACGTCCAGGATCTGACTGGCGGTGGCACTCTCTTGTCCTGTCCTGTCAGTGTCACGTCCAGGATCTGACTGACGGTGGCACTCTCTTGTCCTGTCAGTGTCAGGTCCAGGATCTGACTGATGGTGGCGCTCTCTTGTCCTGTCCTCTCAGTGTAACGTCCAGGATCTGACTGACGGTGGTGCTCTCTTGTCCTGTCCTGTCAGTGTCACATCCAGGATCTGACTGGCGGTGGCGCTCTCTTGTCCTGTCCTCTCAGTGTCACGTCCAGGATCTGACTGACGGTGGTGCTCTCTTGTCCTGTCCTGTCAGTGTCACATCCAGGATCTGACTGGCGGTGGCGCTCTCTTGTCCTGTCCTCTCAGTGTCACGTCCAGGATCTGACTGACGGTGGCGCTCTCTTGTCCTGTCAGTGTCAGGTCCAGGATCTGACTGATGGTGGCGCTCTCTTGTCCTGTCCTCTCAGTGTAACGTCCAGGATCTGACTGACGGTGGTGCTCTCTTGTCCTGTCCTGTCAGTGTCACATCCAGGATCTGACTGGCGGTGGCGCTCTCTTGTCCTGTCCTCTCAGTGTCACGTCCAGGATCTGACTGACGGTGGTGCTCTCTTGTCCTGTCAGTGTCACGTCCAGGATCTGACTGACGGTGGCGCTCTCTTGTCCTGTCAGTGTCAGGTCCAGGATCTGACTGATGGTGGCGCTCTCTTGTCCTGTCCTGTCAGTGTCACATCCAGGATCTGACTGGCGGTGGCGCTCTCTTGTCCTGTCCTGTCAGTGTCACATCCAGGATCTGACTGGCGGTGGCGCTCTCTTGTCCTGTCCTCTCAGTGTCACGTCCAGGATCTGACTGACGGTGGCGCTCTCTTGTCCTGTCAGTGTCACGTCCAGGATCTGACTGACGGTGGCGCTCTCTTGTCCTGTCCTCTCAGTGTCACGTCCAGGATCTGACTGACGGTGGCGCTCTCTTGTCCTGTCAGTGTCACGTCCAGGATCTGACTGACGGTGGCGCTCTCTTGTCCTGTCCTCTCAGTGTCACGTCCAGGATCTGACTGACGGTGGCGCTCTCTTGTCCTGTCAGTGTCACGTCCAGGATCTGACTGACGGTGGCGCTCTCTTGTCCTGTCCTCTCAGTGTCACGTCCAGGATCTGACTGGCAGTGGCGCTCTCTTGTCCTGTCCTCTCCGTGGCATGTTCAGTATCTGACTGACGGTGGCGCTCTCTTGTCCTCTCAGTGTAACGTCCAGGATCTGACTGACGGTGGCGCTCTCTTTTCCTGTCCTCTCAGTGTAACGTCCAGGATCTGACTGACGGTGGCGCTCTCTTGTCCTCTCAGTGTAACGTCCAGGATCTGACTGACGGTGGCGCTCTCTTTTCCTGTCCTCTCCGTGGCATGTTCAGTATCTGACTGACGGTGGCACTCTCTTGTCCTGTCAGTGTCACATTAAGGATCTGACTGACCTCGAGGCTCTTATTTTCTCTCTGTTCAGTGAGCTCTTTCTACTACAGGAATAACACGGAGTTACTAATCCAGGGATATAATTGACTGACCATATAAAAAGTGGGATGGAGAGTTGTCTAAAATGTTGAGATTGCCCCACTCTGCCTTTCTACCCCTCAATCCCCATGTGATCTGTCAGCTGTTGAGGTAGCGATGCTGTAGCTGCTGTCAGTATGAGCAGGCTGCAGTGACGGACAGTGTGACTGCCCCTTTAGGTCAGGCTGCCCCGGGCTCAGGAGTCGGCTCTAGATATGGAAGGATCAGAGAGAAGCGACAGATGTTTTATAGAATTTATTGCAGTGAATTGTCAGTGCCAGCCTCAGAGCAAACGTCTCTACATCAGGGGTGAGGACTAGGCCTCCTGCCGTCAGCTTAAATACTCTGTGCAATTGTGCAAATAAGAGTGTATACGTCCTGGTGCAAAGAGACTTCTGTGGTTACATGCTGTCCAGCTCTCTCTAGAAAATGGCGGCACTATTACCAGAGCTAGAGAACAGAGAAGTGGCGCAAGCGAGTGCTGAGCAGAGCCGGGTGCTGCACTGTGGGGGTGGGCACTGCTGGAGGGATGCTAAAGGGAAGGGACCGAAAACAAGTCTCTGCTGGTAAGATCTAGAGGTTCTGTATGGGAAGACAACATAGAGGCTGCGCAAGAGATCAGCGGGATCCAGGTATTGTATCGGGCAGGTCACATGACCGTCCACTGCAACACTGTGCAATCCTTGCCACCAACCGAGATAAGAACGCTGTCGTTGTGCAGGAACCTGACGCGGGTCACATGACTGCTGTGACCACTGTACTTATTACTTGGGGCCTGAAAAGAGAGAAGAATATTCGTGAATGGCTTGCCCACACCGTCCCCATCATCCAGGACAACAATGTCCACATCTGTTCTCTGACCTTCTAGACGTATGGGCCACGGTCTAAACTATAGTACAATCATATTGTCTGTGAGACCACTGGCCAGCACCAGAACTTCGCTACAATAGTACAGTCATATCACCTCCGAGACCAGGGGCCCCCTCCTGAACTGCTCTTCTATAGTACAATCATATTGTGTGTCAGATCAATCGGCCTCCACCAATGCTACACTACAATAGTACAGTCATATCACCTCCGAGACCCGGGGCCACCTCCTGAACTGCGCTTCTATAGTACAATCATATTGTGTGTCAGATCAATCGGCCTCCACCAATGCTACACTACAATAGTACAGTCATATCACCTCCGAGACCAGGGGCCACCTCCTGAACTGCGCTTCTATAGTACAATCATATTGTGTGTCAGATCAATCGGCCTCCACCAATGCTACACTACAATAGTACAGTCATATCACCTCCGAGACCCGGGGCCACCTCCTGAACTGCGCTTCTATAGTACAATCATATTGTGTGTCAGATCAATCGGCCTCCACCAATGCTACACTACAATAGTACAGTCATATCACCTCCGAGACCAGGGGCCACCTCCTGTACTGCGCTTCTATAGTATAATCATATTGTGTGTCAGATCAATCGGTCTCCACCAATGCTACACTACAATAGTACAGTCATATCACCTCCGAGACCCGGGGCCACCTCCTGAACTGCGCTTCTATAGTATAATCATATTGTGTGTCAGATCAATCGGCCTCCACCAATGCTACACTACAATAGTACAGTCATATCACCTCCGAGACCAGGGGCCACCTCCTGAACTGCGCTTCTATAGTACAGTCATATTATGTGTCAGATCAATCGGCCTCCACCAATGCTACACTACAATAGTACAGTCATATCACCTCCGAGACCAGGGGCCACCTCCTGAACTGCGCTTCTATAGTATAATCATATTGTGTGTCAGATCAATCGGCCTCCACCAATGCTACACTACAATAATACAGTCATATCACCTCCGAGACCAGGGGCCACCTCCTGAACTGCGCTTCTATAGTATAATCATATTGTGTGTCAGATCAATCGGCCTCCACCAATGCTACACTACAATAGTACAGTCATATCACCTCCGAGACCCGGGGCCACCTCCTGAACTGCGCTTCTATAGTACAGTCATATTATGTGTCAGATCAATCGACCTCCACCAATGCTACACTACAATAATACAGTCATATCACCTCCGAGACCCGGGGCCACCTCCTGAACTGCGCTTCTATAGTATAATCATATTGTGTGTCAGATCAATCGGCCTCCACCAATGCTACACTACAATAGTACAGTCATATCACCTCCGAGACCTGGGGCCACCTCCTGAAATGCGCTTCTATAGTATAATCATATTGTGTGTCAGATCAATCGGCCTCCACCAATGCTACACTACAATAGTACAGTCATATCACCTCCGAGACCCGGGGCCACCTCCTGAACTGCGCTTCTATAGTATAATCATATTGTGTGTCAGATCAATCGGCCTCCACCAATGCTACACTACAATAGTACAGTCATATCACCTCCGAGACCCGGGGCCACCTCCTGAACTGCGCTTCTATAGTATAATCATATTGTGTGTCAGATCAATCGGCCTCCACCAATGCTACACTACAATAGTACAGTCATATCACCTCCGAGACCCGGGGCCACCTCCTGAACTGCGCTTCTATAGTACAGTCATATTATGTGTCAGATCAATCGGCCTCCACCAATGCTACACTACAATAGTACAGTCATATCACCTCCGAGACCAGGGGCCACCTCCTGTACTGCGCTTCTATAGTATAATCATATTGTGTGTCAGATCAATCGGCCTCCACCAATGCTACACTACAATAGTACAGTCATATCACCTCCGAGACCAGGGGCCACCTCCTGAACTGCGCTTCTATAGTATAATCATATTGTGTGTCAGATCAATCGGCCTCCACCAATGCTACACTACAATAGTACAGTCATATCACCTCCGAGAGCCGGGGCCACCTCCTGAACTGCGCTTCTATAGTATAATCATATTGTGTGTCAGATCAATCGGCCTCCACCAATGCTACACTACAATAGTACAGTCATATCACCTCCGAGACCAGGGGCCACCTCCTGAACTGCGCTTCTATAGTATAATCATATTGTGTGTCAGATCAATCGGCCTCCACCAATGCTACACTACAATAGTACAGTCATATCACCTCCGAGACTAGGGGCCACCTCCTGAACTGCGCTTCTATAGTACAATCATATTGTGTGTCAGATCAATCGGCCTCCACCAATGCTACACTACAATAGTACAGTCATATCACCTCCGAGACCAGGGGCCACCTCCTGTACTGCGCTTCTATAGTATAATCATATTGTGTGTCAGATCAATCGGCCTCCACCAATGCTACACTACAATAGTACAGTCATATCACCTCCGAGACCAGGGGCCACCTCCTGAACTGCGCTTCTATAGTACAGTCATATTATGTGTCAGATCAATCGGCCTCCACCAATGCTACACTACAATAGTACAGTCATATCACCTCCGAGACCAGGGGCCACCTCCTGAACTGCGCTTCTATAGTATAATCATATTGTGTGTCAGATCAATCGGCCTCCACCAATGCTACACTACAATAGTACAGTCATATCACCTCCGAGACCAGGGGCCACCTCCTGAACTGCGCTTCTATAGTACAGTCATATTGTGTGTCAGATCAATCAGCCTCCACCAATGCTACACTACAATAGTACAGTCATATCACCTCCGAGACCAGGGGCCACCTCCTGAACTGCGCTTCTATAGTATAATCATATTGTGTGTCAGATCAATCGGCCTCCACCAATGCTACACTACAATAATACAGTCATATCACCTCCGAGACCAGGGGCCACCTCCTGAACTGCGCTTCTATAGTATAATCATATTGTGTGTCAGATCAATCGGCCTCCACCAATGCTACACTACAATAGTACAGTCATATCACCTCCGAGACCCGGGGCCACCTCCTGAACTGCGCTTCTATAGTACAGTCATATTGTGTGTCAGATCAATCGGCCTCCACCAATGCTACACTACAATAGTACAGTCATATCACCTCCGAGACCCGGGGCCACCTCCTGAACTGCGCTTCTATAGTACAGTCATATTATGTGTCAGATCAATCGACCTCCACCAATGCTACACTACAATAATACAGTCATATCACCTCCGAGACCCGGGGCCACATCCTGAACTGCGCTTCTATAGTATAATCATATTGTGTGTCAGATCAATCGGCCTCCACCAATGCTACACTACAATAGTACAGTCATATCACCTCCGAGACCCGGGGCCCCCCCCCGGACCGCGCCCCCCTAGTATAAACCTATTGTGTGGCGAACGGCCCCACCAACCCCGTCCCGCAACACCCCGAGACCGGGGCCACCTCCTGAACTGCGCTTCTATAGTATAATCATATTGTGTGTCAGATCAATCGGCCTCCACCAATGCTACACTACAATAGTACAGTCATATCACCTCCGAGACCAGGGGCCACCTCCTGAACTGCGCTTCTATAGTATAATCATATTGTGTGTCAGATCAATCGGCCTCCACCAATGCTACACTACAATAATACAGTCATATCACCTCCGAGACCCGGGGCCACCTCCTGAACTGCGCTTCTATAGTACAGTCATATTATGTGTCAGATCAATCGGCCTCCACCAATGCTACACTACAATAATACAGTCATATCACCTCCGAGACCCGGGGCCACCTCCTGAACTGCGCTTCTATAGTACAGTCATATTATGTGTCAGATCAATCGGCCTCCACCAATGCTACACTACAATAGTACAGTCATATCACCTCCGAGACCAGGGGCCCCCTCCTGAACTGCGCTTCTATAGTATAATCATATTGTGTGTCAGATCAATCGGCCTCCACCAATGCTACACTACAATAGTACAGTCATATCACCTCCGAGACCCGGGGCCACCTCCTGAACTGCGCTTCTATAGTACAATCATATTGTGTTCAATCAATCGGCCTCCACCAATCTACACTACAATAAACACACCCCCGCCACCCCAACCCTTTCTATAGTATAATCATATTGTGTGTCAGATCAATCGGCCTCCACCAATGCTACACTACAATAGTACAGTCATATCACCTCCGAGACCAGGGGCCACCTCCTGAACTGCGCTTCTATAGTATAATCATATTGTGTGTCAGATCAATCGGCCTCCACCAATGCTACACTACAATAGTACAGTCATATCACCTCCGAGACCAGGGGCCCCCTCCTGAACTGCGCTTCTATAGTATAATCATATTGTGTGTCAGATCAATCGGCCTCCACCAATGCTACACTACAATAGTACAGTCATATCACCTCCGAGACCAGGGGCCCCCTCCTGAACTGCGCTTCTATAGTAACAGAGACAATCCCCCCACACACACAAAACCCCCCGCCCCCTCATATTATGTGTCAGATCAATCGGCCTCCACCAATGCTACACTACAATAGTACAGTCATATCACCTCCGAGACCCGGGGCCACCTCCTGAACTGCGCTTCTATGGTACAGTCATATTGTGTGTCAGATCAATCGGCCTCCACCAATGCTACACTACAATAGTACAGTCATATCACCTCCGAGACCCGGGGCCACCTCCTGAACTGCGCTTCTATAGTACAGTCATATTATGTGTCAGATCAATCGGCCTCCACCAATGCTACACTACAATAGTACAGTCATATCACCTCCGAGACCCGGGGCCACCTCCTGAACTGCGCTTCTATAGTACAATCATATTGTGTGTCAGATCAATCGGCCTCCACCAATGCTACACTACAATAGTACAGTCATATCACCTCCGAGACCCGGGGCCACCTCCTGAACTGCGCTTCTATAGTATAATCATATTGTGTGTCAGATCAATCGGCCTCCACCAATGCTACACTACAATAATACAGTCATATCACCTCCGAGACCCGGGGCCACCTCCTGAACTGCGCTTCTATAGTACAGTCATATTGTGTGTCAGATCAATCGGCCTCCACCAATGCTACACTACAATAGTACAGTCATATCACCTCCGAGACTAGGGGCCACCTCCTGAACTGCGCTTCTATAGTACAGTCATATTGTGTGTCAGATCAATCGGCCTCCACCAATGCTACACTACAATAGTACAGTCATATCACCTCCGAGACCAGGGGCCCCCTCCTGAACTGCGCTTCTATAGTATAATCATATTGTGTGTCAGATCAATCGGCCTCCACCAATGCTACACTACAATAGTACAGTCATATCACCTCCGAGACCAGGGGCCCCCTCCTGAACTGCGCTTCTATAGTATAATCATATTGTGTGTCAGATCAATCGGCCTCCACCAATGCTACACTACAATAGTACAGTCATATCACCTCCGAGACCAGGGGCCACCTCCTGAACTGCGCTTCTATAGTATAATCATATTGTGTGTCAGATCAATCGGCCTCCACCAATGCTACACTACAATAGTACAGTCATATCACCTCCGAGACCAGGGGCCACCTCCTGAACTGCGCTTCTATAGTACAATCATATTGTGTGTCAGATCAATCGGCCTCCACCAATGCTACACTACAATAGTACAGTCATATCACCTCCGAGACCAGGGGCCACCTCCTGAACTGCGCTTCTATAGTACAGTCATATTGTGTGTCAGATCAATCGGCCTCCACCAATGCTACACTACAATAGTACAGTCATATCACCTCCGAGACTAGGGGCCCCCTCCTGAACTGCGCTTCTATAGTATAATCATATTGTGTGTCAGATCAATCGGCCTCCACCAATGCTACACTACAATAGTACAGTCATATCACCTCCGAGACCCGGGGCCACCTCCTGAACTGCGCTTCTATAGTACAGTCATATTGTGTGTCAGATCAATCGGCCTCCACCAATGCTACACTACAATAGTACAGTCATATCACCTCCGAGACCCGGGGCCACCTCCTGTACTGGGCTTTTATAGAAAAATCATATTGTGTGTCAGATCAATCGGCCTCCACCAATGCTACACTACAATAGTACAGTCATATCACCTCCGAGACCAGGGGCCACCTCCTGAACTGCGCTTCTATAGTATAATCATATTGTGTGTCAGATCAATCGGCCTCCACCAATGCTACACTACAATAGTACAGTCATATCACCTCCGAGACCAGGGGCCACCTCCTGAACTGCGCTTCTATAGTACAATCATATTGTGTGTCAGATCAATCGGCCTCCACCAATGCTACACTACAATAGTACAGTCATATCACCTCCGAGACCAGGGGCCACCTCCTGAACTGCGCTTCTATAGTACAGTCATATCACCTCTGAGACCACCAGAACCGCTGTACTACAGTACAACTGTGTGACCAAAGGCCACCTTATGGCCTACTATGGTACAATGGTACTACTATGGTACAATTGTGTAGTCTGTGACCATGTGACACTGTCAGTCCTGCGCTACTATTACATTAGAATCCACTTAGACTATGGGTCACTGTCTGAACAGTGCTACTATAGAACAATCATATCGTCTCTGAGACCATGGGCTACCACCAGAACTGCATTACTATAGTACAAGCATATCGTCCCTGAGGGCTACCGTCAGAACTGTGCTACTGTAGTAACATGGTATTGTCTGTAAGATTATAAGTTACTGTAAGAACTGCACTACTATAGTACAATCGTAACAGGTTTGAGACTACTGTCTGTACCAGGTTTCTATAGTACAATCTGACTGGATGAGATGTGCTACAACATTTCTACTCCCCTGCATCCCTCCATATGTAGTAGACACTTCTCTGTACATGGCAAATCAAATGACTTGCTCTTACCCGGGGCACCACACAGGGATAACTGTACAGACGGACTCCCCCAAAATCATCCCCCGTGGCCACCAGTTTTCTGTCATGAGACTTGGTCACTGCATTAATGTCGGTTCCATCTGCTCCATCTGGCCAAATGCCTGAAAGTCACAAAGAACAAAAAAGACATCTACATCAATCCAGCTTGTATAGTCCAAGGAATTGGTATCTACACATATTTGGTAAAAATTTCAAATTACGTAAAAAGTTCTGTAATTGTCATATTAAAGAACATGAGAGTGCCCACTGAGGTGACACTGTGTAGATGGATGAAATACGTGAGGACTTTCTGTACAGGTAATGGGAAGACACAGGATCCTCTTTACAAGAGGAGGAAGGACATGGGGGACCCTCTTTACAAGAGGAGGAAGGACATGGGGACCCTCTATACAAGAGGAGGAAGGACATGGGGGACCCTCTATACAAGAGGAGGAAGGACATGGGGGACCCTCTATACAAGAGGAGGAAGGACATGGGGGACCCTCTATACAAGAGGAGGAAGGACATGGGGGACCCTCTATACAAGAGGAGGAAGGACATGGGGGACCCTCTATACAAGAGGAGGAAAGACATGGGGGACCCTCTATACAAGAGGAGGAAGGACATGGGGGACCCTCTATACAAGAGGAGGAAGGACATGGGGGACCCTCTATACAAGAGGAGGAAGGACATGGGGGACCCTCTATACAAGAGGAGGAAAGACATGAGGGACCCTCTATACAAGAGGAGGAAGGACATGGGGGACCCTCTATACAAGAGGAAGAAGGACATGGGGGACCCTCTATACAAGAGGAGGAAAGACATGGGGGACCCTCTATACAAGAGGAGGAAGGACATGGGGGACCCTCTATACAAGAGGAGGAAGGACATGGGGGACCCTCTATACAAGAGGAGGAAAGACATGTGGGACCCTCTATACAAGAGGAGGAAGGACATGGGGGACCCTCTATACAAGAGGAGGAAAGACATGTGGAACCCTCTATACAAGAGGAGGAAGGACATGTGGGACCCTCTATACAAGAGGAGGAAGGACATGGGGGACCCTCTATACAAGAGGAGGAAGGACATGGGGGACCCTCTATACAAGAGGAGGAAGGACATGGGGGACCCTCTATACAAGAGGAGGAAGGACATGGGGGACCCTCTATACAAGAGGAGGAAGGACATGGGGGACCCTCTATACAAGAGGAGGAAGGACATGGGGGACCCTCTATACAAGAGGAGGAAGGACATGGGGGACCCTCTATACAAGAGGAGGAAGGACATGGGGGACCCTCTATACAAGAGGAGGAAGGACATGGGGACCCTCTATACAAGAGGATGAAGGACATGGGGGACCCTCTATACAAGAGGAGGAAGGACATGGGGGACCCTCTATACAAGAGGAGGAAGGACATGGGGGACCCTCTATACAAGAGGAGGAAAGACATGAGGGACCCTCTATACAAGAGGAGGAAGGACATGGGGGACCCTCTATACAAGAGGAGGAAGGACATGGGGGACCCTCTATACAAGAGGAGGAAAGACATGGGGGACCCTCTATACAAGAGGAGGAAGGACATGGGGGACCCTCTATACAAGAGGAGGAAGGACATGGGGGACCCTCTATACAAGAGGAGGAAAGACATGTGGGACCCTCTATACAAGAGGAGGAAGGACATGGGGGACCCTCTATACAAGAGGAGGAAAGACATGTGGGACCCTCTATACAAGAGGAGGAAGGACATGTGGGACCCTCTATACAAGAGGAGGAAGGACATGGGGGACCCTCTATACAAGAGGAGGAAGGACATGGGGGACCCTCTATACAAGAGGAGGAAGGACATGGGGGACCCTCTATACAAGAGGAGGAAGGACATGGGGGACCCTCTATACAAGAGGAGGAAGGACATGGGGGACCCTCTATACAAGAGGAGGAAGGACATGGGGGACCCTCTATACAAGAGGAGGAAGGACATGGGGGACCCTCTATACAAGAGGAGGAAGGACATGGGGACCCTCTATACAAGAGGATGAAGGACATGGGGGACCCTCTATACAAGAGGATGAAGGACATGCGGACCCTCTATACAAGAGGAGGAAGGACATGGGGGACCCTCTATACAAGAGGAGGAAGGACATGGGGACCCTCTATACAAGAGGATGAAGGACATGGGGACCCTCTTTACAAGAGGAGGAAGGACACGGAGGACCCTCTTTACAAGAGGAGGAAGGACATGGGGACCCTCTATACAAGAGGATGAAGGACATGGGGACCCTCTTTACAAGAGGATGAAGGACATGGGGACCCTCTTTACAAGAGGATGAAGGACATGGGGACCCTCTATACAAGAGGATGAAGGACATGGGGACCCTCTTTACAAGAGGAGGAAGGACACGGAGGACCCTCTTTACAAGAGGAGGAAGGACATGGGGACCCTCTATACAAGAGGAGGAAGGACATGGGGGACCCTCTATACAAGAGGAGGAAGGACATGGGGGACCCTCTATACAAGAGGAGGAAGGACATGGGGGACCCTCTTTACAAGAGGAGGAAGGACATGGGGACCCTCTATACAAGAGGATTAAGGACATGGGGGACCCTCTATACAAGAGGAGGAAGGACATGGGGGACCCTCTTTACAAGAGGAGGAAGGACATGGGGGACCCTCTATACAAGAGGATGAAGGACATGGGGGACCCTCTATACAAGAGGAGGAAGGACATGGGGGACCCTCTATACAAGAGGAGGAAGGACATGGGGACCCTCTTTACAAGAGATTGAAGGACATGGGGACCCTCTATACAAGAGGATGAAGGACATGGGGACCCTCTATACAAGAGGATGAAGGACATGGGGACCCTCTTTACAAGAGGATGAAGGACATGGGGACCCTCTATACAAGAGGATGAAGGACATGGGGACCCTCTATACAAGAGGATGAAGGACATGGGGACCCTCTTTACAAGAGGAGGAAGGACATGGGGACCCTCTATACAAGAGGATGAAGGACATGGGGACCCTCTTTACAGTTGGAGGCATAAGGACCCAACTGTACAGGAGGATACAGGTGAAGATACAAGGACCCACTTTAAAGGAGGATGATTCTTGAGGACATATGTGAGTGCCCTCTTTACAGGTAAAAAGACACAAAGATCCTCTTTACGAAAGGAGGAAGGTTGTTTTTGTTGTTTTTTTCCGTCTGTCTATACAGTGGCTTTTATTTCTCACTGTGTAACCTGAGGGGAGGCAGCAGGGTGATATAAGACACCAGTCAGCAGACACCCTGACCAGTTGTCAGGCAGCACATTATAGAATAGTATATGTTCAGGAAGCAGCGCATTGCGTCAGGTGCAACACCAGTCACATTCAGGTACTCACCCAGCACATGGAAGCTCAGGGTGCACGAGGCATTCTCCCATTCCACATTACGTACACTCTCTGCACTGACGATCTGCTTTCCAGAATCGGGGTCCCCTGGAGAAGGGAGAAGTCGTGATCTGGTTAGATTTACTCATGTGCAGCATCTTCCCTATTCCCCAGTGATAGCCAGTCACCCGCTAACCTCAATATACCTCATAGCCAAAGATGTTACCACCAGATGTCCCACCCAGAATTCTCTCGATATATCATTTGAAGCCAACATGACAATAAGCCATTGTTCTACAGCCTGCCTTTGACTAATGAAGCAGGTTCAGATATGACACCCCAGCGCTCTCCACCTGAGGACGTTTTACTCACAATAGAGGATTTCATAGTCCCCGCTGTTGGTCATGAAGCTGGAGCTATCGGATGCCCAGTCCAGGTGTGTGATGTAGCTGGAGTGACCCTGCAGTATGGAGGAACAGGATGATTGTCACCTACAAACACCATGCGGCTGCCAGCGGCACAGTTCCACACTCTGCACTTGCATCTCCAACATATATAACACAGACACAGTGAAGCTACATTTCCAGGCATCAGTGCAACACCAAGAGCCAAAACTGAGCCTGAAGGAACATTTATGAAATTTACGATAGTCCTCCTCACCGAACATTTCCCCACCCGTCTGTATTCTCGTCCCTCTTCAGCCACTTCGTACAGATAGATAAAATTGTCATGTGACCCAACCGCCAAATACTGGCCATCTGTAGGACAAAAAGATGGTATAACATAGGGATACCAAGAAGGCAACCCAGGGAGCGGGACACAGGATGGGATTTCTTACCAGGACTGTAGTTGATGGCACTGATCTGTTCACCCGCATCTGAAAAGGTTGTCACTATCACATGTGACTGAGAGTCCAAGACCAGGAACCTGTGAGGAAAAGATGGCAAGAGTGTTCACTCGTCTCCAGGTACACAGAGGGGAGGAGGGTCAGTCACCTCCAGGCACACCGAGGGGAGGAGGGTCAGTCACCTCCAGGCACACCGAGGGGAGGAGGGTCAGTCACCTCCAGGCACACAGAGGGGAGGAGGGTCAGTCACCTCCAGGCACACAGAGGGGAGGAGGGTCAGTAACCTCCAGGCACACAGAGGGGAGGAGGGTCAGTCACCACCAGGCACACAGAGGTGAGGAGAGTCAGTCACCTCCACGCACACAGAGGGGAGGAGGGTCAGTCACCACCAGGCACACAGAGGGGAGGACAGTCAGTCACCTCCAGGCACACAGAGGGGAGGAGAGTCAGTCACCTCCAGGCACACAGAGGGGAGGAGGGTCAGTCACTCAGCTCCAAGTACACAGAGGGGAGGGTCGTCACCCGGCTAAAGGTACACAGAGGGAAGGAGGGTCAGTCACCTCCAGGCACACAGAGGGGAGGAGGGTCAGTCACCTCCAGGCACACAGAGGGGAGGAGGGTCAGTCACCTCCAGGCACACCGAGGGGAGGAGGGTCAGTCACCTCCAGGCACACCGAGGGGAGGAGGGTCAGTCACCTCCAGGCACACAGAGGGGAGGAGGGTCAGTCACCTCCAGGCACACAGAGGGGAGGAGGGTCAGTCACCTCCAGGCACACAGAGGGGAGGAGGGTCAGTCACCTCCAGGCACACAGAGGGGAGGAGGGTCAGTCACCACCAGGCACACAGAGGGGAGGAGAGTCAGTCACCTCCACGCACACAGAGGGGAGGAGGGTCAGTCACCACCAGGCACACAGAGGGGAGGAGAGTCAGTCACTTCCAGGCACACAGAGGGGAGGAGGGTCAGTCACCTCCAGGCACACAGAGGGGAGGAGGGTCAGTCACCACCAGGCACACAGAGGGGAGGACAGTCAGTCACCTCCAGGCACACAGAGGGGAGGAGAGTCAGTCACCACCAGGCACACAGAGGGGAGGAGGGTCAGTCACTCAGCTCCAAGTACACAGAGGGGAGGGTCGTCACCCGGCTAAAGGTATACAGAGGGAAGGAGGGTCAGTCACCTCCAGGTACACAGAGGGGAGGACACCATGTCTGAAGAAGAGAGCTAGACTCTTGAAAGCTTACTTATCAAGACTTATCAAATATACTCAGTTAGCCTCTAAAAGGTATCGCCTGATTTCTTCACTCTTCCACTCAGCTCCAGGTACACAGAGGGTAGGAGGGTCAGTCACCTCCAGGCACACAGAGGGGAGGAGGGTCAGTCACCTCCAGGTACACAGAGGGGATGACTGTCACTTAGCTCCAGGTACACAGAGGGAAAGTGGTCAGTCACCTCCAGGTACACAGAGAGGATGACAGTCACTTAGCTCCAGGTACACAGAGGGAAGGAGGGTCAGTCACCTCCAAGCACACAGAGGGGATGAGAGTCACTTAGCTCCAGGTACACAGAGGGTAGGACAGTTACTCAGCTCCAGGTACACAGAGGGGAGGACAGTCACTCCGCTCCAGGTACACAGAGGGGAAGACAGTCACTCCGCTCCAGGTACACAGAGGGTAGGACAGTCACTCTGCTCCAGGTACACAGAGGGTAGGACAGTCACTCAGCTCCAGGTACACAGAGGGTAGGACAGTCACTCCGCTCCAGGCACACAGAGGGTAGGACAGTCACTTAGCTCCAGGTATACAGAGGGAAGGAGGGTCAGTCACCTCCAGGTACACAGAGGGGATGTCAGTCACTTAGCTCCAGGTACACAGAGGGAAGGTGGTCAGTCACCTCCAGGTACACAGAGGGGAGGACAGTCACTCCGCTCCAGGTACACAGAGGGGAGGACAGTCACTCCGCTCCAGGTACACAGAGGGGAGGACAGTCACTCCGCTCCAGGTACACAGAGGGGAGGACAGTCACTCCGCTCCAGGTACACAGAGGGGAGGACAGTCACTCCGCTCCAGGTACAAAGAGGGGAGGACAGTCACTCCGCTCCAGGTACACAGAGGGTAGGACAGTCACTCTGCTCCAGGTACACAGAGGGTAGGACAGTCACTTAGCTCCAGGTACACAGAGGGAAGGTGGTCAGTCACCTCCTGGTACACGGGGGGCGGAGGGTCAGTCAACGCTACATGCACAAAGCAGAGGGCAGTGACTCTACTCCAGGTACACATAAAGGGGAACCGTGACTCGGCTCCAGTTTCACATAGAGGGGGAAGTGGCTCAGCTCCAGGAGAAAAGAGAGAAAGACTCGCAGTAAGTTTCGGTGGTATTTGATAATGTTATATTTGCAGTCACTCACCTTCCTGTTGTGGTCCCCACTGCTACAACATGACCAGATGGATGGAATCCAGCCACTCGAGCAGGATCCTAAGGTACAGATAGATATAGACGATCATGGGGCAGTTTCCCAGGTCTGCACCTATGACACCATACCCTACTCCTCATTGTGGAGGACCTTCAGTAAAATGGACAATTCTAACCTCCAGGTTCTCGCCCTTAGAATTAGTAATAACCTTTATATGGCCATGGCAGAGAACCAATGACATCACAAACAGTGGAACTTCTCATTTACTGATCTACTATATAGAATGGGCTTTCATCTGTTGTCATTCAATACAAGTAAGAAAACACAGGCTGTACACTTATATGGTGGTGATATCACTAACAACTCCACACACTCTCTATATATAGTATAACATATCATACAGTATTGGGACATACAGCAATCGCTCCCCTGAGCTCTCACCTCCAGGGTGGTGGTCCACACGGGCTGATGGTCTTTGCTGTTCCAAAGATGAACCAGTTTATCATGGCCACAGGTCAAAAACAGGTCAAGTGACGGGTGACAGCAGAGACCCCACAGTTCATCTGTGTGACCCTGAATCAGAAGGAAAAGGGACATGTTTGTTGAAATGTGTGACATTTCACTTTACATATTATACTGCCATTATAATAGCCTGGTCCTCTACACGGACTGACAGACCCTGAAGCGATGCATCATCAGCATTCTGGTCAGCATATGCCAGTCTCCATGTACAGCCAGATGGTGATGTATGGATGGAGATCTAGTGCTGCACATTTTACATTACCTGGATTAAGCAGGTAAGTCCGTTTTCTAGGCTGCCGCTCATCACACAGTTCTTTGTCGTGCCCACATATAGTGTGTCCCCTCCTCGCCCCTCAGCAATCGTTCTCACTGGGCCATAACATTCTGGAATCTGAAATGTAAAGTTGAGTTACATAAATGTTCACCTCCTCAGGTCTCGGCACAGGATGATTATCCTCCGTTCAGCCTCATACCCGAGTCTCTCGCACTTTCTTATATTCCCGGTCCCACAGGATGACTCTTCCGTCCTTGCCTCCTCCAGATAATAGCGTCCCATCTCTGCATACACACAAAGCAAAGACTCCGCCATCGTGAGCACCACATACAGCCTGGGAGATCCTGTGACTGCCTGAAAGAGATAGATGTAGACATCCAGGAATCACGGTGTGTTACCATAGAGCTTTTAGAGGAACATTCTCCGATTCTTCTTACCTTTACCCCATATAAACAAATTGCCATTAGAGTCTCCAGTAACCACATCTCCGTTTTCAGCAAATGCCACACACAGGACAAAGCGTGGCTTCTCATGTTTCTGTGAAGGACAGATGAGACCAGACAAGTTCATTGCTGAATTCACAAAGTCCACATTCCCTCATCCCGAACGAGCCCCCAATTTTTGGCTTCTCCTGTGACATCTTACCTCAAAAACTCCCTGTCTCTTGCTCAGTGTGGCTGTTGCTCCCGCACCTCCCCCAGCAGGGGCCCCTTCCAAACTCCAGTAATACAGCTGGGACTTCCCACAAGTTATAATCAGGTTGGGTTCTGTGGGGTGAAAAATGGCGGCAAGCACAGGCTCTGTAGAACACTGGTGACATACAAATGGTCTTGGTTAATGCTTTGCTATGTTTGCCATATAATATTTAACAGTTTAGAGAAATGTCCTACCTTGACCTCTGTCACCTTCACCTCGCGCTGCCACTGCCAGACTGATAAGACGTGGTCCCCAGATTCATCACATGCGCACAGGTGACTCCCACCGTCCTACAGGGCATAAGAATGACACATGGGTCACATTATATGAGTGGTATGGGCTATCATTTAGGATGCCACAAATTTACCATTTTGGAGAAGCTCAGACAGGTGACTGCTCGGTCAAAATGTCCCACTCCAATGACGTGAAGGGTGCACAGGCTGACAGAGTGCCAGATCCGCACATGAGGGGGTAGAGCCTGGGGGTGACAACACATTGATGTTACATGGAGACCGGGTGGGGGAAATAATCTGACAGGACTGTTCTAGATTTGCGTGAAGGGATCTGTTTTGGTTAGACTGCATTCACACTGCCCTTTGTTTCAATAACTGCATGCAATAATGACTGTCACATGTTACGATATGTCAGAAGTTTTCAATGTGATGACCAGTGGCTTACATCCTGTACCCACCTTGCCATCCTGCGAGTTACCTGCCACTTGTCCACTGGCGATTGTTACGGAATCTGGATGGACAGCAAGACTGGAAGATGAAGAGAAATCACATAATGAGGAAACATAATGTGGTGGTGGAAAAGGGGTTACAGTCACCCCTCAAATCAGCTGACCCCTAAACTGACCTTTTGATGTCATCGGTGTGACCTCGGTAGTGTCTCTGTGTTCCGGCTGCTGGGTCGTACAGGACACAGACAGCTGCCGTGAAATACAACAACTCTCCGGATGGGAGGATGTAGAGGTTGCTGCGACAATCCCGACCCCTGTAGCCATATCTGTACACCGTGGGGTCAAGGACTATGACGGGAGATAAGAGTTTATTACATGGAGTCTAGCTGAATATGGACAGGTTGGTGACAAACCGGAGCCCAGCCACTGCTCCTACTCCCTGCTGGACCATCCAGATGGGCGAGCTGCTTCTCACTTCTGCACTGATGTGAATGGTGACACATTGTATAGCGCTACAGAATATGATGGCCTGTTAAAGAAATAAATGAATAAACTTTTGTGGAACGGAGTCCCTCAGCTTGAGACATGTGCACAGCTGCGCCTCCACTGGTATGGAAGACTAAGACTTCATGTAGTGTGCAGACCGGTTTGTTCCAATGTTCTGTTCTGATATACTATAGGACCTGCTCTATAAATATTATAATGGACCAGAGGATTGGAGCACACACAGACTGCACACTCGGTCCATTTCCCATCAGTCGGTCACAAATTTTTCATTCATTTACTGGCTGTCATTCGTTTGTCATCCATTTTTAACGGCTGTTTAAAAAAAAATGAATGAACTTGGTTTTTCTTTTTGACCCAACCCTCTGATCCGTTTTGTATCGGTCACTGGGATGCAAATCTTGTTTGACAGATGTTAGAAAAGCGTCTGTTGAATTATATTGAGCCTTCTCGCCATGAAAAAATGTCCACAAATAGGACATGTCCTAGTTTTTGATGGATGTTATTCACGGCCACAGCATACACCTTTTCATTTCCATTGCTCTGAAAACAGACGTGTGATAGACTGCCATGTGCATGAGGTCTAAACCCATATATTAGTAATGGGTAGAAGACCCCGAGTAGAGACAGTCACCCACTGGACCCCCATAGACTCTATGCTCCTCACTGTCATGTCACCTTCTTGGATTAGCTGAGATGGTCCTATGCACATGCAGGCTGTAAAGGCCTCCACTATATTTGGGGCCATTTTTGACAGTGACTACATGCTAGACCAGGGGTGACTGGTCATTACACTTTAGGATACACCCATTCCAGCTGTAGCTCCCTTGAAGGAAGTTCTCCTTTAGCTTCTAGACTGTAGGACGCAACCAGTGAGTCTGGAACGTAGAGGGGAACAGAGCGCCCCCGCAGGTAGAGCTTCACAACACCCTCTTCTGTAGGGGAGAGAAATGTTACAGACGGTTGTGAGAATCCTGAACGTAACACTACAAGGATGCAGATGCCTTAGAGACACCATCTATATTCAGAATCTGGAGGTTAAATGAGGTCCCGAAAAGCACAAAATAGGAGGGAAAATGAAGAGGAGAGGCGGCATGAGGCTTTGTATGATCAGGGGGAAGGGGTGACCTGAACAATGGCAGTGACATGAGATGTGTTAAAGTAACAATGCTCTCTTCATGGTTGTGTCACGCATCAGATTGCAGTAGTCACGGTCACACCTGGCAGTCACTTTGCATTTTTTAACCCCGCCCAGGTTTCTTGCTCTGTACCCAGTGGTCACTGTTCAGTAGCAGTGGAGGCCTTGCAGAATATGGCCAGGCACATTATATTGATGTGGTGGGTGTAATGGTAGCAAAACTTCAGCTGTGAGGTCAGAGCCACAATCTGATTAACCAGACATGAAAATACCAATGAGGAAGTGTCACTCCGTGTGGCGCCAGTGCCAGGCAGAGCTGCCTAGGGACATTACTAAAACGGAAACTCAGACTGTCAGTGGGGCCCAACAATGCCCTCCGGGGCCTTAAGGGGACAGGAGCTCACACTTCATGATGTCCAGCAGAGAAGGCCGGTATTAGGCCACGATTATACTTTCTGTAACTATCCCAGCTGCACCACACTGCTCTGACGTGTGGAGGGTGTATCACATTACAGCCATGTATCTAAGCACACACTACAGCTCTACAGCACTGGCATCCATCATACTGCTGTCAGGACATGCTGTAAAAACTGGAGCGCCACAAGTCGGGGGTTGCACTATACGTAGAGACGTAATGCACAGTCCTCAGCATGACATGGCGGCAGCCCAGCTCATGTGCTGCCTGTATGTATACGTAGGTGTGTGCGTGTCTGTAATACGTAGATGTGTGTGTATGTATACGTAGGTGTGTGCGTGTCTGTAATACGTAGATGTGTGCGTGTCTGTAATACGTAGGTGTGTGCGTGTGTGTAATACGTAGATGTGTGTGTGTGTGTAATATGTAGATGTGTGCGTGTCTGTAATACGTAGATGTGTATGTGTGTGTGTAATACGTAGAGTGTGTGCGTGTGTGTAATATGTAGGTGTGTGCGTGTCTGTGTATACGTAGATGTGTGCGTGTCTGTAATACGTAGGTGTGTGCGTGTGTGTAATGCGTAGATGTGTGTGTGTGTAGTGCGTAGATGTGCGCGTGTCTGTAATACGTAGGTGTGTGTGTGTGTAGTGCGGGGGTGTGTGCGTGTGTGTAATGCGTGGGTGTGTGCGTGTCTGTAGTACGTGGGTGTGTGTGTGTGTGTGTGTGTGTGTGTGTGTGTGTGTGTAGTGTGTGGGTGTGTGTGTGTGTGTAGTGCGTGGGTGTGTATGTGTGTAATACGTAGATGTGTGCGTGTCTGTAATACGTAGATGTGTGCGTGTCTGTAATACGTAGATGTGTGTGTGTGTAGTAGTGTAGTGTGTGTGTGTGTGTAGTGTGTGTGTGTGTGTGTGTGTGTAGTGTGTGTGTGTGTGTGTGTGGGTGTGTGTGTGTGTGTAATACGTAGATGTGTGTGTGTGTGTATGCGTGTGTGTGTGTGTGTGTGTGGGTGTGTGTGTGTGTGTACGTAGATGTGTGTGTGTGTGTGTGTGTGTGTGTGTGTGTGTGTGTGTGTGTGTGTGTGTGTGTGTGTGTGTGTGTGTGTGTGTGTGTGTGTGTGTGTGTGTGTGTGTGTGTGTGTGTGTGTGTGTGTGTGTGTGTGTGTGTGTGTGTGTGTGTGTGTGTGTGTGTGTGTGTGTGTGTGTGTGTGTGTGTGTGTGTGTGTGTGTGTGTGTGTGTGTGTGTGTGTGTGTGTGTGTGTGTGTGTGTGTGTGTGTGTGTGTGTGTGTGTGTGTGTGTGTGTGTGTGTGTGTGTGTGTGTGTGTGTGTGTGTGTGTGTGTGTGTGTGTGTGTGTGTGTGTGTGTGTGTGTGTGTGTGTGTGTGTGTGTGTGTGTGTGTGTGTGTGTGTGTGTGTGTGTGTGTGTGTGTGTGTGTGTGTGTGTGTGTGTGTGTGTGTGTGTGTGTGTGTGTGTGTGTGTGTGTGTGTGTGTGTGTGTGTGTGTGTGTGTGTGTGTGTGTGTGTGTGTGTGTGTGTGTGTGTGTGTGTGTGTGTGTGTGTGTGTGTGTGTGTGTGTGTGTGTGTGTGTGTGTGTGTGTGTGTGTGTGTGTGTGTGTGTGTGTGTGTGTGTGTGTGTGTGTGTGTGTGTGTGTGTGTGTGTGTGTGTGTGTGTGTGTGTGTGTGTGTGTGTGTGTGTGTGTGTGTGTGTGTGTGTGTGTGTGCGTGTGTGTGTGTGTGTGTGTGTGTGTGTGTGTGTGTGTGTGTGTGTGTGTGTGTGTGTGTGTAGTACGTAGATGTGTGCGTGTGTGTAATACGTAGAGTGTGTGCGTGTGTAATACGTAGGTGTGTGTGTGTGTGTAAGTAGATGTGTGTGTGTGTAATACGTAGATGTGTGCGTGTGTGTAATACGTAGGTGTGTGTGTGTGTAATACGTAGATGTGTGCGTGTGTAATACGTAGATGTGTGCGTGTGTAATACGTAGATGTGTGCGTGTCTGTAATACGTAGATGTGTGTGTGTGTAATACGTAGATGTGTGCGTGTGTGTAATACGTAGATGTGTGCGTGTGTAATACGTAGGTGTGTGTGTGTGTAATACGTAGATGTGTGCGTGTGTAATACGTAGGTGTGTGTGTGTGTAATACGTAGATGTGTGCGTGTGTAATACGTAGGTGTGTGTGTGTGTAATACGTAGATGTGTGCGTGCACACAGATGTAGCAGAGTTAACCCAAACTGTTACAATTGGTTAAACTGCTGCAACAACATCACATCTTGTCATAGAAGACAACAAAAAACAATGAAAAGTTCACGGTAAAACATATTTCTGTGACTTTTTATTGGTTTTTGATAAAAAAAATCTCTCGCTCCAAAGGTTTAACCAGTTGCAAAAGTTCAGTTTAACTTTGCTACATCTGTACGTGGAAGCCTGTATACAGATAGATGCAAGTATATATATGTCTGTACGTATATATGGTAGTGTGTATACATTAGTATAGATAGTTTTGTGTATTATATATGTGTACCTAGCGCTCTTCTAGTCCTCATCACTGGTCATTGGCCCCTCACGTATGGCTGACCCCCCCCATGCCCCGTATATATGGCCTCCCAGATGGATATAATTATCACCTTATTATCTCCAGACATGTCTTTAGCTACTAATTCACCTGAGGTAAATAATAAGACCGCGGAACGTGTCGCTGCAGGCGAGGACGACACCAAACACACGCAACAAGTCGCACAGATACACAGAGTCCGCAGCACTCACCGGGGTAGAAGACGACTTGTTTGCTTTTGCTGTGGGAGAGATAATAGGAGTTATAGTGTGTCAGTATATAATAGGAGTTATAGTGTGTCAGTGTATAATAGGAGTTATAGTGTGTCAGTGTATAATAGGAGTTATAGTGTGTCAGTATATAATAGGAGTTATAGTGTGTCAGTATATAATAGGAGTTATAGTGTGTCAGTATATAATAGGAGTTATAGTGTGTCAGTGTATAATAGGAGTTATAGTGTGTCAGTATATAATAGGAGTTATAGTGTGTCAGTATATAATAGGAGTTATAATGTGTCAGTATATAATAGGAGTTATAGTGTGTCAGTATATAATAGGAGTTATAGTGTGTCAGTGTATAATAGGAGTTATAGTGTGTCAGTGTATAATAGGAGTTATAGTGTGTCAGTGTATAATAGGAGTTATAGTGTGTCAGTATATAATAGGAGTTATAGTGTGTCAGTATATAATAGGAGTTATAGTGTGTCAGTATATAATAGGAGTTATAGTGTGTCAGTATATAATAGGAGTTATAATGTGTCAGTGTATAATAGGAGTTATAGTGTGTCAGTATATAATAGGAGTTATAGTGTGTCAGTATATAATAGGAGTTATACTGTGTCAGTATATAATAGGAGTTATACTGTGTCAGTGTATAATAGGAGTTATAATGTGTCAGTATATAATAGGAGTTATAGTGTGTCAGTATATAATAGGAGTTATAGTGTGTCAGTATATAATAGGAGTTATACTGTGTCAGTGTATAATAGGAGTTATAGTGTGTCAGTATATAATAGGAGTTATAGTGTGTCAGTGTATAATAGGAGTTATAGTGTGTCAGTGTATAATAGGAGTTATAGTGTGTCAGTGTATAATAGGAGTTATAGTGTGTCAGTATATAATAGGAGTTATAGTGTGTCAGTATATAATAGGAGTTATAGTGTGTCAGTGTATAATAGGAGTTATAGTGTGTCAGTGTATAATAGGAGTTATAGTGTGTCAGTATATAATAGGAGTTATAATGTGTCAGTATATAATAGGAGTTATAGTGTGTCAGTATATAATAGGAGTTATAGTGTGTCAGTGTATAATAGGAGTTATAATGTGTCAGTGTATAATAGGAATTATAGTGTGTCAGTGTATAATAGGAGTTATAGTGTGTCAGTGTATAATAGGAGTTATAATGTGTCAGTGTATAATAGGAGTTATAATGTGTCAGTATATAATAGGAGTTATAGTGTGTCAGTGTATAATAGGAGTTATAGTGTGTCAGTGTATAATAGGAGTTATAGTGTGTCAGTATATAATAGGAGTTATAATGTGTCAGTGTATAATAGGAGTTATAGTGTGTCAGTGTATAATAGGAGTTATAATGTGTCAGTGTATAATAGGAGTTATAATGTGTCAGTGTATAATAGGAGTTATAATGTGTCAGTATATAATAGGAGTTATAGTCTGTCAGTGTATAATAGGAGTTATAAGTGTGTCAGTGTATAATAGGAGTTATAGTGTGTCAGTATATAATAGGAGTTATAGTCTGTCAGTATATAATAGGAGTTATAGTGTGTCAGTGTATAATAGGAGTTATAATGTGTCAGTGTATAATAGGAGTTATAGTGTGTCAGTGTATAATAGGAGTTATAGTGTGTCAGTGTATAATAGGAGTTATAGTGTGTCAGTATATAATAGGAGTTATAGTGTGTCAGTATATAATAGGAGTTATAGTGTGTCAGTATATAATAGGAGTTATAGTGTGTCAGTATATAATAGGAGTTATAGTGTGTCAGTATATAATAGGAGTTATAGTCTGTCAGTATATAATAGGAGTTATAGTGTGTCAGTGTATAATAGGAGTTATAGTGTGTCAGTGTATAATAGGAGTTATAATGTGTCAGTGTATAATAGGAGTTATAGTGTGTCAGTGTATAATAGGAGTTATAGTGTGTCAGTGTATAATAGGAGTTATAGTGTGTCAGTATATAATAGGAGTTATAGTGTGTCAGTATATAATAGGAGTTATAGTGTGTCAGTGTATAATAGGAGTTATAGTGTGTCAGTATATAATAGGAGTTATAGTGTGTCAGTGTATAATAGGAGTTATAGTGTGTCAGTATATAATAGGAGTTATAGTGTGTCAGTATATAATAGGAGTTATAGTGTGTCAGTATATAATAGGAGTTATAGTGTGTCAGTATATAATAGGAGTTATAGTGTGTCAGTATATAATAGGAGTTATAGTGTGTCAGTATATAATAGGAGTTATAGTGTGTCAGTATATAATAGGAGTTATAATGTGTCAGTATATAATAGGAGTTATAATGTGTCAGTATATAATAGGAGTTATAATGTGTCAGTGTATAATAGGAGTTATAATGTGTCAGTGTATAATAGGAGTTATAGTGTGTCAGTGTATAATAGGAGTTATAGTGTGTCAGTGTATAATAGGAGTTATAGTGTGTCAGTATATAATAGGAGTTATAGTGTGTCAGTATATAATAGGAGTTATAATGTGTCAGTGTATAATAGGAGTTATAGTGTGTCAGTGTATAATAGGAGTTATAGTGTGTCAGTATATAATAGGAGTTATAGTGTGTCAGTATATAATAGGAGTTATAGTGTGTCAGTATATAATAGGAGTTATAGTGTGTCAGTATATAATAGGCGTTATAGTGTGTCAGTATATAATAGGAGTTATAGTGTGTCAGTATATAATAGGAGTTATAGTGTGTAAGTGTATAATAGGAGTTATAGTGTGTCAGTATATAATAGGAGTTATAGTGTGTCAGTGTATAATAGGAGTTATAATGTGTCAGTGTATAATAGGAGTTATAGTGTGTAAGTGTATAATAGGAGTTATAGTGTGTCAGTATATAATAGGAGTTATAGTGTGTCAGTGTATAATAGGAGTTATAATGTGTCAGTGTATAATAGGAGTTATAGTGTGTCAGTGTATAATAGGAGTTATAGTGTGTCAGTGTATAATAGGAGTTATAGTGTGTCAGTATATAATAGGAGTTATAATGTGTCAGTATATAATAGGAGTTATAATGTGTCAGTATATAATAGGAGTTATAATGTGTCAGTGTATAATAGGAGTTATAGTGTGTCAGTGTATAATAGGAGTTATAGTGTGTCAGTATATAATAGGAGTTATAGTGTGTCAGTGTATAATAGGAGTTATAATGTGTCAGTATATAATAGGAGTTATAGTGTGTCAGTGTATAATAGGAGTTATAGTGTGTCAGTGTATAATAGGAGTTATACTGTGTCAGTATATAATAGGAGTTATAGTGTGTCAGTATATAATAGGAGTTATAATGTGTCAGTATATAATAGGAGTTATAATGTGTCAGTATATAATAGGAGTTATAGTGTGTCAGTATATAATAGGAGTTATAGTGTGTCAGTGTATAATAGGAGTTATAATGTGTCAGTGTATAATAGGAGTTATAGTGTGTCAGTCTATAATAGGAGTTATAGTGTGTCAGTATATAATAGGAGTTATAGTGTGTCAGTGTATAATAGGAGTTATAGGGTGTCAGTCTATAATAGGAGTTATAGTGTGTCAGTATATAATAGGAGTTATAGTGTGTCAGTATATAATAGGAGTTATAGTGTGTCAGTATATAATAGGAGTTATAATGTGTCAGTATATAATAGGAGTTATAATGTGTCAGTATATAATAGGAGTTATAGTGTGTCAGTCTATAATAGGAGTTATAGTGTGTCAGTATATAATAGGAGTTATAGTGTGTCAGTATATAATAGGAGTTATAGTGTGTCAGTGTATAATAGGAGTTATAGTGTGTCAGTATATAATAGGAGTTATAATGTGTCAGTGTATAATAGGAGTTATAATGTGTCAGTATATAATAGGAGTTATAGTGTGTCAGTGTATAATAGGAGTTATAGTGTGTCAGTGTATAATAGGAGTTATAGTGTGTCAGTATATAATAGGAGTTATAGTGTGTCAGTGTATAATAGGAGTTATAGGGTGTCAGTGTATAATAGGAGTTATAGGGTGTCAGTATATAATAGGAGTTATAGTGTGTCAGTATATAATAGGAGTTATAATGTGTCAGTATAATAAGGCGCTCATAGACAATACCTCGAAGCCTTCTTCATTCTGTCTGTATCACTATCACCAGTCAGGGGAACTTCCTGGTGTACAGAGAGTTACACCCCCGGCCGCCTGCTGCCGCTGCGGACACACCCGAGGGTGGAGGGGATGATGGAGGCCTCACAGCCCTGCACAGAGACTCCTCCTAGACTAAGGAGCTTACATAAGACACTGAAATATTGACGGGGTCTCCAGAGTCTAAGACCCCTGTCATGTGGCAGCCAATCCTGCCTAGGACAATTTACGTGAAGCCCCGAGCAGGGGGCAGATACGGGGTCAAACTGAAAAGAAACAGCCCCATCACTTGTATTAGATGATTCACCGAAATATCTGCTGCATGTGAATATACCCATAGGCATAATACATGACATAAGATGCATCATATTACAGAGCCATTATAATGTCTGACACTCTCCATGGGGGAGTCGTAGTCCATGGTGTGTAAATCTGACTGGATTTACTCATGGTGCAGGCAGGGCGGCCGGTCAGAGCGATCAGCAGATCTGAGGACAAGGTGCAGAGATTGTCAGCTCTTCAGGACAGGCTGGAATCTGATTGTGGGTGTTGGAAGTAGTGGCATAACATGGCCGCCCATACACCAGCCTTCCTCACTCACACATTGTAGTGCCCATCTAAATATCGGGGTGAGGATGAGGCAAAGTGAAGCCCCCGCTGCACCTGTGTCATCATCTGTATGGGAAGTAGTCGCCGTGATTACTGACAGGATATTCTGTATATCATTGTGTACACAGCTCCAGCCTCCTATGTATACAGCTCTGCACCACATCTGTGTACACAGTCCTCCCCCACCTTATCTACACACCGCGCTTACAAGCTCACTGTTCACCACTGACTGGTGATGTTACATTGCGACAATCTGACAACGACTTCATTCACACGAGCAAGTCTGCAATCCAAGTGTCTTTCCATGTTCCATTCTGATATTTTTACAGCATGTCCTATTCAGATCCATTTTTACAATTCTGAGCCGCCCATTGAGATCAATGTAAAATGGACGACACACAATACAGAACTGGTCATGTGCATGAAGCGTACATACAGTAATAACAAATGTGGAACTACAACATGCCGACAAACAGTGTGACTACAACATGATAACAGGCGGTGTGCTACAACATGATAACAGGCGGTGTGACTACAACATGATAACAGGCGGTGTGACTACAACATGATAACAGGCGGTGTGACTACAACATGATAACAGGCGGTGTGACTACAACATGATAACAGGCAGTGTGACTACAACATGATAACAGGCGGTGTGACTACAACATGATAACAGGCGGTGTGACTACAACATGATAACAGGCAGTGTGACTACAACATGATAACAGGCGGTGTGACTACAACATGATAACAGGCAGTGTGACTACAACATGATAACAGGCGGTGTGACTACAACATGATAACAGGCAGTGTGACTACAACATGATAACAGGCGGTGTGACTACAACATTATAACAGGCGGTGTGACTACAAAATGATAACAGGCGGTGTGACTACAACATGATAACAGGCGGTGTGACTACAACATGATAACAGGCGGTGTGACTACAACATGATAACAGGCGGTGTAACTACAACATGATAACAGGCGGTGTGACTACAACATTATAACAGGCAGTGTGACTACAAAATGATGAAAGGAGGTGTGACTACAACATGATAACAGGCGGTGTGACTACAACATGATAACAGGCGGTGTGACTACAACATGATAACAGGCGGTGTGACTACAACATGATAACAGGCGGTGTAACTACAACATGATAACAGGCGGTGTGACTACAACATTATAACAGGCAGTGTGACTACAAAATGATGAAAGGAGGTGTGACTACAACATGATAACAGGCGGTGTGACTACAACATGATGACAGGCGGTGTGACTACAAAATGATGAAAGAAGGTGTGACTATAACATGATGACAGGAAATAGGACTACAACTTAATAACAGGCAGCGTGACTACCACATGATAACAGGCGGTGTGACTACAACATGATAACAGGCGGTGTGACTACAACATGATAACAGGCGGTGTGACTACAACATGATAACAGGCAGTGTGACTACAACATGATAACAGGCGGTGTGACTACAACATGATAACAGGCAGTGTGACTACAACATGATAACAGGCGGTGTGACTACAACATGATAACAGGCAGTGTGACTACAACATGATAACAGGCGGTGTGACTACAACATTATAACAGGCGGTGTGACTACAAAATGATAACAGGCGGTGTGACTACAACATGATAACAGGCGGTGTGACTACAACATGATAACAGGCGGTGTGACTACAACATGATAACAGGCGGTGTAACTACAACATGATAACAGGCGGTGTGACTACAACATTATAACAGGCAGTGTGACTACAAAATGATGAAAGGAGGTGTGACTACAACATGATAACAGGCGGTGTGACTACAACATGATAACAGGCGGTGTGACTACAAAATGATGAAAGAAGGTGTGACTATAACATGATGACAGGAAATAGGACTACAACTTAATAACAGGCAGCGTGACTACCACATGATGGCAAGAGGTGTGACTACAACGTGAAAACAGCTGGTGTGACTACAACATGATAACAGGCGGAGTGACTACAACATACCGTAGTAACAAGCGGTGTGACTATAACATGATGAAAGGAGGTGTGACTACAACATTATAACAGGAAATAGGACTACAAACTTAATAACAGGCAGCGTGACTACCACATGATGGCAAGAGGTGTGACTACAACATGAAAACAGCTGGTGTGACTACAACGTAACGACAGATGATGTGACTACAACATATCGTAGTAACAAGCGGTGTGACTATAACATGATGACAGGTGGTGAGATACAACATTATAACAGGCGGTGTGACTACAAAATGATGAAAGGAGGTGTGACTATAACATGATGACAGGAAATAGGACTACAACTTAATAACAGGCAGCGTGACTACCACATGATGGCAAGAGGTGTGACTACAACATGAAAACAGCTGGTGTGACTACAACATGATAACAGGCGGAGTGACTACAACATACCGTAGTAACAAGCGGTGTGACTATAACATGATGACAAGTGGTGAGCTACAACATTATAACAGGTGGTATGACTGGAACGTGATGACAGGAGGTGTAACAACATGATGTCAGACAGTGTGACTACAACATGATGGAAGTGATGTCAGTACTAGCTGATGATGGGTAAATGCAGCCCTTGCTGATCACCCTATAATGGCTGTATTGAATGATAGTGATGTCATTTCACAGACACTTACAAGTGGTAATGATGAACTATAGGTCACATGTCTGGAAAGCAAAATGCTCACACTATATAATGGAGGCAGCACTCACCCATCTCTCCTCCCTCCTGTGGATAGCAGCATCCTGCTCCGGGCATCTGACATATCCCTCTTCACAAAGGAGAGACGTTCTGGGGACATAGAGCGCCGGACACTGTGGAAGAAGACACAAATGGTAACCCCGTAACAACCACCAAACCTGCAGGAACATATTACTCCTGAAAATCTATCAACCACTGACCCTGACCAAGAAATGGCTATATACAGTGCCTTGCGAAAGTATTCGCCCCCTCGAACTTTTCAACCTTTTGCCACATTTCAGGCTTCAAACATAAAGATATAAAATTTAAATTTTTTGGTGAAGAATCAACAAGTGGGACACAATCGTGAAGTGGAACGAAATTTATTGGATATTTTAAACTTTTGTAAAAAATAAAAAGCTGGAAAGTGGGGCGTGCAATATTATTCGGCCCCCTTAAGTTAATACTTTGTAGCGCCACCTTTTGCTGCGATTACAGCTACAAGTCGCTTGGGGTTGTCTCTATCAGTTCTTGCCCATTCTTCCTTGGAAAACAGCTGGAGCTCAGTGAGGTTGGATGGAGAGCGTTTGTGAACAGCAGTTTTCAGCTCTTTCCACAGATTCTCGATTGGATTCAGGTCTGGACTTTGACTTGGCCATTCTAACACCTGGATACGTTTATTTGGGAACCATTCCATTGTAGATTTGGCTTTATGTTTGGGATCATTGTCTTGTTGGAAGATAAATCTCCGTCCCAGTCTCAGGTCTTTTGCAGACTCCAACAGGTTTTCTTCCAGAATGGTCCTGTATTTGGCTCCATCCATCTTCCCATCAATTTTAACCATCTTCCCTGTCCCTGCTGAAGAAAAGCAAGCCCAAACCATGATGCTGCCCCCAGCATGTGTGACAGTGGGGATGGTGTGTTCAGGGGGATGGGCTGTGTTGCTTTTACGCCAAACATATCGTTTTGCATTGTGGCCAAAAAGTTGGATTTTGGTTCCATCTGAGCAGAGCACCTTCTTCCACATGTTTGGTGTCTCCCAGGTGACTTTTTATGGATATCTTTGAGAAGTGGCTTCCTTCTTGCCACTCTTCCATAAAGGCCAGATTGTTGTCCTATGGACAGACTCTCCCACCTCAGCTGTAGATCTCTGCAGTTCATCCAGAGTGATCATGGGCCTCTTGGCTGCATCTCTGATCAGTCTTCTCCTTGTTTGAGATGAAAGTTTAGAGGGACGGCCGGGTCTTGGTAGATTTGCAGTGGTCTGATACTCCTTCCATTTCAATATGATCGCTTGCACAGCGCTCCTTGGGATGTTTAAAGATTGGGAAATCTTTTTGTATCCAAATCCAGCTTTAAACTTCTCCACAACAGTATCACGGACCTGCCTGGTGTGTTCCTTGGTCTTCATGATGCTCTCTGCGCTTTAAACAGAACCCTGAGCCTATCACAGAGCAGGTGCATTTATACGGAGACTTGTACACACAGGTGGATTATATTTATCATCATCAGTCATTTAGGACAACATTGGATCATTCAGAGATCCTCACTGAACTTCTGGACTGAGTTTGCTGCACTGAAAGTAAAGGGGCCAAATAATATTGCACGCCCCACTTTTCAGTTTTTTATTTTTTACAAAAGTTTCAAATATCCAATAAATTTCGTTCCACTTCACAATTGTGTCCCACTTGTTGTTTCTTCACCAAAAAATTACAATTTTATATCCTTATGTTTGAAGCCTGAAATGTGGCAAAAGGTTGAAAAGTTCCAGGGGGCCGAATACTTTCACAAGGCACTGTATATATATTATATATAAAAGAAGGAGCACAGTACCTAGATGAATGGTGCTGTATACTGCCCAGTTACTTAGTGTGAACATAACCCAGAAAAAGTCATACAAAATCCATTCACTACAAAGTGCTACAGTGCCCAATGAGTGTCCAGATACATAGTGTATACTACTCTGCCCAGGTAGTGTTATACATTGTCCAGATACATAGTGTATACTACTCTGCCCAGGTAGTGCTATATATTGTCCAGATACATAGTGTATACTACTCTGCCCAGGTAGTGCTATACATTATCCAGATACATAGTGTATACTACTCTGCCCAGGTAGTGCTATATATTGTCCAGATACATAGTGTATACTACTCTGCCAAGCTAGTGCTATATATTGTCCAGATACATAGTGTATACTACTCTGCCCAGGCAGTGCTATACATTGTCCAGATACATAGTGTATACTACTCTGCCCAGATAGTGCTATACATTGTCCAGATACATAGTGTATACTACTCTGCCCAGGCAGTGCTATACATTGTCCAGATACATAGTGTATACTACTCTGCCCAGATAGTGCTATATATTGTCCAGATACATAGTGTATACTACTCTGCCCAGATAGTGTTATACATTGTCCAGATACATAGTGTATACTACTCTGCCCAGATAGTGCTATACATTGTCCAGATACATAGTGTATACTACTCTGCCCAGGCAGTGCTATACATTGCCCAGATACATAGTGTATACTACTCTGCCCAGATAGTGTTATACATTGTCCAGATACATAGTGTATACTACTCTGCCCAGATAGTGCTATATATTGTCCAGATACATAGTGTATACTACTCTGCCCAGATAGTGTTATACATTGTCCAGATACATAGTGTATACTACTCTGCCCAGATAGTGCTATATATTGTCCAGATACATAGTGTATACTACTCTGCCCAGATAGTGCTATACATTATCCAGATACATAGTGTATACTACTCTGCCCAGATAGTGCTATACATTGTCCAGATACATAGTGTATACTACTCTGCCCAGGTAGTGCTATACATTGTCCAGATACATAGTGTATACTACTCTGCCCAGATAGTGCTATATATTATCCAGATACATAGTGTATACTACTCTGCCCAGGTAGTGCTATACATTATCCAGATACATAGTGTATACTACTCTGCCAAGCTAGTGCTATACATTATCCAGATACATAGTGTATACTACTCTGCCCAGGTAGTGCTATATATTGTCCAGATACATAGTGTATACTACTCTGCCCAGATAGTGTTATACATTGTCCAGATACATAGTGTATACTACTCTGCCCAGGTAGTGCTATACATTGCCCAGATACATAGTGTATACTACTCTGCCCAGGTAGTGCTATACATTGCCCAGATACATAGTGTATACTACTCTGCCCAGGTAGTGCTATATATTGTCCAGATACATAGTGTATACTACTCTGCCCAGGTAGTGCTATACATTGCCCAGATACATAGTGTATACTACTCTGCCCAGGTAGTGCTATACATTGTCCAGATACATAGTGTATACTACTCTGCCCAGATAGTGTTATACATTGTCCAGATACATAGTGTATACTACTCTGCCCAGAACCCCCCCCCCCCCCATAGTGTTATACATTGTCCAGATACATAGTGTATACTACTCTGCCCAGGTAGTGCTATAAATTGTCCAGATACATAGTGTATACTACTCTGCCCAGATAGTGCTATACATTGTCCAGATACATAGTGTATACTACTCTGCCCAGGTAGTGCTATAAATTGTCCAGATACATAGTGTATACTACTCTGCCCAGGTAGTGCTATAAATTGTCCAGATACATAGTGTATACTACTCTGCCCAGATAGTGTTATACATTGTCCAGATACATAGTGTATACTACTCTGCCCAGATAGTGCTATACATTGTCCAGATACATAGTGTATACTACTCTGCCCAGGTAGTGCTATATATTGTCCAGATACATAGTGTATACTACTCTGTCCAGGTAGTGCTATATATTGCCCAGATACATAGTGTATACTACTCTGCCCAGATAGTGTTATACATTGTCCAGATACATAGTGTATACTACTCTGCCAAGCTAGTGCTATACATTATCCAGATACATAGTGTATACTACTCTGCCCAGGTAGTGCTATACATTGTCCAGATACATAGTGTATACTACTCTGCCCAGATAGTGCTATACATTGCCCAGATACATAGTGTATACTACTCTGCCCAGGTAGTGTTATACATTGCCCAGATACATAGTGTATACTACTCTGCCCAGATAGTGCCATACATTGTCCAGATACATAGTGTATACTACTCTGCCCAGATAGTGCTATACATTGCCCAGATACATAGTGTATACTACTCTGCCCAGGTAGTGTTATACATTGCCCAGATACATAGTGTATACTACTCTGCCCAGGTAGTGCTATATATTATCCAGATACATAGTGTATACTACTCTGCCCAGGTAGTGCTATACATTGTCCAGATACATAGTGTATACTACTCTGCCAAGCTAGTGCTATACATTGTCCAGATACATAGTGTATACTACTCTGCCCAGGTAGTGTTATACATTGTCCAGATACATAGTGTATACTACTCTGTCCAGATAGTGCTATATATTGTCCAGATACATAGTGTATACTACTCTGCCCAGATAGTGCCATACATTGTCCAGATACATAGTGTATACTACTCTGCCCAGGTAGTGCTATACATTGTCCAGATACATAGTGTATACTACTCTGCCCAGGTAGTGCTATACATTATCCAGATACATAGTGTATACTACTCTGCCCAGGTAGTGTTATACATTGTCCAGATACATAGTGTATACTACTCTGTCCAGATAGTGCTATATATTGTCCAGATACATAGTGTATACTACTCTGCCCAGATAGTGCTATACATTATCCAGATACATAGTGTATACTACTCTGCCCAGATAGTGCTATATATTGTCCAGATACATAGTGTATACTACTCTGCCCAGGCAGTGCTATACATTGTCCAGATACATAGTGTATACTACTCTGCCCAGATACTGCCATACATTGTCCAGATACATAGTGTATACTACTCTGCCCAGGTAGTGCTATACATTGTCCAGAAACATAGTGTATACTACTCTGCCCAGGTAGTGTTATACATTGTCCAGATACATAGTGTATACTACTCTGCCCAGGTAGTGCTATATATTGTCCAGATACATAGTGTATACTACTCTGCCCAGGTAGTGCTATACATTGTCCAGATACATAGTGTATACTACTCTGCCCAGATAGTGTTATACATTGTCCAGATACATAGTGTATACTACTCTGCCCAGATAGTGCCATACATTGTCCAGATACATAGTGTATACTACTCTGCCCAGGTAGTGCTATACATTATCCAGATACATAGTGTATACTACTCTGCCCAGATAGTGTTATACATTGTCCAGATACATAGTGTATACTACTCTGCCCAGATAGTGTTATACATTGTCCAGATACATAGTGTATACTACTCTGCCCAGATAGTGTTATACATTGTCCAGATACATAGTGTATACTACTCTGCCCAGGTAGTGCTATATATTGTCCAGATACATAGTGTATACTACTCTGCCCAGATAGTGCTATATATTGTCCAGATATATAGTGTATACTACTCTGCCCAGGTAGTGCTATACATTGTCCAGATACATAGTGTATACTACTCTGCCCAGGCAGTGCTATACATTGTCCAGATACATAGTGTATACTACTCTGCCCAGGTAGTGCTATACATTGTCCAGATACATAGTGTATACTACTCTGCCCAAGTAGTGCTATACATTGTCCAGATACATAGTGTATACTACTCTGCCCAGGTAGTGCTATACATTGTCCAGATACATAGTGTATACTACTCTGCCCAGGTAGTGCTATACATTGTCCAGATACATAGTGTATACTACTCTGCCCAGGCAGTGCTATACATTGTCCAGATACATAGTGTATACTACTCTGCCCAGGTAGTGCTATACATTATCCAGATACATAGTGTATACTACTCTGCCCAGCTAGTGCTATATATTATCCAGATACATAGTGTATACTACTCTGCCCAGATAGTGCCATACATTGTCCAGATACATAGTGTATACTACTCTGCCCAGGTAGTGCTATACATTGCCCAGATACATAGTGTATACTACTCTGCCAACAGGTAGTGCTATACATTGTCCAGATACATAGTGTATACTACTCTGCCCAGGTAGTGCTATACATTATCCAGATACATAGTGTATACTACTCTGCCCAGATAGTGTTATACATTGTCCAGATACATAGGAACACGCCCAGATAGTGTATACTACTCTGCCCAGAAATAATATCTCCCATAGTGTTATACATTGTCCAGATACATAGTGTATACTACTCTGCCCAGGTAGTGTTATACATTGTCCAGATACATAGTGTATACTACTCTGCCCAGATAGTGCTATATATTGTCCAGATACATAGTGTATACTACTCTGCCCAGTAGTGCTATACATTGTCCAGATACATAGTGTATACTACTCTGCCCAGGTAGTGCTATACATTATCCAGATACATAGTGTATACTACTCTGCCCAGGCAGTGCTATACATTGTCCAGATACATAGTGTATACTACTCTGCCCAGGTAGTGCTATACATTGTCCAAATACATAGTGTATACTACTCTGCCCAGGTAGTGTTATACATTATCCAGATACATAGTGTATACTACTCTGCCCAGGTAGTGTTATACATTGTCCAGATACATAGTGTATACTACTCTGCCCAGATAGTGCTATACATTGTCCAGATACATAGTGTATACTACTCTGCCCAGGTAGTGCTATACATTGTCCAGATACATAGTGTATACTACTCTGCCCAGGCAGTGCTATACATTGTCCAGATACATAGTGTATACTACTCTGCCCAGGTAGTGTTATACATTGCCCAGATACATAGTGTATACTACTCTGCCCAGGGTAGTGCTATACATTGTCCAGATACATAGTGTATACTACTCTGCCCAGGTAGTGTTATACATTGTCCAGATACATAGTGTATACTACTCTGCCCAGGTAGTGCTATACATTGTCCAGATACATAGTGTATACTACTCTGCCCAGGTAGTGCTATACATTGTCCAGATACATAGTGTATACTACTCTGCCCAGGTAGTGCTATACATTGTCCAGATACATAGTGTATACTACTCTGCCCAGGTAGTGCTATACATTGTCCAGATACATAGTGTATACTACTCTGCCCAGGTAGTGCTATACATTGTCCAGATACATAGTGTATACTACTCTGCCCAGGTAGTGCTATACATTGTCCAGATACATAGTGTATACTACTCTGCCCAGGTAGTGCCATACATTGCCCAGATACATAGTGTATACTACTCTGCCCAGATAGTGTTATACATTGTCCAGATACATAGTGTATACTACTCTGCCCAGGTAGTGCTATATATTGTCCAGATACATAGTGTATACTACTCTGCCCAGGTAGTGCTATACATTATCCAGATACATAGTGTATACTACTCTGCCCAGGTAGTGCTATATATTGTCCAGATACATAGTGTATACTACTCTGCCCAGATAGTGTTATACATTATCCAGATACATAGTGTATACTACTCTGCCCAGGTAGTGCTATACATTGTCCAGATACATAGTGTATACTACTCTGCCCAGGCAGTGCTATACATTGTCCAGATACATAGTGTATACTACTCTGCCCAGGTAGTGCTATACATTGTCCAGATACATAGTGTATACTACTCTGCCCAGGTAGTGTTATACATTGTCCAGATACATAGTGTATACTACTCTGCCCAGGTAGTGCTATACATTGTCCAGATACATAGTGTATACTACTCTGCCCAGGTAGTGCTATACATTGTCCAGATACATAGTGTATACTACTCTGCCCAGATAGTGTTATACATTGTCCAGATACATAGTGTATACTACTCTGCCCAGGTAGTGCTATATATTATCCAGATACATAGTGTATACTACTCTGCCCAGGTAGTGCTATATATTGTCCAGATACATAGTGTATACTACTCTGCCCAGATAGTGCTATACATTGTCCAGATACATAGTGTATACTACTCTGCCCAGATAGTGTTATACATTGTCCAGATACATAGTGTATACTACTCTGCCCAGGTAGTGCTATATATTGTCCAGATACATAGTGTATACTACTCTGCCCAGGTAGTGCTATACATTATCCAGATACATAGTGTATACTACTCTGCCCAGGTAGTGCTATATATTGTCCAGATACATAGTGTATACTACTCTGCCCAGATAGTGCCTATACATTGTCCAGATACATAGTGTATACTACTCTGCCCAGGTAGTGCTATACATTGTCCAGATACATAGTGTATACTACTCTGCCCAGATAGTGCCATACATTGTCCAGATACATAGTGTATACTACTCTGCCCAGGTAGTGCTATATATTGTCCAGATACATAGTGTATACTACTCTGCCCAGATAGTGTTATACATTGTCCAGATACATAGTGTATACTACTCTGCCCAGATAGTGTTATACATTGTCCAGATACATAGTGTATACTACTCTGCCCAGGTAGTGCTATATATTGTCCAGATACATAGTGTATACTACTCTGCCCAGATAGTGCTATATATTGTCCAGATACATAGTGTATACTACTCTGCCCAGGTAGTGCTATACATTGCCCAGATACATAGTGTATACTACTCTGCCCAGATAGTGTTATACATTGTCCAGATACATAGTGTATACTACTCTGCCCAGGTAGTGCTATACATTGCCCAGATACATAGTGTATACTACTCTGCCCAGGTAGTGTTATATATTATGTCCAGATACATAGTGTATACTACTCTGCCCAGATAGTGCCATACATTGTCCAGATACATAGTGTATACTACTCTGCCCAGGTAGTGCTATATATTATCCAGATACATAGTGTATACTACTCTGCCCAGGTAGTGTTATATATTGTCCAGATACATAGTGTATACTACTCTGCCCAGGTAGTGCTATACATTATCCAGATACATAGTGTATACTACTCTGCCCAGATAGTGCTATATATTGTCCAGATACATAGTGTATACTACTCTGCCCAGATAGTGTTATACATTGTCCAGATACATAGTGTATACTACTCTGCCCAGGTAGTGCTATACATTGTCCAGATACATAGTGTATACTACTCTGCCCAGGTAGTGCTATACATTGCCCAGATACATAGTGTATACTACTCTGCCCAGGTAGTGCTATACATTGTCCAGATACATAGTGTATACTACTCTGCCCAGATAGTGTTATACATTGTCCAGATACATAGTGTATACTACTCTGCCCAGGTAGTGCTATACATTGCCCAGATACATAGTGTATACTACTCTGCCCAGATAGTGTTATACATTGTCCAGATACATAGTGTATACTACTCTGCCCAGGTAGTGTTATATATTGTCCAGATACATAGTGTATACTACTCTGCCCAGATAGTGTTATACATTGTCCAGATACATAGTGTATACTACTCTGCCCAGGTAGTGCTATACATTGCCCAGATACATAGTGTATACTACTCTGCCCAGGAGTGCTATACCCAGAACATAGTGAACACTCGCCCAACAAACAAACTGCCCAGGTAGTGTTATATATTGTCCAGATACATAGTGTATACTACTCTGCCCAGGTAGTGCTATACATTGTCCAGATACATAGTGTATACTACTCTGCCCAGGTAGTGCTATACATTGTCCAGATACATAGTGTATACTACTCTGCCCAGATAGTGTAACATTGTCCAGATACAAGTAACTACTCTGCCCAGATAGTGCTATACATTGTCCAGATACATAGTGTATACTACTCTGCCCAGGTAGTGCTATATATTATCCAGATACATAGTGTATACTACTCTGCCCAGATAGTGCCATACATTGTCCAGATACATAGTGTATACTACTCTGCCCAGGTAGTGCTATATATTATCCAGATACATAGTGTATACTACTCTGCCCAGGTAGTCTATACATTATCCAGATACATAGTGTTATACTACTCTGCCCAGGTAGTGTTATATATTGTCCAGATACATAGTGTATACTACTCTGCCCAGATAGTGCCATACATTGTCCAGATACATAGTGTATACTACTCTGCCCAGGTAGTGCTATACATTGTCCAGATACATAGTGTATACTACTCTGCCCAGGTAGTGTTATACATTGTCCAGATACATAGTGTATACTACTCTGCCCAGGTAGTGTTATACATTGTCCAGATACATAGTGTATACTACTCTGCCCAGGTAGTGCTATACATTGTCCAGATACATAGTGTATACTACTCTGCCCAGGTAGTGCTATACATTATCCAGATACACAGTGTATACTACTCTGCCCAGGTAGTGCTATACATTGTCCAGATACATAGTGTATACTACTCTGCCCAGGTAGTGCTATACATTGTCCAGATACATAGTGTATACTACTCTGCCCAGGTAGTGCTATACATTATCCAGATACACAGTGTATACTACTCTGCCCAGATAGTGCTCTATATTGTACATTATCCAGATACATAGGAGCAGATTTTTGAAAACGCTCGTATCAAACACCAGTCATAAAATCAAGCCCTACTAGTGCAGGGAAAGAGATTTATGAAGAGGCTGCGGCCTGTGGTCATCACTGCACCAAAATGACATTTACCATGTAACTTGCGCCAGTTTTCATGGGTAAATGCCCGGCCCCTGCTCTTACAGAACACGACCCTTTTCAAGAAAGTGGCAAGGGCAGCACAGAAATGGAAAAAAAAAAATTGCAAGTTTTGCCACTATGTACACAGAAAAGTAAGGGCCTTGCATCAAATGCATGCCACCATATGACCCCTCACACCAGAAAATGGGTGTAGAGGGTTTGATGAATCCCCCAGTAGTGTATTGTACAGTCAGCAGTGACAGCCCCGGCACCCACCCTGCTGAGCAGAGCTATGTCGCCCTCTCCTGCCAGCTCCTGGTAGTGCTACTATTGTGGTATTGACCTCCTTATAAAGAAGGTTCTCCGGCATTCAGAACATTCACCTTTTGGTGAGATACATCAGGGGACATTTGGGCAGAATCCTGAATACTAAGACTGTGTGTGGGACAGCTGGGTGGCCTGTGATCTCACATTATCTGCTGTGAATATGAAGGATTTGGGGTCAGTGTAATATTTACTGTGCCCCGTGTGCCAGGATTGTGGTGTGAGGACTTCTGTTGGCGTCAACCATTTTAGATAAATTTACTATGGCTCAGCGGCAAACATAAGTGAAGCAGGCGCTGTCACATGGATAGTATGTGGAGATGGCGCCATCACATGGCTAGTATCTGAAGATAGCGCCTCTCTAGTCACATGGATAGTATCTGGAGATTGCGCCTCTCTAGTCACATGGATAGTATCTGGAGGTAGCGCCTCGCTAGTCACATGGATAGTATCTGGAGATAGCGCCTCTCTAGTCACATGGATAGTGTCTAGAGATGGTGCCTCTCTAGTCACATGGATAGTATCTGGAGATTGCGCCTCTCTAGTCACATGGATAGTATCTGGAGATAGCGCCTCTCTAGTCACATGGATAGTATCTGGAGATAGCGCCTCTCTAGTCACATGGATAGTAACTGAAGATAACGCCTCTCTATTCACATGGATAGTATCTAGAGATAGCGCCTCTCTAGTCACATGGATAGTATCTGGAGATTGCGCCTCTCTAGTCACATGGATAGTATCTGGAGATAGCGCCTCTCTAGTCACATGGGTAGTATCTGGAGATTGGGCCTCTCTAGTCACATGGATAGGATATAGAGATAGCGCCTCTCTAGTCACATGGATAGTATCTGGAGATAGCGCCTCTCTAGTCACATGGGTAGTATCTGAAGATAGCGCCTCTCTAGTCAGATGGATAGTATCTGGAGAAAGCGCCACTCTAGACACATGGATAGTATCTGGAGATAGCGCCTCTCTAGTCACATGGATAGTATCTGGAGGTAGCGCCTCGCTAGTCACATGGATAGTATCTGGAGATAGCGCCTCTCTAGTCACATGGATAGTATCTGGAGATAGCGCCTCTCTAGTCACATGGATAGTATCTGGAGGTAGCGCCTCGCTAGTCACATGGATAGTATCTGGAGATAGCGCCTCTCTAGTCACATGGATAGTATCTGGAGGTAGCGCCTCTCTAGTCACATGGATAGTATCTGGAGATAGCGCCTCTCTAGTCACATGGATAGTATCTGGAGATAGCGCCTCTCTAGTCACATGGATAGTATCTGAAGATAGTGCCTCTCTAGTCACATGGATAGTATCTGGAGATAGCGCCTCTCTAGTCACATGGATAGTATCTGGAGATTGGGCCTCTCTAGTCACATGGATAGTATCTGGAGATAGCGCCTCTCTAGTCACATGGATAGTATCTGGAGATTGCGCCTCTCTAGTCACATGGATAGTAACTGAAGATAACGCCTCTCTATTCACATGGATAGTATCTGGAGATAGTGCCTCTCTAGTCACATGGATAGTATCTGGAGATTGCGCCTCTCTAGTCACATGGATAGTAACTGAAGATAACGCCTCTCTATTCACATGGATAGTATCTGGAGATAGCGCCTCTCTAGTCACATGGATAGGATATAGAGATAGCCCCTCTAGTCACATGGGTAGTATCTGGAGATAGCGCCTCTAGTCACATGGATAGTATCTGGAGATGGCGCCTCTCTAGTCACATGGATAGTATCTGGAGATTGCGCCTCTCTAGTCACATGGATAGTAACTGAAGATAACGCCTCTCTAGTCACATGGATAGTATCTGGAGATTGGGCCTCTCTAGTCACATGGATAGGATATAGAGATAGCTCCTCTCTAGTCACATGGATAGTATCTGAAGATAACGCCTCTCTATTCACATGGATAGTATCTGGAGATAGCGCCTCTCTAGTCACATGGATAGTATCTAGAGATAGCGCCTCTCTAGTCACATGGATAGTATCTGAAGATAGCGCCTCTCTAGTCACATGGGTAGTATCTGAAGATAGCGTCTCTCTAGTCACATGGATAGTATCTGAAGATAGCGCCTCTCTAGTCACATGGATAGTATCTGAAGATAGCGCCTCTCTAGTCACATGGATAGTATCTAGAGATAGCGCCTCTCTAGTCACATGGATAATATCTAAAGATAGCGCCTCTCTAGTCACATGGATAGTATCTGGAGATTGGGCCTCTCTAGTCACATGGCTAGTATCTGAAGATAGCGCCTCTCTAGTCACATGGATAGTATCTAGAGATAGCGCCTCTCTAGTCACATGGATAGTATCTAGAGATAGCGCCTCTCTAGTCACATGGATAATATCTAGAGATAGCGCCTCTCTAGTCACATGGATAGTATCTGAAGATAGCGCCTCTCCAGTCACATGGATAGTATCTGTAGATTGGACCTCGCTAGTCACATGGATAGTATCTGGAGATGGCGCCTCTCTAGTCACATGGATAGTATCTGGAGATAGCGCCTCTCTAGTCACATGGATAGTATCTGGAGATAGCGCCTCTCTAGTCACATGGATAGTATCTGGAGATAGCGCCTTGCTAGTCACATGGATAGTATCTGAAGATAGCGCCTCTCTAGTCACATGGATAGTATCTGGAGGTAGCGCCTCTCTAGTCAGATGGATAGTATCTGGAGATAGCGCCTCTCTAGTCACATGGATAGTATCTGGAGATAGCGCCTTGCTAGTCACATGGATAGTATCTGGAGATAGCGCCTCTCTAGTCACATGGATAGTATCTGGAGATAGCGCCTCTCTAGTCACATGGATAGTATCTGGAGATGGCGCCTCTCTAGTCACATGGATAGTATCTGGAGATTGGGCCTCGCTAGTCACATGGATAGTATCTGAAGATAGCGCCTCACTAGTCACATGGATAGTATCTGGAGATAGCGCCTCTCTAGTCACATGGATAGTATCTGGAGATAGCGCCTCTCTAGTCACATGGATAATATCTAGAGATAGCGCCTCTCTAGTCACATGGATAGTATCTAGAGATAGCGCCTCTCTAGTCACATGGATAGTATCTGAAGATAGCGCCTCTCTAGTCACATGGATAGTATCTGTAGATTGGACCTCGCTAGTCACATGGATAGTATCTGGAGATATCGCCTCTCTAGTCACATGGATAGTATCTTGAGATAGCGCCTTGCTAGTCACATGGATAATATCTGGAGATGGTGCTTCGCTAGTCACATGGATAGTATCTGAAGATAGCGCCTCTCTAGTCACATGGATAGTATCTGAAGATAGCGCCTCTCTAGTCACATGGGTAGTATCTGAAGATAGCGCCTCTCTAGTCACATGGATAGTATCTGGAGATTGGGCCTCTAGTCACATGGATAGTATCTGGAGATTGGGCCTCGCTAGTCACATGGATAGTATCTGGAGATAGCGCCTCTCTAGTCACATGGATAGTATCTGGAGATAGCGCCTCTCTAGTCACATGGATAGTATCTGGAGATAGCGCCTCTCTAGTCACATGGATAGTATCTGTAGATTGGGCCTCGCTAGTCACATGGATAGTATCTGGAGATAGCGCCTCTCTAGTCACATGGATAGTATCTGGAGATTGGGCCTCTAGTCACATGGATAGTATCTGTAGATTGGGCCTCGCTAGTCACATGGATAGTATCTGGAGATAGCGCCTCTCTAGTCACATGGATAGTATCTGGAGATTGGGCCTCTAGTCACATGGATAGTATCTGGAGATTGGGCCTCTAGTCACATGGATAGTATCTGTAGATTGGGCCTCGCTAGTCACATGGATAGTATCTGTAGATTGGGCCTCTAGTCACATGGATAGTATCTGGAGATTGGGCCTCTAGTCACATGGATAGTATCTGGAGATTGGGCCTCGCTAGTCACATGGATAGTATCTGGAGATTGGGCCTCGCTAGTCACATGGATAGTATCTGTAGATTGGGCCTCTAGCCACATGGATAGTATCTGGAGATTGGGCATGGGTCTATCGAGTCCTAAAAAGATTTATCGCTGATGTGCTGCACAATTTAGTGATTTAGTGGTCACTGGCGAAGAGACAACCGAAAAGGGGGAAGTGTCATAGGTCAACGCAAGATGCCCCAAATATGTTACACAGCACTACTTATGGGTGTACAATTACACTGACACATAGATAGTACATGTGCGCCATAGTGTGCACGGAATAACTCCTTCACTGCTGAGTCATATGGTCAGCGGGAAAAGAATAGATGGACACCACCCAATATACAACCAGGGACACAATGGTACCTCTTAGAGAAGACAGGGGTCCCTCCTTTTTTAGGAGATGATGGGGAGGTAGACATGCCACTCCTCCTGCGTGGGGCCATACCATTCTGAGAAGAGCGGGGAGGAGGCTTCACAACATGGGCACCTGAAATTAACAAAGAGATCAGCAACATTATACTACAGTACAGCTATTCATCCATTACTGCTGACCACCACCTGTATATCATGTCTGAGAGATTGTCACAGCCCCGCCCCCTGTTACTGACATCACTGATATAATATAATGACATGTGATCAGACATGAGATCCGCACACCTTATACTACAGTACAGCTATTCATCTATTACTACTGACAACCACCTATATATCATGTGTGAGAGGTTGTCACAGCTCCGCCCCCTGTTACTGACATCACTGATATAATGACATGTGATCAGACATGAGATCCGCACCTTATACTACAGTACAGCTATTCATCTATTACTACTGACAACCAGCTGTATATATCATGTCTGAGAGGTTGTCACAGCCCCGCCTCCTGTTACTGACATCACTGATATAATATAATGACATGTGATCAGACATGAGATCCGCACACCTTATACTACAGTACAGCTATTCATCTATTACTACTGACAACCAGCTGTATATATCATGTCTGAGAGGTTGTCACAGCCCCGCCCCCTGTTACTGACATCACTGATATAATGACATGTGATCAGACATGAGATCCGCACACCTTATACTACAGTACAGCTATTCATCTATTACTACTGACAACCACCTGTATATATCATGTGTGAGAGGTTGTCACAGCCCCGCCCAAAAAAACCAAACAACACAAGCCACCCCCCCTGTTACTGACATCACTGATATAATATAATGACATGTGATCAGACATGAGATCCGCACACCTTATACTACAGTACAGCTATTCATCTATTACTACTGACAACCAGCTGTATATATCATGTCTGAGAGGTTGTCACAGCCCCGCCCCCTGTTACTGACATCACTGATATAATATAATGACATGTGATCAGACATGAGATCCGCACACCTTATACTACAGTACAGCTATTCATCTATTACTACTGACAACCTGCTGTATATATCATGTCTGAGAGGTTGTCACAGCCCCGCCCCCTGTTACTGACATCACTGATATAATGACATGTGATCAGACATGAGATCCGCACACCTTATACTACAGTACAGCTATTCATCTATTACTACTGACAACCAGCTGTATATATCATGTCTGAGAGGTTGTCACAGCTCCACCCCCTGTTACACCTTCGAGTAATGTGAAGAGTGTTCAGGCTCTCTTGATTAAGATGATAGCGTTGTTCCTGCCATTATCTGCCATGTGTGAATAAGCCTCAGAGTCAGGTTCTCATACTGGGCCCCCTCTCCTTACCTTGCCTCCCCCCGCAGGGGGTCTCCTCTCTCCTCGCACACTCGCAGCCTCCTTAGGGCGTCGCTTAGGGCAGCTCGCAACACTTGCATCTCATCCTCCTGGAGCTGAAGCCTCTGCTCCAGATTAGATATACGGTCATCAGTGTCCATGGCGCTGGGACCTGAGAGGCCATCATCTGTGGGGGGACACAAGGGGTTAATGGTGGCCTCATGGCCAGTCACATAATACATAATACATGGCCTCCTCGGTGCCTCCCTCTCCAGTCCTCGATGGGTCTGTATACCCCCTTCCCCGCCATCTGCAGGATGCCCCCTCCCCCATCACTGATACTACCAGGCGCTGCCACCACCACTCGAGATGCCCGAAGTGCTGTATGTGGAGGCGCGAGGCGCAGTCTCCTCGTGCCATGTTGCATGAGGCGCAGTCTCTTCGACCTATATCTTGTCTATCCATTGGCGCTCCTGGGTATTGTGATTCTCCTGATTCAGAGGGCACTCACCGTTACAGTACTGCAGCAGGGAGCTGGTGTCGTAGACGGAGCTGCCCCCGGCCCCAGATTCTGACATGTCGTCGTCTATCTCGTGTCTCGCTTTATTTTCTCCTTTCTTTCGTTGTCCTCTGTTTTGTGTCTTCCTTTCTCTCCCTCTTCTCACATCCCTCTCGCTCGCTCTCTGGTCGCCATGGTAACTGCTTCCTGCAGCATCTTCTCCTGTGGTCCCCCCGCCGTTCCATCACACAAACCCCGCCCCCTGGAACAGCTGACACAGATGGAGCTGAAATGATACAATGTAACACATTCCAGATAAAATGTACCATTCCTCCCCCCATTATCACTCCAGATATCCAAAAACCAGACACATGATGATGTCATCAGTAATACAGGCAGTGAGATAGAGAGGGGACCTGTGTAGAGAACAGTGAGGTGGGGTCTATGTATATAGTACAGTGAGGTGGGGTCTATGTATATAGTACAGTGAGGTGGGGTCTATGTATATAGTACAGTGAGGAGGGGTCTATGTATATAGTACAGTGAGGAGGGGGGTCTATGTATATAGTACAGTGAGGAGGGGTCTATGTATATAGTACAGTGAGGAGGGGGTCTATGTATATAGTACAGTGAGGAGGGGGTCTATGTATATAGTACAGTGAGGAGGGGTCTATGTATATAGTACAGTGAGGAGGGGTCTATGTATATAGTACAGTGAGGAGGGGTCTATGTATATAGTACAGTGAGGAGGGGGTCTATGTATATAGTACAGTGAGGTGGGGTCTATGTATATAGTACAGTGAGGAGGGGTCTATGTATATAGTACAGTGAGGAGGGGTCTATGTATATAGTACAGTGAGGAGGGGTCTATGTATATAGTACAGTGAGGTGGGGTCTATGTATATAGTACAGTGAGGTGGGGTCTATGTATATAGTACAGTGAGGTGGGGTCTATGTATATAGTACAGTGAGGTGGGGTCTATGTATATAGTACAGTGAGGTGGGGTCTATGTATATAGTACAGTGAGGAGGGGTCTATGTATATAGTACAGTGAGGAGGGGGTCTATGTATATAGTACAGTGAGGTGGGGTCTATGTATATAGTACAGTGAGGAGGGGTCTATGTATATAGTACAGTGAGGAGGGGTCTATGTATATATTACAGTGAGGAGGGGTCTATGTATATAGTACAGTGAGGAGGGGTCTATGTATATAGTACAGTGAGGAGGGGTCTATGTATATAGTACAGTGAGGTGGGGTCTATGTATATAGTACAGTGAGGAGGGGTCTATGTATATAGTACAGTGAGGAGGGGTCTATGTATATAGTACAGTGAGGAGGGGGTCTATGTATATAGTACAGTGAGGTGGGGTCTATGTATATATTACAGCGAGGAGGGGTCTATTTATATAGTACAGTGAGGAGGGGTCTATGTATATAGTACAGTGAGGTGGAGTCTTTGTATATAGAAGGGTGAGGTGGGGTCTATGTATATAGTACAGTGAGGTGGGGTCTATGTATATAGTACAGTGAGGAGGGGTCTATGTATATAGTACAGTGAGGAGGGGTCTATGTATATAGTACAGTGAGGAGGGGGTCTATGTATATAGTACAGTGAGGTGGGGTCTATGTATATATTACAGCGAGGAGGGGTCTATTTATATAGTACAGTGAGGAGGGGTCTATGTATATAGTACAGTGAGGAGTGGGTCTATGTATATAGTACAGTGAGGTGGGGTCTATGTATATAGTACAGTGAGGAGGGGTCTATGTATATAGTACAGTGAGGTGGGGTCTATGTATATAGTACAGTGAGGAGGGGTCTATGTATATAGTACAGTGAGGTGGGGTCTTTGTATATAGAAGGGTGAGGTGGGGTCTATGTATATAGTACAGTGAGGTGGGGTCTATGTATATAGTACAGTGAGGTGGGGTCTATGTATATAGTACAGTGAGGAGGGGTCTATGTATATAGTACAGTGAGGAGGGGTCTATGTATATAGTACAGTGAGGAGGGGTCTATGTATATAGTACAGTGAGGTGGGGTCTTTTTATATAGAAGGGTGAGGTGGGGTCTATGTATATAGTACAGTGAGGTGGGGTCTATGTATATAGTACAGTGAGGAGGGGTCTATGTATATAGTACAGTGAGGTGGGGTCTATGTATATAGTACAGTGAGGAGGGGGTCTATGTATATAGTACAGTGAGGTGGGGTCTCTGTATATAGTACAGTGAGGAGGGGGTCTATGTATATAGTACAGTGAGGAGTGGTCTATGTATATAGTACAGTGAGGAGGGGGTCTATGTATATAGTACAGTGAGGAGGGGGTCTATGTATAGTACAGTGAGATGGGGGTCTGTGTACAGTACAGTGAGATGGGGTCTGGGTATAGTACAGTGAGATGGGGGTCTGTGTATAGTACAGTGAGGAGGGGTCTGTGTATAGTACAGTGAGATGGGGTCTGTGTATAGTACAGTCAGATGGGGGTCTGTGTATAGTACAGTGAGATGGGGGTCTGTGTATAGTACAGTGAGGAGGGGTCTGTGTATAGTACAGTGAGATGGGGGTCTGTGTACAGTACAGTGAGATGGGGGTCTGTGTATAGTACTGTGAGATGGGGTCTGTGTATAGTACAGTGAGATGGGGGTCTGTGTATAGTACAGTTAGATGGGGTCTGTGTATAGTACAGTCAGATGGGGGTCTGTGTATAGTACAGTCAGATGGGGTCTGTGTATAGTACAGTGAGATGGGGTCTGTGTATAGTACAGTCAGATGGGGGTCTGTGTATATTACAGTCAGATGGGGTCTGTGTATAGTACAGTCAGATGGGGGTCTGTGTATATTAGTCAGATGGGGGTCTGTGTATAGTACAGTGAGATGGGTAGCAGAGAGCAGGAAAGGTAAGAGAGGAGTGCAGAGAGTAGGAAAGGAAGGAAGAAGGGGAGTGCAGAGAGCACCAAAGGTAGGAGAGGAGAGGAGTGCAGAGAGCAGGAAAGGTAGGAGAGGAGAGGAGTGCAGAGAGCAGGAAAGGTATGAGAGGAGAGGAGTGCAGAGAGCAGGAAGGGTAGGAGAGGAGAGGAGTGCAGAGAGTAGGAAAGGTAGGAGAGGAGAGGAGTGCAGAGAGCAGGAAAGATAGGAGAGGAGAGGAGTGCAGAGAGCAGGAAGGGTAGGAGAGGAGAGGAGTGCAGAGAGCAGGAAGGGTAGGAGAGGAGAGGAGTGCAGAGAGTAGGAAAGGTAGGAGAGGAGAGGAGAGGAGTGCAGAGAGCAGGAAAGATAGGAGAAGAGAGGAGTGCAGAGAGCAGGAAGGGTAGGAGAGGAGAGGAGTGCAGAGAGTAGGAAAGGTAGGAGAGGAGAGGAGTGCAGGGAGTAGGAAAGGTAGGAGAGGAGAGGAGTGCAGAGAGCAGGAAAGGTAGGAGGAGAGAAGTGCAGAGAGCAGGAAAGGTAGGAGAGGAGAGGAGTGCAGAGAGCAGGAAAGGTATGAGAGGAGAGGAGTGCAGAGAGCACCAAAGGTAGGAGAGGAGAGGAGTGCAGAGAGTAGGAAAGGTAGGAGAGGAGAGGAGTGCAAAGAGTAGGAAAGGTAGGAGAGGAGAGGAGTGCAGAGAGCAGGAAAGGTAGGAGAGGAGAGGAGTGCAGAGAGCACCAAAGGTAGGAGAGGAGAGGAGTGCAGAGAGCAGGAAAGGTAGGAGAGGAGAGGAGTGCAGAGAGCACCAAAGGTAGGAGAGGAGAGGAGTGCAGAGAGTAGTAAAGGTAGGAGAGGAGAGGAGTGCAAAGAGTAGGAAAGGTAGGAGAGGAGAGGAGTGTAGAGAGCACCAAAGGTAGGAGAGGAGAGGAGTGCAGAGAGTAGGAGAGGGAGTAGAGGGAGTGCAAAGAAGATTTCAAGCAGGACAGAAAACTGCAGCAAATGCAGCATGCAATACAATGAGACGATACTAATAAATTGCTGCAAAGTGTCAAAAAGTGATAACTAATCTATCCTCATATCTAGCTATCTAAATCAAGACAGACCAGCAGCACTGCAATAGATAAAGTTTTAACCAGTGTGTTTATTCTCAAGCCCTCTCTTGAGAAAGGTTCCAGACTAGGGACCAAAACATTGCCTGGGAATAAACACACTGGTTAAAACTTTATCTATTGCAGTGTTGCCGGTCTGTCTTGATTTGTTAAATTTGGGAAGTTGACCTTCTTCCTCTGGCTCTGCACCCAATTTTTCTTTGCTGCTGTGCTGCTTTGAAATTTCGCTGTTATCTATCTATCTATCTATCTATCTATCTCATATCTATCTCATATCTATCTATCTATCTATCTGTCTCATATCTATCTCATATCTATCTATCTATCTATCTATCTATCTATCTATCTATCTCATATCTATCTATCTCATTCTATCTATCTATCTATCTATCTATCTCATATCTATCTATCTCATATCTATCTATCTATCTATCTCATATCTATCTATCTCATATCTATCTATCTCATATCTATCTCATATCTATCTATCTCATATCTATCTCATATCTATCTATCTATCTCATATCTATCTATCTATCTCATATCTATCTCATATCTATCTATCTCATATCTATCTCATATCTATCTATCTCATATCTATCTATCTCATATCTATCTCATATCTATCTATCGATCTCCTATCTATCTATATATCTATCTATCTATCTCATATCTATCTATCTACCTATCTATGTATCTCCTATCTATCTCTATCTATCTATCTATCTATCTATCTCATCTCTATCTCCTATCTATCTATCTATCTATCTATCTATCTATCTATCTCCTATCTATCTATCTATAGCTATCTATCTATCTATCTCATATCTATCTATCTCATATCTATCTATCTATCTATCTATCTATCTATCTATATCTATCTATCTATCTATCTATCTATCTATCTATACCTATCTATCTATCTATCTATCTATCTATCTATCTATCTCATATCTATCTATCTATATATCTATCTATCTATCTCTCATTTCTATCTATCTATTTATCTATATATCTAGAAAAATCTTCTTTACGAACTGAAATGGTCTAATAAAGTCCTCTTTCTTTCCCACTTCTATTTGGTCTTTCTTTCTTTCTTATCTATCCATCTATGCTGTATCCATCTCATACACTTCTATGCCCCCCCCCCCCCCGAAATTTCCAAATAATGTCTTTGTAGTGTCACTTACCATATAATGGGATTGTTTACGACCTCCGCTGTAAAGCAGCCACTTATATGGATGAGTCCTCTCCGCTGTCTGTAAATGCGCAGACTACATCACCCATCAGGAGTCATTATGCTGGGGTCGCCCCCTTCTCTTAGTGACAAAGCCCCCCACCAGGCAGAGGAGTCTCTCATGGGACAGAGATGAGACAGATACAGATGACAACTGAGAGTTTCCTAACAGTAATCTCATTACTAAACCCACATCCTCTGAGCCCAGGAACATCTGTGTGTCCGGTCATGTCTGACCACAGCCCAGAGCTGCAGAGGGGGTTGTTGGACATTGGTGCACCTGAATAACAGGGGTCTGCCATGGGGAAGGGGCAAGATGGATACAGTTATGAGATTGGATACATGTGAGGAATGAGATGGATACAGCTATGGGGATGGGTACATGTGAGGATTGGGATGGACACAGCTATGGGGATGGGTACATGTGAGGATTGTGGTGGATACAGCTATGCGGATGTGTAATTGTGAGGATTGGGATGGACACAGCTATGGGGATGGGTACATGTGAGGATTGTGGTGGATACAGCTATGGGGATGTGTACATGTGAGGATTGGGATGGATACAGCTATGGGGATGGGTACATGTGAGGATTGTGGTGGATACAGCTATGGGGATGGGTACATGTGAGGATTGTGGTGGATACAGCTATGGGGATGGGTACATGTGAGTATAGTGGTGGATACAGCTATGGGGATGGGTACATGTGAGGATTGTGGTGGATACAGCTATGGGGATGGGCACATGTGAGGATTGGGATGGATACAGCTATGGGGATGGGTACATGTGAGGATTGTGGTGGATACAGCTATGGGGATGGGTACATGTGAGGATTGGGATGGATACAGCTATGCGGATGGGTACATGTGAGGATTGTGGTGGATACAGCTATGGGGATGGGTACATGTGAGGATTGTGGTGGATACAGCTATGCGGATGGGTACATATGAGGATTGGGATGGATACAGCTATGGGGATGGGTACATGTGAGGATTGTGGTGGATACAGCTATGGGGATGGGTACATGTGAGGATTGTGGTGGATACAGCTATGGGGATGGGTACATGTGAGGATTGTGGTGGATACAGCTATGGGGATGGGTACATGTGAGGATTGTGGTGGATACAGCTATGGGGATGGGTACATGTGAGGATTGTGGTGTATACAGCTATGCGGATGGGTACATGTGAGGATTGGGATGGACACAGCTATGGGGATGGGTACATGTGAGGATTGGGATGGATACAGCTATGCGGATGGGTACATGTGAGGATTGTGGTGGATACAGCTATGGGGATGGGTACATGTGAGGATTGTGGTGGATACAGCTATGCGGATGGGTACATATGAGGAATGGGATGGATACAGCTATGGGGATGGGTACATGTGAGGATTGTGGTGGATACAGCTATGGGGATGGGTACATGTGAGGATTGGGATGGATACAGCTATGGGGATGGGTACATGTGAGGATTGTGGTGGATACAGCTATGGGGATGGGTACATGTGAGGATTGTGGTGGATACAGCTATTGGGATGGGTACATGTGAGTATTGTGGTGGATACAGCTATGGGGATGGGTACATGTGAGGATTGTGGTGGATACAGCTATGGGGATGGGTACATGTGAGGATTGTGGTGGATACAGCTATGGGGATGGGTACATGTGAGGATTGTGGTGGATACAGCTATGGGGATGGGTACATGTGAGGATTGTGGTGGATACAGCTATGGGGATGGGTACATGTGAGGATTGGGATGGATACAGCTATGGGGATGGGTACATGTGAGGATTGTGGTGGATACAGCTATGGGGATGGGTACATGTGAGGATTGGGATGGATACAGCTATGCGGATGGGTACATGTGAGGATTGTGGTGGATACAGCTATGGGGATGGGTACATGTGAGGATTGTGCTGGATACAGCTATGCGGATGGGTACATATGAGGACTGGGATGGATACAGCTATGGGGATGGGTACATGTGAGGATTGTGGTGGATACAGCTATGGGGATGGGTACATGTGAGGATTGTGGTGGATACAGCTATGGGGATGAGTACATGTGAGGATTGTGGTGGATACAGCTATGGGGATGGGTACATGTGAGGATTGTGGTGGATACAGCTAAGGGGATGGGTACATGTGAGGATTGTGGTGTATACAGCTATGCGGATGGGTACATGTGAGGATTGGGATGGACACAGCTATGGGGATGGGTACATGTGAGGATTGGGATGGATACAGCTATGCGGATGGGTACATGTGAGGATTGTGGTGAATACAGCTATGGGGATGGGTACATGTGAGGATTGTGGTGGATACAGCTATGCGGATGGGTACATATGAGGAATGGGATGGATACAGCTATGGGGATGGGTACATGTGAGGATTGGGATGGATACAGCTATGGGGATGGGTACATGTGAGGATTGTGGTGGATACAGCTATGGGGATGGGTACATGTGAGGATTGGGATAGATACAGCTATGGGGATGGGTATATGTGAGGATTGTGGTGGACACAGCTATGGGGATGGGTACATGTGAGGATTGGGATGTATACAGCTATGCGGATGGGTACATGTGAGGATTGGGATGGACACAGCTATGGGGATGGGTACATGTGAGGATTGGGATGGACACAGCTATGGGGATGGGTACATGTGAGGATTGGGATGGATACAGCTATGGGGATGGGTACATGTGAGGAATGTGGTGGATACAGCTATGGGGATGGGTACATGTGAGGATTGGGATGGATACAGCTATGGGGATGGGTACATGTGAGGATTGTGGTGGATACAGCTATGGGGATGGGTACATGTGAGGATTGTGGTGGATACAGCTATGGGGATGGGTACATGTGAGTATTGTGGTGGATACAGCTATGGGGATGGGTACATGTGAGGATTGTGGTGGATACAGCTATGGGGATGGGTACATGTGAGTATTGTGGTGGATACAGCTATGGGGATGGGTACATGTGAGGATTGTGGTGGATACAGCTATGGGGATGGGTACATGTGAGGATTGTGGTGGATACAGCTATGGGGATGGGTACATGTGAGGATTGTGGTGGATACAGCTATGGGGATGGGTACATGTGAGGATTGTGGTGGATACAGCTATGGGGATGGGTACATGTGAGGATTGGGATGAATACAGCTATGGGGATGGGTACATGTGAGGATTGTGGTGGATACAGCTATGGGGATGGGTACATGTGAGGATTGGGATGGATACAGCTATGCGGATGGGTACATGTGAGGATTGTGGTGGATACAGCTATGGGGATGGGTACATGTGAGGATTGTGGTGGATACAGCTATGCGGATGGGTACATATGAGGATTGGGATGGATACAGCTATGGGGATGGGTACATGTGAGGATTGTGGTGGATACAGCTATGGGGATGGGTACATGTGAGGATTGGGATGGACACAGCTATGGGGATGGGTACATGTGAGGATTGGGATGGACACAGCTATGGGGATGGGTACATGTGAGGATTGGGATGGACACAGCTATGGGGATGGGTACATGTGAGGATTGGGATGGACACAGATATGGGGATGGGAACATGTGAGGATTGGGATGGATACAGCTATGGGGATGGGTACATGTGAGGATTGTGGTGGATACAGCTATGGGGATGGGTACATGTGAGGATTGGGATGGACACAGCTATGGGGATGGGTACATGTGAGGATTGTGGTGGATACAGCTATGGGGATGGGTACATGTGAGGATTGTGGTGGATACAGCTATGGGGATGGGTACATGTGAGGATTGGGATGGATACAGCCATGGGGATGGGTACATGTGAGGATTGGGATGGACAGAGATATGTGGATGGGTACATGTGAGGATTGGGACGGATACAGCTATGGGGATGGGTACATGTGAGGATTGGGATGGATACAGCTATAGGGATGGGTACATGTGAGGATTGGGATGGACAGAGCTATGGGGATGGGTACATGTGAGGATTGGGATGGTACATGTGAGGATTGTGGTGGATACAGCTATGCGGATGGGTACATATGAGGAATGGGATGGATACAGCTATGGGGATGGGTACATGTGAGGATTGGGATGGATACAGCTATGGGGATGGGTACATGTGAGGATTGTGGTGGATACAGCTATGGGGATGGGTACATGTGAGGATTGGGATGGATACAGCTATGGGGATGGGTACATGTGAGGATTGTGGTGGATACAGCTATGGGGATGGGTACATGTGAGGATTGGGATGTATACAGCTATGCGGATGGGTACATGTGAGGATTGGGATGGACACAGCTATGGGGATGGGTACATGTGAGGATTGGGATGGTCAAAGCTATGGGGATAGGTACATGTGAGGATTGGGATGGACACAGATATGGGGATGGGTACATGTGAGGATTGGGATGGATACAGCTATGGGGATGGGTACATGTGAGGATTGTGGTGGATACAGCTATGGGGATGGGTACATGTGAGGATTTGGATGGATACAGCTATGGGGATGGGTACATGTGAGGATTGTGGTGGATACAGCTATGGGGATGGGTACATGTGAGGATTGTGGTGGATACAGCTATGGGGATGGGTACATGTGAGGATTGTGGTGGATACAGCTATGGGGATGGGTACATGTGAGGATTGTGGTGGATACAGCTATGGGGATGGGTACATGTGAGGATTGTGGTGGATACAGCTATGGGGATGGGTACATGTGAGGATTGTGGTGGATACAGCTATTGGGATGGGTACATGTGAGTATTGTGGTGGATACAGCTATGGGGATGGGTACATGTGAGGATTGTGGTGGATACAGCTATGGGGATGGGTACATGTGAGGATTGTGGTGGATACAGCTATGGGGATGGGTACATGTGAGGATTGTGGTGGATACAGCTATGGGGATGGGTACATGTGAGGATTGTGGTGGATACAGCTATGGGGATGGGTACATGTGAGGATTGGGATGGATACAGCTATGGGGATGGGTACATGTGAGGATTGTGGTGGATACAGCTATGGGGATGGGTACATGTGAGGATTGGGATGGATACAGCTATGCGGATGGGTACATGTGAGGATTGTGGTGGATACAGCTATGGGGATGGGTACATGTGAGGATTGTGCTGGATACAGCTATGCGGATGGGTACATATGAGGACTGGGATGGATACAGCTATGGGGATGGGTACATGTGAGGATTGTGGTGGATACAGCTATGGGGATGGGTACATGTGAGGATTGTGGTGGATACAGCTATGGGGATGAGTACATGTGAGGATTGTGGTGGATACAGCTATGGGGATGGGTACATGTGAGGATTGTGGTGGATACAGCTAAGGGGATGGGTACATGTGAGGATTGTGGTGTATACAGCTATGCGGATGGGTACATGTGAGGATTGGGATGGACACAGCTATGGGGATGGGTACATGTGAGGATTGGGATGGATACAGCTATGCGGATGGGTACATGTGAGGATTGTGGTGAATACAGCTATGGGGATGGGTACATGTGAGGATTGTGGTGGATACAGCTATGCGGATGGGTACATATGAGGAATGGGATGGATACAGCTATGGGGATGGGTACATGTGAGGATTGGGATGGATACAGCTATGGGGATGGGTACATGTGAGGATTGTGGTGGATACAGCTATGGGGATGGGTACATGTGAGGATTGGGATAGATACAGCTATGGGGATGGGTATATGTGAGGATTGTGGTGGACACAGCTATGGGGATGGGTACATGTGAGGATTGGGATGTATACAGCTATGCGGATGGGTACATGTGAGGATTGGGATGGACACAGCTATGGGGATGGGTACATGTGAGGATTGTGGTGGATACAGCTATGGGGATGGGTACATGTGAGGATTGGGATGGATACAGCTATGCGGATGGGTACATGTGAGGATTGTGGTGGATACAGCTATGGGGATGGGTACATGTGAGGATTGTGGTGGATACAGCTATGCGGATGGGTACATATGAGGATTGGGATGGATACAGCTATGGGGATGGGTACATGTGAGGATTGTGGTGGATACAGCTATGGGGATGGGTACATGTGAGTATTGTGGTGGATACAGCTATGGGGATGGGTACATGTGAGGATTGTGGTGGATACAGCTATGGGGATGGGTACATGTGAGGATTGTGGTGGATACAGCTATGGGGATGGGTACATGTGAGGATTGTGGTGTATACAGCTATGCGGATGGGTACATGTGAGGATTGGGATGGACACAGCTATGGGGATGGGTACATGTGAGGATTGTGGTGGATGCAGCTATGCGGATGGGTACATGTGAGGATTGTGGTGGGTACAGCTATGGGGATGGGTACATGTGAGGATTGGGATGGACAGAGCTATGTGGATGGGTACATGTGAGGATTGGGACGGATACAGCTATGGGGATGGGTACATGTGAGGATTGGGATGGATACAGCTATAGGGATGGGTACATGTGAGGATTGGGATGGACAGAGCTATGGGGATGGGTACATGTGAGGATTGGGATGGGTACATGTGAGGATTGTGGTGGATACAGCTATGGGGATGGGTACATGTGAGGATTGGGATGGATACAGCTATGGGGATGGGTACATGTGAGGATTGTGGTGGATACAGCTATGGGGATGGGTACATGTGAGGATTGGGATGGACACAGCTATGGGGATGGGTACATGTGAGGATTGGGATGGACACAGCTATGGGGATGGGTACATGTGAGGATTGGGATGGACACAGCTATGGGGATGGGTACATGTGAGGATTGGGATGGATACAGCTATGGGGATGGGTACATGTGAGGATTGTGGTGGATACAGCTATGGGGATGGGAACATGTGAGGATTGGGATGGATACAGCTATGGGGATGGGTACATGTGAGGATTGTGGTGGATACAGCTATGGGGATGGGTACATGTGAGGATTGGGATGGACACAGCTATGGGGATGGGTACATGTGAGGATTGTGGTGGATACAGCTATGGGGATGGGTACATGTGAGGATTGTGGTGGATACAGCTATGGGGATGGGTACATGTGAGGATTGGGATGGATACAGCCATGGGGATGGGTACATGTGAGGATTGGGAGGGACAGAGATATGTGGATGGGTACATGTGAGGATTGGGACGGATACAGCTATGGGGATGGGTACATGTGAGGATTGGGATGGATACAGCTATAGGGATGGGTACATGTGAGGATTGGGATGGACAGAGCTATGGGGATGGGTACATGTGAGGATTGGGATGGTACATGTGAGGATTGTGGTGGATACAGCTATGCGGATGGGTACATATGAGGAATGGGATGGATACAGCTATGGGGATGGGTACATGTGAGGATTGGGATGGATACAGCTATGGGGATGGGTACATGTGAGGATTGTGGTGGATACAGCTATGGGGATGGGTACATGTGAGGATTGGGATGGATACAGCTATGGGGATGGGTACATGTGAGGATTGTGGTGGATACAGCTATGGGGATGGGTACATGTGAGGATTGGGATGTATACAGCTATGCGGATGGGTACATGTGAGGATTGGGATGGACACAGCTATGGGGATGTGTACATGTGAGGATTGGGATGGTCAAAGCTATGGGGATAGGTACATGTGAGGATTGGGATGGACACAGATATGGGGATGGGTACATGTGAGGATTGGGATGGATACAGCTATGGGGATGGGTACATGTGAGGATTGTGGTGGATACAGCTATGGGGATGGGTACATGTGAGGATTTGGATGGATACAGCTATGGGGATGGGTACATGTGAGGATTGTGGTGGATACAGCTATGGGGATGGGTACATGTGAGGATTGTGGTGGATACAGCTATGGGGATGGGTACATGTGAGGATTGTGGTGGATACAGCTATGGGGATGGGTACATGTGAGGATTGTGGTGGATACAGCTATGGGGATGGGTACATGTGAGGATTGTGGTGGATACAGCTATGGGGATGGGTACATGTGAGGATTGTGGTGGATACAGCTATGGGGATGGGTACATGTGAGGATTGGGATGGATACAGCTATGGGGATGGGTACATGTGAGGATTGTGGTGGATACAGCTATGGGGATGGGTACATGTGAGGATTGGGATGGATACAGCTATGCGGATGGGTACATGTGAGGATTGTGGTGGATACAGCTATGGGGATGGGTACATGTGAGGATTGTGGTGGATACAGCTATGCGGATGGGTACATATGAGGATTGGGATGGATACAGCTATGGGGATGGGTACATGTGAGGATTGTGGTGGATACAGCTATGGGGATGGGTACATGTGAGTATTGTGGTGGATACAGCTATGGGGATGGGTACATGTGAGGATTGTGGTGGATACAGCTATGGGGATGGGTACATGTGAGGATTGTGGTGGATACAGCTATGGGGATGGGTACATGTGAGGATTGTGGTGTATACAGCTATGCGGATGGGTACATGTGAGGATTGGGATGGACACAGCTATGGGGATGGGTACATGTGAGGATTGTGGTGGATGCAGCTATGCGGATGGGTACATGTGAGGATTGTGGTGGGTACAGCTATGGGGATGGGTACATGTGAGGATTGGGATGGACAGAGCTATGTGGATGGGTACATGTGAGGATTGGGACGGATACAGCTATGGGGATGGGTACATGTGAGGATTGGGATGGATACAGCTATAGGGATGGGTACATGTGAGGATTGGGATGGACAGAGCTATGGGGATGGGTACATGTGAGGATTGGGATGGGTACATGTGAGGATTGTGGTGGATACAGCTATGGGGATGGGTACATGTGAGGATTGGGATGGATACAGCTATGGGGATGGGTACATGTGAGGATTGGGATGGACACAGCTATGGGGATGAGTACATGTGAGTATTGGGATGGATACAGCTATGGGGATGAGTACATGTGAGGATTGGGATGGACACAGCTATGGGGATAGGTACATGTGAGGATTGTGGTGGATACAGCTATGGGGATGGGTACATGTGAGTATTGTGGTGTATACAGCTATGGGGATGGGTACATGTGAGGATTGTGGTGGATACAGCTATGGGGATGGGTACATGTGAGAATTGGGATGGACACAGCTATGGGGATGAGTACATTTGAGGATTGGGATGGATACAGCTATGGGGATGGGTACATGTGAGGATTGGGATGGATACAGCTATGGGGATGGGTACATGTGAGGATTGTGGTGGATACAGCTATGAGGATGGGTACATGTGAGGATTGTGGTGGATACAGCTATGGGGATGGGTACATGTGAGGATTGGGATGGATACAGCTATGGGGATGGGTACATATGAGGATTGTGGTGGATACAGCTATGGGGATGGGTACATGTGAGGATTGTGGTGGATACAGCTATGGGGATGGGTACATGTGAGGATTGTGGTGGATACAGCTATGGGGATGGGTACATGTGAGGATTGGGTTGGACACAGCTATGGGGATGGGTACATGTGAGGATTGGGATGGATACAGCTATGGGGATGGGTACATATGAGGATTGTGGTGGATACAGCTATGGGGATGGGTACATGTGAGGATTGTGGTGGATACAGCTATGGGGATGGGTACATGTGAGGATTGGGATGTATACAGCTATGCGGATGGGTACATGTGAGGATTGGGATGGACACAGCTATGGGGATGGGTACATGTGAGGATTGGGATGGACACAGCTATCGGGATGGGTACATGTGAGGATTGGTATGGACACAGCTATGGGGATGGGTACATGTGAGGATTGGGATGGACACAGCTATCGGGATGGGTTCATGTGAGGATTGGGATGGACACAGCTATGGGGATGGGTACATGTGAGGATTGTGGTGGATACAGCTATGGGGATGGGTACATGTGAGGATTGTGGTGGATACAGCTATGGGGATGGGTACATGTGAGGATTGTGGTGGATACATCTATGGGGATGGGTACATGTGAGGATTGTGGTGTATACAGCTATGCGGATGGGTACATGTGAGGATTGGGATGGACACAGCTATGGGGATGGGTACATGTGAGGATTGTGGTGGATACAGCTATGCGGATGGGTACATGTGAGGATTGTGGTGGATACAGCTATGGGGATGGGTACATGTGAGGATTGTGGTGGATACAGCTATGCGGATGGGTACATATGAGGAATGGGATGGATACAGCTATGGGGATGGGTACATGTGAGGATTGGGATGGATACAGCTATGGGGATGGGTACATGTGAGGATTGTGGTGGATACAGCTATGGGGATGGGTACATGTGAGGATTGGGATGGATACAGCTATGGGGATGGGTACATGTGAGGATTGTGGTGGATACAGCTATGGGGATGGGTACATGTGAGGATTGGGATGGACACAGCTATGGGGATGGGTACATGTGAGGATTGGGATGGACACAGCTATGGGGATGGGTACATGTGAGGATTGGGATGGACACAGCTATGGGGATGGGTACATGTGAGGATTGGGATGGACACAGATATGGGGATGGGTACATGTGAGGATTGGGATGGATACAGCTATGGGGATGGGTACATGTGAGGATTGTGGTGGATACAGCTATGGGGATGGGTACATGTGAGGATTGGGATGGACACAGCTATGGGGATGGGTACATGTGAGGATTGTGGTGGATACAGCTATGGGGATGGGTACATGTGAGGATTGTGGTGGATACAGCTATGGGGATGGGTACATGTGAGGATTGGGATGGATACAGCCATGGGGATGGGTACATGTGAGGATTGGGATGGACAGAGCTATGTGGATGGGTACATGTGAGGATTGGGACGGATACAGCTATGGGGATGGGTACATGTGAGGATTGGGATGGATACAGCTATAGGGATGGGTACATGTGAGGATTGGGATGGACAGAGCTATGGGGATGGGTACATGTGAGGATTGTGGTGGATACAGCTATGGGGATGGGTACATGTGAGGATTGGGATGGATACAGCTATGGGGATGGGTACATGTGAGGATTGGGATGGACACAGCTATGGGGATGAGTACATGTGAGTATTGGGATGGATACAGCTATGGGGATGAGTACATGTGAGGATTGGGATGGACACAGCTATGGGGATAGGTACATGTGAGGATTGTGGTGGATACAGCTATGGGGATGGGTACATGTGAGTATTGTGGTGTATACAGCTATGGGGATGGGTGCATGTGAGGATTGTGGTGGATACAGCTATGGGGATGGGTACATGTGAGAATTGGGATGGACACAGCTATGGGGATGAGTACATTTGAGGATTGGGATGGATACAGCTATGGGGATGGGTACATGTGAGGATTGGGATGGATACAGCTATGGGGATGGGTACATGTGAGGATTGTGGTGGATACAGCTATGAGGATGGGTACATGTGAGGATTGTGCTGGATACAGCTATGGGGATGGGTACATGTGAGGATTGGGATGGATACACTATAGGGATGGGTACATGAGGATTGGGGGACAGAGCTATGGGGATGGGTACATGTGAGGTTGGAGGATTGTGGTGGATACAGCTATGGGGATGGGTACATGTGAGGATTGTGGTGGATACAGCTATGGGGATGGGTACATGTGAGGATTGGGATGGATACAGCTATGGGGATGGGTACATATGAGGATTGTGGTGGATACAGCTATGGGGATGGGTACATGTGAGGATTGTGGTGGATACAGCTATGGGGATGGGTACATGTGAGGATTGTGGTGGATACAGCTATGGGGATGGGTACATGTGAGGATTGGGATGTATACAGCTATGCGGATGGGTACATGTGAGGATTGGGATGGACACAGCTATGGGGATGGGTACATGTGAGGATTGGGATGGACACAGCTATCGGGATGGGTACATGTGAGGATTGGGATGGACACAGCTATGGGGATGGGTACATGTGAGGATTGTGGTGGATACAGCTATGAGGATGGGTACATGTGAGGATTGGGTTGGACACAGCTATGGGGATGGGTACATGTGAGGATTGGGATGGATACAGCTATGGGGATGGGTACATGTGAGGATTGGGATGGATACAGCTATGGGGATGGGTACATGTGAGGATTGGGATGGATACAGCTATGGGGATGGGTACATGTGAGGATTGGGTTGGACACAGCTATGGGGATGGGTACATGTGAGGATTGGGATGGATACAGCTATGGGGATGGGTACATGTGAGGATTGGGATGGATACAGCTATGGGGATGGGTACATGTGAGGATTGGGATGGATACAGCTATGGGGATGGGTACATGTGAGGATTGTGGTGGATACAGCTATGGGGATGGGTACATGTGAGGATTGGGATGGATACAGCTATGGGGATGGGTACATGTGAGGATTGTGGTGGATACAGCTATGAGGATGGGTACATGTGAGGATTGTGGTGGATACAGCTATGGGGATGGGTAAATGTGAGGATTGGGATGGATACAGCTATGGGGATGGGTACATATGAGGATTGTGGTGGATACAGCTATGGGGATGGGTACATGTGAGGATTGTGGTGGATACAGCTATGGGGATGGGTACATGTGAGGATTGTGGTGGATACAGCTATGGGGATGGGTACATGTGAGGATTGGGATGGACACAGCTATGGGGATGGGTACATGTGAGGATTGGGATGGATACAGCTATGGGGATGGGTACATATGAGGATTGTGGTGGATACAGCTATGGGGATGGGTACATGTGAGGATTGTGGTGGATACAGCTATGGGGATGGGTACATGTGAGGATTGGGATGTATACAGCTATGCGGATGGGTACATGTGAGGATTGGGATGGACACAGCTATGGGGATGGGTACATGTGAGGATTGGGATGGACACAGCTATGGGGATGGGTACATGTGAGGATTGGGATGGACACAGCTATCGGGATGGGTACATGTGAGGATTGGGATGGACACAGCTATGGGGATGGGTACATGTGAGGATTGGGATGGACACAGCTATCGGGATGGGTACATGTGATGATTGGGATGGACACAGCTATGGGGATGGGTACATGTGAGGATTGTGGTGGATACAGCTATGGGGATGGGTACATGTGGATGATTCTGTAACATTCTGCTCCCCTGTAAATTGAATGGGTGTGTTTCACTTGAAATAGTCCCTTTAGAGGAATGAAGAGTACAGGTGACTGTGAGACACTTTGTCATATATTTCTGCTCCTCCTCCCTCTACTAAACTGAGGTTCATTCTGTAATCCCCTGTTCTATTTATCTCAAGACAGACTGCAAGTCACATGGCAGGGACAACTCATCTCTATAGAAGTCTATGGAGAGGGGAGGGGGGAACGGCTGATCCCTGATGACAGCTCATACACAATCCAGTAACTGCTGTAATTCTCCATTAAACATCGTAGGGCCAGCAGCCGAACACTGATCACTCCAATAAACGTCCTGGTGCAAGCAATCGATCCCTGATCACAACCCCTAGACAATCCAGTCAGAAACTGCTGCAACACTCCAATAGACGTCCTGGTGCCAGCGGCCGGACCCTGACCGCAGCTTGTACACAATCCAGTAACAGACACTGCTGCAGCTCGCCAGCGGCCGGACCCTGACCGCAGCTTGTACACAATCCAGTAACAGACACTGCTGCCGCTGCGCCAGCGGCCGGACCCTGACCGCAGCTTGTACACAATCAAGTAACAGACACTGCTGCAGCTGCACCAGCGGCCGGACCCTGACCGCAGCTTGTACACAATCCAGTAACAGACACTGCTGCAGCACTCCAATAGACGTCCTGGTGCCAGCGGCCGGACCCTGATCACTCCAATAAACGTCCTGGTGCAAGCAATCGATCCCTGATCACAACCCCTAGACAATCCAGTCAGAAACTGCTGCAGCACTCCAATAGACGTCCTGGTGCCAGCGGCCGGACCCTGACTGCAGCTTGTACACAATCCAGTAACAGACACTGCTGCAGCTGCGCCAGCGGCCGGACCCTGACCGCAGCTTGTACACAATCCAGTAACAGACACTGCTGCCGCTGCGCCAGTGGCCGGACCCTGACCGCAGCTTGTACACAATCCAGTAACAGACACTGCTGCCGCTGCGCCAGCGACTGCACCCTGACCGCAGCTTGTACACAATCCAGTAACAGACACTGCTGCAGCTGCGCCAGCGGCCGGACCCTGACCGCAGCTTGTACACAATCCAGTAACAGACACTGCTGCAGCTGCGCCAGCGGCCGGACCCTGACCGCAGCTTGTACACAATCCAGTAACAGACACTGCTGCAGCTGCGCCAGCGGCCGCACCCTGACCGCAGCTTGTACACAATCCAGTAACAGACACTGCTGCAGCTGTGCCAGCGGCCGCACCCTGACCGCAGCTTGTACACAATCCAGTAACAGACACTGCTGCAGCTGCGCCAGCGGCCGGACCCTGACTGCAGCTTGTACACAATCCAGTAAGAGACACTGCTGCAGCTGCGTCAGCGGCCGGACCCTGACCGCAGCTTGTACACAATCCAGTAACAGACACTGCTGCAGCTGCGCCAGCGGCCGGACCCTGACCGCAGCTTGTACACAATCCAGTAACAGACACTGCTGCAGCTGCGCCAGCGGCCGGACCCTGAACGCAGCTTGTACACAATCCAGTAAGAGACACTGCTGCAGCTGCGTCAGCGGCCGGACCCTGACCGCAGCTTGTACACAATCCAGTAACAGACACTGCTGCAGCACTCCAATAGACATCCTGGTGCCAGCGGCCGGACCCTGACCGCAGCTTGTACACAATCCAGTAACAGACACTGCTGCAGCTGCGCCAGCGCCCGGGCCTGACCGCAGCCAAACAGTAACAGACACGCTGCGCCGCGCCGGCCCCCCGCACCCTGACCGCAGCTTGTACACAATCCAGTAACAGACACTGCTGCAGCTGCGCCAGCGGCTCGGACCCTGACCGCAGCTTGTACACAATCCAGTAACAGACACTGCTGCAGCACTCCAATAGACATCCTGGTGCCAGCGGCCGGACCCTGACCGCAGCTTGTACACAATCCAGTAACAGACACTGCTGCAGCTGCGCCAGCGGCCGGACCCTGACCGCAGCTTGTACACAATCCAGTAACAGACACTGCTGCAGCTGCGCCAGCGGCCGGACCCTGACCGCAGCTTGTACACAATCCAGTAACAGACACTGCTGCAGCTGCGCCAGCGGCCGGACCCTGACCGCAGCTTGTACACAATCCAGTAACAGACACTGCTGCAGCTGCGCCAGCGGCCCGGACCCTGACCGCAGCTTGTACACAATCCAGTAACAGACACTGCCGCGGGGCGCCAGCGGCCGGACCCTCATCACAGATTATCCAGCACTGCAGGCTTCAGCGCTCCAGTAAATGTCCCAGTGCCCACAGCCGAACCCTCAGCTGTAGACAGTCCAGTAACAGACACTGCCGCAGCGCCCCACTCCATGTGCTGGGGGCTCTCACTGTTCACTGTTACATGTGTTGGATCCCAGGGGTCCGGCTAAAGGGGATGCAGAGGCAGCAATCACTACTGGGCCCTACAGACTCAGGGGCCCAAAGACCTCTCTACAACATAAGAAAACACCAGGATTATAGATAGCACACGGTAAAAGGGGGCCCCACGTTAGGCCTTTGGGGGGCTCTGACCTTTGTGTGTAGATGAAGGGGGGACGACTGATAATTTTCCTGAAGAGCTTGAAGACTGGATCAGGGACAATGATTTTGTGACAAATTTGGTACGTGAGACACTCAGGGTGGTAGGTGAGGCGGGAGGGAGGGCTGGGGGTAACTCTGGAGGCAGCCGGTGACAGGCGGGACTGCCTGACTATTGTCTCCTCACAACCTATTGATCACCTGATCAATAATCTGATGTCATATCACCCGCTAGAGCCATGGCGAGGAATGTAAACTCTGCCAACAGTGCTGTTATGATGGGGGGAGTAGTACTGTAAGCATCCCTGATGAACCAGGACGGTATCCCACATGATAGGATTAGATACACAGCTCAGCTGACAGTACCACACATATTAGGATTAGATACTCAGCTCAGAAACCAGTATTACATATAATAGGATTAGGTACACAGCTCAGCAGCCAGTATCACACATGATAGGATTAGATACAGGGGCTCCACAGATGGTATCACATATGAAAGACTTAGATAAACTATTGAGAGTATCACGTAGCTTGGATACACTGGAGACATATTCACGCTGTAAAGGCTTTGATGTCCCTGGAGATTATTCTGTAAATATCAGCGAGCACAATGATGAGAGTAGTAGTGGTGTCCGTCCTCTTCTCTTGGCAGTGTGTATACACATGTCTATAAGTCCTGGCTGGGATCCACCCCTTGGATAGATATATATATATATATATATATTTGTGCCCCCTCCTCTTACATCTCTTCTCCCTCTCAGCTTCGGATCCCTTAGTCTCAGAGAGGAGCAGCAGAGACCTGGTGTCAGGGAAGCCCATGATGTCTGCAGGTGTCAGGTATGTACCCTATAGGGGGCGGACGTATCTACAGCTCAGACACACCATTAACTTCTCACAAAGAGATACTGGATACAAACATAAGAAATCCTAAACTGATATACAAGTGATATAGATGAGATACAGCCTATATACTGATATAAGTGATATAAAACTATAGGTGAGACACTGCTATATACTGTAAGGGTTAAAGCATAACTTGCACTATATTCTATATACAGAAAGCACAAGAGGGTGGAATGTTCTGCAAACAAGACTGCATAGTTGATAAGGACAGACTTGGAGTCTGGGGGAGATATCAACAGTTCTGCTGATCTCAGCAGAACTGGTATTTTTGGGAAGATAAGGAGGACATTCAGATAAGGTGAAAAGGAAAACATCTGGGGTGATGGGTAACTGAACAAATTTGTCTGATAACGGAATTGGAAAGACCATATATGTATATTGATCACATGACTGTTATGTAACTGAGCTTGCTTTTAAAACTGTATTGAACTACGCAATAAAGTAGAAACTGTTCATACACGGTACCTGTGTACGTCTTGTTTCCCGAGCGCTCGAAACTGGTTATCTATTTAATTAGGCTTACGGTGACATCCATCCCGGGGGAGATTAACCCCCGACAGAAATTGGCGCCCAACGTGGGGCCTCGAGATTGTCTGATGTGCAGCCGATAGAGTGCCGACCCACTCACCGATCGACTTGGGGACGGGACCAGAGGACCTCAGATAGATAAAAACAGTACTGTGAAGGTAAGCCTTTGATCTTGCCAATTAGTATATCTGAGGTTCCTGTGTGTCTATTCTCTGTATCGATGAGTGAGGTAAGCTGCTGCATGCTTATATGACATCTCGATGCCAATTGTATAGTACGGAAGAACCTAAAAGGGACATGTCACCTATAAATGATATGGAAATTGTTTTCTTTGCTTTTTGTCTTGCCTGTCTATTGATGTTTGCATGTTACCTGTGTTATAAGATATATAAGGCTGCAAAGAATGGGGAACAGTTCTCTATTCTTAACCCCTAGAGTTGCAGACAAAGTTCGGAACTGAGAAGCACTGAGTGATTGAAAAGTCCTTGTTTTGGAACACTAGCCTCCAGCCGTGCCTGGACGGTCAAGGTCGAATGGGACCTGAGTAGTAGCACGAAGGACTTAGTAGAATCCGCGCGAAGAAGTGCGTGTAGTGATTTGGGAGTGTTTTGGTAAGGGGACACAGGCAGAAAGTTGAGCCTGTGGAAGCCATTAGGCATTGCCCTGAGCACTACTCCTGAACTTACACAAGTAGTTCATAGAAGACAGAAGAGTCTGTCTGGGAGTTCTCACTAAGTAGTCATAAGTGACCCTCTATTGTCTCAAGGTTGCCCTAGAGGAGTGAGAGACTCATCGGCTGATTAGCTACCAGCCAAGATGGGGATGGGACCCTCTAAGATATGGTACACCCCATGTGAACTAATAGAAATAGGGGAGGGGAAAGAAGTAGCTGCACAGGTAAAGACAATCCTAAAAAGAGCAGGAATACACAAAACTGGGTTGGTAGACAGTAAGTTTTGGGATCAGTGGAGATTGGACTATGCAGGACTGATTCAAGAAAATAAGCTGCAAAGAGGTATATATGCCCTGATCGAAGGAAGCAAGAAAATAGAGAAGGGGGAATGGTCCTGAAAACAGGATAAACTAGGAAGGATGCTGTATATGCCTCCTTCAGAGGAATATAAAGGGAAGGGCCCCAACCAAACAGGACTCGCCTCAGCTCCTCCACCTTACAATCCGAAGGGGTGGACTTGTCAAACATGTAGTACCCAGCAACCGTGCTGGGGAGATCCATGCTCTGTATGTAATACCCCTCGTCCCAGGGGGGTCTGTGGCCCTAAAGTAATGCATGCAGATTTACCTTTACCACCTCCGCCACCCCCAACACAAAAATTGTACCCAGTTGTCACTAGGTCACAGACAAAGAGAACTGTTAGCCGTACCCCCGTTAGTGGGACAACCGGGAGTGTATCTGGGGAAGAAGTAGAAGAAACAAAAGAGGAAGGGACACCTAGAAGGGGACGGACGGGTGAGGATGATATGATTGCAACTACTTCAGTAGAATGGAGACCTTGGTCTCCTGGGGATCAGCTGTCTATGGCACAACAACTACCAGACCCACAGTTAGAACCCAGTGCTTTTCTTAGGAAAATGAGGATGATTCAGATGAACTATAGAGCTAGCTGGAAGGACTTAATGGCCATAATTCAGGTGAAATGTTCAGAGGGGTTGTTGAGTACGATAAATATTATTTCTAGATTTGATCGAAATATTCCCCTGAACACAGAATCCACAGATAGTGGAAAGGACTTTTTAGATAAATTGGAGGAGTTGTGGTGTGAAAAACAAGCAGAAACCCGCCGTACAGCATTAACTACATGTAAAAGGGAGAAAGGTGAGGCAATAGAAGCTTATTATGGAAGACTTCTCACTAAAGCAGTAGATGCCGGGTGGGAGGAGCATGCATCTCGAGCCCTGAGAAACACCATGCTTTCTGAAGCATTCATGCAGGGAATAGGGGGCACCCTGGCAGAAAAGATAAGAGCTTGTACCCCGGATTGGAGAAGTTCAAATCCTGATGATTTATTTGCTAAAGCAGTGGGGTTTTCCATAGATGAGAAGGAAAAGAAAGCAGTAGCACCAATTAAAGCTTATATAAACAATGGTGCAAGGTATCAGGGAAAGACAGGTCCCTGCCCTAGACAACAACAAGGACAGAGGGAGACCAGAAAATGCTTCAATTGTGGGAAACCAGGACACTTAGCCAGGGATTGTCGGTGTCCCAAACAAGGGGACAACGATGGGCCCAGGCAACATAAGGGTGGTCCGCCCATGTCTGAGACAGAGAGAGACGAAGCATTTTATCAAGCACAGAATGATACACAATGAAAGACAGGCTCTCCCGCCCCAGTATCCCTTTTGTCCTCACCGGATAGGGGAATTCAAATTTTTCAACCTGTATTGATTAATGGACAGGAGGTGCCATTCTTGATAGATACTGGGACAACAAAATCATGTGTAAGCAAACATGTTGCTAGTACACTTAAACTCCCACTCTCAGGAGACAGCCAGGTGGTCCAAGGGGTATCAGGGCTACCAGTCACTCTGGATCAAACTGATCCTGTAGAAACTTCATTTCAGGGTTGCAGGATACTCACTAGGTATTTAGTCTCAGACACATCAGATAACATTCTTGGTACAGATGTGATGGGAGTATTAGGTTGTAACATCATGTTACATTCCTCAGGAGAAGCATTTGTAAAAGTCACGCATACTAATCATGAGATTCTGTGTTTGTTATCTGCCGAGTTAAGTACACCAAATTGTATTTTTGTCCTCACTGAAGAAGAAAATGTACTGTTATCCCAAGTGCCAACAGCATTATGGGCAACTGGGAAAACAGACTTAGGTAAATTGGATGTACCCCCTGTTATGGTAACCCTGAAACCTGGTGCTCAGCCACCCAGGATTAAACAATATCGTCTGACCCATGCCCAAGAGGATGCCATAGCAGTAACCATAGTGGAATTAGTGAAAGCAGAGGCATTGAAGGAATGCACTTCTGCAGCAAACACTCCTCTTTTCCCAGTGAAGAAAAAGGGCAAAAAGGGAGAACCAGACACATACCGTATGGTTCATGATCTTAGGGAATTGAATAAAGTAACACTACTTGAAACCCCAGTGGTACCTAACCCACACACCCTGCTGTCAGCTGTCCCCACAGGTACCACCTGGTACAGTTGTATAGATCTTTCCAATGCATATTTTTCTGTGCCTTTACACCCCGATTGCCAGTATTTGTTTGCATTTACATTCAGGGGTAAACAGTACACTTGGACAGTACTACCACAAGTACACTTGGACAGTACCAGTTTCGAGCGCTCGGGAAACAAGACGTACACAGGTACCGTGTATGAACCGTTTCTACTTTATTGCGTAGTTCAATACAGTTTTAAAAGCAAGCTCAGTTACATAACAGTCATGTGATCAATGTACATATATGGTCTTTCCAGTTCCGTTATCAGACAAATTTGTTCAGTTACCCATCACCCCAGATGTTTTCCTTTTCACCTTATCTGAATGTCCTCCTTATCTTCCCGAGAATACCAGTTCTGCTGAGATCAGCAGAACTGTTGATATCTCCCCCAGACTCCAAGTCTGTCCTTATCAACTATGCAGCCTTGTTTGCAGAACATTCCACCCTCTTGTGCTTTCTGTATATAGAATATAGTGCAAGTTATGTTTTAACCCTTACAATTTCCCCATTTTAGGACTTTATTTTTAATCAATATTCAATGAATACATTCACACTATCTGTGTGCCATCTGTGATGGATTCTCCATTGAAAATGTTAAAAATAATGATCCTACCTTACATACTGAGTATTGTCCCTCATGAGATTGCATAGCGAAGGAATACATTGGATACGACAGCATCCTAATATCATAAAAATGATTACACAAAGGATTATACCTACGATTTGTCGAAGGTATCCCAAGTCAGGTAGGAACTGTACTCTATATACAGAAAGCACAAGAGGGTGGAATGTTCTGCAAACAAGACTGCATAGTTGATAAGGACAGACTTGGAGTCTGGGGGAGATATCAACAGTTCTGCTGATCTCAGCAGAACTGGTATTTTTGGGAAGATAAGGAGGACATTCAGATAAGGTGAAAAGGAAAACATCTGGGGTGATGGGTAACTGAACAAATTTGTCTGATAACGGAACTGGAAAGACCATATATGTATATTGATCACATGACTGTTATGTAACTGAGCTTGCTTTTAAAACTGTATTGAACTACGCAATAAAGTAGAAACTGTTCATACACGGTACCTGTGTACGTCTTGTTTCCCGAGCGCTCGAAACTGGTTATCTATTTAATTAGGCTTACGGTGACATCCATCCCGGGGGAGATTAAACCCCGACAATACTAATATAAGTGATGTATAGGTAACATACTGCTATATACCGATGTAAGTGATGGATATCTATAGATGAGATACAGCCTATATACTGATATAGATCTATAGGTGAGATACTGCTATATACTAATATAAGTGATGTATAGGTAACATACTTCTATATACTGATGTAAGTGATAGATATCTATAGGTAAGATACTGCTATATACTGTAAGTGATGAATATCTATAGGTAAGCTACTGCTATATACTGATGTAAGTGATGGATATCTATATGTTACTTACATCTATATATTTAGAGGCCACGCTAACAACACTGCTCTTATTATTTTTGAGGAATATTTTTAGCCACGGAGAATGAAGTTTGCACTAATCAGTGATCTGTGGTATAATAATACTATTCCTATACCCGTCCTCCCATACTGCTAACCATGACTAGACCCGACCTCCACGTACAAATAGCGCATTTAGGGTTATGTTTTTACGGCATGTACTATGACACGCTCCTCATATTCTCTGGCTCGGCACATTTATAGCGCTATCGTTTTTGTCGTGTTTTATACCATCACAAGAATACAAAACTTTGAAGAATGCTCCAAATTCTTTTAGTTGCCGTATTCTGACAGCCATAACCTTGTTCTGTTTCTGTGTCTTTTCTTATTGATACCATTTTGGGGAATGTCTGATTTTTTTACATGATTATATTGTCCCCTTACATGGCACCTATTATAATATACCCCAAACTAAACAAGACCTAAGTTTTAATTATGAACAATCTAAAAAGCCTCAGATCAGACCCTGAAACCTGATAAAAGCTCAAGAATCGGTCATAGGACCCCCTATGGGGGGCAGCATTCATTGGGTCAGTTGGGTGAGTAGAGACGTCCTGCAGGAGCCGCAGCATATTACCGCTATATACCATTACTAGAAATGGCAATTATTAGACAGCCGGAGTAAGGGGATCCCATCACTGATTTATGGACTTTTATCGGGTTTCAGGGTCAAATGGCAAGAGATGCCTTAACTGTTTGTTTTTGCTTATTTTTATTTGTGATCTAGGGAAACAGGAAGTGATTCTATATTCTTAAATTTCTTAAAAAATATTTTTTAAAACTTAAAATTATTTTTTTAGCCCCACCAATGGGGCGTGAATCTGTGATCATTAGATGACTTGTTCCATAGGCTGTAATAAAACTGTATCGCACTCTATGAGAATCACTGCAGAGACATCAACCTGGGAGAGTGGGAGAGCCCTGCACAGGGGAAGTCACAAGTTGTATTTTGCAGCAAAAGTAGGAGTGGCCTTCTCAAGGGGTGTGGCCTTAATAAAAGGGCACAGCTAAATATACTAAGACCCCATATCAGAATATTGGACCCCAGATTGTTACTGGTTAAAGAAAATAATCACATTAAATAATGTGTTATTGTGTAGTTACCAAATTTAATTTCTAAAAAAGATAATATTAATTTTAAATAAATTATATATATATTTATTTATTTATGTATTTATAAAAGATTACTAAAACTTCAATGAAATTTCAGAGGGTATTGTGACCTCGGACTACACCTATCCACAAATAACACCTACTACACCAGTACACAATAACATCTACTACACCTGTCCACAACACCTACTACACCTGTCCACAATAACATCTACTACACCTGTCCACAATAACATCTACTACACCTGTCCACAACATCTACTACACCTGTCCACAACATCTACTACACCTGTCAACAACATCTACTACACCTGTCCACAACAACATCTACTACACCTGTCCACAACATCTACTACACCTGTCCACAACAACATCTACTACACCTGTCCACAACATCTACTACACCTGTCCACAACATCTACTACACCTGTCCACAACAACATCTACTACACCTGTCCACAAAAACATCTATTACACCTGTCCACAATAACATCTACTACACCTGTCCACAATAACATCTACTACACCTGTACATAATGACATCTAATACACCTATCCACAATAACATCTACTACACCTGTCCACAACATCTACTACACATGTCCACAATAACATCTACTACACCTGTCCACAATAACATCTACTACACCTGTCAACAATAACATCTACTACACCTGTCCACAATAACATCTACTACACCTTTCAACAATAACATCTACTACACCAGTCCACAACATCTACTACACCTGTCCACAACATCTACTACACATGTCCACAATAACATCTACTACACCTGTCCACAATAACATCTACTACACCTGTCAACAATAACATCTACTACACCTGTCCACAATAACATCTACTACACCTGTCAACAATAACATCTACTACACCTGTCCACAACATCTACTACACCTGTCCACAATAACATCTACTACACCTGTCCTCAACATCTACTACACCTGTCCACAACATCTACTACACCTGTCCACAACATCTACTACACCTGTCCACAAGAACATCTACTACACCTGTCCTCAACATCTACTACACCTGTCCACAACATCTACTACACCTGTCCACAACATCTACTACACCTGTCCACAACATCTACTACACCTGTCCACAATAACATCTACTACACCTGTCCACAATAACATCTACTACACCTGTCCACAATAACATCTACTACACCTGTCCACAACATCTACTACACCTGTCCACAACATCTACTACACCTGTCCACAACATCTACTACACCTGTCCACAACAACATCTACTACACCTGTCCACAACATCTACTACACCTGTCCACAAAAACATTTACTACACCTGTCCACAATAACATCTACTACACCTGTCCACAACAACATCTACTACACCTTTCCACATCAACTTCACCTTTCCACATCTACTACACCTGTCCACAATAACATCTACTACACCTGTCCACAACATCTACTACAGCTGTACATAATGACATCTACTACACCTGTCCACAACAACATCTACTACACCTGTCCACAACAACATCTACTACACCTGTCCACAATAACATCTACTACACCTGTACACATCTACTACACCTGTCCACAACAACATCTACTACACCTGTCCACAACAACATCTACTACACCTGTCCAAAATGACCTCTACTACAGCTGTACATAATGACATCTACTACACCTACCCACAATAACACCTACTACACCTGTTCACAACAACACCTACTACACCTGTCCACAATAACATCTACTACACCTGTACACAATAACATCTACTAAACTGTACTTAATGACATCTACTACAGCTGTCCACAACATCTACTAAATCTGTACACAATAACATCTACTACACCTGTACACAATAACATCTACTACATCTGTACACAACATCTACTACACCTGTACATAATGACATCTACTACACCTGTCCACAATAACATCTACTACACCTGTCCACAATAACATCTACTACACCTGTTCACAATAACATCTACTACACCTGTCCACAACATCTACTACACCTGTTCACAATAACATCTATTAAACCTGTACATAGTGACATCTACTACACCTGTCCACAATAACATCTACTACACCTGTCCACAACATCTACTACACCTGTTCACAATAACATCTATTAAACCTGTACATAATGACATCTACTACACCTGTCCACAATAACATCTACTACACCTGTCCACAATATCAAATACTACACCTATCCACAATATCATCTACTACACCTGTACACAATAAACTCTACTACACCTGTCCACAACATCTACTACACCTGTTCACAATAACATCTATTAAACCTGTACATAGTGACATCTACTACACCTGTCCACAATAACATCTACTACACCTGTCCACAACATCTACTACACCTGTTCACAATAACATCTATTACACCTGTATATAATGACATCTACTACACCTGTCCACAATAACATCTACTACACCTGTCCACAATAACAACTACTACACCTGTCCACAACATCTACTTCACCTGTCCACAATAGCATCTACTACACCTGTACACAACATCTACTATAACTGTCCACAATAACATCTACTACACCTGTCAACAATAACATCTACTACACCTGTCCACAATAACATCTACTACACCTGTCCACAATAGCATCTACTACACCTGTACACAACATCTACTATAACTGTCCACAATAACATCTACTACACCTGTCAACAATAACATCTACTACACCTGTCCACAATAACATCTACTACACCTGTCAACAATAACATCTACTACACCTGTCCACAACATCTACTACACCTGTCCACAATAACATCTACTACACCTGTCCTCAACATCTACTACACCTGTCCACAACATCTACTACACCTGTCCACAACATCTACTACACCTGTCCACAAGAACATCTACTACACCTGTCCTCAACATCTACTACACCTGTCCACAACATCTACTACACCTGTCCACAACATCTACTACACCTGTCCACAACATCTACTACACCTGTCCACAATAACATCTACTAAACCTGTCCACAATAACATCTACTACACCTGTCCACAATAACATCTACTACACCTGTCCACAATAACATCTACTACACCTGTCCACAACATCTACTACACCTGTCCACAACATCTACTACACCTGTCCACAACAACATCTACTACACCTGTCCACAACATCTACTACACCTGTCCACAAAAACATTTACTACACCTGTCCACAATAACATCTACTACACCTGTCCACAACAACATCTACTACACCTTTCCACATCAACTTCACCTTTCCACAACTACTACACCTGTCCACAATAACATCTACTACACCTGTCCACAACATCTACTACAGCTGTACATAATGACATCTACTACACCTGTCCACAGCAACATCTACTACACCTGTCCACAACAACATCTACTACACCTGTCCACAATAACATCTACTACACCTGTACACATCTACTACACCTGTCCACAACAACATCTACTACACCTGTCCACAACAACATCTACTACACCTGTCCAAAATGACCTCTACTACAGCTGTACATAATGACATCTACTACACCTACCCACAATAACACCTACTACACCTGTTCACAACAACACCTACTACACCTGTCCACAATAACATCTACTACACCTGTACACAATAACATCTACTAAACTGTACTTAATGACATCTACTACAGCTGTCCACAACATCTACTAAATCTGTACACAATAACATCTACTACACCTGTACACAATAACATCTACTACATCTGTACACAACATTTACTACACCTGTACATAATGACATCTACTACACCTGTCCACAATAACATCTACTACACCTGTCCACAATAACATCTACTACACCTGTCCACAACATCTACTACACCTGTCCACAATAACATCTACTACACCTGTCCACAATACCATCTACTACACCTGTCCACAGTAACATCTACTACACCTGTCCACAAAATCTACTACACCTGTCCACAACAACATCTACTACACCTGTCCACAACAACATCTACTACACCTGTCCACAATAACATCTACTACACCTGTCCACAACAACATCTACTACACCTGTCCACAATAACATCTACTACACCAGTCCACAACATCTACTACACCTATCCACAATAACATCTACTACACCTGTCCACAATACCATCTACTACACCTGTCCACAACATCTACTACACCTGTCCACAACATCTACTACACCTGTAAACAATAACATCTACTACACCTGTCCACATCTACTTCACCTGTCCACAACAACATCTACTACACCTGTCCACAATAACATCTACTACACCTGTGCACAATAACATCTACTACACCTGTCCACATCTACCTCACCTGTCCACAACAACATCTACTACACCTGTCCACATCTACTACACCTGTACACATCTACTACACCTGTCAACATCAACATCTACTACACCTGTCCACAATTACATCTCCTACACCTGTCCACATCGACTACACCTGTCCACAACAACTCTCTACTACACCTGTCCACAACAACATCTACTACAACTGTACACAATAACATCTACTACACCTGTCCACATCTACTACACCTGTCCACATCTACTACACCTGTCCACAACAACATCTACTACACCTGTACACATCTACTACACCTGTCCACAATTACATCTACTACACCTGTCCACAATAACATCTACTACACCTGTCCACATCGACTACACCTGTCCATAACAACATCTACTACACCTGTCCACAACATCTACTACACCTGTCCACATCTACTACACCTGTACACATCTACTACACCTGTCCACAACATCTACTACACCTGTCCACATCTACTACACCTGTACACATCTACTACACCTGTCAACATCAACATCTACTACACCTGTCCACAATTTCATCTCCTACACCTGTCCACATCGACTACACCTGTCCACAACAACATCTACTACAACTGTACACAATAACATCTACTACACCTGTCCACATCTACTACACCTGTCCACATCTACTACACCTGTCCACAACAACATCTACTACACCTGTACACATCTACTACACCTGTCCACAATAACATCTACTACACCTGTCCACAATAACATCTACTACACCTGTCCACATCGACTACACCTGTCCATAACAACATCTACTACACCTGTCCACAACATCTACTACAACTGTACACAATAACATCTACTACACCTGTCCACATCTACTCCACCTGTCCACAACAACATCTACTACACCTGTACACAATAACATCTACTACACCTGTCCACAACATCTACTACACCTGTCCACAACATCTACTACAGCTGTCCACAATAACATCTACTACACCTGTCCACAACATCTACTATACCTGTACACAATAACATCTACTACACAACATCTACTACACCTGTACACAGTAACATCTACTACACCTGTACACTATAACATCTACTACACCTGTACACTATAACATCTACTACACAATAACATCTACTACACCTGTACACAGTAACATCTACTACACCTGTCCACAATAACATCTACTACACCTGTACACTATAACATCTACTACACAATAACATCTACTACACCTGTACACAACATCTACTACACCTGTCCACAACATCTACTACACCTGTCCACAACATCTACTACACCTGTCCACAACATCTACTACACCTTTCCACAATAACATCTACTACACCTGTCCACAACATCTACTACACCTGTCCACAATAACATCTACTACACAATAACATCTTCTACATTTGTCCACACTAAGGAGAGTCCTCAATAATGCCGTTTCTGGATAAAGGGATGGGATTTAGTAAAGGTGAAAAGGGAACCCTTCCTCTGTTGTATGACCCCCATCATTAACTATTTGCTTTTTCTCCTGCAGCAATGTTCTGAAATTGCCCGGTCCCTGTGGGATGTTGGGTCGTCTGACTGTGCTGCTTCTCCTGTGCCTGGAGGTAAGATATGACCAACAGAGCCTACAGTTATTACACCAGGGCGCAGGTGTGTGCTGGTTGCCTATACAATATATACAAAGAATTATGGCCCTGTAAAATATGACACTCGCCTCCCCTAACCCCTTCAGGGCTGCAGCAATGTTGGTGATGGGGTGTGTCACTGATGTGTTATGAGGTGACGTTGTGTTGGGACATTGGGGAACATTTATCACGAGCACAGTTTTTAAAGTCAATATTGCTGGCGCCTGTGCTGGCGTCATGCTTTATAAATCTGTATCATCTATAAATCTAACTCTTCTGCCCTGACATCTTACTCCATTTTTTTACACCACACATTCATTGGAATGAGATCGTGACGGTTTTTGCAACTTTTTAAAAAGCCGTAGTTAATAGACCCAAAAAGTTTATTTTGCATCTTTTTATCACTGGAATTTCGGTGTGAAGGGCTTGATCTATTCCGCTGAGTGTTTTGGTATAAGGTTATGTTGGTGATGTGGTGTCATTGTATAACATTATATTGTTGTGCTGTTTGGGTGATGTTGTGTTGTGTTCATGATGTGTTATGTTGTGCTGTGTGGTTGAAGTGATATGTTAGTGATGTCTTGTGATTTTTGGTGTGTAGATGTCGTCGAATTGTGTCGGTGATGTTGTGGTATGCAGGTGATCTGTTATGTAGGTGACATTGTACTATGTGGGTGATATAGTGTTGTGTACAGGAGGTGCCCACGTTATGCTGTGTTGTGTTGGTGATGTTGTATTATGTAGGTGACGATGCTTTGCTGTGTTGTGTCGGTGACGTTGTGCTATGTGAGTGTTGTTGTGTTATGTAGGTGACAATGCTTTGCTGTGTTGTGTCGGTGACATTGTTCTATGTGGGTGATGTGTTGTGTTACTGATGTTGTGTTATGTAGGTGACGATACTTTGCGGTGTTGTGTCGGTGACATTGTACTATGTGAGTGTTGTGTTATTTAGGTGACAATGCTTTGCTGTGTTGTGTCGGTGACATTGTGCTATGTGGGTGATGTGTTGTGTTAGTGATGTTGTGTTATGTAGGTGACAATGCTTTGCTGTGTTGTGTCGGTGACGTTGTACTATGTGAGTGTTGTGTTATGTAGGTGACAGTGCTTTGCTGTGTTTTGTCGGTGACGTTGTACTATGTGAGTGTTGTTGTGTTACGTAGGTGACAATGCTTTGCTGTGTTGTGTCGGTGCCGTTGTGCTATGTGGGAGATGTGTTGTGTTAGTGATGTTGTGTTACGTAGGTGACAATGCTTTGCTGTGTTGTGTCGGTGACTTTGTGCTATGTGAGTGTTGTTGTGTTATGTAGGTGACAATACTTTGCTGTGTTGTGTTGGTGACGTTGTGCTATCTGGGTGATGTGTTATGTTAGTGATGTTGTGTTATGTAGGTGACAATGCTTTGCTGTGTTTTGTCGGTGACGTTGTACTATGTGAGTGTTGTTGTGTTACGTAGGTGACGATACTTTGCGGTGTTGTGTCGGTGACGTTGTACTATGTGAGTGTTGTGTTATGTAGGTGACAATGCTTTGCTGTGTTTTGTCGGTGACGTTGTACTATGCGAGTGTTGTTGTGTTATGTAGGTGACGATGCTTTGCTGTGTTGTGTCGGTGACGTTGTACTATGTGAGTGTTGTTGTGTTATGTAGGTGACGATGCTTTGCTGTGTTGTGTCGGTGACGTACTATGTGAGTGTTGTTGTGTTACGTAGGTGATGATACTTTGCGGTGTTGTGTCGGTGACGTTGTGCTATGTGGGATATGTGTTGTGCTAGTGATGTTGTGTTACGTAGGTGACAATGCTTTGCTGTGTTTTGTCGGTGACGTTGTACTATGTGAGTGTTGTTGTGTTACGTAGGTGACGATACTTTGCGGTGTTGTGTCGGTGACGTTGTACTATGTGAGTGTTGTGTTATGTAGGTGACAATGCTTTGCTGTGTTTTGTCGGTGACGTTGTACTATGCGAGTGTTGTTGTGTTATGTAGGTGACGATGCTTTGCTGTGTTGTGTCGGTGACATTGTGCTATGTGGGTGATGTGTTGTGTTAGTGATGTTGTGTTACGTAGGTGACAATGCTTTGCTGTGTTGTGTCGGTGACGTTGGGCTATGTGAGTGTTGTTGTGTTATGTAGGTGACAATGCTTTGCTGTGTTGTGTCGGTGACATTGTGCTATGTGGGTGATGTGTTTTGTTAGTGATGTTGTGTTATGTAGGTGACAATGCTTTGCTGTGTTGTGTCGGTGATGTTGTACTATGTGGGTGATGTGTTGTGCTACTGATGTTGTGTTATATAGGTGACAATACTTTGCGGTGTTGTGTCGGTGACGTTGTACTATGTGAGTGTTGTGTTATGTAGGTGACAATGCTTTGCTGTGTTTTGTCGGTGACGTTGTACTATGCGAGTGTTGTTGTGTTATGTAGGTGACGATGCTTTGCTGTGTTGTGTCGGTGACATTGTGCTATGTGGGTGATGTGTTGTGTTAGTGATGTTGTGTTACGTAGGTGACAATGCTTTGCTGTGTTGTGTCGGTGACGTTGTGCTATGTGAGTGTTGTTGTGTTATGTAGGTGACAATGCTTTGCTGTGTTGTGTCGGTGACATTGTGCTATGTGGGTGATGTGTTGTGTTAGTGATGTTGTGTTACGTAGGTGACAATGCTTTGCTGTGTTGTGTCGGTGACGTTGTGCTATGTGAGTGTTGTTGTGTTATGTAGGTGACAATGCTTTGCTGTGTTGTGTCGGTGACATTGTGCTATGTGGGTGATGTGTTTTGTTAGTGATGTTGTGTTACGTAGGTGACAATGCTTTGCTGTGTTGTGTTGGTGACGTTGTGCTATGTGAGTGTTGTTGTGTTATGTAGGTGACAATGCTTTGCTGTGTTGTGTCGGTGATGTTGTACTATGTGGGTGATGTGTTGTGTTACTGATGTTGTGTTATATAGGTGACGATACTTTGCGGTGTTGTGTCGGTGACGTTGTACTATGTGAGTGTTGTGTTATGTAGGTGCCAATGCTTTGCTGTGTTGTGTCGGTGACATTGTACTATGTGAGTGTTGTTGTGTTATGTAGGTGACGATACTTTGCTGTGTTGTGTCGTTGACGTTGTGCTATGTGGGTGATGTGTTGTGTTAGTGATGTTGTGTTATGTAGGTGACAATGCTTTGCTGTGTTGTGTCGGTGACGTTGTGCTATGTGAGTGTTGTTGTGTTGTGTCGGTGACGTTGTGTTATGTCCTGCTTTGATGTGGGTGACAATTTTCTTCCATCTCTGCTACAGTCATCCAGAGCTAACACTGTGCAAGAGACGGTGCAAGCTTGGAAGAAATATCAGGAAGACTGTGAGAGAAAGATGAAGACAGATCCCCCACTGAGCGGTGAGCCGGAACACAATCATTCAAGGAACGGGATCAATGTGTTTGACGTTTAGAGCAGCCTAGGGGTCATATGGATCTGATCCACAGGTCAACCATGGAATAATGGTCAGACTATACACCCAGCAGCTCAGACCAACCGGACTATATACCCAGCTGCTTAGACTGGCCCAACTATACACCCAGTGGCTCAGACCAGATAGACTACAAACCCAGCTGCTATGACTGGCTCAACTATACACCCAGTGACTCAGATTTGCCACACTATACATCCAACCATTCAGCCTGGCCCAGCTATACATCCAGTAGTTCAAACCAGCCAGACTATTCACCCAGTGGCTCAGACTGGCCAGACTTTCAACCCAGCTGCTCAGACTAGCCAAAGTGTACACCCAGTGGCTCAGACTGGCTGGACTATAAATCTACTGGCTCAGACTGGCCGGGCTATACATACAGCTGCTCAGACTGGCCGGACTATAAATCTACTGGCTCAGACTGGCCGGGCTATACATAGAGCTGGTCAGACTGGCCGGACTATAAATCTACTGGCTCAGACTGGCTGGGCTATACACCCAGTGGCTCAGACTGGCCGGACTATAAATCTACTGGCTCAGACTGGCCGGGCTATACACCCAGTGGCTCAGACTGGCCGGACTATAAATCTACTGGCTCAGACTGGCTGGGCTATACACCCAGTGGCTCAGACTGGCCGGACTATAAATCTACTGGCTCAGACTGGCCGGACTATACACCCAGTGGCTCAGACCGGCTAAACTATATAGCCAGCAGTTTAGACTGGCCTAACTATATACCCAACATCTCAGACTGGCCGGCCCTATATACCCAGTGTCTCTGACCCTGACATCTGTGTGCCCTTTATTGCAGGAGTGTTGTGTAATCGCACCTTTGACATGTATGTGTGCTGGGGAGATGCTGCTGCCAATACAACCCATGCAGAGCCGTGCCCTTCCTACCTGCCCTGGTACCCTCAAGGTGAGAGGATGGGGTAACAAGCTGTGGGGTTATATGGCAAATAACTGTAACTGACCCATCTGCATTTGTCAGTGAGAGACGGCCTAGTATTCCGGCGCTGTGGCTCAGACGGTCAGTGGATTCGGGATGAGACAGACATGCCCTGGAGAGACCACTCTCAGTGTGAGAACGTCGACCCTGAACAGGAGCAGTCACATGTAAGAAACCATAGACTCCATATATAGAAACACATGTAAGAAATACAGTCCTGATTCTGTAAAGGTGACAGTCCCGATTCTGTGTTGGGGATAGTCAAGATTTGGACAGTCGAGATTATGTGATGAGATCAGCCCCGTTTCTGTGTTGGGGACAGTCCTGATTTTGTTATTGGGGCAGTCCTGATTATATGATGGAGACAGTCCTGATTCTGTGATAGTTACCTTGAGGACTGGTGACAGTTCGTTGCTGAGGTGCAGTCAGTGCCAGGGCCCTTGACCTACCATAGAGAGTAGAGAAGCCTTCCAGTTTGCTTTGGGCTAGGGCACAGTACCTCCTGTGACCCCTGCACCCCCTATAGCTCCCTGGTGGGTAGTCCTGCACCCCCTATAGCTCCCTGGTGGGTAGTCCTGCACCCCCTATAGCTCCCTGGTGGGTAGTCCTGCACCCCCTATAGCTCCCTGGTGGGTAGTCCTGCACCCCCTATAGCTCCCTGGTGGGTAGTCCTGCACCCCCTATAGCTCCCTGGTGGGTAGTCCTGCACCCCATATAGCTCCCTGGTGGGTAGTCCTGCACCCCCTATAGCTCCCTGTTGGGTAGTCCTGTACCCCCTATAGCTCCCTGGTGGGTAGTCCTGCACCCCATATAGCTCCCTGGTGGGTAGTCCTGCACCCCCTATAGCTCCGGGGGGGGGCCGCCCCCCCCTGGTCCGGGGGGTAATCCTGCAGCCCCTATAGCTCCCTGGTGGGTAGTTCTGCACCCCATATAGCTCCCTGGTGGGTAGTCCTGCACCCCCCTATAGCTCCCTGGTGGGTAGTCCTGCACCCCCTATAGCTCCCTGGTGGGTAGTCCTGCACCCCACATAGCTCCCTGGTGGGTAGTCCTGCACCCCATATAGCTCCCTGGTGGATAGTCCTGCACCCCCTATAGCTCCCTGGTGGGTAGTCCTGCACCCCCTATAGCTCCCTGGTGGGTAGTCCTGCACCCCCTATAGCTCCCTGGTGGGTAGTCCTGCACCCCATATAGCTCCCTGGTGGGTAGTCCTGCACCCCATATAGCTCCCTGGTGGGTAGTCCTGCACCCCCTATAGACGTGGACAAAATTGTTGGTCCCCTCCCTCGTTTAATAAAAGAAACACCTACAATGGTCACAGAAATAACTTGAATCTGACAAAACTGGAATTTGCCAAACTACATGTTGACAAGCCACAAAGCCTCTGGGAGAATGTCCTATGGACAGAGGAGACAAAAATCGAAATTTTTGGCAAGGCACATCAGCTCTATTTTCACAGACGGACAAATGAAGCCTATCTTGAAAAGAACACTGTCCCTACTGTGACACATGGAGGAGGCTGTATTAGGTTCTGGGGCTGCTTTGCTGCATCTGGCACAGGGTGTCTTGTATCTGTGCAGGGTACAATGAAATCTCAAGACTATCAAGGGATTCTAGAGAGAAATGTTCTGCCCAGTGTCAGAAAGCTTGGTCTCAGTCGCAGGTCATGGGTCTTGTAACAGGATAATGACCCAAAACACACAGCTAAAAACCCCCAAGAATGGCTAAGAGGAAAACATTGGACTATTCTGAAGTGGCCTTCTATGAGCCCGGACCTAAATCCTATTGGAAGGAGCTGAAACATGGCGTCTGGAAAAGGCACCCTTCACACCCGAGACAACTGGAGCAGTTTGCTCATGAGGAGCGGCCAAAATCCCTGCTGAGAGGTGCAGAAGTCTCATTGCCAGTTACAGGAATCGTCTGATTGCAGGGATTGCCTCAAAAGGTTGTGCAACTAAATATTAAGGGAACCCTCATTTCTGTCCAGGCCTGTTTCATGCTGAAGCCTGGTTGGAAAGCAATGTCTGACTTTCATTTGTTCATTTTCATAGAATTTTTATATATTATTATTTTTGTGAGATTCCAGTTATTTCTGTGACCATTGTGGGGTTTTCTTTCATTAAACGAGGGAGGAGGAACAACAATTGTGTCCACGTGTGTATATCTCCCCAGTAGGTAGTCCTGCACCTCCTATAGCTCCCTGGTGGGTAGTCCTGCACCCCATCCTCACAGCCTCTAAGGATTATAATGACTATCACATTCTTGTCTCGGCAGCATCAGGCGTGGATTCTGTCGCAGCTGCGGGTCATGTACAGTGTGGGATACGGCATCTCCCTGGCTGCGCTTGTGGTGGCAGTCTGCATCCTGACAATGCTCAGGTTGGTGACCTCTATTTATCAGGGTATTTGGGGAGAGCCTATAGCATACAGTACAGACCAAAAGTTTGGCCACACCTTCTCATTCCAAGAGTTTTCTGTATTTTCCCACTGAAGGCATCAAAACTATGAATTAGCACATGTGGAATTATATACTTACCAAAAAAGTGTGAAACAACTGAAAATATGTCTTATATTCTAGGTTCTTCAAAGTAGCCACCTTTTGCTTTGATTACTGCTTTGCACACTCTTGGCATTCTCTTGATGAGCTTCAAGAGGTAGTCACCTGAAATGGTCTTCCAACAGTCTTGAAGGAGTTCCCAGAGATGCTTAGCACTTGTTGGCCCTTTTGCCTTCACTCTGCGGTCCAGCTCACCCCAAACCATCTGGATTGGGTTCAGGTCTGGTGACTGTGGAGGCCAGGTCATCTGGCGTAGCACCCCATCACTCTCCTTCTTGGTCACATAGCCCTTACACAGTCTGGAGGTGTTTGGGGTCATTGTCCTGTTGGTCCAACTAAACGCAAACCGGATGGAATAGCATGCCGCTGCAAGATGCTGTGGTAACCATGCTGGTTCAGAATAAATCCCCAACAGTGTCCCCAGCAAAGCCCCCCCACACCATCACACCTCCTCCTCCATGCGTCACGGTGGGAACCAGGCATGTAGAGTCCATTCCTTCACCTTTTCTGCGTCGCACAAAGACACGGTGGTTGGAACCAAAGATCTCACATTTGGACTCATCAGACCAAAGCCCAGATTTCCACAGGTCTAATGTCCATTCCTTGTGTTCTTCTTGTGCTTGTTGCCTGTCCTTAGCAGTGGTTTCCTAGCAGCTATTTTACCATGAAGGCCTGCTGCACACAGTCTCCTCTTAACAGTTGTTGTAGAGATGTGTCTGCTGCTAGAACTCTGTGTGGCATTGACCTGGTCTCTAATCTGAGCTGCTGTTAACCTGCGATTTCTGAGGCTGGTGACTCGGATGAACTTATCCTCCGCAGCAGAGGTGACTCTTGGTCTTCCTTTCCTGGGGCGGTCCTCATGTGAGCCAGTTTCTTTGTAGCGCTTGATGGTTTTGGCCACTGCACTTGGGGACACTTTCAAAGTTTTCCCAATTTTTCGGACTGACTGACCTTCATTTCTTAAAGTAATGATGGCCACTCGTTTTTCTTTACTTAGCTGCTTTTTTCTTGCCATAATACAAATTATAACACTCCATTCAGTAGGACTATCAGCTGTGTATCCACCTGACTTCTGAACAACACAACTGATGGTCCCAACCCCATTTATAAGGCAAGAAATCCCACTTATTAAACCTGACAGGGCACACCTGTGAAGTGAAAACCATTTCAGGTGACTACCTCTTGAAGCTCATCAAGAGAATGCCAAGAGTGTGCAAAGCAGTAATCAAAGCAAAAGGTGGCTACTTAGAAGAACCTAGAATATAAGACATATTTTCAGTTGTGTCACACTTTTTTGGTAAGTATATAATTCCACATGTGCTAATTCATAGTTTTGATGCCTTCAGTGAGAATCTACAATTTTTATAGTCATGAAAATACAGAAAACTCTTGGAATGAGAAGGTGTGTCCAAACTTTTGGTCTGTACTGTATGTGGGGATGTCTAAAACAAAATGGACACCTTATATCTAATCCTGGACTGTGAGCCGTTCTTTACACTTCTGCTTCTCTCCAGAAGGTCAGAGCTGGCCCAGAGCCCCTTCCAGGTAACTTACCTACATGGTGAGACATCCTCACGGCCAGGAGACTTGTTTAGCGATAGTATTCATGGCTGCCAGCAGGGGGGGCCACAGGTATAATGTGAGGCGTAATATGTTGGTGCTATATGAATAAATGATTATTACATCTTAGTGGGGGCCCCTGGTCTTGGGTTGAAGGTTAGCATTCACAGCTGTATCTAATCAGGGGCCCCTAGACCTTGCAGTGAGGGTTAGTATTAGGTTATACATGAGAATAAAATACATCTGGCCGGACCCCCAAACTGATCATTGTAGACAACGACCCCCTCACACTAAGACAGACCCCGTTGCAGACCCTCTGACACAGCCCTAGACACATCGCATGTTCTCTCGCACATCTTTGTCTTCTGTTCACCCCTTTTTGAGAACCTGATGGTCATGTGACCATATTTGTGAAGGTCCTCCATTAACTCCTACGAACCACTGTGTCTGGGGCTCAATGTACTGCAGATTATTGTCAGTGAAATCTTTACCGGCTCCGGCCGCCGAGGTGATTCTGGACATCTGTGTCCTGATGGGGGTCCTACATGATGGAGTCTTCATGGCTGAGGGTCCCTTGCACTGACAGGACTCCCCTCCATGTTTCAGGCGTCTCTGTTGCACCCGCAATCTCATCCACTGTAACCTGTTTGTGTCGTTCATCCTGCGGGCTGTGTCGCTGCTGTCTCGGGACGCTCTGCTGGAGCAGCCACATGGCGCCATCCAGGGCGAGGAGGACGTGACCGCTCTGCTGAGAGAGAGAGTGAGGAAATACCAAACACACGTGTGTGACACATATGTATAAAGGCGGACTGTCAGTGTGACAGCTATATGTGTGACACATATGTATAAAGGCGGACTGTCAGTGTGACAGCTATATGTGTGACACATATGTATAAAGGCGGACTGTCAGTGTGACAGCTATATGTGTGACACATATGTATAAAGGCGGACTGTCAGTGTGACAGCTATATGTGTGACACATATGTATAAAGGCGGACTGTCAGTGTGACAGCTATATGTGTGACACATATGTATAAAGGCGGACTGTCAGTGTGACAGCTATATGTGTGACACATATGTATAAAGGCGGACTGTCAGTGTGACAGCTATATGTGTGACACATATGTGTAAGCCGAGGCTACAGTTGAGATACAATTATAGAGGATGGTACTACAAGTGTGTTACATGTATGTGGGGGCGGTACTACAAGTGTGTTACATGTATGTGGGGGCGGTACTACAAGTGTGTTACATGTATGTGGGGGCGGTACTACAAGTGTGTTACATGTATGTAGGGGCGGTGCTACAAGTGTGTTACATGTATGTGGGGGCGGTGCTACAAGTGGGTTACATGTATGTGGGGGCGGTGCTACAAGTGGGTTACATGTATGTGGGGGCGGTGCTACAAGTGGATTACATGTATGTGAGGCGGTACTACAAGTGTGTTACATGTATGTGGGGGCGGTGCTACAATTGTGTTACATGTATGTGGGGGCGGTGCTACAGGAGTGTTACATGTATGTGGGGGCGGTGCTACAAGTGTATTACATGTATGTGGGGCGGTGCTACAGGAGTGTTACATGTATGTGGGGGCGGTGCTACAAGTGTATTACATGTATGTGGGGGCGGTGCTACAAGTGGGTTACATGTATGTGGGGGCGGTGCTACAAAGGTATTACATGAATGTGGGGGCGGTGCTACAAGTGGGTTACATGTATGTGGGGGCGGTGCTACAATTGTGTTACATGTATGTGGGGGCGGTGCTACAGGAGTGTTACATGTATGTGGGGGCGGTGCTACAAGTGTATTACATGTATGTGGGGGCGGTGCTACAAGTGGGTTACATGTATGTGGGGGCAGTGCTACAAGTGTGTTACATGTATGTCAGAGCTTCCAACAACACATGGGCTTTGTGTGTGATTTAACCCATTCTCTTCCTGTCTCCTGACCAGACCCTGGTTGGTTGTCGGGTGGCGCAGACCATCACCCAGTATTGTGTAGCTGCCAATTACTACTGGCTGCTGGTGGAGGGCCTGTACCTGCACAACCTGCTGCTCGTCCTGTCCTTCTCCGAGGAGGCCGCGCTGCCGCGCTACATGCTGCTGGGCTGGGGTGAGGAGCCATCTCTGCACTGACAACCATATGGATGTCATTCCTCAGTCCCTCCCCATATAGATCTCCTCATGTCTCTCAATAGAAACATTAACTGGGCTAGTCCTGCTCACACAGCTGCAGTTTGTTACAGTGTATTAGGATAACTGTAAATTAAAGAGGTTGTCAGGTTTACAAAGAACCTTCCAGAAACATCGCACCAGTCCACGGTGTTGCAGAGTGTGATTGTTGGATGTGACAGAGTCAAAACCAGATAGACAGTTGTATAGAACAGGAACAGACTTTAGTGGAACATGAATGTAGTAAGAGAAGATTCTCCTCACATGGTGAATGACAGATCTAGTACAGCACACACACTAACAATACAGGAGGTGTCTATCAACCAGCATCAACACCACAAAGTACAGAGTGTCTACAGATAAACATTCAGTAACAGCTACATCTAGTGTCATAAATGGGAACTGCAGTCAATCCAGCTAATATAGAGACGAAGCTGGCTGTTATATATCTCCAACACACGGGTTATGTGTTTCTTTTACTTCAATGAATGTGTAACACCAATAGCAAATGTGACCCCCACCATTATAGTCACACTAGTAACAGTGACCCCCCTCTAATACAGCTCCCGAGTTACTCCACTAGTAACAGTGACCCCCTCTAATACAGCTCCCGAGTTACTCCACTAGTAACAGTGACTCCCTCTAATACAGGTCCTGTGTTACCTCACTAGTAACAGTGACCCCCTCTAATACATCTCCCGAGTTACTCCACTAGTAACAGTGACTCCCTCTAATACAGGTCCTGTGTTACCTCACTAGTAACAGTGACCCCCTCTAATACAGGTTCTGTGTTACCTCACTAGTAACAGTGACCCCCTCTAATACAGGTCCTGTGTTACCTCACTAGTAACAGTGACCCCCTCTAATACAGGTCCTGTGTTACCTCACTAGTAACAGTGACCCCCTCTAATACAGGTCCTGTGTTACTCCACTAGTAACAGTGACCCCCTCTAATACAGGTCCCGTGTTACCTCACTAGTAATAGTGACCCCCTCTAACACAGGTCCTGTGTTACCTCACTAGTAACAGTGACCCCCACTAATACAGGTCCTGCGTTACCTCACTAGTAACAGTGACCCCCTCTAATACAGGTCCTGTGTTACCTCACTAGTAACAGTGACCCCCTCTAATACAGGTCCTGTGTTACCTCACTAGTAACAGTGACCCCCTCTAATACAGCTCCCGAGTTACTCCACTAGTAACAGTGACCCCCTCTAATACAGCTCCCGAGTTACTCCACTAGTAACAGTAACCACTTCTAATACAGGTCCTGTGTTACTCCACTAGTAACAGTGACCCCCTCTAATACAGGTCCCGTGTTACCTCACTAGTAATAGTGACCCCCTCTAACACAGGTCCTGTGTTACCTCACTAGTAACAGTGACCCCCACTAATACAGGTCCTGTGTTACCTCACTAGTAACAGTGACCCCCTCTAATACAGGTCCTGTGTTACCTCACTAGTAACAGTGACCCCCTCTAATACAGGTCCTGTGTTACCTCACTAGTAACAGTGACCCCCTCTAATACAGCTCCCGAGTTACTCCACTAGTAACAGTGACTCCCTCTAATACAGGTCCTGTGTTACCTCACTAGTAACAGTGACCCCCTCTAATACAGCTCCCGAGTTACTCCACTAGTAACAGTGACCCCCTCTAATACAGCTCCCGAGTTACTCCACTAGTAACAGTGACTCCCTCTAATACAGGTCCTGTGTTACCTCACTAGTAACAGTGACCCCCTCTAATACAGCTCCCGAGTTACTCCACTAGTAACAGTGACCCCCTCTAATACAGCTCCCGAGTTACTCCACTAGTAACAGTGACTCCCTCTAATACAGGTCCTGTGTTACCTCACTAGTAATAGTGACCCCCTCTAATACAGCTCCCGAGTTACCCCACTAGTAACAGTGACTCCCTCTAATACAGGTCCTGTGTTACCTCACTAGTAACAGTGACCCCCTCTAATACAGGTCCTGTGTTACCTCACTAGTAACAGTGACCCCCTCTAATACAGGTCCTGTGTTACCTCACTAGTAACAGTGACCCCCTCTAATACAGGTCCTGTGTTACCTCACTAGTAACAGTGACCCCCTCTAATACAGGTCCTGTGTTACCTCACTAGTAACAGTGACCCCCTCTAATACAGGTCCTGTGTTACCTCACTAGTAACAGTGACCCCCTCTAATGCAGGTCCTGTGTTACCTCACTAGTAATAGTGACCCCCCTCTAATGCAGGTCCTGTGTTACCTCACTAGTAACAGTGACCCCCTCTAATACAGCTCCAGAGTTACTCCACTAGTAACAGTGACCCCCTCTAATACAGGTCCTGTGTTACCTCACTAGTAATAGTGACTCCCTCTAATACAGCTCCCGAGTTACTCCACTAGTAACAGTGACTACCTCTAATACAGGTCCTGTGTTACCTCACTAGTAACAGTGACCCCCTCTAATACAGCTCCCGAGTTACTCCACTAGTAACAGTGACTCCCTCTAATACAGGTCCTGTGTTACCTCACTAGTAACAGAGACCCCCTCTAATACAGCTCCCGAGTTACTCCACTAGTAACAGTGACTCCCTCTAATACAGGTCCTGTGTTACCTCACTAGTAACAGTGACCCCCTCTAATACAGCTCCCGAGTTACTCCACTAGTAACAGTGACCCCCTCTAATACAGCTCCCGAGTTACTCCACTAGTAACAGTAACCACTTCTAATACAGGTCCTGTGTTACTCCACTAGTAACAGTGACCCCCTCTAATACAGGTCCCGTGTTCCCTCACTAGTAATAGTGACCCCCTCTAATACAGGTCCTGTGTTACCTCACTAGTAACAGTGACCCCCTCTAATAGAGGTCCTGTGTTACCTCACTAGTAACAGTGACCCCCTCTAATACAGCTCCCGAGTTACTCCACTAGTAACAGTGACCCCCTCTAATACAGCTCCCGAGTTACTCCACTAGTAACAGTAACCACTTCTAATACAGGTCCTGTGTTACTCCACTAGTAACAGTGACCCCCTCTAATACAGGTCCCGTGTTACCTCACTAGTAACAGTGACCCCCTCTAATACAGGTCCCGTGTTACCTCACTAGTAACAGTGACCCCCTCTAATACAGGTCCCGTGTTACCTCACTAGTAACAGTGACCCCCTCTAATACAGGTCCCGTGTTACCTCACTAGTAACAGTGACCCCCTCTAATACAGGTCCTGTGTTACCTCACTAGTAACAGTGACCCCCTCTAATACAGCTCCCGAGTTACTCCACTAGTAACAGTGACTCCCTCTAATACAGGTCCTGTGTTACCTCACTAGTAACAGTGACCCCCTCTAATACAGCTCCCGAGTTACTCCACTAGTAACAGTGACTCCCTCTAATACAGGTCCTGTGTTACCTCACTAGTAACAGTGACCCCCTCTAATACAGCTCCCGAGTTACTCCACTAGTAACAGTGACTCCCTCTAATACAGGTCCTGTGTTACCTCACTAGTAACAGTGACCCCCTCTAATACAGCTCCCGAGTTACTCCACTAGTAACAGTGACTCCCTCTAATACAGGTCCTGTGTTACCTCACTAGTAACAGTGACCCCCTTTAATACAGCTCCCGAGTTACTCCACTAGTAACAGTGACCCCCTCTAATACAGCTCCCGAGTTACTCCACTAGTAACAGTGACTCCCTCTAATACAGGTCCTGTGTTACCTCACTAGTAACAGTGACCCCCTCTAATACAGGTCCTGTGTTACCTCACTAGTAACAGTGACCCCCTCTAATACAGGTCCTGTGTTACCCCACTAGTAACAGTGACCCCCTCTAATACAGGTCCTGTGTTACCTCACTAGTAACAGTGACCCCCTCTAATACAGGTCCTGTGTTACCTCACTAGTAACAGTGACCCCCTCTAATACAGGTCCTGTGTTACCTCACTAGTAACAGTGACCCCCTCTAATACAGCTCCCGAGTTACTCCACTAGTAACAGTGACTCCCTCTAATACAGGTCCTGTGTTACCTCACTAGTAACAGTGACGCCCTCTAATACAGCTCCCGAGTTACTCCACTAGTAACAGTGACCCCCTCTAATACAGCTCCCGAGTTACTCCACTAGTAACAGTGACTCCCTCTAATACAGGTCCTGTGTTACCTCACTAGTAAAAGTGACCCCCTCTAATACAGCTCCCGAGTTACTCCACTAGTAACAGTAACTCCCTCTAATACAGGTCCTGTGTTACCTCACTAGTAACAGTGACCCCCTCTAATACAGGTCCCGAGTTACCCCACTAGTAACAGTGACCCCCTCTAATACAGCTCCCGTGTTACCCACTAGTAACAGTGACCCCCTCTAATACAGGTCCTGTGTTACCTCACTAGTAACAGTGACCCCCTCTAATACAGGTCCTGTGTTACTCCACTAGTAACAGTGACCCCCTCTAATACAGGTCCCGTGTTACCTCACTAGTAACAGTGACCCCCTCTAATACAGGTCCTGTGTTACCTCACTAGTAACAGTGACCCCCTCTAATACAGGTCCTGTGTTACCTCACTAGTAACAGTGACCCCCTCTAATACAGGTCCTGTGTTACCTCACTAGTAACAGTGACCCCCTCTAATACAGGTCCTGTGTTACCTCACTAGTAACAGTGACCCCCTCTAATACAGCTCCCGAGTTACTCCACTAGTAACAGTGACTCCCTCTAATACAGGTCCTGTGTTACCTCACTAGTAACAGTGACCCCCTCTAATACAGCTCCCGAGTTACTCCACTAGTAACAGTGACTCCCTCTAATACAGGTCCTGTGTTACCTCACTAGTAACAGTGACCCCCTCTAATACAGCTCCCGAGTTACTCCACTAGTAACAGTGACTCCCTCTAATACAGATCCTGTGTTACCTCACTAGTAACAGTGACCGCCTCTAATACAGCTCCCGAGTTACTCCACTAGTAACAGTGACTCCCTCTAATACAGGTCCTGTGTTACCTCACTAGTAACAGTGACCCCCTCTAATTCAGCTCCCGAGTTACTCCACTAGTAACAGTGACCCCCTCTAATACAGCTCCCGAGTTACTCCACTAGTAACAGTGACTCCCTCTAATACAGGTCCTGTGTTACCTCACTAGTAACAGTGACCCCCTCTAATACAGGTCCTGGCCCGTGTTACCTCACTAGTAACAGTGACCCCCTCTAATACAGGTCCTGTGTTACCCCACTAGTAACAGTGACCCCCTCTAATACAGGTCCTGTGTTACCTCACTAGTAACAGTGACCCCCTCTAATACAGGTCCTGTGTTACCTCACTAGTAACAGTGACCCCCTCTAATACAGGTCCTGTTACCTCACTAGTAACAGTGACCCCCTCTAATACAGCTCCCGAGTTACTCCACTATTAACAGTGACTCCCTCTAATACAGGTCCTGTGTTACCTCACTAGTAACAGTGACCCCCTCTAATACAGCTCCCGAGTTACTCCACTAGTAACAGTGACCCCCTCTAATACAGCTCCCGAGTTACTCCACTAGTAACAGTAACCACTTCTAATACAGGTCCTGTGTTACTCCACTAGTAACAGTGACCCCCTCTAATACAGCTCCCGAGTTACTCCACTAGCAACAGTGACTCCCTCTAATACAGGTCCTGTGTTACCTCACTAGTAACAGTGACCCCCTCTAATACAGCTCCCGAGTTACTCCACTAGTAACAGTAACCACTTCTAATACAGGTCCTGTGTTACTCCACTAGTAACAATGACCCCCTCTAATACAGGTCCCGTGTTACCTCACTAGTAATAGTGTCCCCCTCTAACACAGGTCCTGTGTTACCTCACTAGTAACAGTGACCCCCACTAATACAGGTCCTGTGTTACCTCACTAGTAACAGTGACCCCCTCTAATACAGGTCCTGTGTTACCTCACTAGTAACAGTGACCCCCTCTAATACAGGTCCTGTGTTACCTCACTAGTAACAGTGACCCCCTCTAATACAGCTCCCGAGTTACTCCACTAGTAACAGTGACTCCCTCTAATACAGGTCCTGTGTTACCTCACTAGTAACAGTGACCCCCTCTAATACAGCTCCCGAGTTACTCCACTAGTAACAGTGACTCCCTCTAATACAGGTCCTGTGTTACCTCACTAGTAACAGTGACCCCCTCTAATACAGCTCCCGAGTTACTCCACTAGTAACAGTGACTCCCTCTAATACAGGTCCTGTGTTACCTCACTAGTAACAGTGACCCCCTCTAATACAGCTCCCGAGTTACTCCACTAGTAACAGTGACCCCCTCTAATACAGCTCCCGAGTTACTCCACTAGTACCAGTGACTCCCTCTAATACAGGTCCTGTGTTACCTCACTAGTAACAGTGACCCCCTCTAATACAGCTCCCGAGTTACTCCACTAGTAACAGTGACCCCCTCTAATACAGCTCCCGAGTTACTCCACTAGTAACAGTGACTCCCTCTAATACAGGTCCTGTGTTACCTCACTATTAATAGTGACCCCCTCTAATACAGCTCCCGAGTTACCCCACTAGTAACAGTGACCCCCTCTAATACAGGTCCTGTGTTACCTCACTAGTAACAGTGACCCCCTCTAATACAGGTCCTGTGTTACCTCACTAGTAACAGTGACCCCCTCTAATACAGGTCCTGTGTTACCTCACTAGTAACAGTGACCCCCTCTAATACAGGTCCTGTGTTACCTCACTAGTAACAGTGACCCCCACTAATACAGGTCCTGTGTTACCTCACTAGTAACAGTGACCCCCTCTAATACAGCTCCCGAGTTACTCCACTAGTAACAGTGACCCCCTCTAATACAGGTCCTGTGTTACCTCCCTAGTAACAGTGACCCCCTCTAATACAGCTCCCGAGTTACTCCACTAGTAACAGTGACTCCATCTAATACAGGTCCTTTGTTACCTCACTAGTAACAGTGACCCCCTCTAATACAGCTCCCGATTTACTCCACTAGTAACAGTGACCCCCTCTAATACAGCTCCCGAGTTACTCCACTAGTACCAGTGACTCCCTCTAATACAGGTCCTGTGTTACCTCACTAGTAACAGTGACCCCCTCTAATACAGCTCCCGAGTTACTCCACTAGTAACAGTGACCCCCTCTAATACAGCTCCCGAGTTACTCCACTAGTAACAGTGACTCCCTCTAATACAGGTCCTGTGTTACCTCACTAGTAATAGTGACCCCCTCTAATACAGCTCCCGAGTTACCCCACTAGTAACAGTGACCCCCTCTAATACAGGTCCTGTGTTACCTCACTAGTAACAGTGACCCCCTCTAATACAGGTCCTGTGTTACCTCACTAGTAACAGTGACCCCCTCTAATACAGGTCCTGTGTTACCTCACTAGTAACAGTGACCCCCTCTAATACAGGTCCTGTGTTACCTCACTAGTAACAGTGACCCCCTCTAATACAGGTCCTGTGTTACCTCACTAGTAACAGTGACCCCCTCTAATACAGGTCCTGTGTTACCTCACTAGTAACAGTGACCCCCTCTAATACAGGTCCTGTGTTACCTCACTAGTAACAGTGACCCCCTCTAATACAGGTCCTGTGTTACCTCACTAGTAACAGTGACCCCCTCTAATGCAGGTCCTGTGTTACCTCACTAGTAACAGTGACCCCCTCTAATACAGATCCAGAGTTACCCCACTAGTAACAGTGACTCCCTCTAATACAGGTCCTGTGTTACCTCACTAGTAACAGTGACCCCCTCTAATACAGCTCCCGAGTTACTCCACTAGTAACAGTGACTCCCTCTAATACAGGTCCTGTGTTACCTCAATAGTAACAGAGACCCCCTCTAATACAGCTCCCGAGTTACTCCACTAGTAACAGTGACTCCCTCTAATACAGGTCCTGTGTTACCTCACTAGTAACAGTGACCCCCTCTAATATAGCTCCCGAGTTACTCCACTAGTAACAGTGACTCCCTCTAATACAGGTCCTGTGTTACCTCACTAGTAACAGAGACCCCCTCTAATACAGCTCCCGAGTTACTCCACTAGTAACAGTGACCCCCTCTAATGCAGGTCCTGTGTTACCCCACTAGTAACAGTGACCCCCTCTAATACAGATCCAGAGTTACTCCACTAGTAACAGTGACCCCCTCTAATACAGGTCCTGTGTTACCTCACTAGTAATAGTGACTCCCTCTAATACAGCTCCCGAGTTACTCCACTAGTAACAGTGACTCCCTCTAATACAGGTCCTGTGTTACCTCACTAGTAACAGTGACCCCCTCTAATACAGCTTCCGAGTTACTCCACTAGTAACAGTGACTCCCTCTAATACAGGTCCTGTGTTACCTCACTAGTAACAGTGACCCCCTCTAATACAGCTCCCGAGTTACTCCACTAGTAACAGTGACCCCCTCTAATACAGCTCCCGAGTTACTCCACTAGTAACAGTAACCACTTCTAATACAGGTCCTGTGTTACTCCACTAGTAACAGTGACCCCCTCTAATACAGGTCCCGTGTTACCTCACTAGTAATAGTGACGCCCTCTAATACAGGTCCTGTGTTACCTCACTAGTAACAGTGACCCCCTCTAATAGAGGTCCTGTGTTACCTCACTAGTAACAGTGACCCCCTCTAATACAGCTCCCGAGTTACCCCACTAGTAACAGTGACCCCCTCTAATACAGGTCCTGTGTTACCTCACTAGTAACAGTGACCCCCTCTAATACAGCTCCCAAGTTACTCCACTAGTAACAGTGACCCCCCTCTAATACAGCTCCCGAGTTACTCCACTAGTAACAGTAACCCCTTCTAATACAGGTCCTGTGTTACTCCACTAGTAACAGTGACCCCCTCTAATACAGGTCCCGTGTTACCTCACTAGTAACAGTGACCCCCTCTAATACAGGTCCCGTGTTACCTCACTAGTAACAGTGACCCCCTCTAATACAGGTCCCGTGTTACCTCACTAGTAACAGTGACCCCCTCTAATACAGGTCCCGTGTTACCTCACTAGTAACAGTGACTCCCTCTAATACAGGTCCTGTGTTACCTCACTAGTAACAGTGACCCCCTCTAATACAGCTCCCGAGTTACTCCACTAGTAACAGTGACTCCCTCTAATACAGGTCCTGTGTTACCTCACTAGTAACAGTGACCCCCTCTAATACAGCTCCCGTGTTACCCCACTAGTAACAGTGACCCCCTCTAATACAGGCCGGTCCCACTAGTAACGTACCCCCTCAAACAGCCCCGGGACCCCACTAGTAACAGTGACCCCCTCTAATACAGCTCCCGAGTTACTCCACTAGTAACAGTGACTCCCTCTAATACAGGTCCTGTGTTACCTCACTAGTAACAGTGACCCCCTCTAATACAGGTCCTGTGTTACCTCACTAGTAACAGTGACCCCCTCTAATACAGGTCCTGTGTTACCCCACTAGTAACAGTGACCCCCTCTAATACAGGTCCTGTGTTACCTCACTAGTAATAGTGACCCCCTCTAATACAGGTCCTGTGTTACCTCACTAGTAACAGTGACCCCCTCTAATACAGGTCCTGTGTTACCTCATTAGTAACAGTGACCCCCTCTAATACAGCTCCCGAGTTACTCCACTAGTAACAGTGACTCCCTCTAATACAGGTCCTGTGTTACCTCACTAGTAACAGTGACCCCCTCTAATACATCTCCCGAGTTACTCCACTAGTAACAGTGACTCCCTCTAATACAGGTCCTGTGTTACCTCACTAGTAACAGTGACCCCCTCTAATACAGCTCCCGAGTTACTCCACTAGTAACAGTGACCCCCTCTAATACAGCTCCCGAGTTACTCCACTAGTAACAGTGACCCCCTCTAATACAGCTCCCGAGTTACTCCACTAGTAACAGTGACTCCCTCTAATACAGGTCCTGTGTTACCTCACTAGTAATAGTGACCCCCTCTAATACATCTCCCGAGTTACCCCACTAGTAAGAGTGACTCCCTCTAATACAGGTCCTGTGTTACCTCACTAATAACAGTGACCCCCTCTAATACAGGTCCTGTGTTACCTCACTAGTAACAGTGACCCCCTCTAATACAGGTCCTGTGTTACCTCACTAGTAACAGTGACCCCCTCTAATACAGGTCCTGTGTTACCTCACTAGTAACAGTGACCCCCTCTAATACAGGTCCTGTGTTACCTCACTAGTAATAGTGACTCCCTCTAATACAGCTCCCGAGTTACTCCACTAGTAACAGTGACTCCCTCTAATACAGGTCCTGTGTTACCTCACTAGTAACAGTGACCCCCTCTAATACAGCTCCCGAGTTACTCCACTAGTAACAGTAACTCCCTCTAATACAGGTCCTGTGTTACCTCACTAGTAACAGAGACCCCCTCTAATACAGCTCCCGAGTTACTCCACTAGTAACAGTGACTCCCTCTAATACAGGTCCTGTGTTACCTCACTAGTAACAGTGACCCCCTCTAATACAGCTTCCGAGTTACTCCACTAGTAACAGTGACCCCCTTAATACAGCTCCCGAGTTACTCCACTAGTAAGAGTGACTCCCTCTAATACAGGTCCTGTGTTACCTCACTAGTAACAGTGACCCCCTCTATTACAGCTCCAGAGTTACTCCACTAGTAACAGTGACTCCCTCTAATACAGGTCCTGTGTTACCTCACTAGTAACAGTGATCCCCTCTAATACAGCTCCCGAGTTACTCAACTAGTAACAGTGACTCCCTCTAATACAGGTCCTGTGTTACCTCACTAGTAATAGTGACCCCCTCTAATACAGCTCCCGAGTTACCCCACTAGTAACAGTGACTCCCTCTAATACAGGTCCTGTGTTACCTCACTAGTAACAGTGACCCCCTCTAATACAGGTCCTGTGTTACCTCACTAGTAACAGTGACCCCCTCTAATACAGGTCCTGTGTTACCTCACTAGTAACAGTGACCCCCTCTAATACAGGTCCTGTGTTACCTCACTAGTAACAGTGACCCCCTCTAATACAGGTCCTGTGTTACCTCACTAGTAACAGTGACCCCCTCTAATGCAGGTCCTGTGTTACCTCACTAGTAACAGTGACCCCCTCTAATACAGCTCCAGAGTTACTCCACTAGTAACAGTGACCCCCTCTAATACAGGTCCTGTGTTACCTCACTAGTAATAGTGACTCCCTCTAATACAGCTCCCGAGTTATTCCACTAGTAACAGTGACTCCCTCTAATACAGGTCCTGTGTTACCTCACTAGTAACAGTGACTCCCTCTAATACAGGTCCTGTGTTACCTCACTAGTAACAGTGACTCCCTCTAATACAGGTCCTGTGTTACCTCACTAGTAACAGTGACCCCCTCTAATACAGCTTCCGAGTTACTCCACTAGTAACAGTGACCCCCTTAATACAGCTCCCGAGTTACTCCACTAGTAACAGTGACTCCCTCTAATACAGGTCCTGTGTTACCTCACTAGTAACAGTGACCCCCTCTAATACAGCTCCCGAGTTACTCCACTCGTAACAGTGACTCCCTCTAATACAGGTCCTGTGTTACCTCACTAGTAACAGTGACCCCCTCTAATACAGCTCCCGAGTTACTCCACTAGTAACAGTGACCCCCTCTAATACAGGTCCTGTGTTACCTCACTAGTAATAGTGACCTCCTCTAATAAAGGCCCTGTGTTACCTCACTAGTAACAGTGACCCCCCTCTAATACAGGTCCTGTGTTACCCCACTAGTAATAGTGACCCCCTCTAATACAGGTCCTGTGTTACCTCACTAGTATTAGTGACCCCCTCTAATACAGGTCCTGTGTTACCTCACTAGTAACAGTGACCCCCTCTAATACAGCTCCCGAGTTACCCCAGCTAGTAATAGTGACCCCCTCTAATACAGGTCCTGTGTTACCTCACTAGTAACAGTGACCCCCTCTAATACAGCTCCCGAGTTACTTCACTAGTAACAGTGACCCCCTCTAATACAGGTCCTGTGTTACCCCACTGGTAATAGTGACCTCCTCTAATACAGGTCCTGTGTTACCTCACTAGTAACAGTGACCCCCTCTAATACAGGTCCTGTGTTACCTCACTAGTAATAGTGACCCCCTCTAATACAGCTCCCGAGTTACTCCACTAGTAACAGTGACCCCTCTAATACAGGTCCCATGTTACCTCACTAGTAATAGTGACCCCCTCTAATACAGGTCCTGTGTTACCTCACTAGTAACAGTGACCCCCTCTAATACAGGTCCCATGTTACCTCACTAGTAATAGTGACCCCCTCTAATACAGGTCCTGTGTTACCCCACTAGTAACAGTGACCCCCTCTAATACAGGTCCTGTGTTACCTCACTAGTAACAGTGACCCCCTCTAATACAGCTCCCGAGTTACCCCACTAGTAATAGTGACCACCTCTAATACAGGTCCTGTGTTACCTCACTAGTAACATTGACCCCCTCTAATACAGCTCCCGAGTTACTCCACTAGTAACAGTGACCCCCTCTAATACAGGTCCTGTGTTACCCCACTGGTAAGAGTGACCTCCTCTAATACAGGTCCTGTGTTACCTCACTAGTAACAGTGACCCCCTCTAATACAGGTCCTGTGTTACCTCACTAGTAATAGTGACCCCCTCTAATACAGCTCCCGAGTTACTCCACTAGTAACAGTGACCCCTCTAATACAGGTCCCATGTTACCTCACTAGTAATAGTGACCCCCTCTAATACAGGTCCTGTGTTACCTCACTAGTAACAGTGACCCCCTCTAATACAGGTCCCATGTTACCTCACTAGTAATAGTGACCCTCTCTAATACAGGTCCTGTGTTACCCCACTAGTAACAGTGACCCCCTCTAATACAGGTCCTGTGTTACCTCACTAGTAACAGTGACCCCCTCTAATACAGGTCCTGTGTTACCTCACTAGTAACAGTGACCCCCTCTAATACAGCTCCAGAGTTACTCCACTAGTAACAGTGGCCCCCTCTAATACAGGTCCTGTGTTACCTCACTAGTAATAGTGACTCCCTCTAATACAGCTCCCGAGTTACTCCACTAGTAACAGTGACTCCCTCTAATACAGGTCCTGTGTTACCTCACTAGTAACAGTGACCCCCTCTAATACAGCTCCCGAGTTACTCCACTAGTAACAGTAACTCCCTCTAATACAGGTCCTGTGTTACCTCACTAGTAACAGAGACCCCCTCTAATACAGCTCCCGAGTTACTCCACTAGTAACAGTGACTCCCTCTAATACAGGTCCTGTGTTACCTCACTAGTAACAGTGACCCCCTCTAATACAGCTTCCGAGTTACTCCACTAGTAACAGTGACCCCCTTAATACAGCTCCCGAGTTACTCCACTAGTAACAGTGACTCCCTCTAATACAGGTCCTGTGTTAACTCACTAGTAACAGTGACCCCCTCTAATACAGCTCCCGAGTTACCTCACTAGTAACAGTGACTCCCTCTAATACAGGTCCTGTGTTACCTTACTAGTAACAGTGACCCCCTCTAATACAGCTCCCGAGTTACTCCACTAGTAACAGTGACCCCCCTCTAATACAGGTCCTGTGTTACCTCACTAGTAATAGTGACCCCCTCTAATACAGCTCCTGAGTTACCCCACTAGTAACAGTGACTCCCTCTAATACAGGTCCTGTGTTACCTCACTAGTAACAGTGACCCCCTCTAATACAGGTCCTGTGTTACCTCACTAGTAACAGTGACCCCCTCTACTACAGGTCCTGTGTTACCTCACTAGTAACAGTGACCCCCTCTAATACAGGTCCTGTGTTACCTCACTAGTAACAGTGACCCCCTCTAATGCAGGTCCTGTGTTACCTCACTAGTAACAGTGACCCCCTCTAATACAGCTCCAGAGTTACTCCACTAGTAACAGTGACCCCCTCTAATACAGGTCCTGTGTTACCTCACTAGTAATAGTGACTCCCTCTAATACAGCTCCCGAGTTACTCCACTACTAACAGTGACTCCCTCTAATACAGGTCCTGTGTTACCTCACTAGTAACAGTGACCCCCTCTAATACAGCTCCCGAGTTACTCCACTAGTAACAGTAACTCCCTCTAATACAGGTCCTGTGTTACCTCACTAGTAACAGAGACCCCCTCTAATACAGCTCCCGAGTTACTCCACTAGTAACAGTGACTCCCTCTAATACAGGTCCTGTGTTACCTCACTAGTAACAGTGACCCCCTCTAATACAGCTTCTGAGTTACTCCACTAGTAACAGTGACCCCCTTAATACAGCTCCCGAGTTACTCCACTAGGAACAGTGACTCCCTCTAATACAGGTCCTGTGTTACCTCACTAGTAACAGTGACCCCCCCTAATACAGCTCCCGAGTTACTCCACTAGTAACAGTGACTCCCTCTAATACAGGTCCTGTGTTACCTCACTAGTAACAGTGACCCCCTCTAATACAGGTCCTGTGTTACCTCACTAGTAATAGTGACCCCCTCTAATACAGCTCCCGAGTTACTCCACTAGTAACAGTGACCCCTCTAATACAGGTCCCATGTTACCTCACTAGTAATAGTGACCCCCTCTAATACAGGTCCTGTGTTACCTCACTAGTAACAGTGACCCCCTCTAATACAGGTCCCATGTTACCTCACTAGTAATAGTGACCCTCTCTAATACAGGTCCTGTGTTACCCCACTAGTAACAGTGACCCCCTCTAATACAGGTCCTGTGTTACCTCACTAGTAACAGTGACCCCCTCTAATACAGGTCCTGTGTTACCTCACTAGTAACAGTGACCCCCTCTAATACAGCTCCAGAGTTACTCCACTAGTAACAGTGGCCCCCTCTAATACAGGTCCTGTTTTACCTCACTAGTAATAGTGACTCCCTCTAATACAGCTCCCGAGTTACTCCACTAGTAACAGTGACTCCCTCTAATACAGGTCCTGTGTTACCTCACTAGTAACAGTGACCCCCTCTAATACAGCTCCCGAGTTACTCCACTAGTAACAGTAACTCCCTCTAATACAGGTCCTGTGTTACCTCACTAGTAACAGAGACCCCCTCTAATACAGCTCCCGAGTTACTCCACTAGTAACAGTGACTCCCTCTAATACAGGTCCTGTGTTACCTCACTAGTAACAGTGACCCCCTCTAATACAGCTTCCGAGTTACTCCACTAGTAACAGTGACCCCCTTAATACAGCTCCCGAGTTACCCCACTAGTAACAGTGACTCCCTCTAATACAGGTCCTGTGTTACCTCACTAGTAACAGTGACCCCCTCTAATACAGCTCCCGAGTTACCTCACTAGTAACAGTGACTCCCTCTAATACAGGTCCTGTGTTACCTCACTAGTAACAGTGACCCCCCTCTAATACAGCTCCCGAGTTACTCCACTAGTAACAGTGACCCCCTCTAATACAGGTCCTGTGTTACCTCACTAGTAATAGTGACCCCCTCTAATACAGCTCCTGAGTTACCCCACTAGTAACAGTGACTCCCTCTAATACAGGTCCTGTGTTACCTCACTAGTAACAGTGACCCCCTCTAATACAGGTCCTGTGTTACCTCACTAGTAACAGTGACCCCCTCTACTACAGGTCCTGTGTTACCTCACTAGTAACAGTGACCCCCTCTAATACAGGTCCTGTGTTACCTCACTAGTAACAGTGACCCCCTCTAATGCAGGTCCTGTGTTACCTCACTAGTAACAGTGACCCCCTCTAATACAGCTCCAGAGTTACCCCACTAGTAACAGTGACCCCCTCTAATACAGGTCCTGTGTTACCTCACTAGTAATAGTGACTCCCTCTAATACAGCTCCCGAGTTACTCCACTACTAACAGTGACTCCCTCTAATACAGGTCCTGTGTTACCTCACTAGTAACAGTGACCCCCTCTAATACAGCTCCCGAGTTACTCCACTAGTAACAGTGACTCCCTCTAATACAGGTCCTGTGTTACCTCACTAGTAACAGTGACCCCCTCTAATACAGCTCCCGAGTTACCCACTAGTAACAGTGACCCCCTCTAATACAGGTCCTGTGTTACCCACTAGTAACAGTGACCCCCTCTAATACAGCAGAGTTACCCACTAGTAACAGTGCCCCCTAATACAGCTCCCAGTTACTCCACTAGGAACAGTGACTCCCTCTAATACAGGTCCTGTGTTACCTCACTAGTAACAGTGACCCCCTCTAATACAGGTCCTGTGTTACCTCACTAGTAATAGTGACCCCCTCTAATACAGCTCCCGAGTTACTCCACTAGTAACAGTGACCCCTCTAATACAGGTCCCATGTTACCTCACTAGTAATAGTGACCCCCTCTAATACAGGTCCTGTGTTACCTCACTAGTAACAGTGACCCCCTCTAATACAGGTCCCATGTTACCTCACTAGTAATAGTGACCCTCTCTAATACAGGTCCTGTGTTACCCCACTAGTAACAGTGACCCCCTCTAATACAGGTCCTGTGTTACCTCACTAGTAACAGTGACCCCCTCTAATACAGGTCCTGTGTTACCTCACTAGTAACAGTGACCCCCTCTAATACAGCTCCAGAGTTACTCCACTAGTAACAGTGGCCCCCTCTAATACAGGTCCTGTTTTACCTCACTAGTAATAGTGACTCCCTCTAATACAGCTCCCGAGTTACTCCACTAGTAACAGTGACTCCCTCTAATACAGGTCCTGTGTTACCTCACTAGTAACAGTGACCCCCTCTAATACAGCTCCCGAGTTACTCCACTAGTAACAGTAACTCCCTCTAATACAGGTCCTGTGTTACCTCACTAGTAACAGAGACCCCCTCTAATACAGCTCCCGAGTTACTCCACTAGTAACAGTGACTCCCTCTAATACAGGTCCTGTGTTACCTCACTAGTAACAGTGACCCCCTCTAATACAGCTTCCGAGTTACTCCACTAGTAACAGTGACCCCCTTAATACAGCTCCCGAGTTACTCCACTAGTAACAGTGACTCCCTCTAATACAGGTCCTGTGTTAACTCACTAGTAACAGTGACCCCCTCTAATACAGCTCCCGAGTTACCTCACTAGTAACAGTGACTCCCTCTAATACAGGTCCTGTGTTACCTTACTAGTAACAGTGACCCCCTCTAATACAGCTCCCGAGTTACTCCACTAGTAACAGTGACCCCCTCTAATACAGGTCCTGTGTTACCTCACTAGTAATAGTGACCCCCTCTAATACAGCTCCTGAGTTACCCCACTAGTAACAGTGACTCCCTCTAATACAGGTCCTGTGTTACCTCACTAGTAACAGTGACCCCCTCTAATACAGGTCCTGTGTTACCTCACTAGTAACAGTGACCCCCTCTACTACAGGTCCTGTGTTACCTCACTAGTAACAGTGACCCCCTCTAATACAGGTCCTGTGTTACCTCACTAGTAACAGTGACCCCCTCTAATGCAGGTCCTGTGTTACCTCACTAGTAACAGTGACCCCCTCTAATACAGCTCCAGAGTTACTCCACTAGTAACAGTGACCCCCTCTAATACAGGTCCTGTGTTACCTCACTAGTAATAGTGACTCCCTCTAATACAGCTCCCGAGTTACTCCACTACTAACAGTGACTCCCTCTAATACAGGTCCTGTGTTACCTCACTAGTAACAGTGACCCCCTCTAATACAGCTCCCGAGTTACTCCACTAGTAACAGTAACTCCCTCTAATACAGGTCCTGTGTTACCTCACTAGTAACAGAGACCCCCTCTAATACAGCTCCCGAGTTACTCCACTAGTAACAGTGACTCCCTCTAATACAGGTCCTGTGTTACCTCACTAGTAACAGTGACCCCCTCTAATACAGCTTATGAGTTACTCCACTAGTAACAGTGACCCCCTTAATACAGCTCCCGAGTTACTCCACTAGGAACAGTGACTCCCTCTAATACAGGTCCTGTGTTACCTCACTAGTAACAGTGACCCCCTCTAATACAGCTCCCGAGTTACTCCACTAGTAACAGTGACTCCCTCTAATACAGGTCCTGTGTTACCTCACTAGTAACAGTGACCCCCTCTAATACAGCTCCCGAGTTACTCCACTAGTAACAGTGACTCCCTCTAATACAGGTCCTGTGTTACCTCACTAGTAATAGTGACCCCCTCTAATACAGCTCCCGAGTTACCCCACTAGTAACAGTGACTCCCTCTAATACAGGTCCTGTGTTACCTCACTAGTAACAGTGACCCCCTCTAATACAGGTCCTGTGTTACCTCACTAGTAACAGTGACCCCCTCTAATACAGGTCCTGTGTTACCTCACTAGTAACAGTGACCCCCTCTAATACAGGTCCTGTGTTACCTCACTAGTAACAGTGACCCCCTCTAATACAGGTCCTGTGTTACCTCACTAGTAACAGTGACTCCCTCTAATACAGGTCCTGTGTTAACTCACTAGTAACAGTGAACCCCTCTAATACAGCTCCCGAGTTACTCCACTAGTAACAGTGACTCCCTCTAATACAGGTCCTGTGTTACCTTACTAGTAACAGTGACCCCCTCTAATACAGCTCCCGAGTTACTCCACTAGTAACAGTGACCCCCTCTAATACAGGTCCTGTGTTACCTCACTAGTAATAGTGACCCCCTCTAATACAGCTCCCGAGTTACCCCACTAGTAACAGTGACTCCCTCTAATACAGGTCCTGTGTTACCTCACTAGTAACAGTGACCCCCTCTAATACAGCTCCCGAGTTACTCCACTAGTAACAGTGACTCCCTCTAATACAGGTCCTGTGTTACCTCACTAGTAACAGTGACCCCCTCTAATACAGCTCCCGAGTTACTCCACTAGTAACAGTGACCCCCTCTAATACAGGTCCTGTGTTACCTCACTAGTAATAGTGACCTCCTCTAATACAGGTCCTGTGTTACCTCACTAGTAACAGTGACCCCCTCTAATACAGGTCCTGTGTTACCCCACTAGTAATAGTGACCCCCTCTAATACAGGTCCTGTGTTACCTCACTAGTAATAGTGACCCCCTCTAATACAGCTCCCGAGTTACTCCACTAGTAACAGTAACTCCCTCTAATACAGGTCCTGTGTTACCTCACTAGTAACAGAGACCCCCTCTAATACAGCTCCCGAGTTACTCCACTAGTAACAGTGACTCCCTCTAATACAGGTCCTGTGTTACCTCACTAGTAACAGTGACCCCCTCTAATACAGCTTCCGAGTTACTCCACTAGTAACAGTGACCCCCTTAATACAGCTCCCGAGTTACTCCACTAGTAACAGTGACTCCCTCTAATACAGGTCCTGTGTTACCTCACTAGTAACAGTGACCCCCTCTAATACAGCTCCCGAGTTACTCCACTAGTAACAGTGACTCCCTCTAATACAGGTCCTGTGTTACCTCACTAGTAACAGTGACCCCCTCTAATACAGCTCCCGAGTTACTCCACTAGTAACAGTGACTCCCTCTAATACAGGTCCTGTGTTACCTCACTAGTAATAGTGACCCCCTCTAATACAGCTCCCGAGTTACCCCACTAGTAACAGTGACTCCCTCTAATACAGGTCCTGTGTTACCTCACTAGTAACAGTGACCCCCTCTAATACAGGTCCTGTGTTACCTCACTAGTAACAGTGACCCCCTCTAATACAGGTCCTGTGTTACCTCACTAGTAACAGTGACCCCCTCTAATACAGGTCCTGTGTTACCTCACTAGTAACAGTGACCCCCTCTAATACAGGTCCTGTGTTACCTCACTAGTAACAGTGACCCCCTCTAATGCAGGTCCTGTGTTACATCACTAGTAACAGTGACCCCCTCTAATACAGCTCCAGAGTTACTCCACTAGTAACAGTGACCCCCTCTAATACAGGTCCTGTGTTACCTCACTAGTAATAGTGACTCCCTCTAATACAGCTCCCGAGTTACTCCACTAGTAACAGTGACTCCCTCTAATACAGGTCCTGTGTTACCTCACTAGTAACAGTGACCCCCTCTAATACAGCTCCCAAGTTACTCCACTAGTAACAGTAACTCCCTTTAATACAGGTCCTGTGTTACCTCACTAGTAACAGAGACCCCCTCTAATACAGCTCCCGAGTTACTCCACTAGTAACAGTGACTCCCTCTAATACAGGTCCTGTGTTACCTCACTAGTAACAGTGACCCCCTCTAATACAGCTTCCGAGTTACTCCACTAGTAACAGTGACCCCCTTAATACAGCTCCCGAGTTACTCCACTAGTAACAGTGACTCCCTCTAATACAGGTCCTGTGTTACCTCACTAGTAACAGTGACCCCCTCTAATACAGCTCCCCAGTTACTCCACTCGTAACAGTGACTCCCTCTAATACAGGTCCTGTGTTACCTCACTAGTAACAGTGACCCCCTCTAATACAGCTCCCGAGTTTCTCCACTAGTAACAGTGACCCCCTCTAATACAGGTCCTGTGTTACCTCACTAGTAATAGTGACCTCCTCTAATACAGGTCCTGTGTTACCTCACTAGTAACAGTGACCCCCCTCTAATACAGGTCCTGTGTTACCCCACTAGTAATAGTGACCCCCTCTAATACAGGTCCTGTGTTACCTCACTAGTAATAGTGACCTCCTCTAATACAGGTCCTGTGTTATCTCACTAGTAACAGTGACCCCCTCTAATACAGGTCCTGTGTTACCCCACTAGTAATAGTGACCCCCTCTAATACAGGTGCTGTGTTACCCCACTAGTAATAGTGACTCCCTCTAATACAGGTCCTGTGTTACCTCACTAGTAACAGTGACCCCCTGTAATACAGCTCCCGAGTTACCCCACTAGTAATAGTGACCCCCTCTAATACAGGTCCTGTGTTACCTAACTAGTAACAGTGACCCCCTCTAATACAGCTCCCGAGTTACTCCACTAGTAACAGTGACCCCCTCTAATACAGGTCCTGTGTTACCTCACTAGTAATAGTGACCCCCTCTAATACAGCTCCTGAGTTACCCCACTAGTAACAGTGACTCCCTCTAATACAGGTCCTGTGTTACCTCACTAGTAACAGTGACCCCCTCTAATACAGGTCCTGTGTTACCTCACTAGTAACAGTGACCCCCTCTACTACAGGTCCTGTGTTACCTCACTAGTAACAGTGACCCCCTCTAATACAGGTCCTGTGTTACCTCACTAGTAACAGTGACCCCCTCTAATGCAGGTCCTGTGTTACCTCACTAGTAACAGTGACCCCCTCTAATACAGCTCCAGAGTTACTCCACTAGTAACAGTGACCCCCTCTAATACAGGTCCTGTGTTACCTCACTAGTAATAGTGACTCCCTCTAATACAGCTCCCGAGTTACTCCACTACTAACAGTGACTCCCTCTAATACAGGTCCTGTGTTACCTCACTAGTAACAGTGACCCCCTCTAATACAGCTCCCGAGTTACTCCACTAGTAACAGTAACTCCCTCTAATACAGGTCCTGTGTTACCTCACTAGTAACAGAGACCCCCTCTAATACAGCTCCCGAGTTACTCCACTAGTAACAGTGACTCCCTCTAATACAGGTCCTGTGTTACCTCACTAGTAACAGTGACCCCCTCTAATACAGCTTCCGAGTTACTCCACTAGTAACAGTGACCCCCTTAATACAGCTCCCGAGTTACTCCACTAGTAACAGTGACTCCCTCTAATACAGGTCCTGTGTTACCTCACTAGTAACAGTGACCCCCTCTAATACAGCTCCCGAGTTACTCCACTAGTAACAGTGACTCCCTCTAATATAGGTCCTGTGTTACCTCACTAGTAACAGTGACCCCCTCTAATACAGCTCCCGAGTTACTCCACTAGTAACAGTGACTCCCTCTAATACAGGTCCTGTGTTACCTCACTAGTAATAGTGACCCCCTCTAATACAGCTCCCGAGTTACCCCACTAGTAACAGTGACTCCCTCTAATACAGGTCCTGTGTTACCTCACTAGTAACAGTGACCCCCTCTAATACAGGTCCTGTGTTACCTCACTAGTAACAGTGACCCCCTCTAATACAGGTCCTGTGTTACCTCACTAGTAACAGTGACCCCCTCTAATACAGGTCCTGTGTTACCTCACTAGTAACAGTGACCCCCTCTAATACAGGTCCTGTGTTACCTCACTAGTAACAGTGACTCCCTCTAATACAGGTCCTGTGTTAACTCACTAGTAACAGTGAACCCCTCTAATACAGCTCCCGAGTTACTCCACTAGTAACAGTGACTCCCTCTAATACAAGTCCTGTGTTACCTTACTAGTAACAGTGACCCCCTCTAATACAGCTCCCGAGTTACTCCACTAGTAACAGTGACCCCCTCTAATACAGGTCCTGTGTTACCTCACTAGTAATAGTGACCCCCTCTAATACAGCTCCCGAGTTACCCCACTAGTAACAGTGACTCCCTCTAATACAGGTCCTGTGTTACCTCACTAGTAACAGTGACCCCCTCTAATACAGCTCCCGAGTTACTCCACTAGTAACAGTGACTCCCTCTAATACAGGTCCTGTGTTACCTCACTAGTAACAGTGACCCCCTCTAATACAGCTCCCGAGTTACTCCACTAGTAACAGTGACCCCCTCTAATACAGGTCCTGTGTTACCTCACTAGTAATAGTGACCTCCTCTAATACAGGTCCTGTGTTACCTCACTAGTAACAGTGACCCCCTCTAATACAGGTCCTGTGTTACCCCACTAGTAATAGTGACCCCCTCTAATACAGGTCCTGTGTTACCTCACTAGTAATAGTGACCCCCTCTAATACAGCTCCCGAGTTACTCCACTAGTAACAGTAACTCCCTCTAATACAGGTCCTGTGTTACCTCACTAGTAACAGAGACCCCCTCTAATACAGCTCCCGAGTTACTCCACTAGTAACAGTGACTCCCTCTAATACAGGTCCTGTGTTACCTCACTAGTAACAGTGACCCCCTCTAATACAGCTTCCGAGTTACTCCACTAGTAACAGTGACCCCCTTAATACAGCTCCCGAGTTACTCCACTAGTAACAGTGACTCCCTCTAATACAGGTCCTGTGTTACCTCACTAGTAACAGTGACCCCCTCTAATACAGCTCCCGAGTTACTCCACTAGTAACAGTGACTCCCTCTAATACAGGTCCTGTGTTACCTCACTAGTAACAGTGACCCCCTCTAATACAGCTCCCGAGTTACTCCACTAGTAACAGTGACTCCCTCTAATACAGGTCCTGTGTTACCTCACTAGTAATAGTGACCCCCTCTAATACAGCTCCCGAGTTACCCCACTAGTAACAGTGACCCCCTCTAATACAGGTCCTGTGTTACCTCACTAGTAACAGTGACCCCCTCTAATACAGGTCCTGTGTTACCTCACTAGTAACAGTGACCCCCTCTAATACAGGTCCTGTGTTACCTCACTAGTAACAGTGACCCCCTCTAATACAGGTCCTGTGTTACCTCACTAGTAACAGTGACCCCCTCTAATGCAGGTCCTGTGTTACCTCACTAGTAACAGTGACCCCCTCTAATGCAGGTCCTGTGTTACATCACTAGTAACAGTGACCCCCTCTAATACAGCTCCAGAGTTACTCCACTAGTAACAGTGACCCCCTCTAATACAGGTCCTGTGTTACCTCACTAGTAATAGTGACTCCCTCTAATACAGCTCCCGAGTTACTCCACTAGTAACAGTGACTCCCTCTAATACAGGTCCTGTGTTACCTCACTAGTAACAGTGACCCCCTCTAATACAGCTCCCGAGTTACTCCACTAGTAACAGTAACTCCCTTTAATACAGGTCCTGTGTTACCTCACTAGTAACAGAGACCCCCTCTAATACAGCTCCCGAGTTACTCCACTAGTAACAGTGACTCCCTCTAATACAGGTCCTGTGTTACCTCACTAGTAACAGTGACCCCCTCTAATACAGCTTCCGAGTTACTCCACTAGTAACAGTGACCCCCTTAATACAGCTCCCGAGTTACTCCACTAGTAACAGTGACTCCCTCTAATACAGGTCCTGTGTTACCTCACTAGTAACAGTGACCCCCTCTAATACAGCTCCCCAGTTACTCCACTCGTAACAGTGACTCCCTCTAATACAGGTCCTGTGTTACCTCACTAGTAACAGTGACCCCCTCTAATACAGCTCCCGAGTTACTCCACTAGTAACAGTGACCCCCTCTAATACAGGTCCTGTGTTACCTCACTAGTAATAGTGACCTCCTCTAATACAGGTCCTGTGTTACCTCACTAGTAACAGTGACCCCCCTCTAATACAGGTCCTGTGTTACCCCACTAGTAATAGTGACCCCCTCTAATACAGGTCCTGTGTTACCTCACTAGTAATAGTGACCTCCTCTAATACAGGTCCTGTGTTACCTCACTAGTAACAGTGACCCCCTCTAATACAGGTCCTGTGTTACCCCACTAGTAATAGTGACCCCCTCTAATACAGGTGCTGTGTTACCCCACTAGTAATAGTGACTCCCTCTAATACAGGTCCTGTGTTACCTCACTAGTAACAGTGACCCCCTGTAATACAGCTCCCGAGTTACCCCACTAGTAATAGTGACCCCCTCTAATACAGGTCCTGTGTTACCTCACTAGTAACAGTGACCCCCTCTAATACAGCTCCCGAGTTACTCCACTAGTAACAGTGACCCCCTCTAATACAGGTCCTGTGTTACCTCACTAGTAATAGTGACCTCCTCTAATACAGGTCCTGTGTTACCTCACTAGTAACAGTGACCCCCTCTAATACAGGTCCTGTGTTACCCCACTAGTAATAGTGACCCCCTCTAATACAGGTGCTGTGTTACCCCACTAGTAATAGTGACTCCCTCTAATACAGGTCCTGTGTTACCTCACTAGTAACAGTGACCCCCTGTAATACAGCTCCCGAGTTACCCCACTAGTAATAGTGACCCCCTCTAATACAGGTCCTGTGTTACCTCACTAGTAACAGTGACCCCCTCTAATACAGCTCCCGAGTTACTCCACTAGTAACAGTGACCCCCTCTAATACAGGTCCTGTGTTACCCCACTGGTAATAGTGACCCCCTCTAATACAGGTCCTGTGTTACCCCACTAGTAACAGTGACCCCCTCTAATACAGGTCCTGTGTTACCTCACTAGTAGTAGTGACCCCCTCTAATACAGCTCCCGAGTTACTCCACTAGTAACAGTGACCCCCTCTAATACAGGTCCTATGTTACCTCACTAGTAATAGTGACCCCCTCTAATACAGGTCCTGTGTTACCTCACTAGTAACAGTGACCCCCTCTAATACAGGTCCCATGTTACCTCACTAGTAATAGTGACCCCCTCTAATACAGGTCCTGTGTTACCCCACTAGTAACAGTGACCCCCTCTAATACAGGTCCTGTGTTACCTCACTAGTAACAGTGACCCCCTCTAATACAGGTCCTGTGTTACCTCACTAGTAACAGTGACCCCCTCTAATACAGCTCCAGAGTTACTCCACTAGTAAGTGACCCCCTCTAATACAGGTCCTGTGTTACCTCACTAGTAATAGTGACTCCCTCTAATACAGCTCCCGAGTTACTCCACTAGTAACAGTGACTCCCTCTAATACAGGTCCTGTGTTACCTCACTAGTAACAGTGACCCCCTCTAATACAGCTCCCGAGTTACTCCACTAGTAACAGTAACTCCCTCTAATACAGGTCCTGTGTTACCTCACTAGTAACAGAGACCCCCTCTAATACAGCTCCTGAGTTACTCCACTAGTAACAGTGACTCCCTCTAATACAGGTCCTGTGTTACCTCACTAGTAACAGTGACCCCCTCTAATACAGCTTCCGAGTTACTCCACTAGTAACAGTGACCCCCTTAATACAGCTCCCGAGTTACTCCACTAGTAACAGTGACTCCCTCTAATACAGGTCCTGTGTTACCTCACTAGTAACAGTGACCCCCTCTAATACAGCTCCCGAGTTACTCCACTAGTAACAGTGACTCCCTCTAATACAGGTCCTGTGTTACCTCACTAGTAACAGTGACCCCCTCTAATACAGCTCCCGAGTTACTCCACTAGTAACAGTGACCCCCTCTAATACAGGTCCTGTGTTACCTCACTAGTAATAGTGACCTCCTCTAATACAGGTCCTGTGTTACCTCACTAGTAACAGTGACCCCCTCTAATACAGGTCCTGTGTTACCCCACTAGTAATAGTGACCCCCTCTAATACAGGTCCTGTGTTACCTCACTAGTAATAGTGACCCCCTCTAATACAGGTCCTGTGTTACCTCACTAGTAACAGTGACCCCCTCTAATACAGGTCCTGTGTTACCCCACTAGTAATAGTGACCCCCTCTAATACAGGTGCTGTGTTACCCCACTAGTAATAGTGACTCCCTCTAATACAGGTCCTGTGTTACCTCACTAGTAACAGTGACCCCCTCTAATACAGCTCCCGAGTTACCCCACTAGTAATAGTGACCCCCTCTAATACAGGTCCTGTGTTACCTCACTAGTAACAGTGACCCCCTCTAATACAGCTCCCGAGTTACTCCACTAGTAACAGTGACCCCCTCTAATACAGGTCCTGTGTTACCCCACTGGTAATAGTGACCTCCTCTAATACAGGTCCCATGTTACCTCACTAGTAATAGCGACCCCCTCTAATACAGGTCCTGTGTTACCTCACTAGTAACAGTGACCCCCTCTAATACAGGTCCCATGTTACTTCACTAGTAATAGTGACCCCCTCTAATACAGGTCCTGTGTTACCCCACTAGTAACAGTGACCCCCTCTAATACAGGTCCTGTGTTACCTCACTAGTAACAGTGACCCCCTCTAATACAGGTCCTGTGTTACCTCACTAGTAACAGTGACCCCCTCTAATACAGGTCCCATGTTACCTCACTAGTAATAGTGACCCCCTCTAATACAGGTCCTGTGTTACCCCACTAGTAACAGTGACCCCCTCTAATACAGGTCCTGTGTTACCTCACTAGTAACAGTGACCCCCTCTAATAAAGCTCCCGAGTTACTCCACTAGTAATAGTGACCCCCTCTAATACAGGTCCTGTGCTACCCCACTAGTAATAGTGACCCCCTCTAATACAGCTCCCGAGTTACTCCACTAGTAACAGTGACCCCCTCTAATACAGGTCCTGTGTTACCTCACTAGTAATGGTGACCCCCTCTAATACAGCTCCCGAGTTACCCCACTAGTAACAGTGACCCCCTCTAATACAGGTCCTGTGTTACCCCACTAGTAATAGTGACCCCCTCTAATACTGCTCCCGAGTTACTCCACTAGTAACAGTGACCCCCTCTAATACAGGTCCTGTGTTATCTCACTAGTAACGGTGACCCCCTCTAATACAGCTCCCGAGTTACTCCACTAGTAACAGTGACCCCCTCTAATACAGGTCCTGTGTTACCCCACTAGTAATAGTGACCCCTCTAATGCAGGTCCTGTGTTACCCCACTAGTAATAGTGACCCCTCTAATGCAGGTCCTGTGTTACCCCACTAGTAATAGTGACCCCCCTCTAATACAGGTCCTGTGTTACCCCACTAGTAACAGTGACCCCCTCTAATACAGGTCCTGTGTTACCTCACTAGTAATAGTGACCCCCTCTAATACAGCTCCCGAGTTACTCCACTAGTAACAGTGGCCCCCTCTAATACAGGTCCCATGTTACCTCACTAGTAATAGTGACCCCCTCTAATATAGGTCCTGTGTTACCTCACTAGTAACAGTGACCCCCTCTAATATAGGTCCTGTGTTACCTCACTAGTAACAGTGACCCCCTCTAATACAGCTCCCGAGTTACTCCACTAGTAACAGTAACCACTTCTAATACAGGTCCTGTGTTACCTCACTAGTAACAGTGACCCCCTCTAATACAGGTCCCGTGTTACCACACTAGTAACAGTGACCCCCTCTAATACAGGTCCCGTGTTACCTCACTAGTAACAGTGACCTCCTCTAATACAGGTCCTGTGTTACCTCACTAGTAACAGTGACCCCCTCTAATACAGGTCCTGTGTTACCCCACTAGTAACAGTGACCCCCTCTAATACAGGTCCTGTGTTACCCCACTAGTAACAGTGACCCCCTCTAATACAGGTCCTGTGTTACCTCACTAGTAACAGTGACCCCCTCTAATACAGGTCCTGTGTTACCTCACTAGTAACAGTGACCCCCTCTAATACAGGTCCTGTGTTACCTCACTAGTAACAGTGACCCCCTCTAATACAGGTCCTGTGTTACCTCACTAGTAACAGTGACCCCCTCTAATACAGGTCCTGTGTTACCCCACTAGTAACAGTGACCCCCTCTAATACAGGTCCTGTGTTACCCCACTAGTAATAGTGTCCCCCTCTAATACAGCTCCTGAGTTACTCCACTAGTAACAGTGATCCCCTCTAATACAGGTCCTGTGTTACCTCACTAGTAACGGTGTCCCCCTCTAATACAGCTCCCGAGTTACCCCACTAGTAACAGTGACCCCCCCTCTAATACAGGTCCTGTGTTACCCCACTAGTAATAGTGACCCCCTCTAATGCAGGTCCTGTGTTACCCCACTAGTAATAGTGACCCCCTCTAATACAGGTCCTGTGTTACCCCATTAGTAATAGTGACCCCCTCTAATACAGGTCCTGTGTTACCCCACTAGTAACAGTGACCCCCTCTAATACAGGTCCTGTGTTACCCCACTAGTAATAGTGACCCCCTCTAATACAGGTCCTGTGTTACCTCACTAGTAACAGTGACCCCCTCTAATACAGGTCCTGTGTTACCCCAATAGTAATAGTGACCCCCTCTAATACAGTGCCCGAGTTACTCCACTAGTAACAGTGACCCCCTCTAATACAGGTCCTGTGTTACCCCACTAGTAATAGTGACCCCCCTCTAATATAGGTCCTGTGTTACCCCACTAGTAATAGTGACCCCCTCTAATACAGGTCCTGTGTTACCTCACTAGTAATAGTGACCCCCTCTAATACAGGTCCTGTGTTACCTCACTAGTAATAGTGACCCCCTCTAATACAGGTCCTGTGTTACCTCACTAGTAATAGTGACCCCCTCTAATATAGGTCCTGTGTTACCCCACTAGTAATAGTGACCCCCTCTAATACAGCCCGAGCCCGGTCCTGTGTTACCTCACTAGTAACAGTAACCACCTCTAATACAGGTCCTGTGTTACCTCACTAGTAACAGTAGCCCCCTCTAATACAGGTCCCGTGTTACCCCACTAGTAATAGTGACCCCCTCTAATACAGGTCCCGTGTTACCCCACTAGTAATAGTGACCCCCTCTAATCCTACACTAGTACTGGTGACCATTCTCATGCACCTCCCTCTGTCCCTTCTCTCCTGCAGGGGCTCCCGTTCTGTTTGTCATCCCATGGGTGGTCATGCGGCAGTTATACGAAAACACACAGTAAGTGCAACCTATCACCCCCATTGTGTACTGACAACTGACACCTGGATGAGTGAAACGTTACATAGGTTATTGACCCCCACAAAGCATAAGAGGCTTCCCTGGAGGTGCGAGGCGCGCTCTGACTCCTGCCTCTTGTCTTCTAGATGCTGGGAAAGAAACGACAACCGCTCGTACTGGTGGATAATCCGCTCCCCCATCTTGCTGGCCGTGCTGGTACGTTCTGGGACATTGCAATTTTATAAGGGTATACATTCTATATTGTATATATTGTATTGGTGTATGAGAGATATATGGGGGGAACATACTCCTCAGAAGGTCTTAAATGGTTTGTCCAGGGAGCATTCATTGACTTACCTTGTCCTGGGGATCGTTGATGATGGACCTCGGGGTTGTGATGTTGCCGGAACCCTCAGGTCCATCATCAGCAATCCCTGCGAACAAGCAAGTAAATGAATGAGGCTTTAGTATAGTCAGCCCGCCCCATAGTACTTAATTACCTGTGAGATCAGAGGTGGAGGGGGCAGAGTGACCCAGGGGGCCCAAAGCCGCCTCGTATCACATGACCTGGAACCAGGTAAGTAAATTCCTACTCCACGGACAACCCCTTTAAAATTTTGTAAAACTCAGATGAAAAACACCACAACAGATCCAAACGGGTCATTATTTGGCAAAAACTCCCCCAAATCCCAAGTGAGATAACCTGAGGCCCCCCATGAATCAGGAGCTTATAGGACCAGCTTCACACCAATAACCTGACCTCCTGGTTCTCCGGATGACTTTGTCTCTTCCATCGTTCTGGAGGAATTTTGCCCGATTCTTCTCTAGAATGTTACGTCACATCATTGAAGTCTGTTCACATTGGTTTCTGCTCAGATCTCATAAGGTCTGGCCACAGCATTTCTATTGGGTTGGGGCCATTACAACACTGTGCATACTCTCTTTTTCAGCCATTCTGTTGTAGATTTACTGCTGTGCTCAGGTCTTTGTCCTGTCACATGACCCAGTTTGGGCCCAGCTTTATTTACAGTATAGACGGCCTCACATCTGACACTACAATATTATACAGAGGAGTTCATGGGTCACTCAATTGCTGATATCTTTCCTCCTTGGTATTGTGTTAACACACACTGAATACTCCAGACCGGCAAACTGCCAAAACTTTATCTGAGGTTGGATTTACACAATATTAAGACCTGCTAAGGAGCAGATGTTTATTATATCCTGATATATGTAAAAGCAGAGAATTCAAAGAGGGAAGATGCTGTTTCTCTCATAACTGTGTATATAGATAGATAAATAGATAGGATATATATATATATATATATATATATATATATATATACAGTACTTCTGATTGGCTGCTCTTACGTCATTTAATTAGATAAACTTCATCATCTTCCTGCGGATTCTGCGCATCCTGGTCCTGAAACTTCGAGCCAATCAGATGAGGAGGAGCGATCGCAAATTTAGGTGAAAACCCCTAGAGAGCATTACATCCTGCAGTGCATCAGCCGTCTACACAGTACAGGACACTGCCCTGCAGAGTATCATCCCCTACACAATGCAGAACACTGCAGATCATCTCTTCTCATTCTTTTTAGATTGGCTAAGTCCACCCTAACGCTAATTCCACTTCTCGGGATCCATGAAGCCGTCTTTAACCTTATTCCGGAGGAGAGTGCGACGGGCCGAGTGCGCTACAGTAAACTGGGCCTAGAACTGCTGCTCAGCTCCTTCCATGTACGACTCCTAGTGCATAAGTATTTACCCCCAGCACTGCCATAGACAGCACAGAAAAATCTGAAAAAGTATGTGCCCCCTCACCAATAATCCCTGCAAATCTCTATAATCTGCTCTCAGCTTTGCTGACTCCACTGTCATTCACATATTGGGAGGTTTCTTCAGGACAAAGACTCCAGAGCCTCCATGTTGTGATGACAGACCGGAAGTCACCGATTTTTATTATCTGTCCTGCTAACAATCGACATTCTGATTGGATTAATCCCATAATATAACATGGCAAACGGCATTATACCAACACAGAGCTCCAAACCTCCAGCATACACAGAGCTCACTACATACAGATTATACAGTAACCACTAGAGGGAGCTCACTACATACAGATTATACAGTCACTGCTAGGGGAGCTCACTACATACAGATTATACAGTCACTGCTAGGAGGAGCTCACTACATACATATTATACACTCACCACTAGAGGGAGCCCCCAGACAGTCACCCGGGAGCTCACTACATACAGATTATACAGTCACCACTAGAGGGAGCTCACTACATACAGATTATACAGTCACTGCTAGGGGAGCTCACTACATACAGAATATACAGTCACCACTAGAGGGAGCTCACTACATACAGATTATACAGTCACCGCTAGGGGAGATCACTACATACAGATTATACAGTCACCACTAGGAGGAGCTCACTACATACATATTATACACTCACCACTAGAGGGAGCTCACTACATACAGATTATACAGTCACCACTAGGAGGAGCTCACTACATACAGATTATACACTCACCACTAGAGGGAGCTCACTACATACAGATTATACAGTCACCACTAGGAGGAGCCACACATACAGATTATACAGTCACCCTAGGGGAGCTCACTACATACAGATTATACAGTCACCACTAGGAAGAGCTCACTACATACAGATTATACAGTCACCACTAGGAGGAGCTCACTACATACAGATTATACAGTCACCACTAGGAAGAGCTCACTACATACAGATTATACAATCACCACTAGGGGGAGCTCACTACATACAGATTATACAGTCACCACTAGGAGGAGCTCACTACATACATATTATACACTCACCACTAGAGGGAGCTCACTACATACAGATTATACAGTCACCACTAGGGGGAGCTCACTACATACAGATTATACAGTCACCACTAGGGGGAGCTCACTACATACAGATTATACAGTCACCACTAGGAGGAGCTCACTACATACAGATTATACAGTCACCACTAGGAGGAGCTCACTACATACAGATTATACAGTCACCACTAGGAGGAGCTCACTACATACAGATTATACAGTCACCACTAGGGGTAGCTCACTACATACAGATTATACAGTCACCACTAGGAGGAGCTCACTACATACAGATTATACAGTCACCACTAGAGGAAGCTCACTACATACAGATTATACAGTCACCACTAGGAGGAGATCACTACATACAGATTATACAGTCACCACTAGGGGGAACTCACTACATACAGATTATACAGTCACCACTAGGAGGAGATCACTACATACAGATTATACAGTCACCACTAGGGGGAGCTCACTACATACAGATTATACAGTCACCACTAGAGGGAGCTCACTACATACAGATTATACAGTCACCACTAGGAGGAGCTCACTACATACAGATTATACACTCACCACTAGAGGGAGCTCACTACATACAGATTATACAGTCACCACTAGGGGGAACTCACTACATCCAGATTATACAGTCACCACTAGGAGGAGATCACTACATACAGATTATACAGTCACCACTAGGGGGAGCTCACTACATACAGATTATACAGTCACCACTAGGAGGAGCTCACTACATACAGATTATACAGTCACCACTAGAGGGAGCTCACTACATACAGATTATACAGTCACCACTAGAGGGAGCTCACTACATACAGATTATACAGTCACCACTAGAGGGAGCTCACTACATACAGATTATACAGTCACCAATAGAGGGAGCTCACTACATACAGATTATATAGTCACCACTAGGAGGAGCCACACAACAGATATACAGCCACCACTAGGAGGAGCTCACTACATACAGATTATACAGTCACCACTAGAGGGAGCTCACTACATACAGATTATACAGTCACCACTAGGGGGAGCTCACTACATACAGATTATACAGTCACCACTAGGAGGAGCTCACTACATACAGATTATACAGTCATCACTAGAGGGAGCTCACTAAATACAGATTATACAGTCACCACTAGGAGGAGCTCACTACATACATATTATATAGTCACCACTAGGAGGACCTCACTACATACAGATTATACAGTCACCACTAGGAGGAGCTCACTACATACAGATTATACAGTCACCACTAGGAGGAGCTCACTACATACAGATTATACAGTCACCACTAGGGTGAGCTCACTACATACAGATTATACAGTCACCACTAGAGGGAGCTCACTACATACAGATTATACAGTCACCACTATAGGGAGCTCACTACATACAGATTATACAGTCACCACTAGAGGGAGCTCACTACATACAGATTATACAGTCACCACTAGAGGGAGCTCACTACATACAGATTATACAGTCACCACTAGAGGGAGCTCACTACATACAGATTATACAGTCACCAATAGAGGGAGCTCACTACATACAGATTATATAGTCACCACTAGGAGGAGCTCACTACATACAGATTATACAGCCACCACTAGGAGGAGCTCACTACATACAGATTATACAGTCACCACTAGAGGGAGCTCACTACATACAGATTATACAGTCACCACTAGGGGGAGCTCACTACATACAGATTATACAGTCACCACTAGGAGGAGCTCACTACATACAGATTATACAGTCATCACTAGAGGGAGCTCACTAAATACAGATTATACAGTCACCACTAGGAGGAGCTCACTACATACATATTATATAGTCACCACTAGGAGGACCTCACTACATACAGATTATACAGTCACCACTAGGAGGAGCTCACTACATACAGATTATACAGTCACCACTAGGAGGAGCTCACTACATACAGATTATACAGTCACCACTAGGGTGAGCTCACTACATACAGATTATACAGTCACCACTAGAGGGAGCTCACTACATACAGATTATACAGTCACCACTATAGGGAGCTCACTACATACAGATTATACAGTCACCACTAGAGGGAGCTCACTACATACAGATTATACAGTCACCACTAGGGGGAGCTCACTACATACAGATTACACACTCACCACTAGGGTGAGCTCACTACATACAGATTATACAGTCACCACTAGAGGGAGCTCACTACATACAGATTATACAGTCACCACTAGGAGGAGCTCACTATATACAGATTATACAGTCACCACTAGGGGGACCTCACTACATACAGATTATACAGCCACCACTAGGGGGAGCTCACTACATACAGATTATACAGTCACCACTAGAGGGAGCTCACTACATACAGATTATACAGTCACCACTAGGGGAAGCTCTCTACATACAAATTATACAGTCACCACTAGGAGGAGCTCACTACATACAGATTATACAGTCACCACTAGGAGGAGCTCACTACATACAGATTATACAGTCACCACTAGGGGGAGCTCAATACATACAGATTATACAGTCACCACTAGGAGGAGCTCACTACATACAGATTATACAGTCACCACTAGGGGAAGCTCACTACATACAGATTATACAGTCACCACTAGGAGGAGCTCACTACATACAGATTATACAGTCACCACTAGGAGGAGCTCACTACATACAGATTATACAATCACCACTAGGGGGAGCTCAATACATACAGATTATACAGTCACCACTAGGAGGAGCTCACTACATACAGATTATACAGTCACCACTAGGGGAAGCTCACTACATACAGATTATACAGTCACCACTAGGAGGAGCTCACTACATACAGATTATACAGTTACCACTAGGAGGAGCTCACTACATACAGATTATACAGTCACCACTAGGGGGAGCTCACTACATACAGATTATACAGTCACCACTAGGAGGAGCTCACTACATACAGATTATACAGTCACCACTAGGAGGAGCTCACTACATACAGATGATGCAGTCACCACTAGGAGGAGCTCACTACATACAGATTATATAGTCACCACTAGAGGGAGCTCACTACATACAGATTATACAGTCACCACTAGGAGGAGCTCACTACATACAGATTATACAGTCACCACTAGAGGGAGCTCACTACATACAAATTATACAGTCACCACTAGAGGGAGCTCACTACATACAGATTATACAGTCACCAATAGAGGGAGCTCACTACATACAGATTATACAGCCACCACTAGGAGGAGCTCACTACATACAGATTATACAGTCACCACTAGAGGGAGCTCACTACATACAGATTATACAGTCACCACTAGGGGGAGCTCACTACATACAGATTATACAGTCACCACTAGGAGGAGCTCACTACATACAGATTATACAGTCACCACTAGAGGGAGCTCACTACATACAGATTATACAGTCACCACTAGGAGGAGCTCACTACATACATATTATATAGTCACCACTAGGAGGACCTCACTACATACAGATTATACAGTCACCACTAGGAGGAGCTCACTACATACAGATTATACAGTCACCACTAGGAGGAGCTCACTACATACAGATTATACAGTCACCACTAGGGTGAGCTCACTACATACAGATTATACAGTAACCACTAGAGGGAGCTCACTACATACAGATTATACAGTCACCACTAGAGGGAGCTCACTACATACAGATTATACAGTCACCACTAGGGGGAGCTCACTACATACAGATTATACAGTCACCACTAGAGGGAGCTCACTACATACAGATTATACAGTCACCACTAGAGGGAGCTCACTACATACAGATTATTCAGTCACCACTAGGAGGAGCGAACTATATACAGCTTATACAGTCACCACTAGGGGGACCTCACTACATACAGATTATACAGCCACCACTAGGGGGAGCTCACTACATACAGATTATACAGTCACCACTAGAGGGAGCTCACTACATACAGATTATACAGTCACCACTAGGGGAAGCTCTCTACATACAGATTATACAGTCACCACTAGGAGGAGCTCACTACATACAGATTATACAGTCACCACTAGGGGGAGCTCTCACTACATACAGATTATACAGTCACCACTAGGAGGAGCTCACTACATACAGATTATACAGTCACCACTAGGGGAAGCTCACTACATACAGATTATACAGTCACCACTAGAGGGAGCTCACTACATACAGATTATACAGTCACCACTAGGAGGAGCTCACTACATACAGATTATACAGTCACCACTAGGAGGAGTGCACTACATACAGATTATACAGTCACCACTAGCAGGAGCTCACTACATACAGATTATACAGTCACCACTAGAGGGAGCTCACTACATACAGATTATACAGCCACCACTAGGGGGAGCTCACTACATACAGATTATACAGTCACCACTAGAGGGAGCTCACTACATACAGATTATACAGTCACCACTAGGAGGAGCTCACTACATACAGATTATACAGTCACCACTAAGAGGAGCTCACTACATACAGATTATACAGTCACCACTAGGAGGAGCTCACTACATACAGATTATACAGTCACCACTAGGGTGAGCTCACTACATACAGATTATACAGTAACCACTAAAGGGAGCTCACTACATACAGATTATACAGTCACCACTAGGGGGAGCTCACTACATACAGATTATACAGTCACCACTAGAGGGAGCTCACTACATACAGATTATACAGTCACCACTAGGGGGAGCTCACTACATACAGATTATACAGTCACCACTAGAGGGAGCTCACTACATACAGATTATACAGTCACCACTAGGAGGAGCTCACTACATACAGATTATACAGTCACCACTAGGAGGAGCTCACTACATACAGATTATACAGTCACCACTAGGAGGAGCTCACTACATACAGATTATACAGTCACCACTAGAGGGAGCTCACTACATACAGATTATACAGTCACCACTAGGGGGAGCTCACTACATACAGATTATACAGTCACCACTAGGAGGAGCTCACTACATACAGATTATACAGTCACCACTAGAGGGAGCTCACTACATACAGATTATACAGTCACCACTAGGAGGAGCTCACTACATACATATTATATAGTCACCACTAGGAGGACCTCACTACATACAGATTATACAGTCACCACTAGGAGGAGCTCACTACATACAGATTATACAGTCACCACTAGGAGGAGCTCACTACATACAGATTATACAGTCACCACTAGGGTGAGCTCACTACATACAGATTATACAGTAACCACTAAAGGGAGCTCACTACATACAGATTATACAGTCACCACTAGAGGGAGCTCACTACATACAGATTATACAGTCACCACTAGGGGGAGCTCACTACATACAGATTATACAGTCACCACTAGAGGGAGCTCACTACATACACATTATACAGTCACCACTAGGGGGAGCTCACTACATACAGATTATACACTCACCACTAGGGGGAGCTCACTACATACAGATTATACAGTCACCACTAGGGGGAGCTCACTACATACAGATTATACAGTCACCACTAGGGAGAGCTCACTACATACAGATTATACAGTCACCACTAGAGGGAGCTCCCTACATACAGATTATACAGTCACCACTAGGGGTAGCTCACTACATACAGATTATACAGTCACCACTAGGAGGATCTCACTACATACAGATTATACAGTCACCACTAGGAGGAGCTCACTACATACAGATTATACAGTCACCACTAGAGGGAGCTCACTACATACAGATTATACAGTCACCACTAGAGGGAGCTCACTACATACAGATTATACAGTCACCACTAGGAGGAGCTCACTATATACAGATTATACAGTCACCACTAGGGGGACCTCACTACATACAGATTATACAGCCACCACTAGGGGGAGCTCACTACATACAGATTATACAGTCACCACTAGGGGGAGCTCACTACATACAGATTATACAGCCACCACTAGGGGGAGCTCACTACATACAGATTATTCAGTCACCACTAGGAGGAGCTCACTACATACAGATTATACAGTCACCACTAGGAGGAGCTCACTACATATAGATTATACAGTCACCACTAGAGGGAGCTCACTACATACAGATTATACAGTCACCACTAGGGGAAGCTCTCTACATACAGATTATACAGTCACCACTAGGAGGAGCTCACTACATACAGATTATACAGTCACCACTAGGAGGAGCTCACTACATACAGATTATACAGTCACCACTAGGGGGAGCTCTCACTACATACAGATTATACAGTCACCAGTAGAGGGAGCTCACTACATACAGATTATACAGCCACCACTAGGGGGAGCTCACTACATACAGATTATACAGTCACCACTAGGAGGAGCTCACTACATACAGATTATACAATCACCACTAGGAGGAGCTCACTACATACTGATTATACAGTCACCACTAGGAGGAGCTCACTACATACAGATTATACAGTCACCACTAGGAGGAGCTCACTACATACAGATTATACAGGCACCACTAGAGGGAGCTCACTAAATTACAGATTATACAGTCACCACTAGAGGGAGCTCACTACATACAGATTATACAGTCACCACTAGGGGGAGCTCACTACATACAGATTATACAGTCACCACTAGGAGGAGCTCACCACATACAGATTATACAGTCACCACTAGAGGGAGCTCACTACATACAGATTATACAGTCACCAGTAGGGGGAGCTCACTACATACAGATTATACAGTCACCACTAGGGGGAGCTCACTACATACAGTTTACACATCCACTGCCAGGGGAAATTTATGAAGTGTCTGCCAGATGTATATCGTGAACGCTATAATTGCCCAGTATACAGTGAGCATCTCCTAGTGGTGGCTGCAGAATTTTATCATGTAACGGTATGGCTGTGCAGGGAGTTTGGAGCTGTGTAATAGTATGGGGTGAGCTATCTGTACCGGCCATCAGGCAGTAATACTCAACATGTATAACGTAGATGCGTCTGTGACTAGTTCTGCAGCAGCTGCCAGTCACTGTGATTATCGTCACCTTTCATGTTGTCTCCAGAAACACTAGGAAGGAGGTTGTGTGCTGTCTAGTCTGATGTCACCCCCTTCGTGACTCACCTGAGAGGGGGCGGGCCAGAGTACACATGTGATTTATCCTCTCTGTGTCAGGTTCTTCTTGGCAGATTAATAGATCAGTATGACAGACATGTATTGACAGGGCACATATTGGCAGAACAGTCCCGGTAGTCATGTGTCATCCTCTCTGTCCTACAGGGGCTGCTGGTAGCAGTGCTGTACTGCATCTGTAATAAGGAGGTAAAAGCCCCCATCTCCACACTGCCCCCATCTCCCTCTGCACCCCCCATCTCCACACTGCCCCCCATCTCCCTCTGCACCCACATCTCCACACTGCCCCCATCTCCCTCTGCAGCCCCCATCTCCACACTGCCCCCCATCTCCCTCTGCAACTCCCATCTCCACACTGCCCCCCATCTTCCTCTGCACCCCCCATCTCCACACTGCCCCCCATCTCCCTCTGCACCCCCCATCTCCACACTGCCCCCCATCTCCCTCTGCACCCCCCATCTCCACACTGCCCCCCATCTCCCTCTGCACCCACATCTCCACACTGCCCCATCTCCCTCTGCACCTCCCATCTCCACACTGCCCCCCATCTCCCTCTGCACCCCCATCTCCACACTGCCCCCCATCTCCCTCTGCACACCCATCTCCCTCTGCACCCCCCATCTCCACACTGCCCCCCATCTCCCTCTGCACCCCCCATCTCCACACTGCCCCCCATCTCCCTCTGAACCCCATCTCCCTCTGCACACCCATCTCCCTCTGCACCCCCCATCTCCACACTGCCCCCCATCTCCCTCTGCACCCCCCATCTCCACACTGCCTCCCATCTCCCTCTGCACCCCCCATCTCCACACTGCCCCCCATCTCCCTCTGCACCCCCCATCTCCACACTGCCCCCCCATCTCCCTCTGCATCCCCATCTCCACACTGCCCCCCATCTCCCTCTGCACACCCATCTCCCTCTGCACCCCCCATCTCCACACTGCCCCCCATCTCCCTCTGAACCCCATCTCCCTCTGCACACCCATCTCCCTCTGCACCCCCCATCTCCACACTGCCCCCATCTCCCTCTGCACCCCCCATCTCCACACTGCCCCCCATCTCCCTCTGCACCCCCCATCTCCACACTGCCCCCCATCTCCCTCTGCACCCCCATCTCCACACTGCCCCCCATCTCCCTCTGCACACCCATCTCCCTCTGCACCCCCCATCTCCACACTGCCCCCCCCATCTCCCTCTGCACCCCCATCTCCACACTGCCCCCCATCTCCCTCTGAACCCCATCTCCCTCTGCACCCCCATCTCCACACTGCCCCCCATCTCCCTCTGCACCCACATCTCCACACTGCCCCCCATCTCCCTCTGCCCCCCCATCTCCCTCTGCACCCCCATCTCCACATTGCCCACCATCTCCCTCTGCACCCCCATCTCCACACTGCCCCCCATCTCCCTCTGCACACCCATCTCCCTCTGCACCCCCCATCTCCACACTGCCCCCCATCTCCCTCTGCACCCCCCATCTCCACACTGCCCCCCATCTCCCTCTGCACCCCATCTCCCTCTGCACCCCCATCTCCACACTGCCCCCCCATCTCCCTCTGCACCCACATCTCCACACTGCCCCCCCATCTCCCTCTGCCCCCCCATCTCCCTCTGCACCCCATCTCCCTCTGCACCCCCCATCTCCACACTGCCCCCCATCTCCCTCTGCACCCCATCTCCCTCGGCACCCCCATCTCCACACTGCCCCCCATCTCCCTCTGCACCCCATCTCCCTCTGCGCCCCCATCTCCATACTGCCCACCATCTCCCTCTGCACCCACATCTCCACACTTCCCCCCCATCTCCCTCTGCCCCCCATCTCCCTCTGCACCCCCATCTCCACACTGCCCCCCATCTCCCTCTGCACCCACATCTCCACACTGCCCCCATCTCCCTCTGCACCCACATCTCCACACTGCCCCCCATCTCTCCCTCCCATCTGCCTCTGCACCCCCATCTCCACACTGCCCCCCATCTCCCTCTGCACCCCCATCTCCACACTGCCCCCATCTCCCTCTGCACCCACATCTCCACACTGCCCCCCATCTCCCTCTGCACCCACATCTCCACACTGCCCCCCATCTCCCTCTGCCCCATCTCCATACTGTCCCCCATCTCCCTCTGCACCCCCATCTCCACACTGCCCCCATCTCCACACTGTCCCCCATCTCCCTCTGCACCCACATCTCCACACTGCCCCCCCATCTCCCTCTGCGCCCACATCTCCACACTGCCCCCATCTCCCTCTGCACCCACATCTCCACACTGCCCCCCATCTCTCCCTCCCATCTCCCTCTGCACCCCCATCTCCACACTGCCCCACATCTCCCTCTGCACCCACATCTCCACACTGCCCCCCATCTCCCTCTGCACCCCCATCTCCACACTGCCCCCCATCTCCCTCTGCACCCCCATCTCCACATTGCCCCCCATCTCCACACTGCCCCCCATCTCCCTCTGCACCCACATCTCCACACTGCCCCCCATCTCCCCCTGCCCCGTCTCCACATTGCCCCCCATCTCCACACTGTCCCCCATCTCCCTCTGCACCCCCATCTCCCCCTGCCTCCCCCCCCATCTCCCTCTGCCCCCATCTCCACACTGCCCCCCATCTCCACACTGCCCCCATCCCCTCTGCACCCCCATCTCCACATTGCCCCCCATCTCCACACTGCCTCCCATCTCCCTCTGCACCCCCATCTCCCCCTGCCCCCATCTCCACACTGCCCCCCATCTCCACACTGCCCCCCATCTCCCTCTGCACCCCCATCTCCACATTGCCCCCCATCTCCCTCTGCACCCCCATCTCCACACTGTCCCCATCTCCACACTGTCCCCCATCTCCCTCTGCCCCATCTCCTTCTGCACCCCCATCTCCCTCTGCACCCACATCTCCACACTGCCCCCCATCTCCCTCTGCACCCACATCTCCACACTGCCCCCCATCTCCCTCTGCACCCACATCTCCACACTGTCCCCCATCTCCCTCTGCACCCACATCTCCACACTGTCCCCCATCTCCCTCTGCACCCCCATCTCCCTCTGCCCCCATTTCCACACTGCCCCCCATCTCCACACTGCCCCCCATCTCCCTCTGCACCCCCATCTCCCTCTGCACCCCCATCTCCACACTGCCCCCATCTCCACACTGTCCCCCATCTCCCTCTGCACCCACATCTCCACACTGCCCCCCCATCTCCCTCTGCACCCCCCATCTCCACACTGCCCCCCCATCTCCCTCTGCACCCCCATCTCCACACTGCCCCCATCTCCACACTGTCCCCCATCTCCCTCTGCACCCACATCTCCACACTGCCCCCCCATCTCCCTCTGCACCCCCCATCTCCACACTGCCCCCATCTCCCTCTGCACCCCCCATCTCCACACTGCCCCCCCATCTCCCTCTGCGCCCACATCTCCACACTGCCCCCATCTCCCTCTGCACCCACATCTCCACACTGCCCCCCATCTCTCCCTCCCATCTCCCTCTGCACCCCCATCTCCACACTGCCCCACATCTCCCTCTGCACCCCCCATCTCCACACTGCCCCCCCATCTCCCTCTGCACCCCCATCTCCACACTGCCCCCCATCTCCCTCTGCACACCCATCTCCCTCTGCACCCCCCATCTCCACACTGCCCCCCCATCTCCCTCTGCACCCCCATCTCCACACTGCCCCCCATCTCCCTCTGAACCCCATCTCCCTCTGCACCCCCATCTCCACACTGCCCCCCATCTCCCTCTGCACCCACATCTCCACACTGCCCCCCATCTCCCTCTGCCCCCCCATCTCCCTCTGCACCCCCATCTCCACACTGCCCACCATCTCCCTCTGCACCCCCATCTCCACACTGCCCCCCATCTCCCTCTGCACACCCATCTCCCTCTGCACCCCCATCTCCACACTGCCCCCCATCTCCCTCTGCACCCCCCATCTCCACACTGCCCCCCATCTCCCTCTGCACCCCATCTCCCTCTGCACCCCCATCTCCACACTGCCCCCCATCTCCCTCTGCACCCACATCTCCACACTGCCCCATCTCCCTCTGCCCCCCCCATCTCCCTCTGCACCCCATCTCCCTCTGCACCCCCCATCTCCACACTGCCCCCCATCTCCCTCTGCACCCCATCTCCCTCTGCACCCCCATCTCCACACTGCCCCCCATCTCCCTCTGCACCCCATCTCCCTCTGCGCCCCCATCTCCATACTGCCCACCATCTCCCTCTGCACCCACATCTCCACACTTCCCCCCCATCTCCCTCTGCCCCCCATCTCCCTCTGCACCCCCATCTCCACACTGCCCCCCATCTCCCTCTGCACCCACATCTCCACACTGCCCCCATCTCCCTCTGCACCCACATCTCCACACTGCCCCCCATCTCTCCCTCCCATCTGCCTCTGCACCCCCATCTCCACACTGCCCCCCATCTCCCTCTGCACCCCCATCTCCACACTGCCCCCATCTCCCTCTGCACCCACATCTCCACACTGCCCCCCATCTCCCTCTGCACCCACATCTCCACACTGCCCCCCATCTCCCTCTGCCCCATCTCCATACTGTCCCCCATCTCCCTCTGCACCCCCATCTCCACACTGCCCCCATCTCCACACTGTCCCCCATCTCCCTCTGCACCCACATCTCCACACTGCCCCCCCATCTCCCTCTGTGCCCACATCTCCACACTGCCCCCATCTCCCTCTGCACCCACATCTCCACACTGCCTCCCATCTCTCCCTCCCATCTCCCTCTGCACCCCCATCTCCACACTGCCCCACATCTCCCTCTGCACCCACATCTCCACACTGCCCCCCATCTCCCTCTGCACCCCCATCTCCACACTGCCCCCCATCTCCCTCTGCACCCCCATCTCCACATTGCCCCCCATCTCCACACTGCCCCCCATCTCCCTCTGCACCCACATCTCCACACTGCCCCCCATCTCCCCCTGCCCCGTCTCCACATTGCCCCCCATCTCCACACTGTCCCCCATCTCCCTCTGCACCCCCATCTCCCCCTGCCCCCCCCCATCTCCCTCTGCCCCCATCTCCACACTGCCCCCCATCTCCACACTGCCCCCATCCCCTCTGCACCCCCATCTCCACATTGCCCCCCATCTCCACACTGCCTCCCATCTCCCTCTGCACCCCCATCTCCCCCTGCCCCCATCTCCACACTGCCCCCCATCTCCACACTGCCCCCCATCTCCCTCTGCACCCCCATCTCCACATTGCCCCCCATCTCCCTCTGCACCCCCATCTCCACACTGTCCCCATCTCCACACTGTCCCCCATCTCCCTCTGCCCCATCTCCTTCTGCACCCCCATCTCCCTCTGCACCCACATCTCCACACTGCCCCCCATCTCCCTCTGCACCCACATCTCCACACTGCCCCCCATCTCCCTCTGCACCCACATCTCCACACTGTCCCCCATCTCCCTCTGCACCCACATCTCCACACTGTCCCCCATCTCCCCTCTGCACCCCCATCTCCCCCTGCCCCCCCATCTCCCTCTGCCCCCATTTCCACACTGCCCCCCATCTCCACACTGCCCCCCCATCTCCCTCTGCACCCCCATCTCCCTCTGCACCCCCATCTCCACACTGCCCCCATCTCCACACTGTCCCCCATCTCCCTCTGCACCCACATCTCCACACTGCCCCCCCATCTCCCTCTGCGCCCACATCTCCACACTGCCCCCATCTCCCTCTGCACCCACATCTCCACACTGCCCCCCATCTCTCCCTCCCATCTCCCTCTGCACCCCCATCTCCACACTGCCCCACATCTCCCTCTGCACCCACATCTCCACACTGCCCCCCATCTCCCTCTGCACCCCCATCTCCACATTGCCCCCCATCTCCCTCTGCACCCACATCTCCACACTGCCCCCCATCTCCCCCTGCCCCGTCTCCACATTGCCCCCCATCTCCACACTGTCCCCCATCTCCCTCTGCACCCCCATCTCCCCCTGCCCCCCCATCTCCCTCTGCCCCCATCTCCACACTGCCCCCCATCTCCACACTGCCCCCATCCCCTCTGCACCCCCATCTCCACATTGCCCCCCATCTCCACACTGCCTCCCATCTCCCCCTGCCCCCATCTCCACACTGCCCCCCATCTCCACACTGCCCCCCATCTCCCTCTGCACCCCCATCTCCACATTGCCCCCCATCTCCCTCTGCACCCCCATCTCCACACTGTCCCCATCTCCACACTGCCCCCCATCTCCCTCTGCCCCATCTCCTTCTGCACCCCCATCTCCCTCTGCACCCACATCTCCACACTGCCCCCCATCTCCACACTGCCCCCCATCTCCCTCTGCACCCACATCTCCACACTGTCCCCCATCTCCCTCTGCACCCACATCTCCACACTGTCCCCCATCTCCCTCTGCACCCCCATCTCCCCCTGCCCCCCCATCTCCCTCTGCCCCCATTTCCACACTGCCCCCCATCTCCACACTGCCCCCCATCTCCCTCTGCACCCCCATCTCCCTCTGCACCCCCATCTCCACATTGCCCCCCATCTCCACACTGCCCCCCATCTCCCTCTGCACCCACATCTCCACACTGCCCCCCATCTCCCTCTGCACTCACATCTCCACACTGTCCCCCATCTCCCTCTGCACCCCCATCTCCCTCTGCACCCCCAATCTCCCTCTGCCCCCATTTCCACACTGCCCCCCATCTCCACACTGCCCCCCATCTCCCTCTGCACCCCCATCTCCCTCTGCACCCCCATCTCCACATTGCCCCCCATCTCCACACTGCCCCCCATCTCCCTCTGCACCCACATCTCCACACTGCCCCCCATCTCCCTCTGCACCCACATCTCCACACTGTCCCCCATCTCCCTCTGCACCCCCATCTCCCCCTGCCCCCCCATCTCCCTCTGCCCCCATTTCCACACTGCCCCCATCTCCACACTGCCTCCCATCTCCCTCTGCACCCCCATCTCCCCCTGCCCCCATCTCCACACTGCCCCCCATCTCCCTCTGCACCCCCATCTCCACACTGTCCCCATCTCCACACTGTCCCCCATCTCCCTCTGCACCCCCATCTCCACACTGCCCCCCATCTCCACACTGCCCCCCATCTCCCTCTGCCCCATCTCCCTCTGCACCCCCATCTCCCTCTGCACCCACATCTCTGCCCCCCATCTCCCTCTGCACCCACATCTCCACACTGCCCCCCATCTCCCTCTGCACCCACATCTCCACACTGCCCCCCATCTCCCTCTGCACCCACATCTCCACACTACCCCCATCTCCACACTGTCCCCATCTCCACACTGTCCCCCATCTCCCTCTGCACCCCCATCTCCACATTGCCCCCCATCTCCACACTGTCCCCCATCTCCCGCTGCACCCCCATCTCCCTCTGCCCCATCTCCACACTGCCCCCATCTCCACACTGACCCCCATCTCCACACTGCCCCCCATCTCCACACTGTCCCCCATCTCCACACTGTCCCCATCTCCACACTGCCCCCCATCTCCACACTGTCCCCCATCTCCCTCTGCACCCCCATCTCCACATTGCCCCCCATCTCCACACTGTCCCCCATCTCCACACTGTCCCCCATCTCCCTCTGCACCCCCATCTCCACATTGCCCCCCATCTCCACACTGTCCCCCATCTCCCGCTGCACCCCATCTCCCTCTGCCCCATCTCCACACTGCCCCCCATCTCCACACTGTCCCCCATCTCCACACTGCCCCCCATCTCCCTCTTCCCCATCTCCACACTGCCCCCCATCTCCCGCTGCACCCCCATCTCCACACTGTCCCCCATCTCCACACTGCCCCCCATCTCCCTCTGCACCCACATCTCCCGCTGCACCCCTATCTCCACATTGCCCCCCATCTCCACACTGTCCCCATCTCCCTCTGCACCCCCATCTCCACACTGAATCTCCATCTCCCTCTGCCCCATCTCCACACTGTCCCCATCTCCACACTGTCCCCCATCTCCCTCTGCACCCCCATCTCCACATTGCCCCCCATCTCCACACTGTCCCCCATCTCCCTCTGCACCCCCATCTCCACACTGAATCTCCATCTCCCTCTGCCCCATCTCCACACTGCCCCCCATCTCCACACTGCCCCCCATCTCCCTCTGCCCCATCTCCACACTGCCCCCCATCTCCCTCTGCACCCACATCTCCCGCTGCACCCCTATCTCCACATTGCCCCCCATCTCCACACTGCCCCCCATCTCCCGCTGCACCCCCATCTCCACACTGTCCCCCCCCCCCCCCCCCCCCCCGCCCCCCACCCGCAATCTCCACATTGCCCCCCATCTCCACACTGTCCCCCATCTCCCTCTGCACCCCCATCTCCACACTGTCCCCATCTCCACACTGTCCCCCATCTCCCTCTGCACCCACATCTCCACACTGTCCCCCATCTCCCTCTGCACCCCCATCTCCACACTGAATCTCCATCTCCCTCTGCCCCATCTCCACACTGCCCCCCATCTCCACACTGCCCCCCATCTCCCTCTACACCCCCATCTCCACACTGTCCCCCATCTCCACACTGTCCCCCATCTCCACACTGTCCCCCATCTCCCTCTGCACCCCCATCTCCACATTGCCCCCCATCTCCACACTGTCCCCCATCTCCCTCTGCACCCCCATCTCCACACTGTCCCCCATCTCCACACTGCCCCCCATCTCCACACTGAATCTCCATCTCCCTCTGCCCCATCTCCACACTGCCCCCCATCTCCACACTGCCCCCCATCTCCCTCTGCCCCATCTCCACACTGCCCCCCATCTCCATACTGTCCCCCATCTGCCCTGTTCCCTATTTACCCCTTCCCCAGTCTCCCGCTGCCCCCAGGTTCTCATCTTCTGTCTCTGGCAGGTTCAGGCTGAGCTGCGCAGGAAGCTCCAGGACATCTTCAGAGGAGATCGCTCATCCTGTGCCCCCCGATCCCTGCGTCCCCCTTCCCAGAAGAGCCCCCACAGCCGAGAACCAGATGTCTGAAAGCTCAGGGGCCCAGAGCAGCCGAACCGTCCAGCGTTATCTCCTTCTCCTACTTATTTATTGCTTGTATAGTCGCTTCACAGTAAAATCTGGTGCAACAACATGAGTGATGAGTGATTCATGTCCAGTCAGGGTGTCAGATACTGTGTCAGGTGTCAGGGCATCAAATACGGGAGTCAGGGTGTCAGATACTGTGTCAGGTGTCAGGGCATCAAATACGGGAGTCAGGGTGTCAGATGTGGGAGTCAGGGGTAAGATTTATTAAAATGGTCTAAAAACAAATCTGTTTTACTTGCCCATAGCAACCAATCACAGCCCATAGCAACCAATCACAGTGCAGCTTTCATTTTGTATTCTGTGCCTGAATAATGTAAGCTGCACTATGATTGGTTGCTATGGGCAAATAAGACAGTTTTGCTTGTAGACCATTTTGATAAATCTGCCCCATTGAGTACAGGGCCCCCTGCTGTCACCATCACGTTACATGGAGGCTGACGCCTCTGGAGACAGTTACATCACATGTGGCGCTGGTCTCAGCTGCTGCTCTGGCTGTAGGGTCAGGGGATGCTGTATGTGGTCAGGGGGCTGAGCTGTGCTTATTGCTCTTAGCTTTGCTCAGTTAATCCACCATCGTCCTGTGACCTTTGCTGGGATTACACTGCTTGTCCCTCAGGGCTCACACTCCACCCCACTAATCCGCTCAGCGACCTCTTCAGCTGGGGAAGAGAGGTCTGAGATCAGAATATATATCCTCACTGTTTACTCTGCATCAAATGTAGATTCCAGGATTTCTGGGGGGAGAGGTCAAGTGATCTTATTAACCATCTCATAGCTATCTATATGTCTATAGCCTGAGTATGTATATATGATGTGATTGAATCCAAATACTCCTGGATCACCAGTCAGGACACAATACACACAGGGCACAAGATCCAAGGTCCAAATATCCCCAAAACCTAAATAAAGAAATGTGTACTGACCCTGAGTTACATCCTGTATTATACTCCAGAGCTGCGCTCACTATTCTGCTGGTACAGTCACTGTGTACATACATTACATTACTTATCCTGTATTATACTCCAGAGCTGCGCTCACTATTCTGCTGGTGCAGTCACTGTGTACATACATTACATTACTTATCCTGTACTGATCCTGATTTACATCCTGTATTATACTCCAGAGCTGCACTCACTATTCTGCTGGTGCAGTCACTGTGTACATACATTACATTACTTATCCTGTATTATACTCCAGAGCTGCGCTCACTATTCTGCTGGTGCAGTCACTGTGTACATACATTACATTACTTATCCTGTATTATACTCCAGAGCTGCGCTCACTATTCTGCTGGTACAGTCACTGTGTACATACATTACATTACTTATCCTGTACTGATCCTGAGTTACATCCTGTATTATACTCCTGAGCTGCACTCACTATTCTGCTGATACAGTCACTGTGTACATACATTACATTACTTATCCTGTATTATACTCCAGAGCTGCACTCACTATTCTGCTGGTGCAGTCACTGTGTACATACATTACTTATCCTGTACTGATCCTGAGTTACATCCTGTATTATACTCCTGAGCTGCACTCACTATTCTGCTGGTACAGTCACTGTGTACATACATTACATTACTTATCCTGTATTATACTCCAGAGCTGCGCTCACTATTCTGCTGGTACAGTCACTGTGTACATACATTACATTACTTATCCTGTATTATACTCCAGAGCTGCACTCACTATTCTGCTGGTACAGTCACTGTGTACATACATTACATTACTTATCCTGTACTGATCCTGAGTTACATCCTGTATTATACTCCAGAGCTGCGCTCACTATTCTGCTGGTACAGTCACTGTGTACATACATTACATTACTTATCCTGTACTGATCCTGAGTTACATCCTGTATTATACTCCAGAGCTGCACTCACTATTCTGCTGGTGCAGTCACTGTGTACATACATTACATTACTTATCCTGTACTGATCCTGAGTTACATCCTGTATTATACTCCAGAGCTGTGCTCACTATTCTGCTGGTGCAGTCACTGTGTACATACATTACATTACTTATCCTGTATTATACTCCAGAGCTGCGCTCACTATTCTGCTGGTACAGTCACTGTGTACATACATTACATTACTGATCCTGTACTGATCCTGAGTTACATCCTGTATTATACTCCAGAGCTGCACTCACTATTCTGCTGGTACAGTCACTGTGTACATACATTACATTACTTATCCTGTACTGATCCTGAGTTACATCCTGTATTATACTCCAGAGCTGCGCTCACTATTCTGCTGGTACAGTCACTGTGTACATACATTACATTACTTATCCTGTACTGATCCTGAGTTATATCCTGTATTATACTCCAGAGCTGCACTCACTATTCTGCTGGTACAGTCACTGTGTACATACATTACATTACTTATCCTGTATTATACTCCAGAGCTGCGCTCACTATTCTGCTGGTACAGTCACTGTGTACATACATTACATTACTTATCCTGTATTATACTGGGTTACATCCGAAACCCCAGAGCCGCACCACTATTCTGCTGGACAGTCACTGTGTACAACTCTTTCCTGTATTATACTCCAGGGCTGCGCTGACTATTCTGCTGGTACAGTCACTGTGTACATACATTACATTACTTATCCTGTATTATACTCCAGAGCTGCGCTCACTATTCTGCTGGTGCAGTCACTGTGTACATACATTACATTACTTATCCTGTACTGATCCTGAGTTACATCCTGTATTATACTCCAGAGCTGCGCTCACTATTCTGCTGGTACAGTCACTGTGTACATACATTACATTACTTATCCTGTACTGATCCTGAGTTACATCCTGTATTATTGTAAGGATCTTGCCAAACGTAGCAATACCCTGACACTACTGCAGCGGTCTGGGAGGAAGGACAGAGACAAGCGAGCCCTAATCTCACCCCAGCCACTGTCCCTTCCTATTGCCTCAGTTACCCTAACTGGTAAAAGGACAACCTGAAGACAAGCCCTATACTGAGTAAGTGACACAAAGAACAGGACAAGACAAAAACAACACAGAAGCAGAGTGAGCAAGCCAAGGGGTCAGTAACAAACGAGCAAAGCAGTACAAAGTCAAAATCCAAGAGAATAGTCAGGGGCAAGCCAAAGGGTCAGAGAATCAGGTAACAAAGTATCAAGGAGGATAGAAAGAGAGCAGGCAAAACACAAGTGTAATAACCGGCAGCCATGTGAGGGCTGACAACCTGTTTATAGAAAGTCTGGGACCAGCCACAGATCTGATAGGTACACAGGCTGTCAATCACTCAGGCCAGGAAGAGATTAACTCTATGCAGTCCAGAGAGAAATGTTCCTAATTACACGGGTGTGGCTTTACACAGCAAGAGAACTAGGACCATGTTCAGACTGAGCATCAAGAAACTTACACAAAGAACCAAACTGAAGACGCCTCCTTCGCCACAGCGTGTGAGTGGAGGGCGGCGCCGAGACCCGAAACGGCAGAGACGTTACAATTATACTCCAGAGCTGCGCTCACTATTCTGCTGGTGCAGTCACTGTGTACACACATTACATTACTTATCCTGTATTATACTCCAGAGCTGCACTCACTATTCTGCTGGTGCAGTCACTGTGTACATACATTACTTATCCTGTACTGATCCTGAGTTACATCCTGTATTATACTCCAGAGCTGCACTCACTATTCTGCTGGTACAGTCACTGTGTACATACATTACATTACTTATCCTGTACTGATCCTGAGTTACATCCTGTATTATACCCCAGAGCTGCGCTCACTATTCTGCTGGTACAGTCACTGTGTACATACATTACATTACTTATCCTGTACTGATCCTGAGTTACATCCTGTATTATACTCCAGAGCTGCACTCACTATTCTGCTGGTGCAGTCACTGTGTACATACATTACATTACTTATCCTGTACTGATCCTGAGTTACATCCTGTATTATACTCCAGAGCTACGCTCACTATTCTGCTGGTGCAGTCACTGTGTACATACATTACATTACTTATCCTGTATTATACTCCAGAGCTGCGCTCACTATTCTGCTGGTACAGTCACTGTGTACATACATTACAATACTTATCCTGTACTGATCCTGAGTTACATCCTGTATTATACTCCAGAGCTGCACTCACTATTCTGCTGGTACAGTCACTGTGTACATACATTACATTACTTATCCTGTATTATACTCCAGAGCTGCACTCACTATTCTGCTGGTGCAGTCACTGTGTACATACATTACATTACTTATCCTGTATTATACTCCAGAGCTGCGCTCACTATTCTGCTGTTACAGTCACTGTGTACATACATTACATTACTTATCCTGTACTGATCCTGAGTTACATCCTGTATTATACTCCAGAGCTGCACTCACTATACTGCTGGTACAGTCACTGTGTACATACATTACATTATTTATCCTGCACTGATCCTGAGTTACATCCTGTATTATACTCCAGAGCTGCACTCACTATTCTGCTGGTGCAGTCACTGTGTACATACATTACATTACTTATCCTTTATTATACTCCAGAGCTGCACTCACTATTCTGCTGGTGCAGTCACTGTGTACATACATTACATTACTTATCCTGTATTATACTCCAGAGCTGCACTCACTATTCTGCTGGTGCAGTCACTGTGTATAAACATTACATTACTTATCCTGTATTATACTCCAGAGCTGCACTCACTATTCTGCTGGTGCAGTCACTGTGTATAAACATTACATTACTTATCCTGTATTATACTCCAGAGCTGCACTCACTATTCTGCTGGTGCAGTCACTGTGTACATACATTACATTACTTATCCTGTATTATACTCCAGAGCTGCACTCACTATTCTGCCGGTACAGTCACTGTGTACATACATTACATTACTTATCCTGTACTGATCCTGAGTTACATCCTGTATTATACTCCAGAGCTGCACTCACTATTCTGCTGGTGCAGTCACTGTGTACATACATTACATACTTACCTGTATTAACCCAGAGCTGCACTCACTATTCTGCCGGTACAGTCACTGTGTACAACATTACATTACTTATCCTGTACTGATCCTGAGTTACATCCTGTATTATACTCCAGAGCTGCACTCACTATTCTGCTGGTGCAGTCACTGTGTACATACATTAAAATATGTAAATGTCACGTTAAAGCCTCCTACACAATATAATGCCACCACACATAGTATAATGCCATGTTATCCCCCCACACAATATAATGGCACAATAATACTCCCACAGACAGTGTATTGCCACGTTAATCCATTATATATTATTATATACAGTGTAGTATTATATGTTATAGACAGTTCAGTATTACATTACACGCTCATGTCATCTCCACCTCAAAAACCTCTCCAGAATCCGCCCTTTCCTTACCACAGATACACTAAAGACACTTATTGTAGCCCTGATTCACTCTCGCCTTGACTACTGTAATTCCTTAGGGTGTGTTCACATGGCGGAAAATTTACTGCCCCCGGAGTTTTCGCTGTGGTCTGCCGTGACGGGATTCCGATGCAGTGTATCAGCATTCCGTCGCGGCTAACCGCTCCTGATTAAGCCCGGATGAATGGGCCTAATCAGGAGCGCGTCTCGAGCCGCGGACACCGCGGGCGGAATCTGCAGTAAGATAGGTCATGTTGCTTTTTTTTTCCACTAGCAGAAAAAAGCCACTGAGAGGAAAAAAAAACGCTATTGACTCCCGTTGAAATGAATGGGAGGAGTTTTTTCAGGCAGATTTTGAGGCGGATTCTGCGTCAAAATCCGCTGCCAAAAAACTCAGTGTGAATACAGCCTTACTAATCGGTCTTCCCCTTACTAAACTCTCCCCTCTACAATCTATTCTGAATGCGGCGGCGGCCAGGCTCATCTATCAGTCTAGACGCTACAGCGAGGCCTCCTGGCCTGTGCCGGCCACTACAGCGAGGCCTCCGGTCTGTGCCGGTCACTACAGCGAGGCCTCCGGTCTGTGCTGGTCACTACAGCGAGGCCTCTGCTCTGTGCCGATCACTACAGCGAGGCCTCCGGTCTGTGCCGGTCACTACAGCGAGGCCTCCAGTCTGTGCCGGTCACTACAGCGAGGCCTCTGCTCTGTGCCGATCACTACAGCGAGGCCTCCGGTCTGTGCCGGTCACTACAGCGAGGCCTCCAGTCTGTGCCGGTCACTACAGCGAGGCCTCCGCTCTGTGCCGGTCACCACAGCGAGGCCTCCAGTCTGTGCCGGTCACTACAGCGAGGCCTCTGCTCTGTGCCGATCACTACAGCGAGGCCTCCGGTCTGTGCCGGTCACTACAGCGAGGCCTCCAGTCTGTGCCGGTCACTACAGCGAGGCCTCCGGTCTGTGCCGGTCACTACAGCGAGGCCTCCAGTCTGTGCCGGTCACTACAGCGAGGCCTCCGCTCTGTGCCGGTCACCACAGCGAGGCCTCCAGTCTGTGCCGGTCACTACAGCGAGGCCTCTGCTCTGTGCCGATCACTACAGCGAGGCCTCCGGTCTGTGCCGGTCACTACAGCGAGGCCTCCAGTCTGTGCCGGTCACTACAGCGAGGCCTCCGGTCTGTGCAGGTCACTACAGCGAGGCCTCCAGTCTGTGCCGGTCACTACAGCGAGGCCTCTGCTCTGTGCTGATCACTACAGCGAGGCCTCCAGTCTGTGCCGGTCACTACAGCGAGGCCTCCGGTCTGTGCCGGTCACCACAGCGAGGCCTCCAGTCTGTGCCGGTCACTACAGCGAGGCCTCTGCTCTGTGCCGATCACTACAGCGAGGCCTCCAGTCTGTGCCGGTCACTACAGCGAGGCCTCCGGTCTGTGCCGGCCACTACAGCGAGGCCTCCGGTCTGTGCCGGTCACTACAGCGAGGCCTCCGGTCTGTGCCAGTCACCACAGCGAGGCCTCCAGTCTGTGCCGGTCACTACAGCGAGGCTTCTGCTCTGTGCCGATCACTACAGCGAGGCCTCCAGTCTGTGCCGGTCACTACAGCGAGGCCTCCGGTCTGTGCCGATCACTACAGCGAGGCCTCCGGTCTGTGCCGGTCACTACATCGAGGTCTCTGGTCTGTGCCGGTCACTGCAGCGAGGCCTCCGGTCTGTGCCGGTCACTGCAGCGAGGCCTCCGGTCTGTGCCGGTCACTACAGCGAGGCCTCCGGTCTGTGCCGCTCACTACAGCGAGGCCTCCGGTCTGTGCCGGTCACTACAGCGATGCCTCCGGTCTGTGCCGGTCACTACATTGGCTGCCTATTCAATACAGAATACAATATAAACTTCTCCCCTCCTCCACAAGGCTCTCCATAACGCTGCACCTCCCTACATTTCCTCCCTCATCTCTGTCTATCGCCCAACCCTTACTCTCCACTCACTCAATGACCTAAGACTAACATCCTCTATTATCAGAACCTCCCACGCTCGTATACAAGACTTCTCCCGAGTTGCACCACTTCTCTGGAATGCTCTATCCCGGACTATCAGATTAACCCCCAATTTCCACAGCTTCAAGGGCAAACTAAAGACACATCTTATCAGACAGGCCGATCACAACTCCTAATGTAAACCCTTCTGTAGTTAGAATCCCTAAAACGTCCCCTCCTCTGTTCACGCTCCCGCATTACCTCACAGGATATGAGGCCGTATCAGACTAACTTTATATGTCCGGACATCGTCTGCGCGTTACAGGACACGACTGGTGACGGCTCCTACAGCTTTATATATGTGTAATGGCAGTAACCTCTATTACACAACTGTCTGACCATTGTATAAGCAATGCTACCTCCGATGTCACCCCTGCTACCTCCTGTGTCACCTCTACCTCATAGATTGTAAGCTCTTGTGTCACCTCCTCTACCTCATAGATTGTAAGCTCTTGTGTCACCTCTACCTCATAGATTGTAAGCTCTTGTGTCACCCCCTCTACCTCATAGATTGTAAGCTCTTGTGTCCTCTACCTCATAGATTGTAAGCTCTTGTGTCACCCCCTCTACCTCATAGATTGTAAGCTCTTGTGTCACCTCCTCTACCTCATAGATTGTAAGCTCTTGTGTCACCTCCTCTACCTCATAGATTGTAAGCTCTTGTGTCACCCCTCTACCTCATAGATTGTAAGCTCTTGTGTCACCTCTACCTCATAGATTGTAAGCTCTTGTGTCACCTCCTCTACCTCATAGATTGTAAGCTCTTGTGTCACCTCCTCTACCTCATAGATTGTAAGCTCTTGTGTCACCTCCTCTACCTCATAGATTGTAAGCTCTTGTGTCACCCCTCTACCTCATAGATTGTAAGCTCTTGTGTCACCTCCTCTACCTCATAGATTGTAAGCTCTTGTGTCACCTCTACCTCATAGATTGTAAGCTCTTGTGTCACCTCCTCTACCTCATAGATTGTAAGCTCTTGTGTCACCTCTACCTCATAGATTGTAAGCTCTTGTGTCACCCCCTCTACCTCATAGATTGTAAGCTCTTGTGTCACCTCCTCTACCTCATAGATTGTAAGCTCTTGTGTCACCTCCTCTACCTCATAGACTGTAAGCTCTTGTGTCACCTCCTCTACCTCATAGATTGTAAGCTCTTGTGTCACCTCCTCTACCTCATAGATTGTAAGCTCTTGTGTCACCTCTACCTCATAGATTGTAAGCTCTTGTGTCACCCTCTACCTCATAGATTGTAAGCTCTTGTGTCACCTCTACCTCATAGATTGTAAGCTCTTGTGTCACCTCCTCTACCTCATAGATTGTAAGCTCTTGTGTCACCTCCTCTACCTCATAGATTGTAAGCTCTTGTGTCACCTCCTCTACCTCATAGATTGTAAGCTCTTGTGTCACCCCCTCTACCTCATAGATTGTAAGCTCTTGTGTCACCCCCTCTACCTCATAGATTGTAAGCTCTTGTGTCACCTCTACCTCATAGATTGTAAGCTCTTGTGTCACCTCCTCTACCTCATAGATTGTAAGCTCTTGTGTCACCCCTCTACCTCATAGATTGTAAGCTCTTGTGTCACCTCCTCTACCTCATAGATTGTAAGCTCTTGTGTCACCCTCTACCTCATAGATTGTAAGCTCTTGTGTCACCTCTACCTCATAGATTGTAAGCTCTTGTGTCACCCCTCTACCTCATAGATTGTAAGCTCTTGTGTCACCCCCTCTACCTCATAGATTGTAAGCTCTTGTGTCACCTCTACCTCATAGATTGTAAGCTCTTGTGTCACCCTCTACCTCATAGATTGTAAGCTCTTGTGTCACCTCCTCTACCTCATAGCTTGTAAGCTCTTGTGTCACCCTCCTCTACCTCATAGATTGTAAGCTCTTGTGTCACCTCCTCTACCTCATAGATTGTAAGCTCTTGTGTCACCTCCTCTACCTCATAGATTGTAAGCTCTTGTGTCACCTCCTCTACCTCATAGATTGTAAGCTCTTGTGTCACCTCCTCTACCTCATAGATTGTAAGCTCTTGTGTCACCCCTCTACCTCATAGATTGTAAGCTCTTGTGTCACCTCTACCTCATAGATTGTAAGCTCTTGTGTCACCTCCTCTACCTCATAGATTGTAAGCTCTTGTGTCACCCCTCTACCTCATAGATTGTAAGCTCTTGTGTCACCTCCTCTACCTCATAGATTGTAAGCTCTTGTGTCACCTCTACCTCATAGATTGTAAGCTCTTGTGTCACCCCTCTACCTCATAGATTGTAAGCTCTTGTGTCACCCTCTACCTCATAGATTGTAAGCTCTTGTGTCACCCCCTCTACCTCATAGATTGTAAGCTCTTGTGTCACCCTCTACCTCATAGATTGTAAGCTCTTGTGTCACCTCTACCACATAGATTGTAAGCTCTTGTGTCACCTCCTCTACCTCATAGCTTGTAAGCTCTTGTGTCACCTCCTCTACCTCATAGATTGTAAGCTCTTGTGTCACCTCCTCTACCTCATAGATTGTAAGCTCTTGTGTCACCCCTCTACCTCATAGATTGTAAGCTCTTGTGTCACCTCTACCTCATAGATTGTAAGCTCTTGTGTCACCTCCTCTACCTCATAGATTGTAAGCTCTTGTGTCACCCTCTACCTCATAGATTGTAAGCTCTTGTGTCACCTCCTCTACCTCATAGATTGTAAGCTCTTGTGTCACCTCTACCTCATAGATTGTAAGCTCTTGTGTCACCTCCTCTACCTCATAGATTGTAAGCTCTTGTGTCACCTCCTCTACCTCATAGATTGTAAGCTCTTGTTTCACCCCTCTACCTCATAGATTGTAAGCTCTTGTGTCACCTCCACCTCATAGATTGTAAGCTCTTGTGTCACCTCCTCTACCTCATAGATTGTAAGCTCTTGTGTCACCTCCTCTACCTCATAGATTGTAAGCTCTTGTTTCACCCTCTACCTCATAGATTGTAAGCTCTTGTGTCACCTCCTCTACCTCATAGATTGTAAGCTCTTGTGTCACCTCCTCTACCTCATAGATTGTAAGCTCTTGTGTCACCTCCTCTACCTCATAGATTGTAAGCTCTTGTGTCACCTCTACCTCATAGATTGTAAGCTCTTGTGTCACCTCTACCTCATAGATTGTAAGCTCTTGTGTCACCCCCTCTACCTCATAGATTGTAAGCTCTTGTGTCACCTCCTCTACCTCATAGATTGTAAGCTCTTGTGTCACCTCTACCTCATAGATTGTAAGCTCTTGTGTCACCTCTACCTCATAGATTGTAAGCTCTTGTGTCACCTCTACCTCATAGATTGTAAGCTCTTGTGTCACCTCCTCTACCTCATAGATTGTAAGCTCTTGTGTCACCTCCTCTACCTCATAGATTGTAAGCTCTTGTTTCACCTCTACCTCATAGATTGTAAGCTCTTGTGTCACCTCTACCTCATAGATTGTAAGCTCTTGTGTCACCTCCTCTACCTCATAGATTGTAAGCTCTTGTGTCACCTCCTCTACCTCATAGATTGTAAGCTCTTGTGTCACCTCCTCTACCTCATAGATTGTAAGCTCTTGTGTCACCTCTACCTCATAGATTGTAAGCTCTTGTGTCACCTCCTCTACCTCATAGATTGTAAGCTCTTGTGTCACCTCCTCTACCTCATAGATTGTAAGCTCTTGTGTCACCCCTCTACCTCATAGATTGTAAGCTCTTGTGTCACCTCTACCTCATAGATTGTAAGCTCTTGTGTCACCCCCTCTACCTCATAGATTGTAAGCTCTTGTGTCACCCCTCTACCTCATAGATTGTAAGCTCTTGTGTCACCCCCTCTACCTCATAGATTGTAAGCTCTTGTGTCACCTCCTCTACCTCATAGATTGTAAGCTCTTGTGTCACCTCTACCTCATAGATTGTAAGCTCTTGTGTCACCTCTACCTCATAGATTGTAAGCTCTTGTGTCACCTCCTCTACCTCATAGATTGTAAGCTCTTGTGTCACCTCTACCTCATAGATTGTAAGCTCTTGTGCCACCTCCTCTACCTCATAGATTGTAAGCTCTTGTGTCACCTCCTCTACCTCATAGATTGTAAGCTCTTGTGTCACCCCCTCTACCTCATAGATTGTAAGCTCTTGTGTCACCTCTACCTCATAGATTGTAAGCTCTTGTGTCACCCCTCTACCTCATAGATTGTAAGCTCTTGTGTCACCCCCTCTACCTCATAGATTGTAAGCTCTTGTGTCACCTCTACCTCATAGATTGTAAGCTCTTGTGTCACCCCCTCTACCTCATAGATTGTAAGCTCTTGTGTCACCTCTACCTCATAGATTGTAAGCTCTTGTGTCACCTCCTCTACCTCATAGATTGTAAGCTCTTGTGTCACCTCCTCTACCTCATAGATTGTAAGCTCTTGTGTCACCTCCTCTACCTCATAGATTGTAAGCTCTTGTGTCACCTCTACCTCATAGATTGTAAGCTCTTGTGTCACCTCTACCTCATAGATTGTAAGCTCTTGTGTCACCCCCTCTACCTCATAGATTGTAAGCTCTTGTGTCACCCCCTCTACCTCATAGATTGTAAGCTCTTGTGTCACCTCCTCTACCTCATAGATTGTAAGCTCTTGTGTCACCCCCTCTACCTCATAGATTGTAAGCTCTTGTGTCACCTCCTCTACCTCATAGATTGTAAGCTCTTGTGTCACCTCCTCTACCTCATAGATTGTAAGCTCTTGTGTCACCTCCTCTACCTCATAGATTGTAAGCTCTTGTGTCACCTCCTCTACCTCATAGATTGTAAGCTCTTGTGTCACCTCTACCTCATAGATTGTAAGCTCTTGTGTCACCTCTACCTCATAGATTGTAAGCTCTTGTGTCACCTCCTCTACCTCATAGATTGTAAGCTCTTGTGTCACCCTCTACCTCATAGATTGTAAGCTCTTGTGTCACCCCTCTACCTCATAGATTGTAAGCTCTTGTGTCACCCCTCTACCTCATAGATTGTAAGCTCTTGTGTCACCCCCTCTACCTCATAGATTGTAAGCTCTTGTGTCACCTCCTCTACCTCATAGATTGTAAGCTCTTGTGTCACCCCTCTACCTCATAGATTGTAAGCTCTTGTGTCACCCCCTCTACCTCATAGATTGTAAGCTCTTGTGTCACCTCCTCTACCTCATAGATTGTAAGCTCTTGTGTCACCTCCTCTACCTCATAGATTGTAAGCTCTTGTGTCACCCCTCTACCTCATAGATTGTAAGCTCTTGTGTCACCTCCTCTACCTCATAGATTGTAAGCTCTTGTGTCACCTCTACCTCATAGATTGTAAGCTCTTGTGTCACCTCCTCTACCTCATAGATTGTAAGCTCTTGTGTCACCCCTCTACCTCATAGATTGTAAGCTCTTGTGTCACCTCCTCTACCTCATAGATTGTAAGCTCTTGTGTCACCTCCTCTACCTCATAGATTGTAAGCTCTTGTGTCACCTCCTCTACCTCATAGATTGTAAGCTCTTGTGTCACCCCCTCTACCTCATAGATTGTAAGCTCTTGTGTCACCCCTCTACCTCATAGATTGTAAGCTCTTGTGTCACCCTCTACCTCATAGATTGTAAGCTCTTGTGTCACCCCCTCTACCTCATAGATTGTAAGCTCTTGTGTCACCTCTACCTCATAGATTGTAAGCTCTTGTGTCACCTCCTCTACCTCATAGATTGTAAGCTCTTGTGTCACCCCCTCTACCTCATAGATTGTAAGCTCTTGTGTCACCTCCTCTACCTCATAGATTGTAAGCTCTTGTGTCACCTCTACCTCATAGATTGTAAGCTCTTGTGTCACCTCCTCTACCTCATAGATTGTAAGCTCTTGTGTCACCCCTCTACCTCATAGATTGTAAGCTCTTGTGTCACCTCCTGTACCTCATAGATTGTAAGCTCTTGTGTCACCTCTCTACCTCATAGATTGTAAGCTCTTGTGTCACCTCCTCTACCTCATAGATTGTAAGCTCTTGTGTCACCCCCTCTACCTCATAGATTGTAAGCTCTTGTGTCACCTCCTCTACCTCATAGATTGTAAGCTCTTGTGTCACCCCCTCTACCTCATAGATTGTAAGCTCTTGTGTCACCTCCTCTACCGCATAGATTGTAAGCTCTTGTGTCACCTCCTCTACCTCATAGATTGTAAGCTCTTGTGTCACCTCCTCTACCTCATAGATTGTAAGCTCTTGTGTCACCTCCACCTCATAGATTGTAAGCTCTTGTGTCACCTCCTCTACCTCATAGATTGTAAGCTCTTGTGTCACCTCCTCTACCTCATAGATTGTAAGCTCTTGTTTCACCTCTACCTCATAGATTGTAAGCTCTTGTGTCACCTCCTCTACCTCATAGATTGTAAGCTCTTGTGTCACCTCCTCTACCTCATAGATTGTAAGCTCTTGTGTCACCTCCTCTACCTCATAGATTGTAAGCTCTTGTGTCACCCTCTACCTCATAGATTGTAAGCTCTTGTGTCACCCCTCTACCTCATAGATTGTAAGCTCTTGTGTCACCCCCTCTACCTCATAGATTGTAAGCTCTTGTGTCACCTCCTCTACCTCATAGATTGTAAGCTCTTGTGTCACCCTCTACCTCATAGATTGTAAGCTCTTGTGTCACCTCTACCTCATAGATTGTAAGCTCTTGTGTCACCTCTACCTCATAGATTGTAAGCTCTTGTGTCACCTCCTCTACCTCATAGATTGTAAGCTCTTGTGTCACCTCCTCTACCTCATAGATTGTAAGCTCTTGTTTCACCTCTACCTCATAGATTGTAAGCTCTTGTGTCACCTCTACCTCATAGATTGTAAGCTCTTGTGTCACCTCCTCTACCTCATAGATTGTAAGCTCTTGTGTCACCTCCTCTACCTCATAGATTGTAAGCTCTTGTGTCACCTCCTCTACCTCATAGATTGTAAGCTCTTGTGTCACCTCTACCTCATAGATTGTAAGCTCTTGTGTCACCTCCTCTACCTCATAGATTGTAAGCTCTTGTGTCACCTCCTCTACCTCATAGATTGTAAGCTCTTGTGTCACCTCTACCTCATAGATTGTAAGCTCTTGTGTCACCCCTCTACCTCATAGATTGTAAGCTCTTGTGTCACCTCCTCTACCTCATAGATTGTAAGCTCTTGTGTCACCTCTACCTCATAGATTGTAAGCTCTTGTGTCACCCCCTCTACCTCATAGATTGTAAGCTCTTGTGTCACCTCCTCTACCTCATAGATTGTAAGCTCTTGTGTCACCTCTACCTCATAGATTGTAAGCTCTTGTGTCACCCCTCTACCTCATAGATTGTAAGCTCTTGTGTCACCTCCTCTACCTCATAGATTGTAAGCTCTTGTGTCACCTCTACCTCATAGATTGTAAGCTCTTGTGCCACCTCCTCTACCTCATAGATTGTAAGCTCTTGTGTCACCTCCTCTACCTCATAGATTGTAAGCTCTTGTGCCACCTCCTCTACCTCATAGATTGTAAGCTCTTGTGTCACCTCCTCTACCTCATAGATTGTAAGCTCTTGTGTCACCCCCTCTACCTCATAGATTGTAAGCTCTTGTGTCACCCCTCTACCTCATAGATTGTAAGCTCTTGTGTCACCTCTACCTCATAGATTGTAAGCTCTTGTGTCACCCCCTCTACCTCATAGATTGTAAGCTCTTGTGTCACCCCTCTACCTCATAGATTGTAAGCTCTTGTGTCACCCCCTCTACCTCATAGATTGTAAGCTCTTGTGTCACCCCTCTACCTCATAGATTGTAAGCTCTTGTGTCACCTCCTCTACCTCATAGATTGTAAGCTCTTGTGTCACCTCCTCTACCTCATAGATTGTAAGCTCTTGTGTCACCTCTACCTCATAGATTGTAAGCTCTTGTGTCACCCTCTACCTCATAGATTGTAAGCTCTTGTGCCACCCCCTCTACCTCATAGATTGTAAGCTCTTGTGTCACCCCCTCTACCTCATAGATTGTAAGCTCTTGTGTCACCCCCTCTACCTCATAGATTGTAAGCTCTTGTGTCACCTCCTCTACCTCATAGATTGTAAGCTCCTGTGTCACCTCTACCTCATAGATTGTAAGCTCTTGTGTCACCTCCTCTACCTCATAGATTGTAAGCTCTTGTGTCACCTCCTCTACCTCATAGATTGTAAGCTCTTGTGTCACCCCTCTACCTCATAGATTGTAAGCTCTTGTGTCACCTCCTCTACCTCATAGATTGTAAGCTCTTGTGTCACCTCTACCTCATAGATTGTAAGCTCTTGTGTCACCTCTACCTCATAGATTGTAAGCTCTTGTGTCACCCCCTCTACCTCATAGATTGTAAGCTCCTGTGTCACCTCCTCTACCTCATAGATTGTAAGCTCTTGTGTCACCTCTACCTCATAGATTGTAAGCTCTTGTGTCACCCCCTCTACCTCATAGATTGTAAGCTCTTGTGTCACCTCCTCTACCTCATAGATTGTAAGCTCTTGTGTCACCTCCTCTACCTCATAGATTGTAAGCTCCTGTGTCACCCCCTCTACCCCATAGATTGTAAGCTCTTGTGTCACCTCCTCTACCTCATAGATTGTAAGCTCTTGTGTCACCTCTACCTCATAGATTGTAAGCTCTTGTGTCACCTCCTCTACCTCATAGATTGTAAGCTCTTGTGTCACCTCTACCTCATAGATTGTAAGCTCTTGTGTCACCCCCTCTACCTCATAGATTGTAAGCTCTTGTGTCACCTCCTCTACCTCATAGATTGTAAGCTCTTGTGTCACCTCCTCTACCTCATAGATTGTAAGCTCTTGTGTCACCCCCTCTACCTCATAGATTGTAAGCTCTTGTGTCACCCTCTACCTCATAGATTGTAAGCTCTTGTGTCACCCCCTCTACCTCATAGATTGTAAGCTCTTGTGTCACCCCCTCTACCTCATAGATTGTAAGCTCTTGTGTCACCTCTACCTCATAGATTGTAAGCTCTTGTGTCACCTCTACCTCATAGATTGTAAGCTCTTGTGTCACCCCCTCTACCTCATAGATTGTAAGCTCTTGTGTCACCTCCTCTACCTCATAGAGTGTAAGCTCTTGTGTCACCTCTACCTCATAGATTGTAAGCTCTTGTGTCACCTCCTCTACCTCATAGATTGTAAGCTCTTGTGTCACCCCCTCTACCTCATAGATTGTAAGCTCTTGTGTCACCTCCTCTACCTCATAGATTGTAAGCTCTTGTGTCACCCCTCTACCTCATAGATTGTAAGCTCTTGTGTCACCTCCTCTACCTAATAGATTGTAAGCTCTTGTGTCACCTCCTCTACCTCATAGATTGTAAGCTCTTGTGTCACCCTCTACCTCATAGATTGTAAGCTCTTGTGTCACCTCCTCTACCTCATAGATTGTAAGCTCTTGTGTCACCCTCTACCTCATAGATTGTAAGCTCTTGTGTCACCTCTACCTCATAGATTGTAAGCTCTTGTGTCACCTCTACCTCATAGACTGTAAGCTCTTGTGTCACCTCCTCTACCTCATAGATTGTAAGCTCTTGTGTCACCCCCTCTACCTCATAGATTGTAAGCTCTTGTGTCACCTCCTCTACCTCATAGATTGTAAGCTCTTGTGTCACCTCCTCTACCTCATAGATTGTAAGCTCTTGTGTCACCCCCTCTACCTCATAGATTGTAAGCTCTTGTGTCACCTCCTCTACCTCATAGATTGTAAGCTCTTGTGTCACCTCTACCTCATAGATTGTAAGCTCTTGTGTCACCCCTCTACCTCATAGATTGTAAGCTCTTGTGTCACCCCCTCTACCTCATAGATTGTAAGCTCTTGTGTCACCTCTACCTCATAGATTGTAAGCTCTTGTGTCACCTCCTCTACCTCATAGATTGTAAGCTCTTGTGTCACCTCCTCTACCTCATAGATTGTAAGCTCTTGTGTCACCTCTACCTCATAGATTGTAAGCTCTTGTGTCACCCCCTCTACCTCATAGATTGTAAGCTCTTGTGTCACCCCCTCTACCTCATAGATTGTAAGCTCTTGTGTCACCTCCTCTACCTCATAGATTGTAAGCTCTTGTGTCACCTCTACCTCATAGATTGTAAGCTCTTGTGTCACCTCTACCTCATAGATTGTAAGCTCTTGTGTCACCTCTACCTCATAGATTGTAAGCTCTTGTGTCACCTCTACCTCATAGATTGTAAGCTCTTGTGTCACCCCCTCTACCGCATAGATTGTAAGCTCTTGTGTCACCTCCTCTACCTCATAGATTGTAAGCTCTTGTGTCACCTCTACCTCATAGACTGTAAGCTCTTGTGTCACCTCTACCTCATAGATTGTAAGCTCTTGTGTCACCTCCTCTACCTCATAGATTGTAAGCTCTTGTGTCACCTCCTCTACCTCATAGAGTGTAAGCTCTTGTGTCACCTACCTCATAGATTGTAAGCTCTTGTGTCACCTCCTCTACCTCATAGATTGTAAGCTCTTGTGTCACCTCTACCTCATAGATTGTAAGCTCTTGTGTCACCTCCTCTACCTCATAGATTGTAAGCTCTTGTGTCACCTCCTACCTCATAGAGTGTAAGCTCTTGTGTCACCTCTACCTCATAGATTGTAAGCTCTTGTGTCACCCCCTCTACCTCATAGATTGTAAGCTCTTGTGTCACCTCCTCTACCTCATAGATTGTAAGCTCTTGTGTCACCTCCTACCTCATAGATTGTAAGCTCTTGTGTCACCCCTCTACCTCATAGATTGTAAGCTCTTGTGTCACCCCTCTACCTCATAGATTGTAAGCTCTTGTGTCACCCCCTCTACCTCATAGATTGTAAGCTCTTGTGTCACCCCTCTACCTCATAGATTGTAAGCTCTTGTGTCACCTCCTCTACCTCATAGATTGTAAGCTCTTGTGTCACCTCCTCTACCTCATAGATTGTAAGCTCTTGTGTCACCTCCTCTACCTCATAGATTGTAAGCTCCTGTGTCACCTCCTCTACCTCATAGATTGTAAGCTCTTGTGTCACCCCTCTACCTCATAGATTGTAAGCTCTTGTGTCACCTCCTCTACCTCATAGATTGTAAGCTCTTGTGTCACTTCCTCTACCTCATAGATTGTAAGCTCTTGTGTCACCCCCTCTACCTCATAGATTGTAAGCTCTTGTGTCACCTCTCTACCTCATAGATTGTAAGCTCTTGTGTCACCTCCTCTACCTCATAGATTGTAAGCTCTTGTGTCACCTCCTCTACCTCATAGATTGTAAGCTCTTGTGTCACCTCTACCTCATAGATTGTAAGCTCTTGTGTCACCCCCTCTACCTCATAGATTGTAAGCTCTTGTGTCACCTCTACCTCATAGATTGTAAGCTCTTGTGTCACCTCCTCTACCTCATAGATTGTAAGCTCTTGTGTCACCTCCTCTACCTCATAGATTGTAAGCTCTTGTGTCACCTCTACCTCATAGATTGTAAGCTCTTGTGTCACCTCCTCTACCTCATAGATTGTAAGCTCTTGTGTCACCTCCTACCTCATAGATTGTAAGCTCTTGTGTCACCTCCTCTACCTCATAGATTGTAAGCTCTTGTGTCACCTCCTCTACCTCATAGATTGTAAGCTCTTGTGTCACCTCTACCTCATAGATTGTAAGCTCTTGTGTCACCTCCTCTACCTCATAGATTGTAAGCTCTTGTGTCACCTCTACCTCATAGATTGTAAGCTCTTGTGTCACCTCCTCTACCTCATAGATTGTAAGCTCTTGTGTCACCTCCTACCTCATAGATTGTAAGCTCTTGTGTCACCCCCTCTACCTCATAGATTGTAAGCTCTTGTGAGCAGGGCCCTCAGTCCCAGTGTGTGAATTGAATATTTCTTTGTAATGTATCTTTTTTGTCTGTACTTGAACCCTACAAGTTGTACAGAATATGTTGGCGCTATAGAAATAAAATGTATTATTATTATTATTATGTTATTATATACAGTGCTATTATATACAGTGTGGTGTAATCTGTTATTATTGACAGCACAGCATTATATGTTATATACAGTCTATTATTATAAGTTATTATATACAGTGCAGTATTACTGTATATATTTTTATATACAGTGCAGTTATATGTAACTATTAACAGTTCAGTATTATATGTTATTATATACAGCATAGTATTACAGTGCCTTGCAAAACTATTCATACCTCTTGAACTTTTTCACATTTTGTCACAGCCACAAATTTAAATGTATTTTATTGAGATATTAAGTGATAACCAACACAAAGTAGCAGATAATTGTGAAGTGGAAGGAAAATGATACAAGGTTATTAAAATTTTAATCAAATAAAAATCTTAAAAGTGCGACATGCAAAATTCTTCAGCCCCCTGTACTCTAATACCCGTAAATAAAATCCAGTGCCGTCAATTGCCTTCAGAAGTCACTTAATGAGTTAATAGAGTTCGGCTGTGTGTAATGTAGTCTCAGTATAAATACTCCTGTTCTGTGAAGGCCTCAGTGGTTTGTTAGAGAACACTAGTGACCAAATAGCATCATGAAGACCAAGGAACTCACCAGACATGTATATTTACCTAGATCGCCGGAGCAGTCATGTGACCGCCCAAGGCACATTTTCAGACTTTCTGGTGATGTTCTGTTTCCCCATTTCTGGAAACGGAACGTCATCAATACTAAACCCCCCCCCCCCCCAACCAATCATACTTACCTGTCTTCCTATCCAGATCTTCTGGGCATGGAACATCACTTAATTCTGGGGGACTGGCTCCCTCTCTTCTCTTCTTGGGGAGCCAGCCCCCCAGAAGGAAATGATCTCCCCGTGCCCGGAAGATCCGTACAGGAAGGCAGGTAAGTATAATGGGGGGGGCGGGAGCTTGAGTTAGTTGGGAAGGGCTAGTAGTGGGTGGGCTAGTTAGGGAAACAGCCAGGGGGTATGAGGGAGTGAGAGGGGGTGGTAGTGCGAGTCAGCTGTGAGTGAAGAGCAAGGCATCATGGTAGTTGTAGGATAAAAGAACAGGAAGCCACACCATGTAAACAAATGCAGAAGATGCCGGAGCTCCCAGAGAAACCCAGAAATCACTCAAAACACGGCTAAAGGTATATGGGTGCACTTATTAACCCATTAATAGTATTGACAGACTTTTTTTTTTTTTTTAAATAAAAAAATTTTGCTCGGAAAACCCCTTTAAGTTTGTGGTTGTTAGGTGACAAAATGTGAAAATTTCAAGGGGTAGGAATACTTTTGCAAGGCTTTGTATATGCTATTATATACTGTGTAGTGTTATATGTTATTATACACAGTACAGTATTATATGTTATTATATACAGTGCAGTATTATATGTTATTAGTTACAGGATGGAATATGTGTAATGTTCTATGTTATTATACACAGTACAGTATTATATAATAATAATAGTCCTTTAATAGTCCCACAATGGGGAAATTCAGTGTGTTACAGCAGCAAAGATAAGATAAGCAGATACAAATACAAATACATCATGTACAGGAATGTTCCAAGGTGAGAGGCATTACATTAATAGCAGACAGACAGATAGGGCGTAGCAGAGGAGGGGGGGGATATAACAGGCAGAGAGATATTTCAGTTCTCTGTATGTAATGATCTCCGCTTAGGTCGGTGTTGGTTGTACAGCCTAACCGCGGTGGGGAGGAAAGACTTCCGATAGCGCTCCTTCTCACACCTAGGGTGGAGCAGTCGGTCACTGACAGTACTGCTCAGCGCGATCACAGTCTCATGCATGGGATGGGACTTCTTCTTCTGCATGGAGCTCACCACGGACAGTATCCTTCTGTCACCCACCACCTGCACTGGGTCCAGTGGGCTCCCCAGGACAGAGCTGGCCCTTCTAATCAGCTTGTCAAGTTTATTTCTGTCCCTGGTTGATATACTGCTCCCCCAGCAGGCCACTCCAAAGAAGATGGCTGATGCCACTACCGAGTTGAAGAAAGTCCTAAGAAGTGTCCCCTGGATTCCAAAGGCTCTCAGCCTCCTAAGCAGGTAGAGCCTGCTGTGGCCCTTCCTGTACAGGGCCTCCATATGATCTGCCCAGTCCAGCTTATTATTAAGGAGCAAACCCAGGTACTTATAGGTGTTCACAATCTCGATGCCCGTCCCCAGGATGTCCACTGGTTTAGGAGGGCTTCTGCCTTTGCGGAAGTCCACCACCATCTCCTTGGTCTTCCCCGCGTTAATCTTCAGGTGGTTCTGGTGGCACCAGTCCACAAAATCCTGGTTCAGTTCTCTGTACTCCCTGTCATCATCGTCTGTGATGAGACCCACTATTGCAGAGTCGTCAGAATACTTCTGTAGGTAGCAGCTGGATGAGTTGCACCTAAAATCTGCAGTGTACAGTGTGAAGAGGAAAGGGGCGAGAACCGTACCCTGAGGTGCCCCCGTATTACAGATCACGGTACCTGACACACAGTCTTGGGCTCTCACGTATTGAGGTGGATTTGTGAGGTAGTCTAGGATCCAGTTGGAGAGGTGGTGGTCCACTCCAGCAAGGCCCAGCTTGTCTCTCAGTAACCTGGGCTGTATGGTGTTAAAAGCACTGGAGAAATCAAAGAACATTATTCTCACCGTGTTCCCTGGTTTCTCCAGGTGAGACAGAGCCCTGTGCAGAAGGTGGATGATGGCATCATCTACCCCAATGCCCGGCCGATAAGCAAACTGGAGTGGGTCCATAGCGGGGCTCACTAGAGGGCGGAGATGTGTGAGAACCAATCTCTCCAAGATCTTCATCAGGTGGGATGTCAGTGCTACAGGTCTGTAGTCGTTGAGGTCCATAGGGTGGGGTTTCTTTGGAACTGGTACCACACAAGAAGATTTCCATAATTCAGGGACTATTTCCTGCCTCAGGCTCATATTATACATATATGTAATTATACCACACAGCTGGTCCCCACAAGTCTTAATTAGCCTTGCACTGATGTCATCTGGCCCTGCGGCTTTCCTCGCCTTGATCTTTTTCATCTCCTTCCTCACCTGGGCCCGTGTGAAGGTCAGACTGTGGTCAGATAAAGACGGATTTCTGGATTTACTGGTCTGTTGGGAAGTGGCCGCATGGGGAGAAGTCATTGTGGTGGGGGGAGCTGAAGGACATGCTGGGGTGGGAGGAGCTGGTGTGTGATCAAATCTGTTGAAGAATAGGTTTAGTTCATTAAGCCAATTAACATCTGCCTCAATCTGGCAGACAGACTGTTTATGACCCAAAATTGACTTAAGCCCCTCCCAGACCCCCCTTATGTCTTTTCTTTCCATTTGCTTTTCCATTTTTTCCTTATAACTGGCTTTTCCCTGCCTGATTTGATGCCTCAGCTCCTTTTGTACTTCCCTCAGCCCCTCCTTATCTCTTGTCCTGAATGCCATCTTTTTCTCCTTAAGTAGTGTTTTTATATCAGAGTTAATCCATGGTTTGTTATTGGAGAAGCACCTCACCACTTTTGTGGGTACTGTGTTGTCCACACAAAAATTAATGTAGTCCGTTATGCAGTGTGTGAGTCCTTCTATATCTTCTCCATAAGAATCCTGCAGCACTTCCCATGCGGTTGTGTCAAAACAATCCCTCAGAGCCTCATCACTCTCCTCGGACCATATCCTCACTGTGCGGGTGTGAACCGAGAGCAAGGCAGGTGGTTTGGACTCCGCAACCAGAAATGAACGCACACGCGGTAGTTCAAGAAAAAAAAAAATATATTTACTATAAGTTAATAAAGGTTAGTTAAAGGTAAAATGACAGGGCTAAAGACAAGCAAAATATACAATATAGCATGAACAATTTCAAGGCAAATTCTGCAATGGTTTCTACTTTTACTCTGTCCACTTCTGCAGTATGGACACTGAATGAACAATATACTCAAAACTATCCCTAACTGACCCTGACTTCACATTTGGGTGCACCCCCTTTTCCCCAGTGGTCCAGGTGGACCGCTTACAGTCCGTAGAAGCGCGCGGTGGGGCCCAAAGTCGGTCCTTTCTTTTATAGTGAAGCGTCCTCTCCTCACGGTTATCAGGATCTTGGGAGAAATGAAGTCCTCTTTAACAGACAGGGAAACCAACTGAATGCAATGTAATCCAACAGCAGATTCCACTCAGCACACTGACAGTCCTGCCGAATCCATACACTGAGCTGGGATGTAAAGCGGGATTTAGCAGGTGCCGTCCAGTACATCAACAGCACTGCGAGTCTCTATCTGTGGTATCCATATACACAGTCACAATGTCAGTCTCACTGATCAGCCACTGAGCACAGTTCCTTTCACGTGGACTCACTAGTCCTGTTGTCTCTTTACACTCTGTTTGTCTCTGGACCAAGATACAGCTTAGCTGTACAGAAAAATCTCCACACCAGTTCAATACAACACTTGCCAAGATGGCTGCTGCTCTCTGTCTCGTCACTTCCTGCTTCTCTGCTCACATTCTGTCTGCAGAACAGGCAAGCTGACATAAAAGGGGGGGGGTCTCACTCCAGCATCATGTCACAATTACAATGGCTGCTGTCTTAAAGGAACAGAATCACAGAAATACATTCAACATTAACAGTTTATACAGACAAATGAAGCTTAGGACAACATTGGCTGTCTCTTACATATTCCCCCCCACTTTAAGATTGGCAGTCCCTGCCTATGACTGTATATCCAGAGGGTTGTACTTTTATGCACAGGGTGGTAGTATACCGATGTATGGCAGGCCAAACAAACTCATCCTGCGCATACCGAACAGGGGGAATACCAGCATTTGGCCTAGTGGTCCGTCTGAGGACCGGTGGTATATTATGGGGTGCTGCAGCTATGGGCTGAGAAGGACCAGCGGATTCCGCACCAGAGGGGGCACAGGCCGGAGATACAGTAGTCACAGGTGGAACATCCCCAGGAGCAGGGATCGGCCAACAATCATCCTCCTCGTCTGAGGCCCATTCCGCACCTCCATTCTCTGACTGTGGGAGCTCATTCACATTGGCAAGCCCATCATGATTTGTCCCTTCAGAATGACACAGGCGCAACATATTTCGGTGAAGTACTCGAACACAATCAGTTCCTTCTTTCTGGACCTGGTACACTGGCCCATTCGCATACTTGCGGCCAACAACACGATACGGCAAAGCCTCCCATCGGCTTTCCAATTTCCCTTGGGGTTTCTTGACACGAACTAGCACCAGGTCGCCTGGTTGCAATGGTGCTTCTTGCACTGGGGTCTTATCAGGATGGGGATGTTCTTGCAGGCGCTGCCGCACCAATCGATGGATCGTCTCAAGTCTCTGCCGGTGCGCCCGCACCCAAGAGGTTGGATCCCTCGGAGGGAACCCATCCACATCATCCAACTGTAATTCTCCTACACTTCGCCCAGACCGCCCAAAGAGAAGTGTATAAGGAGAGTACCCCGTTGTAGAATGGACCTGATTGTTATAGGCCCACACCATTTCAGACAAGAACTGAAGCCACTGTAACTTCTTGTCTTCCTCCAGAGTCCGCAGCATCTGTAGCAGAGTTCTGTTGAATCTTTCACAGGCCCCATTTCCCTGAGGGTGGTATGGAGTCGTGTGCGACTTCTTTATCCCGTAGATACGTTGAACTTCTTTCATTACGTGTCCCTCAAAGCAGGCGCCCTGGTCGGAGTGGATGCGTTGGGGGCACCCATATACTCGAATGAAATCTTGGCACAGAGCACGAGCTGCTGACTCAGCTGTCTGGTCCTTGGTGGCGGTTACCACCGCAAATTTGGTGAAGTGATCCACCATTACGAGGCAATACTGGTGTCCGCTATTGGATGGGCCCACCATTAGATAGTCTATCATGACGATTTCTAAAGGTTCCTGGGTCACGATGGTTTGCAGGGGAGCTCTCTGTTCTATTGCCTTATGGATCTCACAAGTTCGACAGCTGCGGCATACTTCTTCGACCATTTGACGAAGACCAGGGCAGTAAATCAGTCGCTGTAACCAACGAAAGGTCTTCTCATGACCAAAATGTCCATTCTTATTATGAGCCTCAACTGCCAACGAGCGAGCCAGTTCACTAGGCACCACAATTTGGTATCGAATGTCGATCTCAGAAGGTAAATAGACCTTTCGGCATAGCACTCCATTTTTCATCTCCAACTTTTCCCACTGACTCAGAACAGATAATATCTCACGTGTCAGTCGTTCTCTTTCCTCTCTACAGGGCTTCTGGCCTTTCTCAACACACTTGATCATCTGTGCCAGCCCCTCATGGGTCTGTTGTATCTGTGCCCATTCCTGTCGTGAGGGACCAAAGAAAGGAGCCATTTCAGTCCCCTCCATCTCAAACTGATTAGCGGCGGCCAAGGCCTGTGAAAATCTGCTGAAATTGGGCACCTCCACATGCTCCAACTCATGATCCACGTCTTCTGTGGGGGTCTGGGCAGTTACCCTAGAAAGTCTGTCAGCATTCTGGTTCTCTGTCTTGGACCGATACTTAATGCGGTAATTGAATGTAGACATTCGGGCTATCCACCTCTGCTCTAACGCCCCGAGCTTGGCATTTTCCAGGTGAGCTAGTGGGTTGTTGTCAGTCAGTACTAAAACTTCAGCACCGGTCAAATATTCAGAGAATTTCTCGGTCATGGCCCATACCAGTGCCAACAGCTCCAACTTAAATGAACTATAATTCTCGGGGTTTCTTTCAGAATCTCTCAAAGACCGGCTGCCGTACGCTATGACCCTCTCCTGGCCATCCTGAAGCTGGGAAAGCACTGCTCCAAGACCATACAGGCTTGCATCCGTATACAGCTGGAACGGCAAGTGGTAATCAGCATATGCCAAGATTGGGGCTGTTGTCAGTGCATCCTTCAATGCCTGGAAGGCTTGTTCCTGTTCAGGTCCCCACTTCACGGACCGGTTCTTTGGACCACCGGATGTGCCTCGTAGGAGAGCATTAAGTGGTGCTGCTACCTTGGCGAAATCCTTAATAAACCGTCGATAGTAACCGGCTACTCCAAGGAACGCCCTCACTTCTCGCAGGGTAGTCGGTATTGGCCAATCTTGAACAGCCGCTATCTTGTCTCTTGATGGTCTCACCCCTTCTCCTGATACGCGGTGACCCAAGTAATCAATTTCAGATTGGAACAACCGACATTTACTGGGTTTCAATTTGAGCCCATGTTCCCGCAATCTTCGAAATACTTGCCCCAACTGGTGGAGATGGTCTTCAAAGGTCGCAGAATACACTATAATGTCATCCAAGTAGATGAGAGTGAACTCAAAGTTGAAGTCACCGAGACATTTCTCCATCAACCGCTGAAACGTTCCGGGTGCATTTGTCAACCCGAAGGGCATCCGGTTAAATTCGTATAGTCCCATGGGCAAGATGAATGCCGTCTTCTCCTTGTCTTTTGTGGCCATCGGCACCTGCCAATACCCACTAGCCAGATCTAGTGAGGAGAAGTACCGGGCTCTCCCCAGCGCTGAGAGGGACTCCTCAATCCGTGGCAAGGGATAGGAATCTCGTACGGTGCAAGCGTTTAACTTCCGATAGTCTACGCAAAATCGGATGGACCCATCTTTTTTTCTTACTAACACCACAGGAGCCGCCCAGGGACTCTGGCTTTCTTGGATGATCCCACCCTGTAGCATCTTAGCTAACAGTTCTTTCACTTCCTGATACAACTGTGGAGGAATTTGTCGGTAGCGCTCTCTAATTGGAGGGGTGTCTCCTGTGGGAATCTCATGGTAGATCCCTGTGGTACATCCAAAATCTTCAGCATACCGTGCAAAGGTGTCTTGGTTCTCCCACAACAGCTCATCTACCTTCTGCACCCATTCCAGAGAACATGAACTTACATCCATCTTCATCTGTTCTCGAATTGCACAGCCATTCCATTCAGAGGTGGGTTCCTCATCTTCTCCCATGGACACAGTTACGGTCCACTCATCCCTTTCAGTCGGCTTCAGCTGCATTGGAGTTACTTTCCTTACTTCCTCCGGAGTCACATAGATGTTAGCCAGCTGCCTCCCTGGGGTCAGGTCCACACTCTGGTCCTGAGTGTTTACACATCGAAGTGGTACTCTTCCATTGCGAACTATTGCCAAGGAACGGGCCACTAGCGGATCAACACCTCCTTCGGCTGCCTGCAGTGGTTCTACCAACACAGCTATGCCCTCTAGTTTCCGACAGGTGCCTACGGGCATGGACACTATTGTCTCCCGACTGGGTGGCAGTGTAACTTTTGTATGCAAAGGAACTGAAATTCGAGCCAGAGGACGCTGCGCATCCGAACTTTTCTGTAAGCCACATGTCCGGATCAGCCGCTGGAAAGCTGTTTGAGTAGGCCGATGGGTGGTGGTTTCTTTCCAATAACCGTGACCTTTCTTTTCAAAGAGGATCTGATCTAATTCTTTTAACACATTCATCCCCAAAATGACAGGGACCTTTACTTCATGTGACTCCTGTACCACCACAATGCCTTTCCTACGTAGATCTTGGCCACATACCCGGACATTCATCCAGGCCACTCCCACGACCGGAACTGGTAACTGGTTAGCTGCGACCACTCGTACGAATGTATGGGGATCATATTTCACATGTTGCTGGAAGTACCGTTCATAACAGTCTCTACTCAAGGTCGTTACTTGGGAACCCGTGTCAATCATCCCGGTAACCGGAATACCCTCCATTTCCACCTGTATGACAGGACTTGCAGCGATCAGGTCATCATCAGGGCATTCTCCCCACATAGTCTCCTTGTCAGTCTCCCCTACTACACGCCCTTCAGCAGCAGGGGACTTCAGTTTAACGGCGGTCTCTCATAAGTTTGTCGCTGCTCTGGACATCTAGCAGCAACGTGGCCCATCCGTCCACACTCCCAGCAGCGTATCCCCCCGTCGTTCTGGCCATCTGTTTGGGCCCCTTCGGTAAGCCCCTTCGATTTCTCCTGAGCACTGCACTAAATGATTTGGACCCCTTCGGTAGGTCCTATCCTCACCCCTCCAGCGGGGTGGTGGGTGATTCTGACTTGCTGGGTGTGGATGGCTCACCCTTTCATCTCCAGTCTTCTGGAAGTCTGCAATTTTCATAGACTGCTCATCACAACGAGTGTGCAAGTGTTCCATTTGTTCTTGCAGTTTCTGCATTACTGTGAGAATTTCTTTAACCGTCCCTTTTTCTACTGTCTCTGAGCCAGAACTAGCCCCCTGTGACAAAGTAACTCCAACTGCGGTCTGCGGCCTCGGGACCATACTATTGGCACGGGAGATGGCCTCTACCTGTACATCATGGAATTTAGCATCAGTCTCTCGTCGTATAAAATCCTGCATAGTCACAGTTAAACTGCCGTCACGTATCCCCAGGACAAACTGGTCACGGAGAGTCCGATCAGGGTTACAGAAGGCTGGCGAGCCCCCTCTTTCCTTCCCTTGAATATCTCGGAGCAGTTCTTGTAGGGCATTTGCATATTGGGGAAGGCTTTCATTCTCCTGTTGTACCCTCTGGAAGAACCGAGCCTGCAGAGACCCCAGCAATGCAGTTTCTCCATAAATGGTTTCTAGAATCTGGACTACTTGCTCAAATGTCTGCCTTTGTTCAAATGGCCTCAGTATCACCGTGGTCTTAGCATCCCCTTGTAATGTCAATATTGCTAGCTCTACTAGTACTTCTGGTGCGGTCTGGTACATTCGCTGTATCATTCGTATCTGTTCCACCCACATACTCACTGACATATTATTGCCATCAAATTTAGCTAACTGACTCATTATAGCCCCTGCTGGCATTCTTCCTCCAGCACCATTCTCCCGAACGAGTGCGTCACCATCCATTCTGGTAAGCGGATCCTGCCGACTACGCCAATTTGTGAACCGAGAGCAAGGCAGGTGGTTTGGACTCCGCAACCAGAAATGAACGCACACGCGGTAGTTCAAGAAAAAAAAATATATATTTACTATAAGTTAATAAAGGCTAGTTAAAGGTAAAATGACAGGGCTAAAGACAAGCAAAATATACAATATAGCATGAACAATTTCAAGGCAAATTCTGCAATGGTTTCTACTTTTACTCTGTCCACTTCTGCAGTATGGACACTGAATGAACAATATACTCAAAACTATCCCTAACTGACCCTGACATCACATTTGGGTGCACCCCCTTTTCCCCAGTGGTCCAGGTGGACCGCTTACAGTCCGTAGAAGCGCGCGGTGGGGCCCAAAGTCGGTCCTTTCTTTTATAGCGAAACGTCCTCTCCTCACGGTTATCAGGATCTTGGGAGAAATGAAGTCCTTTTTAACAGGGAAACCCAATGAATGCAATGTAATCCAACAGCAGATTCCACTCAGCACACTGACAGTCCTGCCGAATCCATACACTGAGCTGGGATGTAAGCCGGGATTTAGCAGGTGCCGTCCAGTACATCAACAGCACTGCGAGTCTCTATCTGTGGTATCCATATACACAGTCACAATGTCAGTCTCACTGATCAGCCACTGAGCACAGTTCCTTTCACGTGGACTCACTAGTCCTGTTGTCTCTTTACACTCTGTTTGTCTCTGGACCAAGATACAGCTTAGCTGTACAGAAAAATCTCCACACCAGTTCCATACAACACTTGCCAAGATGGCTGCTGCTCTCTGTCTCGTCACTTCCTGCTTCTCTGCTCACATGCTGTCTGCAGAACAGGCAAGCTGACATAAAAGGGGGGGGGTCTCACTCCAGCATCATGTCACAATTACAATGGCTGCTGTCTTAAAGGAACAGAATCACAGAAATACATTCAACATTAACAGTTTATACAGACAAATGAAGCTTAAGACAACATTGGCTGTCTCTTACACGGGTGCAGTATTATATGTTATTAGTTACAGGATGGAATATGTGTAATGTTCTATGTTATTATATACAGTACAGTATTATATGTTATTATACACAGTACAGTATTATATGTTATTATATACAGTGCAGTATTATATGTTATTATACACAGTGCAGTATTATATGTTATTATATACAGTGCAGTATTATATGTTATTATATACAGTGCAGTATTATGTTATTATACACAGTGCCAGTACTATATGTTATTATATACAGTACAGTATTATATGTTATTATACACAGTGCAGTATTATATGTTATTATACACAGTACAGTATTATATGTTATTATATACAGTGCAGTATTATATGTTATTATACACAGTGCAGTATTATATGTTATTATACACAGTACAGTATTATATGTTATTATATACAGTGCAGTATTATATGTTATTATATACAGTGCAGTATTATGTTATTATATACAGTGCAGTACTATATGTTATTATATACAGTACAGTATTATATGTTATTATATACAGTACAGTATTATATGTTATTATACACAGTGCAGTATTATATGTTATTATACACAGTACAGTATTATATGTTATTATATACAGTGCAGTATTATATGTTATTATACACAGTGCAGTATTATATGTTATTATACACAGTACAGTATTATATGTTATTATATACAGTACAGTATTATATGTTATTATACACAGTGCAGTATTATATGTTATTATACACAGTACAGTATTATATGTTATTATATACAGTGCAGTATTATGTTATTATATACAGTGCAGTATTATGTTATTATATACAGTGCAGTACTATATGTTATTATATACAGTACAGTATTATATGTTATTATATACAGTGCAGTACTATATGTTATTATATACAGTGCAGTACTATATGTTATTATATACAGTACAGTATTATATGTTATTATATACAGTGCAGTATTATATGTTATTATATACAGTGCAGTATTATATGTTATTATATACAGTGCAGTACTATATGTTATTATATACAGTACAGTATTATATGTTATTATATACAGTGCAGTACTATATGTTATTATATACAGTGCAGTACTATATGTTATTATATACAGTGCAGTATTATATATTATATACAGTGTAGTATTATATATTATAGACAGTGCAGTATTATATACTATAGACAGTGCATTATTATATGTTATTAGTTACAGTATGGTATATGTGTAGTTTTATATGTTATTATACACAGTGCAGTATTATATGTTATTATACACAGTACAGTATTATATGTTATTATATACAGTGCAGTATTATATGTTATTATACACAGTGCAGTATTATATGTTATTATACACAGTGCAGTATTATATGTTATTATACACAGTGCAGTATTATATGTTATTATACACAGTACAGTATTATATGTTATTATATACAGTACAGTATTATATGTTATTATACACAGTGCAGTATTATATGTTATTATACACAGTGCAGTATTATATGTTATTATATACAGTGCAGTATTATATGTTATTATATACAGTGCAGTATTATGTTATTATATACAGTGCAGTACTATATGTTATTATATACAGTGCAGTACTATATGTTATTATATACAGTACAGTATTATATGTTATTATACACAGTGCAGTATTATATGTTATTATACACAGTACAGTATTATATGTTATTATATACAGTGCAGTATTATATGTTTTTATATACAGTACAGTATTATATGTTATTATATACAGTGCAGTACTATGTTATTATATACAGTGCAGTACTATATGTTATTATATACAGTACAGTATTATATGTTATTATATACAGTGCAGTACTATATGTTATTATATACAGTGCAGTATTATGTTATTAGTTACAGTGCAGTATTATATGTTATTATACACAGTACAGTATTATATGTTATTAGTTACAGTGCAGTACTATATGTTATTATACACAGTGCAGTATTATATGTTATTAGTTACAGTGCAGTATTATATGTTATTATACACAGTACAGTATTATATGTTATTATACACAGTACAGTATTATATGTTATTAGTTACAGTACAGTATTATATGTTATTATATACAGTGCAGTACTATATGTTATTATACACAGTGCAGTATTATATGTTATTATACACAGTACAGTATTATATGTTATTAGTTACAGTGCAGTATTATATGTTATTATACACAGTGCAGTATTATGTTATTATACACAGTACAGTATTATATGTTATTATATACAGTGCAGTACTATATGTTATTATATACAGTGCAGTATTATATGTTATTATACACAGTACAGTATTATATGTTATTAGTTACAGTGCAGTATTATATGTTATTATATACAGTGCAGTATTATGTTATTATACACAGTGCAGTATTATATGTTATTATACACAGTACAGTATTATATGTTATTAGTTACAGTACAGTACTATATGTTATTATACACAGTGCAGTATTATATGTTATTAGTTACAGTGCAGTACTATATGTTATTATATACAGTGCAGTACTATATGTTATTATATACAGTGCAGTATTATGTTATTAGTTACAGTGCAGTATTATATGTTATTATATACAGTGCAGTATTATGTTATTATACACAGTGCAGTATTATATGTTATTATACACAGTACAGTATTATATGTTATTAGTTACAGTGCAGTACTATATGTTATTAGTTACAGGATGGAATATGTGTAATGTTATATGTTATTATAGCTAGTTTAGTGTCATATAGTATTACAGAGAGAGAATCTAACAGGTTGGTGATGCTGACAGTTGATCCCAAGTAGTCTGACGTCATAGTTCTGCCCCGTATCTCATTACACACGGAGGGGCGTGGCCTAGCACGATACAATGTAGCAGCTGACATTTGAGAAGCCCCGCCCCTGGTGTTATGGCATCGGTTACACTATAGCGTCTGGCCTTAGGGAGCTGCGCGGAGTGACTCCTGCAGGTAGCGCTCTCTAGTCTGTCCTACGTTTTACGCTTTTCCCTGCGGCCGCGCTTTCTCCACTGTCCCTAGTGGTGCCGGGGAGTTTCCATATAAGGAGATGGCCGGATCCGCGGCCTGTGATTGGCTGCCGCCTGCTCCTGCCGCTGTCTGTCACCGGAGCGATCAGCGTGGGAGCCGGAGGGAGCGTGGCCCTTTAAGAGGTCAGGTGACTGCGCTCCCTGTGTGACATCTGCTCGGGTGTGCGGGCGTCAGCGGGCGAGCCCCCGGATTATTAACCCCCTGCGCTGGGTCATGGTCAGCAGCGGGCGGCTGCAGGTGAGTCAGGAGTAAGTGAGTCCTGCCCCTGTGTGTTGGGGCCCCTGAGGTGATTGGGCCCTGTGTAGAGCCTGCTTTGTGTTCTGTTACTACCACTCCCATCATTGTGTGACTGCGTTCTTGTTGTGTTTCCAGGTGGTCTGACCATGGATCCGCAGCTGCCTTCCCCTCTCCACCTGTGGAGTCCGCGGCCCTTCGGGGCCTTTTCTACCAACTGCTCTTCAGGAGGGAGGAGCCCAGAGAGCAGCGACAAGACGGGAGCCATGGAGGAGAAGGCTCCACCCCCAGAGAGTGGCGAGTGTCCGCGGGGCGGTGACGATCGCGTCCTCCTGGACACGTGGTACGTTATCAAGCCTGGAAACACCAAGGAAAAAGTGGCCTTCTTTGTGGCCTATCAGTGTGCCGGCAGCAGCTCCTCCCCCCGCCCAGGAGGGGCCAAGGTCAAGGGTCGATGGAGCGCAGGGGGCAGCTCCAGAGCAAAACGGCGGCGGCACGCCGTTGATCTAGAAACTCCCCCCTCTGTTGCTGAAATGGTGGCCCGTGCAGAGAGCCGGGGGGCTGAACCTGCCCCAACCAGGCCGCCACTGGTCCTGGTGACATCCACAGAAGATGGAGCAGAGGGCTGCTGCCGCAGCGTGGCTGAGGCCGTGGCTCAGTATGAGGCAGAACAGGCAGAGCGGGAGGTGCGCATCGCTTTCCGTGTGGCCGAGAGGCCCGGAGACCCCATCACCTGTGACCTCTACCAGCTGCTGAGTCCGGAGCCGCATCGTGTCTGCGTCCTGCTGGAGAAGATGGAGTCGCAGCAGGCAGAGAAGGCGGAGGAGTCGCAGGCAGCAGCCTCGGATTCCGGCTTCCATGTTGATTTGGTGCTAACGGGAGCCGTGGACCGCTGTGTCTTCTATGGGGGTGAGGCCGATGAGACAGAACCACTTCCCGGACAGCTCTTCTTTCCCCGTCTCTCTGCTCCTCCGCCACCACCCCCTCCCCCGCCACCTGTCCCTCCCCTCTGTCGCCTGTACCGCCATGTTTCCCATGACTTCCTGGAGATCCGTTTTCAGGTTCAGCGCCTTCTCCAGCCTCGGCTTTACCTGCCATCGTTGCCGGACCATGTCCTCCTGGCGATCTTCAGCTACCTGTCCACTCAGTCTCTGGCGGCCATAAAATGCACATGTCGACGCTTTCGGGCACTGATTGAAGACTATGGGGTGCGGCCATGTGACTCACGTTGGAGTCAGCACCCCCTGTATCGGGACGACCCCTGCAAACAATGTAAACGGATTTACATCCGTGGCGATGTGTCCATGTGCCGCTGGCACCCAAAGCCTTACCACCACGACTTGCCCTATGGACGCTCCTACTGGATGTGCTGCCGCCGGCCTGACAGAGCAGCACCGGGGGTGCCAGCTGGGCCTCCATGACAATAACTGGGTGCTGCCGGGAGAAGGGACCCGGGTGAAAGGAAGGGGACATGGAGAGGGGGATGAGGGGAGGTGAACGTGTGCCAGTGTCTGAATAAAAGGGATTATTTATGACGTGCTCTCGTCTCGCTGTGTCATGTTGGGGGTGATGGCTGCAGCTCCTGAGGTTCCACTGGGGCACAGAGCACTGGAGGAGTAAATGGCTAGCTGTACCCCCCAAATACTGAACCCCAGTAGATGGAAGACCTGTGCTCATCCTCTGATCCTCTGCTATAGTTCTGGGAAAACTCAGTGACCCTCAGTATGGCCGCCGCTTTGTTTGTAAGAGAGGCCACAGACTACGAAGATAAAGAAAGGCAACCAATATGGCCGTCATGCCTTATCTTCCTGATTGTCACCCAGCTACTCTAGATTGAGAGAAGACCCCCTGTGTGGGTGCTACAGGTGACCATATTGGTTATCCAGCTTTCACTCAGTGGAACAATATGATGTTAGACCCTCTCACTACCTGGGCCATAACTGCGGGAGGTGGGAGCGGCCCAGGTGACGTGTCTATGATGTCACCACCACCTGCAGTTATGGCTCGGATCTGGGTCCTCTATTAGCATCTAGGAGCAGATCTGTACAGAGGGGTCTGCCATATTACCAGGTCAGGGACACTACAGTACAGTGGGATGTTTACACTGTATACCAGGGTGTATATAATCTGTAGTGGAGCGACTGTATTGTACAGTGGGGTGTAAATAATCTACTGGGATTGTAAACTCTTTATAGGAGGGTGTGTGTATATATATATATAATCCTACAGTAGGATATATTTATTTTATAGTGGATTATATGTAATCTACAGTGGGGCGTGTATCATATAATGGGGTGTAAATAATGTACACTGGGTACTACAGTGGTGTGTACATACTCTATAGCAGGGTGTACTGTACAGTGGGGTGTATATACTCTATAGCAGGGTGTACTGTACAGTGGGGTGCACGTACTCTATAGCAGGGTGTACTGTACAGTGGGGTGTATACATACTCTATAGCAGGGTGTACTGTACAGTGGGGTGTATATACTCTATAGCAGGGTGTACTGTACAGTGGGGTGTACGTACTCTATAGCAGGGTGTACTGTACAGGGGGGAATACTCTATAGCGGTGCGCAGTACGTACTCTATAGCAGGGTGTACTGTACAGTGGGGTGTATATACTCTTAGCAGGGTGTACTGTACAGTGGGGTGTATATACTCTATAGCAGGGTGTACTGTACAGTGGGGTGTATAATACTATAGCAGGGGTGTACTGTACAGTGGGGTGTATATACTCTATAGCAGGGTGTACTGTACAGTGGGGTGTACGCACTGTATAGCAGGGTGTACTGACAGTGGGGTGTACGCACTCTATAGCAGGGTGCACTGTACAGTGGGGTGTACGACATAGCAGGGGTACTGTACAGTGGGGTGTATATACTCTATAGCAGGGTGTACTGTACAGTGGGGTGTATATACTCTATAGCAGGGTGTACTGTACAGTGGGGTGTACGTACTCTATAGCAGGGTGTACTGTACAGTGGGGTGTATATACCTATAGGGGGTGTACTGTACAGTGGGGTGTATATACTCTATAGCAGGGTGTACTGTACAGTGGGGTGTATATACTTAAAAAGGGGTGTACTGTACAGTGGGGTGTATACTCCCCTATAGCAGGGTGTACTGTACAGTGGGGGTGTATATACTCTATAGGTGGGTGTACTGTACAGTGGGGTGTATATACTCTATAGCAGGTGTGTGTACTGTACAGTGGGGTGTATATACTCTATAGCAGGGTGTACTGTACAGTGGGGTGTATATACTATAGCAGGGTGTACTGTACAGTGGGGTGTATATACTCTATAGCAGGGTGTACTGTACAGTGGGGTGTATATACTCTGTAGGGGTGTACTGTACAGTGGGGTGTATGTACTCTATAGGAGGGTGTACTGTACAGTGGGGTGTATATACTCTATAGCAGGGTGTACTGTACAGTGGGGTGTATATACTCTATAGCAGTGTGTGTACTGTACAGTGGGGTGTATATACTCTATAGCAGGTGTGCCTGTACAGTGGGGTGTATATACCTATAGCAGGGTGTACTGTACAGTGGGGGTACGTACTCTATAGCGGGGTGTACTGTACAGTGGGGTGACTCCTATAGCAGGGTGTACTGTACAGTGGGGTGTATATACTCTATAGCAGGGTGTACTGTACAGTGGGGTGTATGTACTCTATAGCAGGGTGTACTGGTACCAAGCAGGGTGACTGTACAGTGGGGGGTACTCTATAGCAGGGTGTACGTGACAGTGGTGCAACGTACCTATAGCAGGGGGTGTACTGTACAGCAGGGTGTACAGTACAGTGGGGTGTATATACTCTATAGCAGGTGTGTACTGTACAGTGGGGTGTATATACTCTATAGCAGGTGTGTGTACTGTACAGTGGGGTGTATATACTCTATAGAGGGTGTACTGTACAGTGGGGTGTACATACCTATAGCAGGGTGTACTGTACAGTGGTGTGTACGTACTATAGCAGGGTGTACTGTACAGTGGGGTGTATATACTCTATAGCAGGGTGTACTGTACAGTGGGGGGTGCACGTACAGGGGGTACCTATAGCAGGGTGTACTGTACAGTGGGGGCTATAGCAGGGTGTACTGTCAGGGGGGGGGGTGGCAGTGGGGTGTATATACCTATAGCAGGGTGTACGTACAGTGGGGTGTACTGTACAGTGGGGTGTATATACTCTATAGCAGGGTGTACTGTACAGTGGGGTGTATATACTCTATAGCAGGTGTGTGTACTGTACAGTGGGGTGTATATACTCTATAGCAGGTGTGTGTACTGTACAGTGGGGTGTATATACTCTATAGCAGGGGTGTACTGTACAGTGGGGTGTATATACTCTATAGCAGGGTGTACTGTACAGTGGGGTGTATATACTCTATAGGAGGGGGGGTACAGTGGGGTGTATATACCTAGCAGGTGTGTACTGTACAGTGGGGTGTATATACTCTATAGCAGGGTGTACTGTACAGTGGGGTGTATATACTCTATAGCAGGGTGTACTGTACAGTGGGGTGTATATACTCTATAGCAGGTGTGTGTACTGTACAGTGGGGTGTATATACTCTATAGCAGGTGTGTGTACTGTACAGTGGGGTGATATACTATAGCAGGGTGTACTGTACAGTGGGGTGTATATACTCTATAGCAGGGTGTACTGTACAGTGGGGTGTATATACCTATAGCAGGGTGTACTGTACAGTAGGGGTGTATATACTCTATAGCAGGGTGTACTGTACAGTGGGGTGTGTACTGTAGCAGGGTGTGGGACGACCATAGCAGGGTGTACGTACAGGTCTATAGCAGGGTGTACTGTACAGTGGGGTGTATATACCTATAGCAGGGTGTACTGTACAGTGGGGTGTATATCCTATAGCAGGGTGTACTGTACAGTGGGGTGTACATACTCTATAGCAGGGTGTGTACTGTACAGTGGGGTGTATGTACTCTATAGCAGGGTGTACTGTACAGTGGGGTGTATGTACTCTATAGCAGGGTGTGTGTACTGTACAGTGGGTGTAAGGTGTACTCTATAGCAGGTGTGTGTACTGTACAGTGGGGTGTATATACTCTATAGCAGGGTGTACTGTACAGTGGGGTGTATATACTCTATAGCAGGGTGTACTGTACAGTGGGGTGTATATACTCTATAGCAGGGTGTACTGTACAGTGGGGTGTATATACTCTATAGCAGGGTGTACTGTACAGTGGGGTGTACGTACTCTATAGCAGGGTGTACTGTACAGTGGGGTGTACGTACTCTATAGCAGGGTGTACTGTACAGTGGGGTGTATATACTCTATAGCAGGGTGTACTGTACAGTGGGGTGTATGTACTCTATAGCAGGGTGTACTGTACAGTGGGGTGTATGTACTCTATAGCAGGGGGTGTATATACTCTATAGCAGGGTGTACTGTACAGTGGTGTGTATATACTCTATAGCAGGGTGTACTGTACAGTGGGGTGTATACCCTCTAGTGCGGTGTGTACTGTATAGAGGGGTGTATACACGCTATAGTGGGGTGTGTGTACTGTACAGTGGGGTGAATACACTCTGCAGACCTGACTTTACACACCTCACTATAATGTACAGTTAGGTGTACATTAGTGTGTTATACTGTACAGTGGGGTGTACATACTCTATAGCAGGGTGTACTGTACAGTGGGGTGTATATACTCTATAGCAGTGTGTACTGTACAGTGGTGTGTACGTACTCTATAGCAGGGTGTACTGTACAGTGGGGTGTATATACTCTATAGCAGGGTGTACTGTACAGTGGGGTGTATATACTCTATAGCAGGGTGTACTGTACAGTGGGGTGTACGTACTCTATAGCAGGGTGTACTGTACAGTGGGGTGTATGTACTCTATAGCAGGGTGTACTGTACAGTGGGGTGTATGTACTCTATAGCAGTGTGTACTGTACAGTGGTGTGTATATACTCTATAGCAGGGTGTACTGTACAGTGGTGTGTACGTACTCTATAGCAGGGTGTACTGTACAGTGGGGTGTATATACTCTATAGCAGGGTGTACTGTACAGTGGGGTGTATATACTCTATAGCAGGGTGTACTGTACAGTGGGGTGTATATACTCTATAGCAGGGTGTACTGTACAGTGGGGTGTATATACTCTATAGCAGGGTGTACTGTACAGTGGTGTGTATATACTCTATAGCAGGGTGTACTGTACAGTGGGGTGTATGTACTCTATAGCAGGGTGTACTGTACAGTGGGGTGTACATACTCTATAGCAGGGTGTACTGTACAGTGGGGTGTATATACTCTATAGCAGGGTGTACTGTACAGTGGGGTGTACGTACTCTATAGCAGGGTGTACTGTACAGTGGGGTGTATATACTCTATAACAGGGTGTACTGTACAGTGGGGTGTATACCCTCTAGTGCGGTGTGTACTGTATAGAGGGGTGTATACACGCTATAGTGGGGTGTGTGTACTGTACAGTGGGGTGAATACACTCTGCAGACCTGACTTTACACACCTCACTATAATGTACAGTTAGGTGTACATTAGTGTGTTATACTGTACAGTGGGGTGTATACACTCTATAGCGGGGTGGGGGGGGGAATGTACAGTGGGGTCTAAACTCTACACACTCCACTATAGAGTGTATACCCCTGACTGTACATTACACCCCCTACTATAATGTAAAGGGTAATGTGTGGGGTGTATACACTCTATAGCAGGTGTGTGTACTGTACAGTGGGGTTTGTTCACTCAATAACGGGGTGTGTAATGTACACTGGATTGCATACACTGTATAGCGGGTTGCGTAATGTATAGTAGAGTGTATACACTCGATAGCGGGGCGTGTGCACTGTATAGTCAGGTCTAAACACTACACCCCCGCCCCCACTATAAAGTTTATACACCTGACTGTACTTTACACCCCCTACTATAATGTATAGTAGGGTGTATACATTCTATAGCGTGGTGTGTGTAATGTACAGTGGGGTGTATATGCTCTATAGCAGGTATGTGTACAGTATAGTGGGGTGTATACTCTCTAGTGGGGGTGTGTGTACTGTAAAGTGGGGTGTATACCCTCTATAGTGGGGGTGTACTGCACAATGGGGTTATACACTCTAGTTGGGTGTGTGTAATGTACAGTGGGGTGTATATACTCTATAGCAGGGTGCGTGTACTGTACAGTGGGGTGTATACCCTCTAGTGGGCTATATACACTTTATAGCGTGGTGTGTGTAATGTACAGTGGGGTGTATACACACTATAGCAGGGTGCGTGTACTGTACAGTGGGGTGTATACGCTCTAGTGTGTGTACTGTACAATGGGGTGTATACCCTCTATAGTGGGGTGTATATCCTGTATAGTGGGGTGTGTAATGTATAGTGGGGTGTATACACGCTATAGTGGAGTGTGTGTACTGTACAGTGGGGTGTATACCCTCTAGTTGCGGTGTGTACTGTATAGTGGGGTGTATACCCTCTAGTTGCGGTGTGTACTGTATAGTGGGGTGTATACCCTCTAGTTGCGGTGTGTAATGTATAGTGGGGTGTATACCCTCTAGTTGCGGTGTGTACTGTATAGTGGGGTGTATACCCTCTAGTTGCGGTGTGTAATGTATAGTGGGGTGTATACCCTCTAGTTGCGGTGTGTACTGTATAGTGGGGTGTATACCCTCTATAGTGGGGGGGGGGGGTGTACTGTACAATGGGGTTATACACTCTAGTTGGGTTTGTGTAATGTACAGTGAGGTGTATATACTCTATAGCAGGGTGCGTGTACTGTACAGTGGGGTGTATACCCTCTATAGTGGGGTGTGTATCCTGTATATTGGGCTGTATACACTCTATAGAAGGTGGGTACTGTATAGTGGGGTGTATACATGCTACAGTGGGGTGTGTGTACTGTATAGTGGGGTGTATACATGCTACAGTGGGGTGTGTGTACTGTATAGTGGGGTGTATACTCTCTAGTGGGGTGTGTGTACTGTACAATGGGGTGAATACACTCTAGTGGGGTGTGTATCCTGTACAGTGTGGTGTAAACACTCTAGTAAGGTGTGTATCCTGTACAATGGGGTGTACACACTTTAGTGGGGTGTGTGTACCCTCTCTAGTGGGGTGTGTGTACTGTACAGTGGGGTGTACCCACTCTAGTGAGGTGTGTACTGTACAATGGGGTGTATACCCTCTATAGTGGGGTGTGTATCCTGTATAGTGGGGTGTGTCCTGTACAATAGGGTGTGTATCCTGTATAGTGGGGTGTGTGTCCTGTACAGTGGGGTGTATACACTCTAGTAGGGTGTGTACTGTGCAATGGGGTGTGTGTCCTGTATAGTGGGGTGTGTACTGTGCAGTGGGGTGAGTACCCTGTATAGTGGGGTGTGTACTGTGCAATGGGGTGAGTGTCCTGTATAGTGGGGTGTGTGTCCTGTATAGTGGGGTGTGTGTCCTGTATAGTGGGGTGTGTGTCCTGTTTAGTGGGGTGTGTACTGTATAGTGGGGTGTGTCCTGTATAGTGGGGTGTGTGTACTGTATAGTGGGGTGTGTACTGTATAGTGGGGTGTGTACTGTGCAATGGGGTGAGTGTCCTGTATAGTGGGGTGTGTACTGTGCAATGGGGTGAGTGTACTGTATAGTGGGGTGTGTACTGTGCAATGGGGTGTGTGTCCTGTATAGTGGGGTGTGTACTGTGCAATGGGGTGAGTGTCCTGTATAGTGGGGTGTGTGTCCTGTATAGTGGGGTGTGTGTCCTGTTTAGTGGGGTGTGTACTGTATAGTGGGGTGTGTCCTGTATAGTGGGGTGTGTGTACTGTATAGTGGGGTGTGTACTGTATAGTGGGGTGTGTACTGTGCAATGGGGTGTGTGTCCTGTATAGTGGGGTGTGTGTCCTGTATAGTGGGGTGTGTGTCCTGTATAGTGGGGTGTGTACTGTATAGTGGGGTGTGTGTACTGTATAGTGGGGTGTGTACTGTGCAATGGGGTGAGTGTCCTGTATAGTGGGGTGTGTACTGTATAGTGGGGTGTGTGTCCTGTATAGTGGGGTGTGTGTCCTGTTTAGTGGGGTGTGCTGTATAGTGGGGTGTGTCCTGTATAGTGGGGTGTGTGTACTGTATAGTGGGGTGTGTACTGTGCAATGGGGTGTGTGTCCTGTATAGTGGGGTGTGTGTCCTGTATAGTGGGGTGTGTACGTAGTGGGGTGTGTACTGTATAGTGGGGTGTGTACTGTGCAATGGGGTGTGTGTCCTGTATAGTGGGGTGTGTACTGTATAGTGGGGTGTGTACTGTATAGTGGGGTGTGTGTACTGTATAGTGGGGTGTGTACTGTGCAATGGGGTGAGTGTCCTGTATAGTGGGGTGTGTCCTGTATAGTGAGGTGTGTACTGTGCAATGGGGTGAGTGTCCTGTATAGTGGGGTGTGTCCTGTATAATGGGGTGTGTACCGTATAGTGGGGTGTGTACTGTACAGTGGGGTGTGTCCCCTGTATAGTGGGGTGTGTCCCCTGTACAGTGGGGTGTGTCCCCTGTATAGTGGGGTGTGTCCCTGTATAGTGGGGTGTGTACCCTGTGCAATGGGGTGTGTCCCCTGTATAGTGGGGTGTGTCACTGTATAGTGGGGTGTGTCCCCTGTATAGTGGGGTGTGTACTGTACAGTGGGGTGTGTCCCCTGTATAGTGGGGGTGTGTCCCCTGTATAGTGGGGGTGTGTCCCCTGTATAGTGGGGTGTGTCCCCTGTATAGTGGGGTGTGTATACCCTCTAGTGCGGGTGTGTCCCCTGTATAGTGGGGTGTGTCTACCCTCATAGTGGGGGTGTGTCCCCTGTATAGTGGGGTGTGCTGTACAGTGGGGTGTGTACTGTGCAATGGGGTGTGTCCCCTCTATAGTGGGGTGTGTGTCCTGTATAGTGGGGTGTGTGTCATGTATAGTGGGGTGTATACACTCTAGTGCGGTGTGTGTCCCCTGTATAGTGGGGTGTGTGTCCCCTCTATAGTGGGGTGTGTGTCCCCTGTATAGTGGGGGTGTGTGTCCCCTCTATAGTGGGGTGTGTGTCCTGTATAGTGGGGTGTATACACTCTAGTGCGGTGTGTGTCCCCTGTATAGTTCGGTGTGTGTCCTGTATAGTGGGGTGTGTGTCCCCTCAAGTGGGGTGTGTGTCCTATATAGTGGAGTAGGGGGGGGCCACATACCATGTGGGGGCCCGGGGGGGGGGGGGGAACCATATACCATGTGGGGGCCCGGGGGAGCAGCTTTTCATTCATGCCGATGTCTCTCCCAATACATTAACATGTAAGTTAACATCCAAGTAATTGTACTTACAGACAAGGGCTTGTAGACTCTAACAATAGGTACAGTAACCTAGCCCTCAGGAAGTGTGAGGAGGGGACCCGGCCGAGCACCCGGGTACCAGCAGAGGAGGGGACCCGGCCGAGCACTCGGGTACCAGCAGAGGAGGAGACCCGGCCGAGCACTCGGGTACCAGCAGAGGAGGGGACCCGGCCGAGCACTCGGGTACCAGCAGAGGAGGGGACCCGGCCGAGCACTCGGGTACCAGCAGAGGAGGGGACCCGGCCGAGCACCCGGGTACCAGCAGAGGAGGGGACCCGGCCGAGCACCCGGGTACCAGCAGAGGAGGGGACCCGGCCGAGCACCCAGGGTGTGGTTACTAATACTGGTGAACAAGCCACTGTGTGCAATATAAGGTGGAGTCAGTTATTAGCCACTCCTCCTGATATTATATAAGGCAGTCAGTTATTAGCCCTTCTATTATGTAAAGCGGAGTCAGTTATTAGCTCCTCCTATTATATAAGGCGGGGTCAGTTATTAGCCCCTCCTTCTATTATATAAGGCAGAGTCAATTATTAGCTCCTCCTATTATATAAGGCGGTGTCAGTTATTAGCCCCTCCTTCTGCTATATAAGGCGGAGTCAGTTATTAGCCCTTCTATTATATAAGGAGGAGTCAGTTATTAGCCCCTCCTTCTACTATATAAGGCGGAGTCAGTTATTAGCTCCTCCTATTATATAAGGCGGAGTCAGTTATTAGCCCTTCTACTATATAAGGCGGAGTCAGTTATTAGCCCTTCTACTATATAAGGCGGAGTCAGTTATTAGCCCCTCCTTCTATTATATAAGGCGGTGTCAGTTATTAGCCCTTCTATTATATAAGGCGGAGTCAGTTATTAGTCCCTCCTTCTATTATATAAGGCGGTGTCAGTTATTAGCCCCTCCTTCTATTATATAAGGCAGTGTCAGTTATTAGCCCCTCCTTCTATTATATAAGGCGGAGTCAGTTATTAGCCCCTCCTTCTATTATATAAGGCAGTGTCAGTTATTAGCCCCTCCTTCTATTATATAAGGCAGAGTCAGTTATTAGCCCCTCCTTCTATTATATAAGGCAGTGTCAGTTATTAGCCCCTCCTTCTATTATATAAGGCAGTGTCAGTTATTAGCCCCTCCTTCTATTATATAAGGCAGTGTCAGTTATTAGCCCCTCCTTCTATTATATAAGGCAGTGTGTTATTAGCCCCTCCTTCTATTATATAAGGCGGAGTCAGTTATTAGTTTCTCCTTCTGTATAACAATAATTAGCTGGGCGTGGTCAATGTTGGCCTCGCCTCCTGTATATAGTCATGTGACCGTATAACGCCCACTCTGCAGTAACTCCCGGCTTCTCCACATACCTGTTACTACACAACAATACAGTTACCTAGCGACGGCAAAGCCACCGCGGAGAACCAATGAAAGCCAGCGATGTTTACGATGAGCTGTCACTGGCAGACTCCGCCCCTTACTTATCATTGGTCGGATCCTTAGTGACTATTTACTGAGCTTCTCTTTATGATTGGTTCACACCTCCCGCCGTCATCCCCGCCCCACTCGCTACTCCGGTTAGGCCACGCCCCCGTGCGCTGTTTTGCTGGATGCTGACCACGTGTCTTTGTGGTTCAGGTATGAGTTTGACTCCGCCCCCCGCTGCTGATTGGTTCCGAGCAGCCGCTGCGCTCTGATTGGCTGTGGTCGCTCTAGTCATGCTCTTCTTCAATGTGTGCCCGCCGCGCTGCCCGCAACTACAGGAGCCCCGGGGGCCCCTCCAGCAGAGCCTTGAGCCCGAAGTTGTGGCCCCTGATGGTGCTCACGGTGGCCGTGCTAGTCGGGGCTGCCATATTACTGAGCCAAGACTGGGGCGAGAGCAGAACGGCAAAAAGATATGAGGGAGACGCCCGAGGAGGGCAACAGGTGGAGGACCTGACCTGTGGGGTGGTGGAGGACCTGACCTGTGGGGTGGTGGAGGACCTGACCTGTGGGGTGGTGGAGGACCTGACCTGTGGGGTGGTGGGGGACCTGACCTGTGGTGTGGTGGAGGACCTGACCTGTGGGGTGGTGGGGGACCTGACCTGTGGGGTGGTGGAGGACCTGACCTGTGGTGTGGTGGAGGACCTGACCTGTGGTGTGGTGGAGGACCTGACCTGTGGGGTGGTGGAGGACCTGACCTGTGGTGTGGTGGAGGACCTGACCTGTGGGGTGGTGGAGGACCTGACGACCTGTGGGGTGGTGGGGGACCTGACGACCTGTGGGGTGGTGGAGGACCTGACCTGTGGGGTGGTGGGGGACCTGACGACCTGTGGGGTGGTGGGGGACCTGACGACCTGTGGGGTGGTGGGAGGACCTGACCTGTGGGGTGGTGGGGGACCTGACGACCTGTGGGGTGGTGGAGGACCTGACCTGTGGGGTGGTGGGGGACCTGACGACCTGTGGGGTGGTGGAGGACCTGACCTGTGGGGTGGTGGGGGACCTGACCTGTGGGGTGGTGGGGGACCTGACCTGTGGGGTGGTGGAGGACCTGACCTGTGGGGTGGTGGGGGACCTGACGACCTGTGGGGTGGTGGGGGACCTGACGACCTGTGGGGTGGTGGGGGACCTGACGACCTGTGGGGTGGTGGGGGACCTGACGACCTGTGGGGTGGTGGGGGACCTGACGACCTGTGGGGTGGTGGGGGACCTGACGACCTGTGGGGTGGTGGGGGACCTGACGACCTGTGGGGTGGTGGGGGACCTGAGGGGCGACCTGTGGGGTGGTGGGGGACCTGACGACCTGTGGGGTGGTGGGGGACCTGACGACCTGTGGGGTGGTGGGGGACCTGACGACCTGTGGGGTGGTGGGGGACCTGACGACCTGTGGGGTGGTGGGGGACCTGACGACCTGTGGGGTGGTGGGGGACCTGACGACCTGTGGGGTGGTGGGGGACCTGACGACCTGTGGGGTGGTGGGGGACCTGACGACCTGTGGGGTGGTGGGGGACCTGACGACCTGTGGGGTGGTGGGGGGACCTGACGACCTGTGGGGTGGTGGGGGACCTGGACCTGTGGGGTGGTGGGGGAGGGGACTCAGGTAGGGATGTACTGGTGGAGGCGACCTGTGGGGCCACTGGAGGGGATGGCGACCTGTGGGGCGATTGCAGGGGATGGCGACCTGTGGGGCCACTGGAGAGGTGTTAGTTAATTGTAAGGTGACCGGTTCACACAGTTCTTGGAGGTGACCCAGTAACCTGTGTGGGGTGATCATTTAGTACTAGGATACCTGCGGAGTGATAGGTGCATTTGAGTCTAATGGGGGGTATAAAGGTGACCTCTGACCTGGGCCTACCAGGGGGTGACGTGAGGGGCCCACATAGGGTACTAGGTGTATAACGACTCCCTTTTCTTCTTTAGATCGGCCCCCGGCCTCTGTCATCTGCTCAGGTGAGGGCGCTGGTGTCGGCGGTCAGTGTGAAGCGTATGTGGTCGTCTTTCTTGAGGCCGATGCTGATTGAGCGATCTCCTGGGACCCCCGGGAACCGCCTGGTGAGAGAGGTGAGATCGGCCGACCAGTGGTCATGTGATGGCGCTGACGCTGTGGCAGTGACTACCTTTCTCTTCTTTTGGTCCACAGCTCATCTCAGGTCACTTGCGCTCACTGACCGCAGGTTGGACAGTAGAATTTGACCTGTTTGATGCACCGACACCGCGGGGCTCCCTGCCTTTTGGAAATGTTGTTGCCACCCTGGACCCAGGAGCCCGGCGCCGCCTGGTGTTTGCCTGTCACCTGGACTCCAAATGGTTTCCTCTGGACAGGCAGGGGCGGCCATTTGTCGGGGCCACTGACTCAGCTGTGCCCTGTTCTCTGATCCTGGAGGCGGTCACAGCGCTGGACGAGCGGCTGCGAAAGCAGAAGGACAAGGTGGGTGCGGCATCAACCAATCAGAGCTCAACATTCATTCTCACAGGAAGAAATAGGCTCCAATTCTGATTGGTTGTGATGGATACAGTTGTATAATCGCAGTGCCATGGAATAACACATAAAGTTCATTGTGGTGAGAATATTAGTTGTTATATTACGTACATCGAATCCTATATACACTGGTCCTGTCAGCTACCTGTATATACATAGGTTCCTATATACACTATTCCTTGTCAGCTATATACATGGGTTCCCTTATACACTCGTCCTGCTAGTTATATACATAGGCTGCTATATACTGGTCCTGTCAGCTATATACATAGGCTGCTATATACTGGTCCTGTCAGCTATATACATAGGCTGCTATATACTGGTCCTGTCAGCTATATACATAGGCTGCTATATACTGGTCCTGTCAGCTATATACATAGGCTGCTATATACGCTGCTCTTGTCAGACATACAGTGCCTTGCGAAAGTATAAGCCCCCTTGAACTTTTCAACCTTTTGCCACATTTCAGGCTTCAAACAAAGATATAAAATTTTAATTTTTTTTGGTGAAGAATCAACAACAAGTGGGACACAATCGTGAAGTGGAACGAAATTTATTGGTTATTTTAAACTTTTGTAAAAAATAAAAAGCTGGAAAGTGGGGGCGTGCAATATTATTCGGCCCCCTTAAGTTAATACTTTGTAGCGCCCCCTTTTGCTGCGATTACAGCTACAAGTCGCTTGGGGTTGTCTCTATCAGTTCTTGCCCATTCTTCCTTGGAAAACAGCTGGAGCTCAGTGAGGTTGGATGGAGAGCGTTTGTGAACAGCAGTTTTCAGCTCTTTCCACAGATTCTCGATTGGATTCAGGTCTGGACTGTGACTTGGCCATTCTAACACCTGGATACGTTTATTTGGGAACCATTCCATTGTAGATGTTGCTTTATGTTTGGGATCATTGTCTTGTTGGAAGATAAATCTCCGTCCCAGTCTCAGGTCTTTTGCAGACTCCAACAGGTTTTCTTCCAGAATGGTCCTGTCTTTGGCTCCATCCATCTTCCCATCAATTTTAACCATCTTCCCTGTCCCTGCTGAAGAAAAGCAGGCCCAAACCATGATGCTGCCCCCCACCATGTGTGACAGTGGGGATGGTGTGTTCAGGGGGATGAGCTGTGTTGCTTTTACGCCAAACATATCGTTTTGCATTGTGGCCAAAAAGTTGGATTTTGGTTCCATCTGAGCAGAGCACCTTCTTCCACATGTTTGGTGTCTCCCAGGTGGCTTTTTATGGATATCTTTGAGAAATGGCTTTCTTCTTGCCACTCTTCCATAAAGGCCAGATTTGTGCAGTGTACGACTGATTGTTGTCCTATGGACAGACTCTCCCACCTCAGCTGTAGATCTCTGCAGTTCATCCAGAGTGATCATGGGCCTCTTGGCTGCATCTCTGATCAGTCTTCTCCTTGTTTGAGATGAAAGTTTAGAGGGACGGCCGGGTCTTGGTAGATTTGCAGTGGTCTGATACTCCTTACATTACAATATGATCGCTTGCACAGTGCTCCTTGGGATGTTTAAAGATTGGGAAATCTTTTTGTATCCAAATCCAGCTTTAAACTTCTCCACAACAGTATCACGGACCTGCCTGGTGTGTTCCTTGGTCTTCATGATGCTCTCTGCGCTTTATACAGAACCCTGAGCCTATCACAGAGCAGGTGCATTTATACGGAGACTTGTACACACAGGTGGATTATATTTATCATCATCAGTCATTTAGGACAACATTGGATCATTCAGAGATCCTCACTGAACTTCTGGACTGAGTTTGCTGCACTGAAAGTAAAGGGGCCGAATAATATTGCACGCCCCACTTTTCAGTTTTTTATTTTTTACAAAAGTTTAAAATATCCAATAAATTTGGTTCCACTTCACGATTGTGTCCCACTTGTTGTTTCTTCACCAAAAAAATTAAAATTTTATATCTTTATGTTTGAAGCCTGAAATGTGGCAAAAGGTTGAAAAGTTCATGGGGGCCGAATACTTTCGCAAGGCACTGTATACATGAGTAGTCCTTTGCTCTGTTTCCCCAGGCTTCCCAGCTCACGCTCCAGCTGATCTTCCTGGATGGAGAGGAGGCGTTTGGTGACTGGACAGAGACAGACTCCCTGTACGGGGCCCGGCACTTAGCTCAGCGCCTGCACAATGAGCCAGGACCAGGAGGAGTCGGCAACAAGCTGGAGGCGATGGTAATAATGGGGGCTGGACACCTCATCCTACAGAGTAAATACAATAGATTCTAAATAAAAAATGATGGCACTTTGTCCTATCTTGGCCAATGCTTGGCAAGCCACAACTCTTACCCACTAAGCCATGGATGAAACAATAAATGTGGTGAATCTCCCCATTGAGACCTTGTAAAGTGTCAGACTGTTCCCATAGAGAGCTGTACTGTGCATGCTCCCTCTGCTATAAAAGATGGCAGCTCAGCTCCTCTTTCTGCAAGTCACAGAGCATGCTCACCACACTATCCAATGGATGACAGGTCAGCTCACCCCCCTTTTTATACACATCATGGAGCATGCTCATTACACTCTGCTATAGAAGATGACAGCTCAGCTCCTCCCAGTTTCTGAACACACAACAGGGCATGCTCACTACACCTACCCTTTCTACACATGATACAGAGCATGCTCACTACATTCTGCCATAGCAGATGACAGTTCAGCTCCTCCCTTTCTCTGCAAATCGTAAGACCAGCTCCTCCCCATTTCTACACTTATCACAGAGCATGCTCACTACACTCTCCCATAGAACATGAGAACAGCTCAGCGCCTCTCCCTATCTACACATGCTCATTATGCTCTCCAATATGAGTTGATAGCTGAGCTCCTCCCCCTTTCAGGCTTGTGATGCGTTATCCACAGGTAAGTGTCTGATCAGTAGGAGTCCAACCGATTGGTTCTCCACCAATCACGAGTGAGACTCCCTCTTTGTGCATTACTGCTCCATTTATGTCTATAGGACAGCCAAGCACTGGGCTGGAGTCTCTTCAGTGGTCTCCTTCACCAGTACACCCTCGTCATCGCCGCTCCATCCATACAGCATGGGGTGGACCCTTTTATTGGTGGGGGTCCAGTGGTCATCATGTGATTTGGTGATCATTATAAATGTGATGACTATTCCCACTGCGCTGTGTTTGCTCTGGTTCTCTGCCTTGGCTGACAACCACTTGCTTGTAGTCAGCCTCCCTCCCCATGGCTGTAATATGATTATATATGATTATTCACCCTCCGCTGGGTGGTTGTGCCTCTTCTCTAGAGTCTCTTTGTCCTGCTGGATCTGCTCGGGGCTCCACAGCCATTGATCCTCAACCACTTCTCGGAGACTCGCGACCACTTCATGAGGCTTGTTACTATCGGTGAGTGCTGAGAGTGCTGGGACTTGTGGTTTATCTTTGCTCCCTCTCATGGTTTCTTCTTCTATCTGACCATAGAGAAGCGTCTTCATGGCCTTGGCCTCCTGGACGGTCATCGTGCGGACAGTCCTTACTTCAGATCTGACCTGTATTTTGGAGCAGTGGAGGACGACCACGTTCCGTTCCTGCGTCGAGGTCTGAGCTTCTGTTCTCTATACTCCTGCTGCCTTCTCCCACTCATGTCGTGTCTTCTTTATCACACAGGCGTCCCCGTGCTCCACATCATCTCTACGCCATTCCCAGCCGTCTGGCACACGCATGATGACACTGAAGAGAATCTTCACCGGCCAACTATCAGCAGCTTCTGCCATATCTTTGTCACCTTCCTGGCTGAGACCCTCGCTCTGTGACGTGGCTGGATCTCCCCAGGATATGAGCCGCGGAGAATGCTTAGCTCAGGGGCCTTTTCCCTGTGACTATGCAGCAGCCTTCATTCTGCAGCTTCGGAGCTGACGTTTCCTGACATGTCCTGCTGGTTCATTGTCTGCGCGGTGTTAGGGGAGGTTTCGTCTCTTCATTCTTGGTGCTGTAACTACTGTGTCTGCCTCAGCCATGACCTGTCCGCAATGATGTGACATCGGCCTACGGACACTGGAGTTGTGCGTGTCGTGTATAATGTATGTATTATATTCCACTGCCCCGGCGGTCACGTGACGACAGTATTGTAAGAGAGTCCTGGGTGGGTGATGGACTGACTGTATGGAAATGGTCCGTATTTTAAAGGTGATCTTCTTATGCAATCATTCTGCCATCTTGTGCATTTTCTGAGACCTGACCCCTCTGCCCTGAGCTCCTCCAACCCGACCTGACTGCAGGTAGAGGAAAGCAGTGGCTAAGCACAGTGCTGCCCCCCTCCCCTGCAGGCCCGGACTGCTGCCTGCACTGCACCTTTACTGCATGGACACAATCCTATCTATCTACAACTGCAAAAAGAAAACGCCAGCTCGTTGGACTTCCCTAATTCACTAATAAAATGGGAGAGGATTTACACAATGTGGAGGAGGAAAATTGGAAAATGTGGATCTGGCCATCAGTATTTCTGGGATGCCTTGTGTGCAGCGCCTTCTTCCGGTCCAACCACAGCAGCTAAATAGGGTTTAGGCCTGGACTATTCCAAAATACAAATCTTCCTTTTCAGCCATTGTTTAGTGGATTTCCTTGTGTGTTTTGGTCATTGTCTTGTTGTACTGCCCAATGTCTCCAAACTCATGGACTCTGCTCTTACTTCCTTATGGAAATGTACAGGATATAGCTTAAACACAGGGTACCCTAAATGACCGTACGGTGTCCGGGCCTGAGGTTAACCAGGATTCCCTATCACCACATGTCCAGGCTTACAGTAAGGCCGTAAGCCCGAGGACCCACAGAATGGAGCCAACATCATGGCTGCACTGAGATCACCGGCCCACGTGTACTAAGGCGCCTCAGCTTGCTGCATTGTGCGCTTCTCAGCCTCGGCACCCATCTTGCCACTTTTTCAGACAGTGGGTGGAGCGGGGTCGCCCCTGGTGTGAGTTATACCACAAATCTATAGCAGCCCCGGGCAGGCGTAGATCTGCGACCAGATGTATCTACATGTGCTAGAATTACGAAGAGCTTGGACCCTCCTAGTCACTGTAGGGTGTTGTGTGCCTTGTGGGGAATGAATTAAGACTGGCGGAAGGATCGGCAGTCCTAATAAATTCCTCCCACTGTATAAATTAAACAAAACCCATAAGAAGGTGCACAAATGGAGCTTTTTCCTAATTCCACCCATTCTGAATTTTTTTTTTTTTCCAGCTTCTCAATGTATCATACACAATATTATGAAATATAATTTGGCCCACAAAAACTAAGCCCTCATTCAGCTCTGTGAACTGCCATACAAAGAGGTTATGGCTTATAAAAAGGAGGGAAGTGAAAAGTGGCGGAAGTGGGAAGGGGTTAAAGAGTCTACGTGTTGGGGCAATGACCTGGATCAGCCCCTGCTTACATGTAAAGGACAAGGGGCAAAACTTACTCCTACGATGGTTCCTCCCCCATTCAGCTGCCTTACCAGAATTCTGGCTGATACAAGAGAGACTGCATCAGCAGAATAGTGAGCGCAGCTCTGGAGTATAATACAGGATGTAACTCAGGATCAGTACAGGATAAGTAATGTAATGTATGTACACAGTGACTGTACCAGCAGAATAGTGAGCGCAGCTCTGGCGTATAATACAGGATAATGTAATGTATGTACACAGTGACTGTACCAGCAGAATAGTGAGCGCAGCTCTGGCGTATAATACAGGATATGTAATGTATGTACACAGTGACTGTACCAGCAGAATAGTGAGTGCAGCTCTGGAGTATAATGCAGGATAAGTAATGTAATGTATGTACACAGTGACTGCACCAGCAGAATAGTGAGCGCAGCTCTGGAGTATAATGCAGGATAAGTAATGTAATGTATGTACACAGTGACTGCACCAGCAGAATAGTGAGCGCAGCTCTGGAGTATAATACAGGATAAGTAATGTAATGTATGTACACAGTGACTGCACCAGCAGAATAGTGAGCGCAGCTCTGGAGTATAATACAGGATGTAACTCAGGATCAGTACAGGATAAGTAATGTAATGTATGTACACAGTGACTGTACCAGCAGAATAGTGAGCGCAGCTCTGGCGTATAATACAGGATAAGTAATGTAATGTATGTACACAGTGACTGCACCAGCAGAATAGTGAGCGCAGCTCTGGAGTATAATACAGGATGTAACTCAGGATCAGTACAGGATAAGTAATGTAATGCATGTACACAGTGACTGCACCAGCAGAATAGTGAGCGCAGCTCTGGAGTATAATGCAGGATAAGTAATGTAATGTATGTACACAGTGACTGCACCAGCAGAATAGTGAGCGCAGCTCTGGAGTATAAACTACAGGATAAGTAATGTAATGTATGTACACAGTGACTGCACCAGCAGAATAGTGAGCGCAGCTCTGGAGTATAATACAGGATGTAACTCAGGATCAGTACAGGATAAGTAATGTAATGTATGTACACAGTGACTGTACCAGCAGAATAGTGAGCGCAGCTCTGGCGTATAATACAGGATAAGTAATGTAATGTATGTACACAGTGACTGCACCAGCAGAATAGTGAGCGCAGCTCTGGAGTATAATACAGGATGTAACTCAGGATCAGTACAGGATAAGTAATGTAATGTATGTACACAGTGACTGTACCAGCAGAATAGTGAGCGCAGCTCTGGAGTATAATACAGGATAAGTAATGTAATGTATGTACACAGTGACTGTACCAGCAGAATAGTGAGTGCAGCTCTGGAGTATAATACAGGATGTAACTCAGGATCAGTACAGGATAAAATGTAATGTATGTACACAGTGACTGCACCAGCAGAATAGTGAGTGCAGCTCTGGAGTATAATACAGGATAAGTAATGTAATGTATGTACACAGTGACTGTACCAGCAGAATAGTGAGCGCAGCTCTGGAGTATAATACAGGATGTAACTCAGGATCAGTACAGGATAAGTAATGTAATGTATGTACACAGTGACTGCACCAGCAGAATAGTGAGCGCAGCTCTGGAGTATAATACAGGATGTAACTCAGGATCAGTACAGGATAAGTAATGTAATGTATGTACACAGTGACTGCACCAGCAGAATAGTGAGTGCAGCTCTGGAGTATAATACAGGATAAGTAATGTAATGTATGTACACAGTGACTGTACCAGCAGAATAGTGAGTGCAGCTCTGGAGTATAATACAGGATAAGTAAAGAAAACACAAACTCAGGATCAGTACAGGATAAGTAATGTAATGTATGTACACAGTGACTGTACCAGCAGAATAGTGAGTGCAGCTCTGGAGTATAATACAGGATGTAACTCAGGATCAGTACAGGATAAGTAATGTATGTGCACAGTGACTGCACCAGCAGAATAGTGAGCGCAGCTCTGGAGTATAATACAGGATAAGTAATGTAATGTATGTACACAGTGACTGCACCAGCAGAATAGTGAGCGCAGCTCTGGAGTATAATACAGGATAAGTAATGTAATGTATGTACACAGTGACTGCACCAGCAGAATAGTGAGCGCAGCTCTGGAGTATAATACAGGATAAGTAATGTAATGTATGTACACAGTGACTGTACCAGCAGAATAGTGAGCGCAGCTCTGGAGTATAATACAGGATAAGTAATGTAATGTATGTACACAGTGACTGTACCAGCAGAATAGTGAGCGCAGCTCTGGAGTATAATACAGGATAAGTAATGTAATGTATGTACACAGTGACTGTACCAGCAGAATAGTGAGCGCAGCTCTGGAGTATAATACAGGATAAGTAATGTAATGTATGTGCACAGTGACTGCACCAGCAGAATAGTGAGCGCAGCTCTGGACACTAATCGTACCATCCTATGTGGCCTCTATATCTTCTCTTCATATTCACACAGGACAATTAGTAAATGGATTTGCTTTATTTATTTTTCACCCTGAGAACATTTAATCCTCAGACTTAGGCCTGGAATCGGGGCCAGCTCCTCACTGTGTTGTAGAAGGTGTTTCCGGGGCAGTCGGTGGCTGTTACGTTGCGATGTCCCTTCAGAATATAGGCAGACTTGATGTATCCTCTGGAGACTCCGCAGCTGATGAGACTCTGGACTGCGTTCAGGGCGGCGCTGTTGGGGTTACGACCTGAGAAAAATATACGTAACATTATATTAAAGAGCAGCCCGGATGTGTCACGGCTCCGTGTAATAAAGGTGATCACTATGGAGATTTACTGCTAGTAGATTATTGGTTGATGCTTCGACATTTTCATTTTAAAACAAGGGGGCGTGGCTAAGTCAAATTAAGTAAGAATATGTGACAATTGTAAGGTTTAGACCCACAGCTATGACCTTTCATCCAGCCAGCCCGACGTGAGGGGCAGAAACCCCAAAACCTAGCTGTCGGTGGAGGGGTCTCTCTTCTGGTTTGACTTGTTTTCAGGACAACCAGATATTGATGGATAGGGTACTCCTGCCAATAGGTGGCGCTAGAGTGAGAACTTATTTGCATATTCTTTTCCCAATGTTCTAAGCAGAGCATGTATGGTGCCCTAATAAGTCGTAACAACCCTCCATCCTTGGTAAGATCCTAACAGAACCGATCCCAGACTTACTCACGAAGGAGCCAAAGACGCTGATGCCAATGGAATTGGAGTTGTAATTTGGGGCGTGAGCACCCACAGATGTCCACCCGCGGCCTTCATACACATTGCCATCTTCACCTACAAGGAAGCTTTAGAGCAAAACACGAGGAATCAGAATAGTGGCTGATACAAGAGAGAAATAGAATGGATAAGATGAACCCAGGAGACCTCCCTCTGTCCACCCCACACAATATAGGGTCACTCTGCAGGTCCCCGCACCCCTACCTGTAGCCAACGTCGCACCAGCCATTGCTGTTCATGTGATAGTTCTGGACGCTCTTGGCTTGGCTGATGCAGGCTGACTGGCTGGTACATGCGGTGCCTTCGGTATGGTGGATGACCACATATGTGACCGGAGTGGCCATGGCTGTCCTGCAGGTGGCAGCGCGGCCTCCCCATTGAGACTTGGTGAGGATGGTGGGACAGCCTGGCAGACAAGACCAACATCATCATTAACTCCACACTAAACACTGCAGGAGGTCGCCGGGCGCCTGACAAACTTCCTAACCTCACTACCACTAATGGAGAGTCAACTGCTAGAGACCTGAGATAAGGAGAGTCTGTGGGGCGCTGTCCAGATTTTACCTGATGAGGCAACATGGCGACTCCTATATGCAGCATAGTGAGCCTATGCAGGAAATTGTTCCATTAGCTAATGGTCCTGCAGGTATCTGCGCCCTCACCACAGCATCAATTCTGTGTTTCTGTAGAATGTATCCAATCTGTGGTCTATTGGCCTAAAGTGAACGTCTGCCTGACTAATACAACCTATACATGTATAGTTCTACTTCTGGCCATTACCACTAGAGGAGCTCAGGAACTTAATACACACTGTAATAAATGTAACAACACAATAAGTATATGTAGTGAGCTCCTCCTAGTGGTGATTGTATAATCTGTATGTAGTGAGCTCCCCCCAGTGGTGACTGTATAATCTGTATGTAGTGAGCTCCCCCTAGTGGTGACTGTATAATCTGTATGTAGTGAGCTCCTCTAGTGGTGACTGTATAATCTGTATGTAGTGAGCTCCTCCTAGTGGTGATTGTATAATCTGTATGTAGTGAGCTCCCCCCAGTGGTGACTGTATAATCTGTATGTAGTGAGCTCCCCCTAGTGGTGACTGTATAATCTGTATGTAGTGAGCTCTTCCTAGTGGTGACTGTATAATCTGTATGTAGTGAGCTCCCTCTAGTGGTGACTGTATAATCTGTATGTAGTGAGCTCCCTCTAGTGGTGAGTGTATAATCTGTATGTAGTGAGCTCCCTCTAGTGGTGACTGTATAATGTGTATGTAGTGAGCTCCTCCTAGTGGTGACTGTATAATCTGTATGTAGTGAGCTCCCCCTAGTGGTGACTGTATAATCTGTATGTAGTGAGCTCCTCCTAGTGGTGACTGTATAATCTGTATGTAGTGAGCTCCTCCTAGTGGTGACTGTATAATCTGTATGTAGTGAGCTCTTCCTAGTGGTGACTGTATAATCTGTATGTAGTGAGCTCCTGCTAGTGGTGACTGTATAATCTGTATGCAGTGAGCTCTCTCTAGTGGTGACTGTATAATCTGTATGTAGTGAGCTCCCCCTAGTGGTGACTGTATAATCTGTATGTAGTGAGCTCCTCCTAGTGGTGACTGTATAGTCTGTATGTAGTGAGCTCCTCCTAATGGTGATTGTATAATCTGTATGCAGTGAGCTCTCTCTAGTGGTGACTGTATAATCTGTATGTAGTGAGCTCCCCCTAGTGGTGACTGTATAATCTGTATGTAGTGAGCTCCTCCTAGTGGTGACTGTATAGTCTGTATGTAGTGAGCTCCTCCTAGTGGTGACTGTATAATCTGTATGTAGTGAGAGCTCCCCCTAGTGGTGACTGTATAATCTGTATGCAGTGAGCTCTCTCTAGTGGTGACTGTATAATCTGTATGTAGTGAGCTCCCTCTAGTGGTGACTGTATAATCTGTATGTAGTGAGCTCCCTCTAGTGGGGACTGTATAATCTGTATGTAGTGAGCTCCTCCTAGTGGTGACTGTATAATCTGTATGTAGTGAGCTCCCTCTAGTGGTGACTGTATAATCTGTATGTAGTGAGCTCCCCCTAGTGATGACTGTATAATCTGTATGTAGTGAGCTCCTCCTAATGGTGATTGTATAATCTGTATGCAGTGAGCTCTCTCTAGTGGTGACTGTATAATCTGTATGTAGTGAGCTCCTCCTAATGGTGACTGTATAATCTGTATGTAGTGAGCTCCCCCTAGTGGTGACTGTATAATCTGTATGTAGTGAGCTCCCCCTAGTGGTGATTGTATAATCTGTATGTAGTGAGCTCCCCCTAGTGGTGACTGTATAATCTGTATGTAGTGAGCTCCCTCTAGTGGTGACTGTATAATCTGTATGTAGTGAGCTCCCCCTAGTGATGACTGTATAATCTGTATGTAGTGAGCTCCCCCTAGGGTGAGTCGGGTGAGCCCCGGGTGCTTATAATCTGTATGTAGTGAGCTCCCTCTAGTGGTGACTGTATAATCTGTATGTAGTGAGCTCCTCCTAGTGGTGACTGTATAATCTGTATGTAGTGAGATCCTCCTAGTGGTGACTGTATAATCTGTATGTAGTGAGCTCCCCCTAGTGGTGACTGTATAATCTGTATGTAGTGAGCTCCTCCTAGTGGTGACTGTATAATCTGTATGTAGTGAGCTCCTCCTAGTGGTGACTGTATAATCTGTATGTAGTGAGCTCCCCCTAGTGGTGACTGTATAATCTGTATGTAGTGAGCTCCCTCTAGTGGTGACTGTATAATCTGTATGTAGTGAGCTCCCCCTAGTCGTGACTGTATAATCTGTATGTAGTGAGCTCCCCCTAGTGGTGACTGTATAATCTGTATGTAGTGATTTCCCTCTAGTGGTGACTGTATAATCTGTATGTAGTGAGCTCCCCCTAGTGGTGACTGTATAATCTGTATGTAGTGATTTCCCTCTAGTGGTGACTGTATAATCTGTATGTAGTGAGCTCCTCCTAGTGGAGACTGTATAATCTGTATATAGTGAGCTCTCCCTAGTGGTGACTGTATAATCTGTATGTAGTGAGCTCCTCCTAGTGGTGACTGTATAATCTGTATGTAGTGAGCTCCTCCTAGTGGCGACTGTATAATATGTATGTACTGAGCTACCCCTAGTGGTGACTGTATAATCTGTATGTAGTGAGCTCCCTCTAGTGGTGACTGTATAATCTGTATGTAGTGAGCTCCCCCTAGTGGTGACTGTGTAATCTGTATGTAGTGAGCTCCCTCTAGTGGTGGCTGTATAATCTGTATGTACTGAGCTACCCCTAGTGGTGACTGTATAATCTGTATGTAGTGAGCTCCTCCTAGTGGTGACTGTATAATCTGTATGTAGTGAGCTCCCTCTAGTGGTGACTGTATAATCTGTATGTAGTGAGCTCCCTCTAGTGGTGGCTGTATAATCTGTATGTAGTGAGCTCCTCCTAGTGGTGACTGTATAATCTGTATGTAGTGAGCTCCTCCTAGTGGTGACTGTATAATCTGTATGTAGTGAGTTCCCCCTAGTGGTGACTGTATAATCTGTATGTAGTGAGCTCCCTCTAGTGGTGACTGTATAATCTGTATGTAGGGTTCACCACCCCCTCCCCCCCACTATTCATGTGACCCAAACCTACCTTGAGTGACTGCACAGAGGGCAGTGAGGAGCGCAACAAGACGCAGCATGGCTGGATACACCTGGAGGAAAGCAGTGGAGAGATCAGGGTCCGGCGGCCCAGGCTGGTGTTGGCCCCTGAGCTCACAGTTGAGTCTCTTACCTTGGGTTTGATGTGTCTGAATTGTGCTCCGCATTCATCTGTATTTATTGACCTGAGGGGGCGAAACTGGGATGACGTGAAACTAGCTCATGACCCTGAAGCGGCCACTGTTAAGTCACAGGGCCAAACAGGTATTATGAGATGGTTTGGTCCATGAAATTGTCCAAGATAAAAGATGGAAGGAAAGATGCAGAGTATCGCAACACTGATAGCAGAGCATTTCTCCTTGCTCTGCACTCGGCACTAGGCTCTGCACTCAGCTCCATGGCCCTGAACCTCTGATAAGTTGCAGCAGAAATAGGCGTCTCTTTATTTTTGGCTTTGTTGTTTTTGCCAAAGATTCCGCCGAATCAGAAGATTCCAGGTTATGGGCGTAGATCCCCACAATGAGGAGCGCTGATCGACATTCCACAATTTAGTATATACCAGACTTTACAATATTTACAACATAAAAATGACAAGACACAAAGAGGAAGGAAACCAAGTGGTGCAGACACTGAAGAAATGGGAGGCGCTGCAAATAACAATGAGACACAAATTCTCTGCAAGCGGCAGGTTATAGAGCAGGAGGAGCAGATTGTACATAGTGTCCTATCTACAGGTTATAGAGCAGATTGTACATAGTGTCCTATCTACAGGTTATAGAGCAGATTGTACATAGTGTCCTATCTACAGGTTATAGAGCAGATTGTACATAGTGTCCTATATACAGGTTATAGAGCGGATTGTACATAGTGTCCTATCTACAGGTTATAGAGCAGATTGTACATAGCTTCCTATCTACAGGTTATAGAGCAGATTGTACATAGTGTCCTATCTACAGGTTATAGAGCAGATTGTACATAGTGTCCTATCTACAGGTTATAGAGCAGATTGTACATAGTGTCTTATCTACAGGTTATAGAGCGGATTGTACACAGTGTCCTACCTACAGGTTATAGAGCAGATTGTACATAGTGTCCTATCTACAGGTTATAGAGCAGATTGTACATAGTGTCCTATCTACAGGTTATAGAGCAGGAGGAGCAGATTGTACATAGTGTCCTATCTACAGGTTATAGAGCGGATTGTACATAGTGTCCTATCTACAGGTTATAGAGCAGATTGTACATAGTGTCCTATCTACAGGTTATAGAGCGGATTGTACATAGTGTCCTATCTACAGGTTATAGAGCGGATTGTACATAGTGTCCTATCTACAGGTTATAGAGCGGATTGTACATAGTGTCCTATCTACAGGTTATAGAGCAGATTGTACATAGTGTCCCATCTACAGGTTATAGAGCGGATTGTACTAGTGTCCTATCTACAGTTTATAGAGCAGGACTGTACATAGCGTCCTATCTACAGGTTATAGAGCAGATTGTACATAGTGTCCTATCTACAGGTTATAGAGCAGGATTGTACATAGTGTCCTATCTACAGGTAAGAGCGGAGGTGTACATAGTGTCCTATCTACAGGTTATAGAGCAGATTGTACATAGTGTCCTATCTACAGGTTATAGAGCAGATTGTACATAGTGTCCTATCTACAGGTTATAGAGCGGATTGTACATAGTGTCCTATGTACAGGTTATAGAGCAGATTGTACATAGTGTCCTATCTACAGATTATAGAGCAGATTGTACATAGTGTCCTATCTACAGGTTATAGAGCAGACTGTACATAGTGTCCTATCTACAGGTTATAGAGCAGATTGTACATAGTGTCCTATCTACAGGTTATAGAGCAGATTGTACATAGTGTCCTATCTACAGGTTATAGAGCAGATTGTACATAGTGTCCTATCTACAGGTTATAGAGCGGATTGTACATAGTGTCCTATCTACAGGTTATAGAGCGGGAGGAGCAGATTGTACATAGTGTCCTATCTACAGGTTATAGAGCAGATTGTACATAGTGTCCTATCTACAGGTTATAGAGCGGATTGTACAGTGTCCTATCTACAGTTTATAGAGCAGACTGTACATAGCGTCCTATCTACAGGTTATAGAGCAGATTGTACATAGTGTCCTATCTACAGGTTATAGAGCAGATTGTACATAGTGTCCTATCTACAGGTTATAGAGCGGATTGTACATAGTGTCCTATCTACAGGTTATAGAGCAGATTGTACATAGTGTCCTATCTAGAGGTTATAGAGCAGATTGTACATAGTGTCCTATCTACAGGTTATAGAGCAGATTGTACATAGTGTCCTATCTACAGGTTATAGAGCAGACTGTACATAGTGT